>JBBDGP010000969.1:3887500-4487500 GCA_037952835.1 Lithobates septentrionalis | reverse complement strand
TAAAGATGCACACAAATTGCCAAATGTCAACATGTGCTAGCTGCCATCATGGGGGATCAAGGGACGTGTTTTGTGGGTGCAACCCCTTCCTCTCAGATACTTTATTATTGAGGAAGGGGTTGCACCCCCAAAACGCCTACAATGATCTCCCGTGATGGCAGATAGCACATGTTGACACACTGTGCATCTTCAAAATTTGGCTTTTCTATAATATGACAAAAAAATGTAACAATGTTTACATTACAAATACCACAAAAAAGAAAGGGATTTGGAGGTGTTTTAAACTCTCCCTAAAACATCAATGATGTTCTTCATTTTGTTTTTAACATCATTGATGTTTTCCAAGTCCTTATTACACCCCATGATCTCCCCGATCAGGATCTGGGCACTCTCACTGGTGAAATGACCTGGATCCACAACATCACAATCACCTAAAAAATATAGAAACAAAAACATACCATGTATTATAAATATGCCGGCATCCATCTCTTACCTGAGCCTGTGGTCGCAGACACTCACCTGTTGTGGTGACTATTTCCACCACGTCTCCTTCCTCCTCCTCTTGTTGGCTTTGTGGGATTTCCCCTTCTTCCTGAGGTGGGGGTCTGTTGTCTCCTCTGATGAGTGGTGTCCTCCGAGTATTTTCTCCCCTATGTGAAAAAAAATAGGTATACTTGGCACACAGATATTTTATGGCAGACATTTGAATATGAAACATTGCTTGGAAGTGGGGTAAAATTGTCTGTTTTGGCAGAGTTCCAAGATGAAGAAATATTTTTTGACTTTTTCAAGCTTGAATACTTACCTGTTTTGGACAAGCTTCTCAGATGGAGACACCCCTATAGTATACACTGGAACACCTGTGTGGGCCCCCTAATAAAAAGGGTGTTCTGGTGTCCCACACTAGTGCTCCAGTGTCCAGATGTGTAAACTGCTGCTGAGTGTTATCTCCTTACACAGAATCGAGTTTGCATTACATTCTAGTTACAAACGCATCTAGACTCCAAAATTATTTTAAGAGAAGTAGGTATGAAAAAATGTATTCAAATGCATATGGCCAAAACAATGGGGTTTTCTATGCCGAACGAACAATGTTTCATACGAATGTGCCCATGAACAAGTTGCCATTTTAAACTGTACAACAGTAACGAAAAGCACATGGAGCAGCACAAAGGTTACAAAAATAAAGAATAAGAACACAGGACAACTACTTACTTTTTTGCAGCACTCTCCTGATCCTTCTGTACTGATCGTGCTCCCTTAATTTGAGGTCCGACCACCGCTTCCTGAGCTGATCCTTGGATCGTCGTACCTCGAAATTCTTCTGCAGACTTTTGACCACTTTCGCCATTATCTTGGCCTTTCTGACATTGGGGTTGGGGTAAGGTCCATACTTCCCATCATAGTCGGCCCTCTTCAGGATGTCAACCATCTCCAACAACTCCCCAAAGGATATATTTGAGGCCTTAAATCGTCTCTTCCGGGATCGGGACGTTTCTGGCTCTGAGCTTCCCTCTTCCTCCTCCTCGTTGCTGTAATTAGCACGCACCTGCTCTGTCTCTGCCATGTGCTCTTCCCCCACTGCGCCGAACGAGAAGGGGCGGGAAATAGACTAGAAATAACGTCAGGGGTGGGCGGAGTTTCACGCATGCGCAGTGTATATAAAGCATAACACGCGTGCATAGTACGTACGATCTGTGAGCGGAGGAAGGAGTATCGGAGGCGCCGATCGTGATAACGAAGGTAAGATTTAAATTTGGGCCTATACTGCTTCTACATTGAGGCCTGTATTTGGACAAGTTTAGAAGACTTTAGGCTGACATTAGGGTTTGTCTGGGTTTGTGTCTTGCAGTGAAAATTGATCTAGTTAATGATCAGGACTTTATGCCAATCTTCATAGATATGTTCAGGGAGCTGCCTTGTCTGTGGCAGGTAAACCACCCAGATTATAAGAACCAAACAAAGAGGAAGGCAGCGCTGGATAATTTGCTGGAAATTGTGAAGCCGGTGATCCCCACGGCAGACATCACCTATTTGAAGATCCTAATTGGTGGCATGAGGAGCACTTATCTAAAGGAGCACAAGAAGGTCCAGCTGAGGCTTCTGACATCCAACCTGGGCCTTCCAGGCAGCAACATGTGGAGGAGCCCAGCTTGAGCCAGGTATAGCATTCTTCTAAATATTTATGGTTGCGCAATCAATGATGTTAAATAGATGGTTGGTTTGGAGTACTAATTTATGATTGTGATTTAGGAACCAAAAACTAAAACGATGTCCCTTTTTCATACACAGGGAAGTCTCAGCCAGGAGGTGGCCGGGCCATGCAGGTTGCCCAATACCCAGGTCCCTCCCCTCCGCCTTCAAAGAAAAAGTGTCAGGAAGAGGAGTAACCTGGAGGAGGCAGCAATAGGACTATTTTGGAAGGCTACTGAGGCCCTCAGACCACCCCACAGTGTGGAAGATGATTTTGCAGAGCTATCTGCATGCAAAATGATGCAGATGGAGGAGGGCCAATGACTCTTATGTGAGTTTGTAATTTTAGAAGCTCTAAATAAGCGGTTGAGGGGCCAACTCACATGCGAAACCCACATTTGTCAGCTCACCCATGGTCCTCCTCCTCCAGATCCTCCTCCTCCAGGTCCTCCTCCTCCTCCTCCTCCAGGTCCTACTCCTCCTCCTCCAGGTTCTACTCCTCCTCCTGCCACACCTCCAACACCAGAGCCACAGCCGGGAAGGAAGCGTGTAAGGAAGACCAGAGAGTGATGACCTGGGTTCAGTCTGGTCTGACAAAAGATGCAGGCTCTTGTATGACCACAGCCTGGGAACATACATGTCATCTGCTGCTTTCATGATCTCTTGGACTTCTGGACCAGACTGCACTCCCTTAGATATGGACTCCTCAGGCCACCAATTTTGCTGTAAAATAATTGATGTGTGCCCTGGGGGTCAAAGGCTTCGCCAATTTATAATGTTTCTCCAGCGTTGCCTTCCTCTTTGGTTCTGAACCCTTAATAAAGGTTTTTTTGTTTCAATTATACTCGCCTATGTGTGTTTTCCTTCAAAAAGGACAGTTTGTTTGTGAGGAGGCAGGTACATTTCAAAAATACAATGTGAAATTAACAAGAGACACCAACACCAAGCAATCTCCTTGAGATTAAATAATACAAGATAATAATGGTGTTGTGGTAACTTGACACACAAAACACACCCAAAAAAGTAAATAAATAAATAAATAAATAAAAACACGATAAGGCTTAAAAAAATACAACCCCCCCCCAAAAAAACATATCTTTTTTGTCAGATGTGACAAATCAAAATATATTGATGAAATCACGATAAATAATAAAGAAAGAAGTTTGTGAGAAGTCTGTGTGAATATGAGCAGCAAAGCAACTTCATTCTTCAAGCATTATAAAGAAGAACAGAGTGCGCTGCATTAAACAATTTTAAACATTGCAGCCTGACGAAAGTGCTATATCCATTCCGAACGCTAATTTTACCAGACCGAGCTGTTCCGTCTCGGAATTTCTTCTGAGCATGCGTGGCACTTTGTGTGTCGGAATTGTCCACACACGATCGGAATTGACGCAATCAGATTTTGTTGTCGGAAAATTTTATTGTGTGTCGGAAAATCCAATGGAAAAAGTCCGACGGAGCCCACACATGATCGGAATTTCCGACAACAATCTCCGATTGCACATTTTCTGTCAGAAAATCTGACTGTGTGTACAGGGCATTATACTTACCTGAGCCTGATCTCTTGGTATTGGCCTCAGCTGCTGTCAATACCATCCAGTGAGGAGGGAGTGGGGGCAGGCGCAAGTCTCAATTGACACACAGAGCTGCAGCTCAGAAGTGAGCCCACATGAGTGCCCCTATAGCAATTGGTTTGCTATGGTGGGCATTCAGCAAAGGGGTGGAGCCAGGAGCACTGGCAGAAGAGGATCAGGGCAACTGTGACATGTTTTTTATAAAAAAAAAGTTATGCGTTTGCAATTACTTTCAAAAACTGGTAATTTTGGATATACTAGTTCAGACTACATGGTCTGACCATTGCCCTATAATGCTGGATTCTCTGATTCCAAACTCTGGTTCCAAGACATGCCAATGGAAGCTTACGATACTCTTCTTCGTGTTGAACATATTAGAGAACAACTTTCAGAAGATCTAATTACATTTTTTTAAATCAATACTGTTTATATTATGTTTAGAACCCCTTGCCAAGTAGTCCATCCACATTCATTCAGATATTCATGGTACAGTGCCTTGAAAAAGTAATCATACCCCTTGAAGTTTTCCACATTTACTCATGTTACAACAAAAACTTAAATTTTATGTGACAGACCAACACAAAATGGCATATAATTGTGAAGTGGAAGAAAAATGATAAATGGTTCTCAACATTTTTTACACAAAAATATCTGAAAAGTGTGGCATGCATTTGTATTCAGCCCCTTTACTCTGATACCCCTAACTAAAATCTAGTGGAACCAATTGCCTTCAGAAATCACCTAATTAGTAAATAGATCCCACTTATGTGTAATTTAAACTCAGTATAAATACAGCTGTTCTGTGAAGCCCTCAGAGGTTTGTTAGAGAACCTTAGTGAGCAAACAGCATCATGAAGGCCAAGGAACACACCAGACAGGTCAGGGATAAAGTTGTGGAGAAGTTTAAAGCAGGGTTAAGTTATAAAAAAAATATCCCACACATTGAACATCTCATGTAGCAATCCATCATCTGAAAATGAAAAGAGTATGACACAACTGCAAAGAGAGCATTAATCAGAGAAGCAGCCAAGGGGCCCATGGTAACTTTGGAGGAGCTGCAGAGATCCACAGCTCAGATGGGAGAATCTGTCCACAAGACAACTTTTAATCATGCACTCCACAAATCTGGCCTTTATGGAAGAGTGGCAGGACGAATGCCATTGTTGAAAGAAAGCCATCATTTGCAGTTTGCGAGAAGCCATGTGGGGGACACAGCAAACACGTGGAAGAAAGGGCTCTGATCAGATGAGACCAAAATTTAACTTTTTGGCCTAAAAGCAAAAGCCTATGTGTGGCAGAAAAGTAACACTGCACATCACCCTGAACATGGTGGTGGCAGCATCATGTTGTGGGGATGCTTTTCTTCAGCAGGGACAGGGAAGCTTGTCAGAGTTGATGGGAAGATGGCTGAGGCCAAATACAGGGCAATCTTAGAAGCAAACCTGTTAGAGTCTGCAAAAGACTTGAGACTGGGGCAGAGGTTCACCTTCCAGCAGGACAAAGACCCTAAACATACAGCCAGAGCTACAATGGAATGGTTTAGATCCAAGCATATTCATGTGTTAGAATGGACCAGTCAAAGTCCAGACCTAAATCCAATTGAGAATCTGTGGCAAGACTTGAAAATTGCTGTTCACAGACGCTCTCCATCCAATCTGACAGAGCTTGAGCTATTTTGCAAAGAAGAATGGGCAAAAATATCACTCTCTAGATTTACAAAGCTGGTAGAGATATAGCAAAGGGAGCAGGGAGGCTGAATATAAAAGCACTCCACACTTTCACATGTTTGTTTGTAAAACATTTTGAAAACCATTTATAATTTTCCTTCAACTTCACAATTATGTGCCACTTTGTGTTGTCTATCACATAAAATCCCAATAAAATACATTTATGTTTTTGGTTGTAACATGAGAAAATGTGGAAAATTTTAAGGGGTATGAATACGTTTTCAAGGCACTGTATATCTGGAAGGCATAAGGACTATAAACTTACCCTGTTTGCTGATGATGATTTACTGATATTAACCACTTAAGGACGTTATACATCGGTACTTTGAAAAGGGCTATCGTTGTTATGGCAGCAGCTAGCTGCCATAACCCCAGTATCCTCTTCTTCAGCGGGCGGTCCACTTTCAGATAAAAGTGGTCTCTGCGGTGGATTCGCCGCGAGATCAGCCATCGGTATCGGCGGAGGCGATTGGGTCCTCTGTCCTATTACGTATGGAGATGAGTGAGGGGAATATGGCCCCCACCTGTCTCCATAGCATTGCAGGGCGCAAGCCCATAGCTCTTAAAGAGACTTTTTTTTTTTTTTTTCAAATTACATTTAATTTTTTTTTTTTTTTTTGCATATAAGTGTAAATATTAAATCTGAGGTATTTTTGACCCCAGATCTCATATTTAAGAGGTCCTGTCATGCTTTTTTTCTATTACAAGGGATGTTTACATTCCTTGTAATAGGAATAAAAGTGACACAATTTTTTTTAAAAAAAGAACAGTGTAAAAAAAGAAATAAATGGTAAAATAAATAAGAAAAAAAAATTGAAATGCGCCCGACCCACCGAGCTCACGTGCAAAAGCGAACACATACGTGAGCAGCGCCCGCATATGAAAACAATGTTCAGACTACACGTGTGAGGTATTGCTGCGATTGTTAGAGTGAGAGCAATAGTTCTAGCCCTAGACCTCCTCTGTAACTCAAAACATGCAACCTGTAGAATTTTTTAAACATCGCCTATGGAGATTTTTAAGGGTAAAAGTTTGTCGCCATTCCACGAGCGGGCACATTTTTGAAGAATGACATGTTGGGTATCAATTTACTCAGCGTAACATTATCTTTCACAAAAGAAAAAAAATAGGCTAACTTTACTGTTGTCTTATTTTTTAATTTTGTGCCGCAATTTATATATAGCTTTATGGAAAATTCTTCCCCTGTAGCTATCGAGGAGAAAGTCTTACCTAACATATTAAGATGGCAGTACCTGCAAGTCTTTATGTTACACAGATAGCTCCCCCTACATGACAGCCAGGTGGATTGGCATTTTCTGGATGAGGAGAAAAGACTAGGTGATAGCAAATTGCCCACAGTTGGCTCGAGAAGCGACAGCCCATTTCTAATATTCCAAGTACACCTTTGTCTGTATATAATTAGCGTATAATTGTATAACTGTATGTAATTGGCATATTTTTTTATTATCTTAGTTATTTGATGATATTCCTCAAAATATTGGTGACAAAAGTGACAGGTATTCATTTTCTTGCCATCCTAGAGTTTTTTATCCAACTTCTGCCCTTAGGAATGTCATTTATTAATTCTTCCCTATTTCATCCCCATGGCTCTAGCTTGACACTGCTGGATAACAGAGCTGTTATAGCCCCTTTCCTGCAAATGGTTAAAAATGACAAGACTTTCCTTTTGAAAGGCATACTCAGTAGAGCAGTTCCATCTGGCGTGAATACATTTCCCATATGGGATAGCATTGGTAGTGTGGGATGGGTGACAACTGGCTGAAAAAAGAGTTGTATTACCAGAGTATGTCTTCCTATAGGTACTAGTAAAATTATTACCCATCACTGGATCACCAAGTAAGGTAATATCAAGGAAGTTAATGCTCAAGTTGTTATATTCGATTGAAAAATGCAGATTTAGCTGGTTGTCAATGTCATTAAGATGCTCTACAAAATGATGCAGGTCAGAAGTGTCCCCACCCCACACCATCAAGAGGTCATCGATGTAGCAACCGTACCAAATAATTTGACTGGTGAAAGGATTGTCCATAGAGAACAAAAAGTGTTCCTCCCACCAGCCCATATACAAGTTTGCCATAGACTGAGAAAATCTAGCGCCCATCGATGCCCCACAGCACTGGACATAGTAGGCTTCATCAAATAAAAAATAATTGTGTGTCAAAAGGAATCCAACACTCATTATAATAAACTCCTGAAGCCCCTGAGAATAGAAACTGTATTGTTGGAGGTGATACCTGATGGCCTGCAATCCAGTGCTGTGGGGAATCGAAGAATAGAGTGCCTTCACATCCAATGTGGCCCATACATATGTGGATGTCCATTTAACTGAACCAATGTGGGACAGGACTGTACGGGTATCACTGATGTACCCAGGTAGTCTAAGGACCAGAGGTTGTAAATGCCGGTCCACCCACTCCCCCACACGTTCCAACAAGGAACCAATACCAGACACCATTGGGCGACCTTGAATGGGGAAGCCCGATTTGTGTATCTTGGGGAAGTGATGAAAGACCGGCACCACAGGTTTCTCCACATAGAGGTACTCAGCAGTTTTAGGGGATAGGACTACTATTTCTTTACCCATCTGGAGATGTTTATGAAGGGCAGATTGAAAGGTCATAGTTGGATTAATGGACAGGGGGCGGTAGGTGTCAGTATCCTTAAACTGTCTAATGGCCTCAGATTTATATTGTGCTTCAGTTAACACCACCACTGCACCGCCTTTGTCAGCCTCTTTGGTGACCAATTCCCTCAACTTTTTTAACTCTTGAAGTGCCAGCCTCTCTTCCTTAGATATATTAGTCATCAGAGAGGCTAAACATTGTTTAAGCTGAATTAGCTCTCTCTCAACTACAGCCTGAAATATATCAATTGCAGGGCTTCTAGCTTGAATCAGATAGAAAAATCTGTCACCACGGTATAATGTACTTTGTGAAGTGCCATGAGAGGCAGAGTATGACTCTAAATGCAAATGCTCTAGGTTAAGTCTAGCAGAAAAGTCAGAAAACATAAAGGATACTTAAGCCACTATATATCTCAAAGTTTCATATCTTATTGTAGTTATGATTAAAGCCATGTAGGCTGAAACACGTCAACTAATTGCATTCACATACTGTACACTGTGGTTTCCTGCATAAAAAGCAAGATTTTAGAGCAATAGCGATTGTGCGGATCATCTTTATGGACTGAACTAGAAACCAGGCAATTGTGCCTGACCCATCTCTGTTTGCTGATATAGCCACCAGGTGATAGCATTTGGAGATTGCTAACATACCTATGAAAATGCCATTTTAAATGTTCCTTCTCCTCTCATTGTTCACCCCTAACTAATGTTTGTACAATCCTTTAATTTCTGATATCTGCCCTGGGCTAAGGCAGCGGTACGTCAATTACGTCATTTCACCATCCCAATGTCTCGAAAAATCCGCCTCTTTGAGGAGTTACAGACTAATATACTAATAAGCAATTACCAGTTCATATGTTCTGCTCTTATCTTCAGTTTAAACACAATTTCTACTGTGTGCGACCCTCTTTAACCTTAGAACGGCCCACAAAATTTGTACATATATGTGTCCAGGATCCCTTCTAAAAACATTGAATTTACTCTATTTATCAAGTCCTTCACAAAGCCCTCCCACTGACTGAGGTTTACCACTTTTATATGAGAAAATGGGAATAGGCTCTTCAATGCCCCATCTCCTAAAAATGTAGGAATAAAATATGGGATTCAGCCACTAAAACATCTCAATGTGTGTTATATAAGGAAAATATATATAAGATATACTGTATATATGATTCTAATGTTCTGGTATAGAAATCCTGATTGATTACATGCTTGTAATTCAATGTGGTCGGAGACCAGCTGGAGATGCAGACATGGAAAAGGTATAATATTTCATATCTTCTGGTTATGTCCCTGATCCAAACCTTCTAGACCTTAGTGTCTTTATGCAAAGAAAAATAAATCAGGGAAAATAAATCCCTGAAAAAAGGAAGACACAGGCAGACCAAGTAGCTTAAATAAGAAAAATCTTTATTGCACAATCATATATCAAGATACAGAAACTGGGTCCGATCACCAACACCTAAATGAAATTAAAAATGAGACAACATTGCCTATTAAGAACATTACGTCAGACCAGATTTCAAGCACACATGCTAAGCACAGTTATAAAGTATACCCCTATGTGTGTCTTTACTCTTACGACAGATCTTGGATGTATCTCTCCCTAAAGATCCTGTCCACTATTTCTTTGGCCTCCTATTTTCTGGTGTATCCAAATAAGCAGATAAGCCAAGAAATTAGCTGCTCATGTCTTAACAGATGCCGTAGACTTATATCATTACATTGGCTAGCTAATAAGGTACCTTCTCAGGCCTGCTTAATAGAGCCTGTTGCTGATATTCACAGGATGGAATGCCTCATGGCTCTAGCCTGAGGTTCACTGGAGCTGCTTAAAATATTTGGACACCTAGGGATAGCTCTCACTACTGTATGGTCTTCCACCTCTACCTGAGATATATACATGACAACTCTTAAACCCTTGTATTTGACTACAGGCAGTTTCAGCTACTACCCTCTGGTGTGTGCTTTTGCCTTGTCTATTTTTATTTTCCTTACATGTTGAATATCTGCTACTTTAGATTGTTTTAATTTGTTCCGCGTTTTCTTTAAGTTATGCAAAGACAGGAATAGCACTGTAAGATACCGTCAGCTGTGAATGCCCGCTGTGAATGCCCGGCAGACGATTATCGCAGCTCCGGCTACTCACAGCACCTGAGCCGTGAACCCGGAAGACACGCGGTGCATACCATCATATCATTATGCCTTTGCCTTACAGGGTTTTGTTTTTTTTCTGAGGGTATACAACCGCTTTAAGATTTGTTTGTCTTTCGGATGGCATACTGTTCAGGTGAATTTACAAATATTTTGTGCAGCTCAGTTCAGCATTGAGGATTAACTAATCCTTTTGAAAATTAGATTGGCTTTGGGTAGGAAGTAAAGATGAGTGAATGCATTTTGGTTCAACTTGCAGAATGTAAATCTAACTCATCATAAAACCTGCAAATGTGAACTTTTACCTGAATTACATTGAAGGAGCAATGGGAGGCAAATCGTCATAATTGATTCTACTTACCTACAAGGCTAATAGGTAAGCAACTGTCAAACAAAGGGCATGAGGTGCTGATCAATGGCAGGGGGACATGTGGGCAGGAGAGGATGAATCTCTGTGGAGTGGAAACAAATAATAAAAAAGTGCATGGAGACACACTTATTAAAGTAAGGGGTCATACAGTCTGGTGCAGTGCAGTTTCACAAGGGGAAAGTGAAATAAGAGTGGAACTTGGATCCACTAGGATTAGGTGCGCTACCTGAAAAAACTGTGAAAAAAACAGACCTAAAACTTGTCTGTAGAACAAAGGGTAATATCGCATGAATGAAAAATAATTGAACACAATAAAAATTGGAAAGGGAAAAGAGTTGATGCCCCATACGGAGAAACGCAGCGTCGGGTGGAGCTAAAGGACCTGACGTCACCACATACCAGCTGGCTGGCTCTCGCCACGGCTGAGTTTTTCGTTTGAATTTTGTTGCTTGGATATTGCTTCTCAGGATGTCAGCTGTTCTATAAATTGAAAATAAAGGAAGTTTTTTAAACTCGCTGGACTACGAAGCACCTTCTTTCCTCTTTTTTTGCTTATCATATGCCACGAGTTCCACTTTTGTTTAACTACATATGGACCTTTGTTGATTTTATTAATTTTTATTGTGTTCGGTTATTTTTCATTCATTCGATATTACCCTTTGTTCTACAGACAAGTTTTAGGTCTGCTTTTTCACAGTTTTTTCAGGTAGCGCACCTAATCCTTTTTGCACAATTTGATAAACCTTATATTCAGGGTTTTTTTTAGGTTGCAGCACCCTTTTTACGGCATTTTTAATATGTTGGGTTATTTAATTTCATAATTTGAGTTTATTTTATTTGTGTGGGGGTAGCCCGGATTATTCCTGTTTTACACTTGGATTCACTAGCACTGGAGGTTGTTTTTTGGGCACTCAAGCACCTGTAATAACCTACAGTAACCTGTAAAGGAAAAAAAATGTAGGACACAATATTAATATATTTATTTTAATGAACACTTTATTATTTTTTTTTTTTATATTATTTTTTTTTTCATTATTATTTTTTTCCATTATTTCGTTTTTTAAAAAGGGTACAGTAATCTTATGCACTTAAACAGCATCAGTAACAGTCAAAATGTAAGTGGATACAGTTTCAATAAAATATCAATGAGTTTGATATTGAACAAGTAAAGAAACACAAGCAAGCTTAAAAGAAAAAGGGTGCAAAGTCAGCTAGAATAAGAGTGTAGGGATCATCCATCAAGACCACTATCTAGAACATTATAAACAATAGTTATATACAAGGAGCCATACTCTTGATTAGGGATGAGCTTTGCATTCGAGTCAAACCCATGTTCGATCGTTCGCCGAATTACAAACGATATGGGCAGTTCATGCCAAATTCGTGTGGCGCGTCACGGCCCATAATTCACTGCGGCATCGCAGTGCATTGCTGGTTGATGATTGGCCAAGCATGCACTATGACCCGCATGCTTGGCCAATCACAGTGCAGTCGGTAGAGAGAGCTGTAATTGGCCAAAGCCAGGGTGGCTTTGGCCAATTATGGCTCAGGGCGTTTAGAACACGCCCCAAACTATATAAGGCCGCCTGCACGGCGGCCCTGTGTAGTGTGTTCCGGCGTGCTTAGAGAGAGAGACAGTGTCATTTAATTTGAGTTAGCTAGATTAGGCAGGACAGTCAGTGAGTTAGCTGCACTTACAGTGTATTGTGAATGTGTATACATCCCAGGTGTTGTGTATATATATATATATATATATATATATATATATATATATATATATATATATATATATATATATATATATATATATACACACTGTATTCAGTTTAGCTAGATCCGTTCCTGTTATCTTCCTACTGACAGGCAGGCTTGTCTTGTTACAGTATTTACAGCTACCTGAAGAAAATTGCTGGTGTTCTTTTGATCCTATTAGTACCACAGTCAGGCAGCTAGACTATTTACAGTTAGTGTATTGCGTCCTCCTCACAGTGTTCAGTTAAAGCTACAAGTTAGTTTAGTGTGACCTCTGCACAGTGTTCTGCTAAAACTATAAGTTAGTGTAGTATGTCCTCCTCACAGTGTTCAGCTAAAGCTACAAGTTAGTTTAGTGTGACCTCCTCACAGTGTTCAGCTAAAGCTACAAGTTGGTGTAGTGCGTCCTCCTCACAGTGTTCAGCTAAAACTACAAGTTAGTGTAGTGCAACCTCCGCACAGTGTTCCGCTTAAGCTACAAGTTAGTGTAGTGCGTCCTCCTCACAGTGTTCAGCTAAAACTACAAGTTAGTGTAGTGCGACCTCTGCACAGTGTTCAGCTAAAGCTACAAGTTAGTGTAGTGCGTCCTCCTCACAGTGTTCAGCTAAAACTACAAGTTAGTTTTTGCGAGCTCTGCACAGTGTTCAGCTAAAGCTACCTGTAGAAGGTTGGGGATGTTTTGCTGATCCTATCACTACCGCAGGCAGCTAAATAAGCTACAAGTTATTTCTTTGCGAGCCTTGCACAGTGTTCACCTAAAGCTACCTGTAGAAGGTTGGTGGTGTTTTCCTGATCCTATCACTAACACAGGCAGCTAAATAAGCTACAAGTTAGTTTTTTGCGAGCTCTGCACAGTGTTCAGCTAAAGCTACCTGTAGAAGGTTGGTGGTGTTTTCCTGATCCTATCACTACCGCAGGCAGCTAAATAAGCTACAAGTCTTTTTTTGCGAGCTCTGCACAGTGTTCACCTAAAGCTACCTGTAGAAGGTTGGTGGTGTTTTCCTGATCCTATCACTACCGCGGCAGCTAAATAAGCTACAAGTTATTTTTTTGTGAGCTCTGCACAGTGTTCACCTAAAGCTACCTGTAGAAGGTTGGTGGTGTTTTCCTGATCCTATCACTACCGCAGGCAGCTAAATAAGCTACAAGTTATTTTTTGCGAGCTCTGCACAGTGTTCAGCAAAAGCTACCTGTAGATGGTTGGTGGTGTTTTCCTGATCCTATCACTACCGCAGGCAGCTAAATAAGCTACAAGTTATTTTTTTGCGAGCTCTGCACAGTGTTCAGCTAAAGCTACCTGTAGAAGGTTGGTGGTGTTCTCATACTACAGGCAGGCAGTTGATTTTGCTAGCTGCAGTATCAGTACATATATATATATATATCCCAGCTTAGTGCAGCTACAGGTCATTAGTATGTCTGGAAGGCCAACAAGGAGAGGCAGACAGTCACAAGCCAATAAAAGAGGGCAAGCAGGCTCTGTGTCTAGAGGCAACAGTGCTGGTCGTGGAGACGGTGCATCCTCATCAGCATGTGGCCGTGGGACACGCTTGGCCTTTTTTTCGGCAGCTGGCCGTGTTGAGCCGCAACATGCGGAACACTTGGTCGAGTGGATGACCAAGCCGTCCTCATCCTCCTCATCCTCTCTCACCCATGCTCATGGTACTTTGTCTGGCAAAGCAGCTGCCAATGCGGCCTCTTCCCTCGGCTCAATGGCACATCAGTGACTCCTTCTCTAGCTCCACCATGTTCTCCTGAGGAGTCCCTCGAACTGTTTGACCACAGTGTTGGGTACATGCTCCAGGAGGATGCCCAGCGTTTGGAAGGCTCTGATGATGATACTGAGCTAGATGAAGGCAGTACCGTGAGCACGGACAGAGGCGGTGCCCAAGAAGGACAGTAATCTGGCAGTCATGCTCCCCCTGCTGCAGCATACTGCCAGGTTTGCTCCAGTGATGAGGAGGGAGGGGATGATGAGGTCACTGACTCAACGTGGGTGCCTGATAGGAGAGAGGTGGAGGAGGAGGCATATCACCAACGAGGCAGGATGCCCTCCAGGGGCCAGCCTAAGGGCAGCATACTGACTGCATCACACCCTAAAGCTCCGCATGTGCAGGGCGCTGCAGTCTCTGCGCATTATTCAAAAAGTTCTTTGGTGTGGGTCTTTTTTGAGACAAGTGCATCAGATTGCACCGCTGCTATTTGCAGCATATGTCTCAAGCGTATCTCGCGTGGCCAAAACTTCTCCCGCTTGGGCGCCACATGCTTGACCTGACATATGTTGACCTGCCATGCAGTTCGTTGGCAAGCGTATCTAAAAGACCCACACCAAAAAACAAAGGGGACCTCTCCTTGCTCCTCATCAGCTGAGATCTCCAACCCCACTATACCTTCAGTTCTCTCTGAGACCTGCACTGAGAGGAATGAAGGTGTACAATTAGGTGTGTCACAGCCAAGTACTTGTGGCCAATCACCGACGTCAGATTGTACCAGGCAAATTTCCCTGCCCCAGCTGCTGCACCGCCGAAAGAAGTTCGCTCCCAGCTATCCACATGCCCAGCGGTTGAATGCTAGCTTGGCAAAATTGCTAGCACTTCAACTGCTGCCTTTTCAGTTGGTAGACTCTGCCCTCTTCCATGAGTTTGTGGAATGTGCGGTTCCTCAGTGGCAGGTACCCAAATGCTACTTTTTCTCACAGAAGGCGATTCCGGCTCTCTACCGGCATGTGGAAGGCAATGTCCATGCCTCGCTGGACAGGGCGGTCAGCGGGGAAGGTGCATATTACCACTGACTCATGGTCCAGCAGGCATGGACAGGGACGTTACCTAAGTTTCACCGCACATTGGGTGACTCTGCTGGCAGCTGGGAAGGATGCAGGACAAGGTGCAGTAGTGTTGGAGGTTGTTCCGCCACCACGCCTCCAAAATCCCACTACTAATGATTGTGACACACCTCTCTCCTCCACCCCCTCCTCTTCTTCTTCCTCCATGGCCTCTTCCTGTGCTTTGTCCTCGGAAACAGCGGTGCTCCGTAGGCATTCAAGGGGCTACGCAAGTACACAGGCCAAAAGATGCCATGCGGTGCTTGAGCTGGTGTGCTTGGGGGACAGGAGCCACACTGGGGCAGAGGTTCTGTCAGCTCTGCAGGGGCAGGTTCAGAGGTGGTTGACGCCATGCCAACTTAAGGTAGGTGGTAGGTGGTTTGCGACAATGGCATCAACCTCCTCTCTGCCCTCCGACAGGGACAAATGACCCATGAGCCCTGTTTGGCTCACGTCCTTAACTTGGTGGTGCAGTGGTTCTTGGGCAGGTACCCGGGCTTACAGGGTGTCCTGAGGCAGTCTATGATCACTGTTTGCATCTGCCTTGACTCCAGGGACTGTGTGTTTTTGTGACGTCAGTTACTTTCTTACCTCATTCGGGACTTTTTTTACCTTCATTTGGGACTTATATTTTCCAGTCACTTTTTCAATAGAGTTCTGGTGTTTCATATTTATAAATAATCATTTTTTCATTTTTGATGTATTTTATTTTCATACACTTAATTGTATTTGATTAGTCACATCACATGTTATTGTCTTTAGCGCGGTCTTTCTTGAATATTTCTGTCCTGAGGCAGGCCAGGAAAGTCTTTGTGCATTTCCGCCAGTCATATAATGCCAGTGCTCAGCTGGCGGACCTCCAAAAGGAGTTTAACCTGCCCAAGAATCGCCTAATCTGTGACATGCCCACCAGATGGAACTCAACATTGGCCATGCTGCAGCGGCTGCACACACAGCAGAGGGCCATCATTGAGTACCTGTGCGACTATGGCAGCAGGACAGGGTCAGGGGAGCTTGGTTTTTTTCCCCACGCCAGTGGGCCATGGTCACCATTTGAGGAGGCCACGAGGATGGTGAGCAGTGACAGTGCATGCATCAGTGACACTGTCCCCCTTGTCCACCTGTTGGAGCACACGCTGCGTGGAATAATGGAAAGGGCACTTGAGGCAGAACAGAGGCAGGAAGAGGAGGACTTTCTTAGCTCTCAAGGCCCCCTTTATCCAGACAGTGTTCCTGCGTGCCCACCAATCACACAGGAAGAGGACGAGGAGGAGAAGGAGGAGGATTGCGTCAGTATGGAGGTGTGGCCTGACACTCAGCATCAGCAGCAGTCTTTAAGGGATCAGTTCCAAGAAACACATGGACTTGTATGTGGCTAGAAGGAGGTGGCTGCAGACCATGTCGTCCTTAGTAGGGATGAGCTTCGTGTTCGAGTCGAACCCATGTTCGACTCGAACATCGGCTGTTCGACCGTCCGTCGAATTGCGAACGTTATGGGCCGTTCGCGCCAAATTCGTGTGGCGCGTCACGGCCCATAATTCACTGCGGCATCGCAGTGCATTGCTGGCTGATGATTGGCCAAGCATGCACTATGACCCGCATGCTTGGCCAATCACAGCGCCGTCAGTAGAGAGAGCTGTAATTGGCCAAAGCCAGGGTGGCTTTGGCCAATTATGGCTCAGGGGATTTAGTACACGCCCCACACTATATAAGGCTGCCTGCACGGCGGCCCTGTGTAGTGTGTTCCGGTGTGCTGATAGAGAGAGAGACAGACAGTGTCATTTGATTTGAGTTAGATAGATTAGGCTAGATCTGTTCCTGCTATTTACATTTAGTGCAGTGCGTCCTGCTCACAGTGTTCAGCTAGATCCGTTCCTGCTATTTACATTTAGTGCAGTCAGTGCGTCCTGCTCACAGTGTTCAGCTAGATCCGTTCCTGCTATTTACATTTAGTGCAGTGCGTCCTGCTCACAGTGTTCAGCTAGATCTGTTCCTGCTATTTACATTTAGTGCAGTGCGTCCTGCTCACAGTGTTCAGCTAGATCCGTTCCTGCTATTTACATTTAGTGCAGTGCGTCCTGCTCACAGTGTTCAGCTAGATCCGTTCCTGCTATTTACATTTAGTGCAGTCAGTGCGTCCTGCTCACAGTGTTCAGCTAGATCCGTTCCTGCTATTTACATTTAGTGCAGTGCGTCCTGCTCACAGTGTTCAGCTAGATCCGTTCCTGCTATTTACATTTAGTGCAGTCAGTGCGTCCTGCTCACAGTGTTCAGCTAGATCTGTTCCTGCTATTTACATTTAGTGCAGTGCGTCCTGCTCACAGTGTTCAGCTAGATCTGTTCCTGCTATTTACATTTAGTGCAGTGCGTCCTGCTCACAGTGTTCAGCTAGATCCGTTCCTGCTATTTACATTTAGTGCAGTCAGTGCGTCCTGCTCACAGTGTTCAGCTAGATCCGTTCCTGCTATTTACATTTAGTGCAGTGCGTCCTGCTCACAGTGTTCAGCTAGATCCGTTCCTGCTATTTACATTTAGTGCAGTCAGTGCGTCCTGCTCACAGTGTTCAGCTAGATCCGTTCCTGCTATTTACATTTAGTGCAGTGCGTCCTGCTCACAGTGTTCAGCTAGATCTGTTCCTGCTATTTACATTTAGTGCAGTGCGTCCTGCTCACAGTGTTCAGCTAGATCCGTTCCTGCTATTTACATTTAGTGCAGTGCGTCCTGCTCACAGTGTTCAGCTAGATCCGTTCCTGCTATTTACATTTAGTGCAGTGCGTCCTGCTCACAGTGTTCAGCTAGATCCGTTCCTGCTATTTACATTTAGTGCAGTCAGTGCGTCCTGCTCACAGTGTTCAGCTAGATCCGTTCCTGCTATTTACATTTAGTGCAGTGCGTCCTGCTCACAGTGTTCAGCTAGATCTGTTCCTGCTATTTACATTTAGTGCAGTGCGTCCTGCTCACAGTGTTCAGCTAGATCCGTTCCTGCTATTTACATTTAGTGCAGTCAGTGCGTCCTGCTCACAGTGTTCAGCTAGATCCGTTCCTGCTATTTACATTTAGTGCAGTGCGTCCTGCTCACAGTGTTCAGCTAGATCTGTTCCTGCTATTTACATTTAGTGCAGTGCGTCCTGCTCACAGTGTTCAGCTAGATCCGTTCCTGCTATTTACATTTAGTGCAGTCAGTGCGTCCTGCTCACAGTGTTCAGCTAGATCCGTTCCTGCTATTTACATTTAGTGCAGTGCGTCCTGCTCACAGTGTTCAGCTAGATCTGTTCCTGCTATTTACATTTAGTGCAGTGCGTCCTGCTCACAGTGTTCAGCTAGATTCGTTCCTGCTATTTACATTTAGTGCAGTCAGTGCGTCCTGCTCACAGTGTTCAGCTAGATCTGTTCCTGCTATTTACATTTAGTGCAGTGCGTCCTGCTCACAGTGTTCAGCTAGATCTGTTCCTGCTATTTACATTTAGTGCAGTGCGTCCTGCTCACAGTGTTCAGCTAGATCCGTTCCTGCTATTTACATTTAGTGCAGTGCGTCCTGCTCACAGTGTTCAGCTAGATCCGTTCCTGTTATCTTCCTACTGACAGGCAGGCTTGTCTGGTTACAGTATATAAAGCTACCTGAAGAAAATTACAGGTGTTCTATCCCAGCTTAGTGCAGCTACAGGCCATTAGTATGTCTGGAAGGCCAAGAAGGAGAGGGAGACAGTCACAAGCCAATAAGAGAGGGCAAGCAGGCTCTGTGTCTAGTGCTGGTCGTGGAGACGGTGCATCCTCATCAGCACGTGGCCATGGGACACGCTTGGCCTTTTTTTCGGCAGCTGGCCGTGTTGAGCCGCAACATGCGGAAGACTTGGTCGAGTGGATGACCAAGCCGTCCTCATCCTCCTCATCCTCTCTCACCCATGCCCAGGGTGCTTTGTCTGGCAAAGCAGCGGCCTCTTCCCTCAGCTCAATGTCATCAGTGACTCCTTCCCTAGCTCCACCATGTCCTCCTGAGGATTCCCTCGAACTGTTTGACCACAGTGTTGGGTACATGCTCCAGGAGGATGCCCAGCGTTTGGAAGGCTCTGATGATGATACTGAGCTCGATGAAGGCAGTAACATGAGCACGGACAGAGGGGGTGCCCAAGAAGGACAGCAATCTGGCAGTCATGCTCCCCCTGCTGCAGCATACTGCCAGGTTTGCTCCAGTGATGAGGAGGGAGGGGATGATGAGGTCACTGACTCAACGTGGGTGCCTGATAGGAGAGAGGAGGAGGAGGAGGAGGAGGAGGCGGCACATCACCAACGAGGCAGGATGCCCTCCAGGGGCCAGCCTAAGGGCAGCACATTGACTGCATCACACCCCAAAGCTCCACATGTGCAGGGCGCTGCAGTCTCTGCGCGTTATTCAAAAAGTTCTTTGGTGTGGGCCTTTTTTGAGACGAGTGCATCAGATCGCACCGCTGCTATTTGCAACATATGTCTCAAGCGTATCTCGCGTGGCCAAAACATCTCCCGCTTGGGTACCACATGCTTGACCAGACATATGTTGACCTGCCATGCAGTTCGTTGGCAACCATATCTAAAAGACCCACACCAAAGAACAAAGAGGATCTCTCCTTGCTCCTCATCAGCTGAGATTTCAAACCCCACTAGACCTTCAGTCCTCTCTGAGACCTGCAGTGAGAGGAATGAAGGTGTAGAATTAGGTGTGTCACAGCCAAGTACTTGTGGGCAATCTGCTTTTGGTACACCGACGTCAGATTGTACCAGGCAAATTTCCCTGCCCCAGCTGCTGCACCGCCGAAAGAAGTTTGCTCCCAGCCATCCACATGCCCAGCGGTTGAATGCTAGCTTGGCAAAATTGCTAGCACTTCAACTGCTGCCTTTTCAGTTGGTAGACTCTGCCCCCTTCCGTGAGTTTGTGGAATGTGCGGTTCCTCAGTGGCAGGTACCCAAACGCCACTTTTTCTCACGGAAGGTGATTCCGGCTCTCTACCGGCATGTGGAAGGCAATGTCCATGCCTCGCTGGACAGGGCGGTCAGCGGTAAGGTGCATATTACCGCTGACTCATGGTCCAGCAGGCATGGACAGGGACGTTACTTAAGTTTCACGGCGCATTGGGTGACTCTGCTGGCAGCTGGGAAGGATGCAGGACAAGGTGCAGTAGTGTTGGAGGTTGTTCCGCCACCACGCCTCCAAAATGCTGATTGTGACACACCTCTCTCCTCCACCCCCTCCTCTTCTTCTTCCTCCATGGCCTCTTCCTCGGAACCAGCGGTGCTCCGTAGGCGTTCAAGGGGCTACGCAAGTACGCAGGCCAAAAGATGCCATGCGGTGCTTGAGCTGGTGTGCTTGGGGGACAGGAGCCACACTGGGGCAGAGGTTCTGTCAGCTCTGCAGGGGCAGGTTCAGAGGTGGTTGTCGCCACGCCAACTTAAGGCAGGAATGGTGGTTTGCGACAATGGCACCAACCTCCTCTCTGCCCTCCGACAGGGACAACTGACCCATGTGCCCTGTTTGGCTCACGTCCTTAACTTGGTGGTGCAGCGGTTCTTGGGCAGGTACCCGGGCTTACAGGATGTCCTGAGGCAGGCCAGGAAAGTCTGTGTGCATTTCCGCCGGTCATATAATGCCAGTGCTCGGCTGACGGACCTCCAAAAGGAGTTTAACCTGCCCAAGAACCGCCTAATCTGTGACATGCCCACCAGGTGGAACTCAACGTTGGCCATGCTGCAGCGGCTGCACACGCAGCAGAGGGCCATCAATGAGTACCTGTGCGACTATGGCACCAGGACAGGGTCAGGGGACCTTGGTTTTTTTTCCCCACGCCAGTGGGCCATGATCAGGGATGCATGCACTGTCCTGTCACCATTCGAGGAGGCCACGAGGATGGTGAGCACTGACAGTGCATGCATCAGTGACACTGTCCCCCTTGTCCACCTGTTGGAGCACACGCTGCGTGGAATAATGGACAGGGCACTTGAGGCAGAACAGAGGCAGGAAGAGGAGGACTTCCTTAGCTCTCAAGGCCCCCTTTATCCAGACAGTGTTCCTGCGTGCCCGCCGATCACACAGGAAGAGGACGAGGAGGAGGAGGAGGAGGAGGAAGATTGTGTCAGTATGGAGGTGGAGCCTGGCACTCAGCATCAGCAGTCTTTAAGGGATCAGTCCCAAGGAACACATGGACTTGTATGTGGCTGGGAGGAGGTGGCTGCGGACGTTGTTGTCCTTAGTGACCCAGAGGACTCCGGACCGAATGCCTCAGCAAACCTACGCTGCATGGCCTCCCTGATCCTGCAAAGCCTGCGTAAGGATCCTCGTATCCGTGGTATCAAGGAGAAGGACCAATACTGGCTGGCAACCCTCCTTGATCCACGTTACAAGGGTAATGTTGTGGACCTTATCTTGCCATCGCAGAGGGAGCAGAGGATGAAACATCTTCGGGAGGCCTTGCAGAAAGGTCTGTGCAACACGTTCCCAGAGACTGGGAGGTTACAAACTCCTGTTTCTGGACAACGTGTTGCTGAGGCTTCGGTCAGTCAAAGAAGGAGCGGTGGAGAAGGTGGCCGTCTGACCGATGCGTTCAGACAATTTTTTGGTCCGCAGCCCCAAGGTATGATCGGTTCCAGCAACCATCGCCAGCGTCTGTTTTACATGGTGCAGGAATACCTAGGGGCAAGATCAGACTTGGACACCTTTCCCACCGAAAATCCTCTGGGTTACTGGGTCTTGAGGATGGATCACTGGCCAGAGCTTGCACAGTATGCAATTGAGCTACTGGCCTGTCCTGCATCCAGCGTTCTTTCCGAACGCACATTCAGTGCTGCTGGAGGCGTGGTAACCGATCACAGGGTGCGTCTGTCCACTGACTCGGTCGATCGGCTGACCTTCATAAAAATGAATCAGTCTTGGATCACCACCAGCTACCAAGCACCTGATGCTGATGTAACTGAATAATTTTTTTCAGATCCCTTCAAAGACTGCCTATGCTGATGCTGAGTGACTATCCCTGAGTAATTATCCTCTTCCTCCTCAATCATCACGCTGATAGCTTGTAAGAACATTTTTGGTTCTGGGCGCCACCACCAGTGCCTAAGGCCCAATTTTTCTGCCCCTGTCTAACAGGGGCGTGTAATTACAATTTTTGATGCAATACTTTGCAGCAGGGCTCGTTCCTGCGTTCCAACTAGAGTGTCTGTGAGGGGTTGCAGTGTTGTGGCACCAGCACCAGTGCCTAAGGACCAATTTTTCTGCCCCTGTCTAACAGGGGCGTGTAATTACAATTTTTGATGCAATACTTTGCAGCAGGGCTCGTTCCTGCGTTCCAACTAGAGTGTCTGTGAGGGGTTGCAGTGTTGTGGCACCAGCACCAGTGCCTAAGGCCTAATTTTTCAGCTCCTGTTCAACAGGGGCATGTAATTACAATTCTTGATCTAATATTTCACAGCAGGGCCCTGTGAGGGCTTACAGTGTTGTGGCCACAGCAACACCTAAGGCCCAAATTTCTGCTGAGTATATAGGGCAGGACCCTACTTTCAAACATCTAACTTACAAACGACTCCTACTTGCAAACGGAAGGAGACAACAGGAAGTGAGATGAAATCTACCCCTAGGAAGGGAAATTCTCTCCTGTAAGAGTTAATATGGGAAAACAATTTCTCCTTTCCACTGATGCTTTCCAATCCTTGTTCCACAAAAAAACCCAAATTTTCAAAAAACATTTTTCATTGGGACAAAAAAGTGAGGTGAAATCTTCTGAAGAGGAGGAAAGACAGCAAAACAAATGTCACAGGGGTGATAACCCTTCCCTATGTTTTCCAAAAAGCTTAAAAAAGATTTTTTGGCTGGAGCTAAACACGTTAAAAATGTACCCGTTCAAAATTACAAAGAGATTCTACTTAACAACAAACCTACAGTCCCTGTCTTGTTTGCACCGCCTGTATACTGCTGTTCAGAGTATATAGGGCCTTTCCTTATTTTAATTTGGGTGCGGGGTTCCCCTTAATATCCATACAGGACCCAAAGGGCCTGGTAATGGACTGGGGGGGTACCCATGCCGTTTGTCTCACTGATTTTCATCCATATTGCCATGACCCGACATGACATTAAACCCGCAAGCAGTTTTAAATGAGATTTTTTCCTTTAAAAATGACATTTGGTGCAGGGACTGTTCTAAACATGGGAAACACGCGTCACTTTACAGGCATACTATAGACACCCCCCAGGTACGATATTTAAAGGAATATTTCACTTTTTTTTTTTACTTTAAGCATCATTAAAATCACTGCTC
Source organism: Lithobates septentrionalis (assembly GCA_037952835.1). Classification (NCBI taxonomy): domain Eukaryota; kingdom Metazoa; phylum Chordata; class Amphibia; order Anura; family Ranidae; genus Lithobates; species Lithobates septentrionalis. The sequence continues at coordinate 4,463,989 of JBBDGP010000969.1, read as the reverse complement.
CCGAAAAAACGGCCGTTTTTAAAAGTTTTTTTTGCATTGATACATGTCCCCTGGGGTAGGACCCGGGTCCCCAAACCCTTTTTCGGACAATACCATGCAAATTAGCCTTTAAAATGAGCACTTTTGATTTCGAACGTTCGAGTCCCATAGACGTCAATGGGGTTCTAACGTTCGTGCGAACTTTCGGTCCGTTCGCGGGTTCTGGTGCGAACCGAACCGGGGGGTGTTCGGCTCATCCCTAGTCCTTAGTGACCCAGAGGACTCCGGACCGAATGCCTCAGCAAACCTATGCTGCATGGCCTCCCTGATCCTGCAAAGCCTGCGTAAGGATCCTCGTATTCGTGGTATCAAGGAGAAGGACCAATACTGGTTGGCAACCCTCCTTGATCCACGTTACAAGGGTAAGGTTGCGGACCTTATCTTGCCACCAATGCGTTCCCAGAGACTGGGAGGTTACACACTCCTGTTTCTGGACAACGTGTTGCTGAGGCTTCGGTCAGCCAAAGAAGGAGCGGTGGAGAAGGTGGCCTTCTGACCGATGCGTTCAGACAATTTTTTAGTCCGCAGCCCCAAGGTATGATCGGTTACAGCAACCATCGCCAGCGTCTGTTTTACATGGTGCAGGAATACCTAGGGGCAAGATTTGACATGGACACCTGTCCCACCAAAAATCCTCTGGGTTACTGGGTCTTGAGGATGAATCACTGGCCAGAGCTTGCACAGTATGCAATTGAGCTACTGGCCAGTCCTGCATCCAGCGTTCTTTCGGAACACACATTCATGCTGCTGGAGGCTTTGTAACCGATCACAGGGTGCATCTGTCCACCGACTCGGTCGATCGACTGACCTTCATAAAAATGAATCAGTCTTGGATCACCAGCAGCTACCAAGCACCTGATACTGATGTAACCGAATAATTTTTTTTGAAATCTGATGCTGAGTGACTATCCTGAGTAATTATCCTCTTCCTCCTCAATGATCATGCTGATAGCTTGTAAGAACATTTTTGGTTCTGGGCGCCGCCACCAGTGCCTAAGGCCCAATTTTCTGCCCCTGTTCAACAGGGGCGTGTAATTACAATTTTTGATGCAATACTTTGCAGCAGGGCTCGTTCCTGCGTTCCAACTAGAGTATCTGTGAGGGGTTGCAGTGTTGTGGCACCAGCACCAGTGCCTAAGGCCCAATTTTTCAAGCCCCTGTTTAACAGGGGCGTGTAATTACAATTTTTGATGCAATACTTTGCAGCAGGGCTCGTTCCTGCGTTCCAACTAGAGTATCTGTAAAGGGGTTGCAGTGTTGTGGCACCAGCACCAGTGCCTAAGGCCTAATTCTTCAGCCCCTGTTTAACAGGGGCGTGTAATTACAATTCTTGATCTAATATTTCACAGCAGGGCCCGTTTCTGCGCCCACCAAGAGTGAGCGAGGACTTACAGTGTTGTGGCACCAGCACCACCACCACCACCAAAGGCCCAATTTTTCTGCCCCTGTTCAATAGGGGCATGTAATTACAATTCTTGATCTAATATTTCACAGCAGGGCCCTGTGAGGGCTTACAGTGTTGTGGCCACAACAACACCTAAGGCCCAAATTTCTGCTGAGTATATAGGGCAGGCCCCTACTTTCAAACATCCAACTTACAAACGACTCCTACTTGCAAACGGAAGGAGACAACAGGAAGTGAGATGAAATCTACCCCTAGGAAGGGAAATTCTCTCTTGTAAGAGTTAATATGGGAAAAACATTTCTCCTTTCCACTGATGCTTTATCACCAATCCTTGTTTCACAAAAAACCCAAATTTTCAAAAAGCATTTGTCATTGGGAAAAAAAGTGAGGTGAAATCTTCTGAAGAGGAGCACAGACAGCAAAACAAATGTCACAGGGGTGATAACCCTTCCCTATGTTTTCCAAAAAGCTTAAAATAGATTTTTTGGCTGGAGCTAAACAAGTTAAAAATGTACCAGTTCAAAATTACAAACAGATTCTACTTAACAACAAACCTACAGTCCCTGTCTTGTTTGCACCGCCTGTATACTACTGTTCAGAGTACAGAGCCTGTATACTGCTATTTCCTTTTTTAATTTGGGTACGGGGTTCCCCTTAATATCCATACAAGACCCAAAGGGCCTGGTAATGGACTGGGGGGTACCCATGCCGTTTGTCTCACTGATTTTCATCCATATTGCCAGGACCCGACATTACATAAAAGCCGCAAGCATTTTTAAATGACTTTTTTTCCTTTAAAAATGACATTTTGTGCAGGGACTGTTCTAAGCACGGGAAACATGCACCATTTTACAGGCATACTATAGACACCCCCCAGGTACGATATTTAAAGGAATATTTCACTTTTTTTTTTTACTTTAAGCATCATTAAAATCACTGCTCCCGAAAAAACTGCCGTTTTTAAAAGTTTTTTTTGCATTGATACATGTCCCCTGGGGCAGGACCCGGGTCCCCAAACCTTTTTGAGGACAATACCATGCAAATTAGCCTTTAAAATGAGCACTTTTGATTTCGAACGTTCGAGTCCCATAGACGTCAATGGGGTTCTAACGTTCGTGCTAATTTTCGGTCCGTTCACAGGTTCTGGTGCGAACCGAACTGGGGGGTGTTCGACTCATCCCTACTCTTGATACTTTAGGGTCAGTAAATTTGTATGAGAGGCCTCTAAGCCAGAATCCAATATATAGAAGGAAGGCAGTAGAGGGGTAATCAAGGTGTCAAATGAACCCACTAAATCATATAAGTAATGTAAAGAGAAATGTGCATGAAGCAATTAAAAAAAAAGGGGGGGGGGGAGGTGCAGAGAGAAGAATACCTAGAAAGGAAGCTGGAAGGGTGATAGGGTAAGAAAAAAAAAGAGGATGGGTGGGAAGGGAAGTGGGAGGAAAGAAAAGGTAGGGTAGGGTGTAGTAAGAGCAAGTAAGAAGTGTCACATCAACATAGCCCCGGAGGCCAATCCAATTTACATGTATATTCGCTGAAATAATTCTGCCAATCCTCCAGACCAGTTTGTGGAACAACAGAGGGTATAGCTGTAGAGAAGGAGGAAGAAATTGCATCTGCTTGGCAAAATGTGCTGCTCTGTGTTTGGGAGGAAGAGAATAAAACAAATCTTGGTCATCCCTACCTCCCAACTTTTTGAGATGGGAACAAGGGACACCTATTAGCAAAAGTATGTAAGCATAGGAAACACCCCGTGCCACACCCCCTTAAAGGAGAATTATACAAAAATGATTATTTAAACCCACAAGTGCTTTTTTTTAAACATTCAAAGTTTATTGAAGTTCAACAGGGGTACAGAAATGTGTACAGTCATGTATAGAAGTCATACAGAAGAGTAAAGTTGCATATCGACTAGGTACTGTACCCAGTGGTAATGGTATCGCACACATTCATCTCTGGTGGGCAAGTGAGTATATACCAAAGCATCAATAACACAATAAGAACTAATCACTTATTATACCGATGTTCTGGAAGTGCATATAGCTAAGTCATTCACAAGTGACTCAATTTATCCATTTGCGGATGTAATCTTTAGGTTACCCTTAAGATGTTCTACACAAGAAAAAAGCTAATAAGAAGTAAGAAATGATAGAAATGAAGAGTTATGCCGCGTACACACGAGCGGACTTTACGGCGGACTTTGCCCGGCGGACTTTTCGACGTACTTTCCGACGGACTTTCTGAATGAACGGACTTGCCTACACACAATCCACCAAAGTCCGTCGAATTCGTACGTGATGACGTACGACCGGACTAAAACAAGGAAGTTCATAGCCAGTAGCCAATAGCTGCCCTAGCGTGGCTTTTTGTCCGTCGAACTAGCATACAGACGGCGGACTTTTCAACCGGACTCGATTTCAACGGATAAATTTTAAACAAGTTTCAAATCTAAGTCCGTCCAACTTTTGAGAAAACAAAGTCCGCTGGAGCCCACACACATCGAATTGTCCGACGAAATCCAGTCCGCCGGGCAAAGTCCGCCGTAAAGTCCGCTCGTGTGTACGCGGCATTAGAGTAGTGGTTGGAGGGTGGTCTCAATAGGTGATTGGAGGCATAAACAAGTGTTTTTTTTTACCACTACTATTCCTTTATACTGGCTCATGAAATTTACAGATGCAGAAATGTAGAAATTGGATGAAAGGTTTAACACTGGGAAACACTTTTTGAAAGATAAAAAGTGCATTTTATTTACAACTATATAGATCAGACCAAAATGAGGGACATATGAGGAGGAAAGAGGGACAGAGGAACTTGTTCCAAATCAGGGACAGTCCCTCAAAATCAGGGACAGTTGGGATATCTACTCCACAACCTCCTTTGAATGCTCTGGCTGTATAGCATGCCCACTGTCGAACAAGGTAGCCATGCTTTCCTACCGAATCCTCACTGACAAAGAGACATTATCAACTGTTGTGTGCTGTAACTTGTAAACATATACTCAATATTAAAGAAGCAATTCTGAGTGGAATTTTAATGACAGCACTGAGCACTTGCATAAAACACTTGCATAATGTTAGCTTGTTGCTTCTTTTCCAGATCATTACACATTGTCAGATCATTTTGGCCACAAAAATGTCTATAATTTACTTAACTGCAATAGCTCTGATCTGTAGACTTAAGGTACTACTTTTGGTACAGAAGCTGTTGGCATCAAAATTGTGGTGCATTGTTTAAATAAGCTCTAAAAGTAGTTATGTAACCCTACCCAACAATTAGAGAGCAACTTCTGGGAACAGCCAAAAGAGCCTGCCATCATCCACTTTCATTATGCTTGTTACCGGAAAACCAGAAACTGGTTTATTGTGCTCAGTAAATGTTATAACTATAACTATAATGTAAGATTTTAGTTCAAAGAAAAAGAAGATTCCAAATGTGGGTAGTTTTACAGTAAGTATTGTAATCTGACAATGATTACAGTATGTATACAGGAGAAGTTGCTAATGACAATATTATGATTTTTTTTTTAGCTTTCTTTTGTGCATTTAGGATATCTTGGAAGCATTTTACAAAAGATTAAAACAATGGATTCCTGCATGGATCTGTAATGAACAACAGTATGAATGTACAGTACAACCTTATCCCACAACATTTATAAGCATCCTATTTTGGATACATTTAAGTTTCTTACTGGGTATAAATTGTGAATAAATCTTGCATGTATATTTTGAAATCATCTGTTCTATTGGAAATATATATTCATTAAATATTTATTTCCCCACTTTGCATATCACATAAACAAAAAATGCACAATAATGTACAGTAGAAACAGACAAAACAAAACAAAAACAAAACAAACACATGAATAGAAAATAGCACAAAGGCACACATAAAAACACTTATGACCCATACACACGGTCGGACATTGATCTGACATTCCGACAACAAAATCCTAGGATTTTTTCAGACGGATGTTGGCTCAAACTTGTCTTGCATACACACGGTCACACAAAGTTGTCGGAAAATCCGATAATTCTGAACGCGGTGACGTAAAACAGGTACGTCGGGACTATAAACGGGGCAGTAGCCAATAGCTTTCATCTCTTTATTTATTCTGAGCATGCGTAGCACTTTGTGCGTCGGATTTGTGTACACACGATCGGAAATTCCGACAATGGATTTTGTTGTCGGAAAATTTTATAGCCTGCTCTCAAACTTTGTGTGTCGGAAAATCCGATGGAAAATGTGTGATGGAGCCTACACACGGTCGGAATTTCCGACAACAAGGTCCTATCACACATTTTCCATCGGAAAATCCAACCGTGTGTATGGGGCATATGAGTATGGCATGGCAAAATGCAAACTTTGGTGGAGGGAAGATTATGGTGTGGGGTTGTTTTTCAGGGGTTGGGCTTGAGGGGACAACAAATTACACTGTTATACAAGCTGTACACTCACTACTTTACATTGTAGCAAAGTGCCCTTTCTTCAGTGTTGTCACATGAAAAGATATAATAAAATATTTACAAAAATGTAAGGGGTGTACTAACTTTTGTGAGATACTGTATATAGCCTAAGCAGATGCAGTTACACTTCTGTAGTGAGCAGTGATTCTAGTGATTCTCCTGGGATTAGTGTGGTGCCCATGGAAAGAATGAAGGCAGATGCAAACTCCCTCCAGCTACTCCCAAGAGCAGATGGGAGTCAAAAACATCTATGCATACACCCGTGAGCAAAAGCAGTTACTGGTGGTCATGAGGTGACCTAAACAACACATCTCCGCAGTTCTATCCCTGTGAAAGCTACTTAAACATCAAGATGTGGGGTCCCTCCATTGTGGCTGGCTATCTCAAACTGCGATAGGTCCTAGGAGAGTGGTATGGTAATTTTTGTGAATGCCCAACTGCTATACTATCTGCTCTCTGTGACTCCCTTGGATGCACTTACTAGACCTCATTCGGACTTCGAGGCTTTACTATGTCATTCCTCTAGACCTGGTAGTGTACCATCTCCTCCTGAAAGAATTCTTCCAACAAGCACCAATTTTTCTCTTGAAATGGGAGGAGGAACTAGCTACCACCCCAACGTTTACTCATAAGACCTCCATATCCACTAGAGCTCAGGAATATAACTACAAGCTTTTGTCACAGTGATACAGATGCCCCACAATACTACATGCCATTGATAACGCAATCCCAAATATTTGCTGGAGATACTCATCTGCTCCAGGAATGATGTCTCACACATGTCCCCTGATCCTCACCTTTAAGAAGCTATTCTAGAAAGTTGGTGATAGGATCCTGAATATCCCTCAAATGGCCATACTTTCCATGATACCTGGGCCTTTTAAACAAATCAAAAAGGTCTGCTTCGACACTTTCCAACTGCTGCATGCATCATTATCACCAAATACTGGCATAAACCAAGCACCCTTCCTCTGTTTGAATAGATATGTGAAATCTATATGGGTATATGCGATCTAGAAAGATTGATCTTGTAGGAAAATAGCAAATCTGAGACCCTTAAAATCACTGCAACAGTATGGACCCATTTCCGATACTCATCGGATTGCATGTCATTTTTGTAGGCTTGCTTCTCCATTGCCCAGACCTCATCACTTCTTGATAGATGGTTAGTAGACATGATAGTGGCTACAGTGAAAATTTCTGCCAATCAGCTACTGAGGCTGCTGATTAATTTCCTGTGGTTGTGTGAGAAATAGTTTCCTCTAGAAAGTATTATGCCCCGTACATACGGTCGGATTTTCCAATGGAAAATGTGTGATAGGACCTTGTTGTCGGAAATTCCAACCGTGTGTAGCCTCCATCACACATTTTCGATCGGACTTTCCGACACACAAAGTTTGAGAGCAGGCTATAAAATTTTCCGACAACAAAATCCGTTGTCGGAATTTCCGATCGTGTGTACACAAATCCGACGCACAAAGTGCTACGCATGCACAGAATAAATAAAGAGATGAAAGCTATTGGCTACTGCCCCGTTTATAGTCCTGACGTACATGTTTTACGTCACCGCGTTCAGAATGATCGGATTTTCCGACAACTTTATGTGACCGTGTGTATGCAAGAAAAGTTTGAGCCAACATCCGTCGGAAAAAATCCTAGGATTTTGTTGTCAGAATGTCCAATCAATGTCCGTGTACGGGGCATTAGACCGATTCATTCATTCACTTTACATCTATTACACTAAACAAACAGTGCATTTAAAGGTTACAATTTTTTAGGTATGATTGATTTAATAAAATGAACTCTTAATCCCTTATAACTCTTACCACTCATCTGAAAGCTTTTTGTAGATAAACCCAATAAATAATATTACAAACATTTTGTTAAGATCTAATCTAAAGTTTAACATCAATTTGTAATGTTATTACAACCACAAGCACATTCATGCAGATATGTTACTGCAATACAAAATGCCTGCAAATATTATTAGAGGATCTTATTTCCCCATGAAGCAAGTATATAAAGGCAGTAGTGTTGGATTATTATTTATTTTTAAATATTTCTTTTAAAACAGTTTTTCTTATTTTTTAATGTACAACTGAATATATTTACCTATGACATATGTATAAGACAGCATTATGCATTTTCAGTTACAGTATCTCACAAAAGTGAGTACACCTCTCACATTTTTGTTATGTGAGTCTGAAATTGGGTTGGGTTACTGCAGGTCAAGCTGGGTGGCTTCACAGACACAGGTCTCTGGTACCTCCCCCTGGATTTAGAAGCTTGTAGAAGCTTCTGGAAGTTAGTGGGTAGAGGCCAGGAGGTCCTGATCTGCATACTTGGGGGAACCTGGCCAATCCCCAGGCAGAATGTCCTGTAAGGGTGACTAGGCCAGCACTTAAATATTGTGGAGCCATGCTAGCAGGGGAGACAGGTGGAAGATGGAGTGGTGAGGAGACTGTCAGTGGCCTAGGCCTGTGCCTAACCCTTTATCCCCTGCCCTGGAGATGTTCAGAGCAACCAGGTGGTCTGGTAGTACCTGCAAGCAGTGGCGCTAGGAGCAGTTCTACAAGAGGCCAGCCACTGCAGTTATACTGCAGCAGGTTGGCTCCCCTGGGAGAGCTGTTATAGTTGTACGTTGGCTCTTTAAGATGCTGTAGGAGGCACGTGCGTGCCCGCACAGGGTGTCCCCGGAGCTGATGCGCATGCTCAGCAGGCACGGTGCCTGCCATGCACCCGCGATCGCTTGTGACAGAGGGAGAACCAGGATCTGTGTGTGTAAACACACAAATCCCAGTTCTGTCAGGGGAGAGGAGACCAATCGTGTGTTCCTACTAAGTAGGAATAGGGATGAGCTTCGTGTTCGAGTCGAACCCATGTTCGACTCGAACATCGTCTGTTCGCCTGTTCGCCAAATTGCGAATGATATCGGCCATTCGCGCCAAATTCGTGTGGCGCGTCACGTTCCATAATTCATTGCGGCATCGCAGTGCATTGCTGGCTGATGATTGGCCAAGCATGCATTATGACCCGCATGCTTGGCCAATCACAGCGCCGTCTGAACAGAGAGCCGTAATTGGCCAAAACCAAGGAGGCTTTGGCCAATTATGGCTCAGGGGATTTAGTACACGCCCCACACTATATAAGGCCACCTAAATGGCGGCCCTGTGTAGTGTGTGTTCCGGCGTTGAAAGAGATAGACAGAGAGACAGTGTCATTTGACTTAAGTTAGATAGATTAGGCAGGACAGTCAGTGAGTTAGCTGCACTTACAGTGTATTGCGTATATATATGCATCCCAGGTGTTTTATATATATATATACACTGTATTCAGTTTAGCTAGATCCATTCCTGTTATCTTCCTACTGACAGGCAGGCTTGTCTTGTTACAGTATTTACAGCTACCTGAAGAAAATTGCTGGTGTTCTTTTGATCCTATTAGTACCACAGACAGGCAGCTAGACTATTTACAGTTAGTGTAGTGCGTCCTCCTCACAGTGTTCAGTTAAAGCTACAAGTTAGTTTAGTGTGACCTCTGCACAGTGTTCAGCTAAAACTACAAGTGAGTGTAGTGCATCCTCCTCAGAGTGTTTAGCTAAAGCTACAAGTTAGTTTAGTGTGACCTCTGCACAGTGTTCAGCTAGACTATTTACAGTTAGTGTAGTGCGTCCTCCTCACAGTGTTCAGCTAAAACTACAAGTTAGTGTAGTGGGACCTCTGCACAGTGTTCAGCTAAAGCTACAAGTTAGTGTAGTGAGTCCTCTTCACAGTGTTCAGCTAAAACTACAAGTTAGTGTAGTGTGACCTCTGCACAGTGTTCAGCTAAAGCTATAAGTTAGTGTAGTGCGTCCTCCTCACAGTGTTCAGCTAAAGCTACAAGTTAGTGTAGTGCGTCCTCCTCACAGTGTTCAGCTAAAACTACAAGTTAGTGTAGTGCGTGCTCCGCTACCTGTAGAAGGTTGGTGGTGTTTTCCTGATCCTATCACTACCGCAGGCAGCTAAATAAGCTATAAGTTCGATTTTTGCGAGCTCTGCACAGTGTTCACCTAAAGCTACCTGTAGAAGGTTGGTGGTGTTCTCATGATCCTATCACTACCGCAGGCAGCTAAATAAGCTACAAGTTTGTTTTTTGCGAGCTCTGCACAGTGTTCACCTAAAGCTACCTGTAGAAGGTTGGTGGTGTTTTCCTGATCCTATTACTACCGCCGGCAGCTAAATAAGCTACAAGTTAGTTTTTTGCGAGCTCTGCACAGTGTTCAGCTAAAGCTACCTGTAGAAGGTTTGTGGTGTTTTCCTGATCCTATCACTACCGCAGGCAGCAAAATAAGCTACAAGTTAGTGTAGTGCGTCCTCCTCACAGTGTTCAGCTAAAACTACAAGTTAGTGTAGTGCACAGTGTTCAGCTAAAGTTACAAGTTAGGGTAGTGCGTCCTCCTCACAGTGTTCAGCTAAAGCTACAAGTTAGTGTAGTGCGTCCTCCTCACAGTGTTCAGCTAAAACTACAAGTTAGTGTAGTGCAACCTCTGCACAGTGTTCAGCTAAAGCTACAAGTTAGTGTAGTGCGTCCTCTGAACAGTGTTCAGCTAAAACTACAAGTTAGTGTAGTGCGACCTCTGCACAGTGTTCAGCTAAAGCTACAAGTTAGTGTAGTGCATCCTCTGAACAGTGTTCAGCTAAAACTACAAATTAGTGTAGTGCGATCTCTGCACAGTGTTCAGCTAAAGCTACAAGTTAGTGTAGTGCGTCCTCCTCACAGTGTTCAGCTAAAACTACAAGTTAGTGTAGTACGACCTCTGCACAGTGTTCACCTAAAGCTACAAGTTAGTGTAGTGCGACCTCTGCACAGTGTTCAGCTAAAGCTACCTGTAGAAGGTTGGTGGTGTTTTCCTGATCCTATCACTACCGCAGGCAGCTAAATAAGCTACAAGTTCATTTTTTGCGAGCTCTGCGCAGTGTTCAGCTAAAGCTACCTGTAGAAGGTTGGTGGTGTTTTCCTGATCCTATCACTATCACAGGCAGCTAAATAAGCTACAAGTTAGTTTTTTGCGAGCTCTGCACAGTGTTCAGCTAAAGCTACCTGTAGAAGGTTGGTGGTGTTTTCCTGATCCTATCACTACCGCAGACAGCTAAATAAGCTACAAGTTATTTTTTGTGAGCTCTGCACAGTGTTCACCTAAAGCTACCTGTAGAAGGTTGGTGGTGTTTTCCTGATCCTATCACTACCGCAGGCAGCTAAATAAGCTACAAGTTATTTTTTTGCGAGCTCTGCACAATGTTCAGGTAAAGCTACAAGTTAGTGTAGTGCGACCTCTGCACAGTGTTCAGCTAAAGCTACCTGTAGAAGGTTGGTGGTGTTTTCCTGATCCTATCACTACCGCAGGCAGCTAAATAAGCTACAAGTTTGTTTTTTGTGAGCTCTGCACAGTGTTCAGCTAAAGCTACCTGTCACGAAGATCCTGCCAGTAACCTGCGTCCCAGGCGCACGGGGACCCGGCCACGGGTCCCATTGCGCATGTGCGCGCGTTCAAGGGTGCGTTCACGCACAGGCACGTGCACGCGCACTCCTGCTGGTGTCAGGCGGGCTATTTAAACCTGCCTGTCACACTTAATCCCCGCTGTCTGCTCTACAGCGTTCTGTGAGTGTTACCTGATCTGATCTGTGTTTCCTGTTATCTGACCCGGCTTCCTGTTTGACGATCCTGCTATCTGCCTGCACCAGACCCTCTTGGCTTGCCTGACCATCCCTCTGTATTACCCCTGGTACCTTCTGCTGTGTTCCAGCCCAGCGTTCCAGGCTATCTTCTGCTGTGAAACATAAAATCATACAATACAGCGCTCGCAAATATATAATATCAAACAGAAAAAATTTTTTGTGAGACCAAAAAAAGGAAAAACTTTGTTGCAGCTGCAGAGTGAAAGTACTGTACTTTGAAGATATATAAACCAAGTGAACTGCGCTGGCAACTAAATGTAAAAGATATATATAAACGAAAACCACAAAACACCACAGGTGTTGGTAAAGTGGCACGTGAGTATAGATATGGATGTGTCAGAGAACTGGACCTGCAGCTCGCGCATCTGAGCCAGCACTCAGTATGCGTGCACTGGACTGCACTACCAGAGCTCCAAGACCCTCCACAAAAATTATATCAATAGGTGTAGAAATGGCAGGATCATGGGACGATGCACTACTTGGACAAATGCATCTATCAAACCTCAGAAATAGCAGTTTAGCATACAATGATATAAATAAAAATATAAATGTATAAATAAAAATATGGCATATCAATTGTGCAAAAAATAGGATAACATGGAGCAAACCACTCAGAAAGTTCCAGATGACACAAAGAGACCATGAAATGTCATCTACAATATAAATACTCCTTCATGGGGCAAACAATGAACAGGCTTCCAACTTTTTCATCTTTTCCAACAACCAGGGCCAATAGTGTAGCAATGTAAAAAAGATTGCTCGTAAAACCACAGAAGCACACGTTCCACCGAAGGAGAGAAGAGAAGTATATAGCATAAAACCTTAAAATACCAAAGGTCACCTGCGCATAAATGCGCTACTCACGGGACCGGTAAGGAAAGCAGGCATTCAGATATTTCGGTCGGTTTGCCGCTCTTGGGCGTGCGTTCCACCGCCAGGAAGTGATGTCACTGGTACAAAACAAACGAACGTAGACAGGATGTTGCGTCGACGCGTTTCGCCCCTCCCCCAGGGCGTTATCAAAGACTTAACATCCTGCTGACGTGTAAACCTTTTTTATTATGTTCAATGAGTGACAGCCATTTGCGGCCAATGGGTGAGAAGTTACCCATTCCTTCCTCTATCATCATATCCTGTTTGCAAAATAAAACTTTACTCAATGGTCGGAGACAAACAACTCCAGTGTACAGATAGGTGTTTACAGCATCTCCATAAGGGAACCATCTTAACACTCACTACCTTCCATAGAACAAAGTATATGCAAAACAAAAAATATATACTAACATCAGAATATCTAGATAGGCGGAAAAAACTTGTGCAATATATATTGAATATCTAAACTCCTAATAATAAAAGCAATAGTTTAATACATTATCCAATAATTAAAAATGACAAAGTAATGTATAAAAAAATATATATATATGGATAAAAAAATATATACAAAAGAAAAATATATATATAAAAATATAAAAACCCCTTTCAAGTAGATGTAACTGATATAGCATCCCATATTTCACTCGATGATTTACTAATTTCCTAGATCAGATATTCATGATTAAGACATGGGAGAAAACAACACATGATCAAAAATACATAATGGTAAATAAAGCAAAAATAAAGCAAAAATAAAAATAAGATAAAATAAAATAAAAATAAGATAATATATATGGGACTAAAGTGCACAAACATATATATATAGAAAATATATTGGGATAAGATAGAAAAAAATATATATTTATACACTACCAATTCGATAAAAAACAATTCAAGTCTAGCTCAATATTCAGGCCCAAGGGGTTCAAAGTGCGTAGTCTATGTATCCACTGGGTTTCATTTTGTGAGATATTTTGTCTAAGGTTAGAACCTCGCCAGTGATCTTCAACTCTGTCAATTCCACAGAAGGTGAGTAGGCTAGGATCTTGGTTATGGAAAAGCCTAAAATGATTGGAAAGACCATGGAATCTATAACCCTTCTTAATCCTATTTACATGCTCATTAAGCCTTATACCCAGTTGTCTGGTAGTTCTTCCTACGTATTGTAGATTGCAAGGACAAGATAGAAGGTAGGTAACGTGCGTTGTGCTGCAGGTTATAAATTTTTTAATTGCATACGATCTACCATCTACCAGAGAGCTGAAATGGGTGGTTTTCCGCTTGCGAAATTTAGATGTCTTACACATTCCACACCTCCCACAACTATAGAACCCAACACTGTCCAGAAAAGTGCATGTCTTCCTAGGGGGATCTATAACATTATGTGCTAACTGGAGCCTCAAAGTGGGTGGTTTGGTATAAATAAAATTTGGCTGTTTTGGCAGCACCTTCCTCAAGTCATCATCCTGATGAAGGAGAGGCCAATGCCTCTTTATGATTCTCTCCAGGTCACGATACTGTCTGTTAAATCCTGTGATGAAGGATAGACTAAAATTATTCTCCCCTTTTGATTTAGATTTAAACAGATCATCCCTATTCATTTCCCCGACTGTTTGCTTTATCTTCTCTAAATTTTCCAGACTATAACCTTTTTCTTGAAATCTTTTCACCATGGTATTAGCTTGCAAATTATAGTCACTTAAGTTACTGCAGTTTCTTCTGATCCTAAGTAGCTGACTTTTAGGGATACCCCCTAGCCATCTGGGATGGTGGCAGCTTGTCAGGGGGATATACCCATTTCGGTCAACATCTTTGAAGAAAGTGCGGGTGAGTAATTTATTATCTTCTCTAAATAGTGTTAGGTCTAAAAAATTGATTTGTTGGTGACTGAAGCACTCAGAAAAGGATATACCAAACCTGTTGTTACTTAATTTGGCCATAAATTCTAAAAAGGAGTCGGGTGATCCTGCCCAAATAATCAGGATATCGTCTATGTACCTCTTATATAACCTGAGCTCTGGGATAATGGATCGATAGATGGCCTCATCCTCCCAAAAGCTCATGAACAGATTTGCCACTGAAGGTGCATACTTGGCACCCATTGCGACCCCTTTCTTTTGCCTATAGTATTCCTTTTGGTGCCAAAAAAAGTTGTGGCTCATTGCTAGATCCAAAGCTTTTAAGATAAACTTCTTTTGTTTTAATTTTATATCTGTGTCCTCTAATGCCCATCCTACTGCTTGTAACGCATGTTCTTGTTGGATGTTGGTATAGAGTGAATTTACATCAATACTTGCAAGCAGACAGTTTTCGTCTATTGTTATGGTCTTAGTTAATTCAATGAGTTCTCTGCTATCTTTAAGGTATGCAGGATATTTTTTGGTGAGTGGTTGCAGGAAACAGTCTAGATATTCACCAAGTCTAGAGAAGAGGGATCCGATCCCGCTGATTATTGGTCGGCCTGGGGGCTTAGATTTATTTTTGTGAATCTTTGGCAATTGGTAAATCACCGGTACCCGTGGTGCATCCGGGGTAAGGTATCTAGCCTCTTTTTTCTTCAAAATACCCTCATCAGTTGCTGTTTTAACTAGATTTTTTAATTTTGACTTGAATTTCTTAGTGGGATTGTTTTTCAACTTTTCATAGGTATCCTGGTCTCCAACCAATCTATTTAATTCCTCTAAATAATCAGCTTTATTTAATATTACCACCCCCCCTCCCTTATCAGCCGACCTGATCACTATATTTTTGTTTTTTATCAATGTCTCTAAACCTCTCTCTAAATCTTTTTTTCTTCTTTGGGGTTTAACAACAAGCTTGTCCAAATCCTGTTCCACCAGAGATTTGAACACCCCAACAAAATGGTTATTACTAATCTGGGGGTTGAATGTTGAGTTATTCTTCAAAGTTGTATGTATATATTCCTCTTCCGGGGAATTTGATACTGTTGCTTTATTGGAAAAATGTTTTTTTATATTAACTTTTCTTATAAATTTCTGTAAATCAATGAACACATCAAATTTATTAAGATTTTTTTCCATGGCATATTTTAGGCCTAAATCTAAAACTTTCAGTTCTTCTTGAGAAAAGTTTACATCACTTAAGTTAAAAATTCCCTCCATTAAACCATTCTTTTTCGCTTTCCTTTTACCTCCTCTGCATCCTCTTGTTCTCCTCTGTTTTTTTGATTTGATTGTGGGGTCGTGGGGTACCATGGTCTCCACTCCTCTGGTGGACTCTGGTCTCTCCCCCAGCCCCTGGGGGTTGTGGCACCTCTCCCTCTCGTAGTGGGGGGTCCCCCTGATCCTCTCCTCTGAAAATCCCCTCTCCGGTTACTGGGATACCATCCCCTTCCCCTATTTGTTGGGGGATAATAATCAGGCTGATTGTGAGCCCAAGGCTGTCCCCCATATCCTCCTCCTCTATTATATCCTCTTTGGTTATGGGATCCTCTATGGTCATAGCCCCTCTGACCATAGGGACCCCCTTGGGATGGGTAAGGGTGGTCATACTCTAGAGGTTCAAAACGATTATATGTGGGTACACTATATCCGGATGCTGATGCACCATAGTAGTTGTTTGACTGACCACTATAGGTGGTTTTGGCGGAGTCTTTCTGAGAGTCAACAAACTTTCTAACGGGAGTTTTAATAGTATCCAGCACTCGAATTGGCTCTGTTTCCATAGGGTTAGGTGCAGTATTGGACTCCTCCCCCATTTCTTGCCATTTATAAACTTTGTTGGATTTATAGTCATTGGTGTCTCTGATGAATTTTTTAATTTTTTTCTTCTGGGTGTCCTTATCCAATTTATCTACAAAATCCTGGAGCTGTTTTAGTTTATCCTTACATTCCCCAGAGGTAATAAGAGGGCCTAATTTGGATTTGATTCCATTAATGTTAGCCTCAATTAGTTTTAATTTTCTCTCCTTTCTTGCTATTAGCATTTCTAAGAGTTTCCTCTCAACACTATTAAAAAAGGAAAACCATTCATCCTCGAGATCTTTGTCTAGGAGCCCATCATTGGGAGCTAAATCCCATCTGAGCCGTCTGGGGGTCATCCCATCTTTCACATATTTTCTAAGGGAAAAAATATCCCACCAGGTCCTGACTTGCTTATCAAGGGCTCCCCTAAGAAGTTTGAAATCCGAGTTGATATCAGATTGTTCATTATTGGACGAAAAAAATGCATCCGCATTTATACTCCTGTCATTAATAAAAGTGAAAATCTCCATCATGAAAAAATGCAGCTGCTGTGACCAAGTGCTCTTACTTGTGAAACATAAAATCATACAATACAGCGCTCGCAAATATATAATATCAAACAGAAAAAATTTTTTGTGAGACCAAAAAAAGGAAAAACTTTGTTGCAGCTGCAGAGTGAAAGTACTGTACTTTTCGGTCGGTTCGCCGCTCTTGGGTGTGCGTTCCACCGCCAGGAAGTGATGTCACTGGTACAAAACAAACGAACGTAGACAGGATGTTGCGTCGGCGCGTTTCGCCCCTCCCCCAGGGCGTTATCAAAGACTTAACATCCTGCTGACGTGTAAACCTTTTTTATTATGTTCAATGAGTGACAGCCATTTGCGGCCAATGGGTGAGAAGTTACCCATTCCTTCCTCTATCATCATATCCTGTTTGCAAAATAAAACTTTACTCAATGGTCGGAGACAAACAACTCCAGTGTACAGATAGGTGTTTACAGCATCTCCATAAGGGAACCATCTTAACACTCACTACCTTCCATAGAACAAAGTATATGCAAAACAAAAAATATATACTAACATCAGAATATCTAGATAGGCGGAAAAAACTTGTGCAATATATATTGAATATCTAAACTCCTAATAATAAAAGCAATAGTTTAATACATTATCCAATAATTAAAAATGACAAAGTAATGTATAAAAAAATATATATATATGGATAAAAAAATATATACAAAAGAAAAATATATATATAAAAATATAAAAACCCCTTTCAAGTAGATGTAACTGATATAGCATCCCATATTTCACTCGATGATTTACTAATTTCCTAGATCAGATATTCATGATTAAGACATGGGAGAAAACAACACATGATCAAAAATACATAATGGTAAATAAAGCAAAAATAAAGCAAAAATAAAAATAAGATAAAATAAAATAAAAATAAGATAATATATATGGGACTAAAGTGCACAAACATATATATATAGAAAATATATTGGGATAAGATAGAAAAAAATATATATTTATACACTACCAATTCGATAAAAAACAATTCAAGTCTAGCTCGATATTCAGGCCCAAGGGGTTCAAAGTGCGTAGTCTATGTATCCACTGGGTTTCATTTTGTGAGATATTTTGTCTAAGGTTAGAACCTCGCCAGTGATCTTCAACTCTGTCAATTCCACAGAAGGTGAGTAGGCTAGGATCTTGGTTATGGAAAAGCCTAAAATGATTGGAAAGACCATGGAATCTATAACCCTTCTTAATCCTATTTACATGCTCATTAAGCCTTATACCCAGTTGTCTGGTAGTTCTTCCTACGTATTGTAGATTGCAAGGACAAGATAGAAGGTAGGTAACGGAGGGTCTTGGAGCTCTGGTAGTGCAGTCCAGTGCACGCATACTGAGTGCTGGCTCAGATGCGCGAGCTGCAGGTCCAGTTCTCTGACACATCCATATCTATACTCACGTGCCACTTTACCAACACCTGTGGTGTTTTGTGGTTTTCGTTTATATATATCTTTCACATTTAGTTGCCAGCGCAGTTCACTTGGTTTATATATCTTCTGCTGTGTTCCAGTCCAGCGTTCCAGTCTATCACCTGCTGTTGTTCCTGGTTCCAGTCCAGCGTTCCAGGCTACCTTCTGCTGTGTTCCAGCCCAGCGTTCCAGGCTATCTTCTGCTGTGTTCCAGCCCAGCGTTCCAGGCTATCTTCTGCTGTGTTCCAGTCCAGTGTTCCAGTCTATTACCTGCTGTTGTTCCTGGTTCCAGTCCTGTGTTCCAGGCTATCTTCTGCTGTTGTTCCAGTCCAACTTCCAGTCTGCTATTACCTACTGTTGTTCCTGGTTCCAGTCCTGCATTCCAGTCTCTGTCCTCAGTCTACTCCTCAGACTACTGACTCCAGAGGGTGCCACCACTACTGGACTTTCAGCAACTGTTGATCCTGCCAGGCACCCATACCACTCTTCACTCCTGGCCCTCTGTCTCCATTCCAGGGGAACGGGAGTGGGAGCTGTAAGGGAGGTCTTTTCCTGCACTTCAGGCTCACAACCTACCAGGTACGTGACAGTAGCAGACAGCCATGTCTGAGCCTGAGCAGGGAACGTCTCCCATGGAGGAACTCTGTGCACACCTGGCAGGATTGACTGAAGCAGTCAAAAATCTGCAGCAAGGATACACCAGACTGGAGGAACGAGTGTTAACCCTGTCTAACCCCATTGGGGCCCAGGGAGCTTCCTCTGCTCCTGCTCCTTCAGTTGGACCTTCCTCAACGGTGGTGATGCTCCCTCCGGAACCTAAGGTTCCCACACCTGAACGTTTCTTTGGAAATCGCCATAAGTTCAGAGCCTTCCGCAACTCCTGCAAACTATTTTTTGCTCTTCAGCCACGTACCTTTTCCC
Organism: Lithobates septentrionalis; assembly: GCA_037952835.1. Taxonomy (NCBI): domain Eukaryota; kingdom Metazoa; phylum Chordata; class Amphibia; order Anura; family Ranidae; genus Lithobates; species Lithobates septentrionalis. The sequence goes on along the minus strand of JBBDGP010000969.1, from coordinate 4,444,879 downwards.
TGGAGGCTACAAAGGTGGGCTACGTGATTTCTCTACTCTCTGATGACCCCCAGCTATCTGTAACTGCAGAGGCGGCTCTACACACCCTTCAACAAGGTCGCAGAGCAGCAGAGGATTATGTGGCTGAATTCAGGAAGTGGAGTGCGGATACTAACTGGAACGATGCGGCTCTCCGTTATCAATTTCGGTTGGGACTTTCTGATCCTCTGAAGGATGAACTGGCCAGGGTGGGTACACCACAGACCTTAAATGCTTTAATCGATCTAGCTATCCAGATCGATCGACGCCTACGAGAGCGCAGGTCTGAGAGAGCTATGGGGTCTTCTCGTCCAACTTGGGTTACCCCTAAGGTTCCCCATCACCCATCATCAACACCACCTACCTCCACGCTTATCTTACCTGAGCCAATGCAATTAGGAGTCCTGCGGCCTTCACTCACCCCAGAGGAACGACAACGTCGTCGAGCAAATAACGTGTGTCTGTATTGTGGGGAACCCAGGCACTTTGTCAGGAACTGTCCCCTCAAACTCCGTAAGTGTTTATCCCTATCTACTGACTATGTGACATCTCGGGTTAAAAATACCACTCACCTTGCTCTTCCTCTTCTGCTACAGCTTCCAGGGAAGGATCTACCAATCACCGCCATTATTGATTCAGGAGCTTGCAGCTGTTTCATGGATTCTCCTTTTGCCATCCAACACCAAATACCCTTGGCACCTAAAGCCCATGGACTTTCTATCCATCTAGCTGATGGGACTGCTATCAAGTCTGGACCTGTCACCCAAGAGACTATGCCAATACCCGTTTTTGTTTCCAACGTCCATCAGGAACAGCTGCGCCTGGACATTATCGCTTCACCCCTGTTCCCCATAATACTCGGCATGCCATGGTTACAGGCCCATAATCCGGACATAAACTGGATCACGGGTGAGGTGACCTTTCCCTCTCCTTACTGCCAACAGTTTTGCAGAACCCAGAACATCCAGGAGAACTCTACTCTGTTATGCCTAGATACAGATCCTAGTCTACTTCAATCCATTCATTCCGCCTATCATGATTTCCTGGACGTATTTAGTAAACAGAGGGCAGAGGTGTTACCCCCTCACTGGGCCTATGACTGTCCCATTGAGTTACTTCCTGGTGCTGAAATTCCTTTTGGAAGAATATTTCCCCTGACTGAGGTGGAGCAAGGGGCATTGAAGGAATACATTGACGAAAACCTCAAAAAGAGGCTTCATTCGTCCATCCATGTCCCCCGCAGGTGCAGGCATCTTCTTCGTGCAGAAAAAAGATAAAACCCTCAGGCCGTGTGTGGATTACCGCGAACTAAACAAAATTACTGTGAAGAATCGGTACCCTCTCCCCTTAGTACCAGAGTTGTTTCAGAGACTGGGGACGGCTACCATATTTACCAAACTTGATCTCAGTGGGGCCTACAATTTAGTTCGTATCAGGGATGGAGACGAATGGAAGACCGCTTTTCGTACCCGTTATGGACATTTTGAGTACCTCGTGATGCCTTTCGGCCTGTGTAATGCCCCTGCCACATTTCAATACTTTATTAATGATGTGTTACGTGACTTTCTAGACCTGTTTGTCATCGTCTATTTAGACGACATATTGATTTTCTCTTGTTCCCTTGAATCCCATCGCAGGCACGTCAGAAGTGTATTGGGCCGACTTCGACAACACGGTCTATATGCAAAGGCTGAAAAATGTGAATTCGAACAGGAAAGTATTCCATTTTTAGGGTTAGTCATCTCCAGTAAGGGCATTAAAATGGACCCCCAGAAGGTCACGGCTGTTCTAGATTGGCCAGTCCCGACTGATAAGAAAGGAATCCAGCGATTCGTTGGATTCGCTAATTTTTACCGCAAGTTTATTAAGGGGTTCTCAGCCATCATTGCACCCATCACAGAAGCTTACCAAACAGGGTACACGCTTCCATTGGTCGGCCGAGGCTCAAAAGGCTTTTGAGACTCTCAAGGGCCTTTTTACCTCCGCCTCTGTACTGAAGCATCCAGATTCCTCTCTGCCATTCATTCTAGAAGTGGATGCATCTGAAATTGCTGTAGGAGCAGTATTATCCCAAAGACAGGGAACCAAAGCCCCGCTGCATCCTGTGGCTTTCTTTTCTCGTAAATTATCCACGGCAGAGAGAAATTATGATGTAGGTGACAGAGAGTTGTTGGCAATCAAGTCAGCATTGGAGGAGTGGCGCTAGCTGTTGGAGGGTGCCGCTCACCCAGTTTTAATTTTTACAGATCATAAGAACCTGGAGTATTTGAGGTCTGCAAAGAGGTTGAAACCACGTCAGGCCAGGTGGGCTCTCTTTTTCTCCAGGTTCTCCTTCCATGTCACTTACCGTCCTGGCTCCAAGAATACCAAACCTGACGCCCTGTCTAGGATGTTTCACAAACCTCAAGAGATTTCCCCTCCAGACACCATTTTGTCTCCAGGGAACTTTCTTCTACTTCAGGGAGACCTGCTTTCCCAGATTAAGCGGGCCTCCGCAGAAGTAGAATCTTCCATTAAGACAGAGCTCCAGGTTAAGGATGGGTTATTGTGGCATGAGAGTAGAATCTTTATACCTGAAACACTACGAGTTCCAGTACTAGAGCTTTGTCACGATCATGCGCTGGCTGGGCATTTCGGTGTGGCTAAAACCACTGATTTGGTTCAGCGCACCTTCTGGTGGCCTCAGCTGCGCAAAGATTGTAAAGTGTTTGTAGAGTCCTGTACCACCTGCCTTAGGAACAAAGGGCACAAAACAAAGGCATGGGGTCTACTAAAACCCTTGCCTGTCCCAGATAGACCCTGGAAAATGCTCTCAATAGATTTTATTGTAGAACTACCCCCGGCCGGGGGCTTCACTTCAATCTTTGTCATAGTGGACCGGTTGTCGAAGATGGCGCACTTTGTCCCAATGAAGGGTACCCCGTCTGCTACAGAAACAGCACAAGCATTCATTAAAGAGGTCGTCAGGCTCCATGGGGTACCAGTTAACATCGTTTAAGATCGAGGGGTACAATTTACCTCTCGATTCTGGAGGGCTTTGTGTAAAACCTTGGACATTGAACTCTCATTTTCATCGGCTTATCACCCCCAGACTAATGGGCAAACAGAAAGAACAAACCAGACCCTTGAGCAATATTTGCGCTGTTTTTCTTCCTTTGCCCAAGATAATTGGATTGCTGTTTTACCATTGGCCGAATTCGCTTATAACAATTCTATTCATTCTGCTATCAAGCAAACTCCGTTTTTTGCGAATTATGGTTTTCACCCCTCATTTTTACCAAACTCTCTTCCAGAATGCACAGTACCCGCAGTCCAGGAGAAATTGGATTTCTTTACCTCTAACAACCAAGTTTTACAGGACACCATGACCAGAACCCAGGAGTACAACAAAGCAACCTTCGATAAAAAGAGGCGAGGTGAGCTCTTACTTGCACCTGGGGATCAGGTATGGTTGTCCACCATAAACCTCAGGTTGGCCTGCCCTTCCAAGAAATTGGGTCCCAAATTTCTTGGACCATTCCCTGTTAAACGGAGAATTAATGAAGTTGCATATGAACTTGAACTCCCGGATTCACTAAAGGTACATCCAGTTTTTCACGTGTCCTTGCTTAAACCATCTATTACTAACCCATTTCCAGGTCGAAGTACGGATCCTCCTGATCCAATCCTGGTAGATGGGGAAGAGGAATTCGAGGAGGAGGCTATCATGGACCACAGGAAAAGAGGTAACCAAAATCAATTCTTAATAAAGTGGAAGGGGTTTGGCCCAGAGGAGAATTCTTGGGAACCAGAGGATAATATTCATGCTGAAGACCTGTTACAAGCCTTTAAAACAGCTCATCCAGAGAATTTTTTTCAAAGGGGAATCCGGAGGCTGCCCCTTGGGGGGGGCAATGTCACAAAGATCCTGCCAGTAACCGGCGTCCCAGGCGCACGGGAACCCGGCCACGGGTCCCATTGCGCATGCGCACGCGTTCACGGGTGCGGTCACGCACGGGCACACGCGCGCGCACTCCCGCTGGTGTCAGGCTGGCTATTTAAACCTGCCTGTCACACTCCATCCCCGCGGTCTGCTCTACAGCGTTCTGTGAGTGTTACCTGATCTGATCTGTGTTTCCTGTTATCTGACCCGGCTTCCTGTTTGACGATCCTGCTATCTGCCTGCACCAGACCCTCTTGGCTTGCCTGACCATCCCTCTGTATTACCCCTGGTACCTTCTGCTGTGTTCCAGCCCAGCGTTCCAGGCTATCTTCTGCTGTGTTCCAGTCCAGCATTCCAGTCTATTACCTGCTGTTGTTCCTGGTTCCAGTCCTGTGTTCCAGGCTATCTTCTGCTGTTGTTCCAGTCCAACTTCCAGTCTGCTATTACCTACTGTTGTTCCTGGTTCCAGTCCTGCATTCCAGTCTCTGTCCTCAGTCTACTCCTCAGACTACTGACTCCAGAGGGTGCCACCACTACTGGACTTTCAGCAACTGTTGATCCTGCCAGGCACCCATACCACTCTTCACTCCTGGCCCTCTGTCTCCATTCCAGGGGAACGGGAGTGGGAGCTGTAAGGGAGGTCTTTTCCTGCACTTCAGGCTCACAACCTACCAGGTACGTGACAGTAGCAGACAGCCATGTCTGAGCCTGAGCAGGGAACGTCTCCCATGGAGGAACTCTGTGCACACCTGGCAGGATTGACTGAAGCAGTCAAAAATCTGCAGCAAGGATACACCAGACTGGAGGAACGAGTGTTAACCCTGTCTAACCCCATTGGGGCCCAGGGAGCTTCCTCTGCTCCTGCTCCTTCAGTTGGACCTTCCTCAACGGTGGTGATGCTCCCTCCGGAACCTAAGGTTCCCACACCTGAACGTTTCTTTGGAAATCGCCATAAGTTCAGAGCCTTCCGCAACTCCTGCAAACTATTTTTTGCTCTTCAGCCACGTACCTTTTCCCTGGAGGCTACAAAGGTGGGCTACGTGATTTCTCTACTCTCTGATGACCCCCAGCTATCTGTAACTGCAGAGGCGGCTCTACACACCCTTCAACAAGGTCGCAGAGCAGCAGAGGATTATGTGGCTGAATTCAGGAAGTGGAGTGCGGATACTAACTGGAACGATGCGGCTCTCCGTTATCAATTTCGGTTGGGACTTTCTGATCCTCTGAAGGATGAACTGGCCAGGGTGGGTACACCACAGACCTTAAATGCTTTAATCGATCTAGCTATCCAGATCGATCGACGCCTACGAGAGCGCAGGTCTGAGAGAGCTATGGGGTCTTCTCGTCCAACTTGGGTTACCCCTAAGGTTCCCCATCACCCATCATCAACACCACCTACCTCCACGCTTATCTTACCTGAGCCAATGCAATTAGGAGTCCTGCGGCCTTCACTCACCCCAGAGGAACGACAACGTCGTCGAGCAAATAACGTGTGTCTGTATTGTGGGGAACCCAGGCACTTTGTCAGGAACTGTCCCCTCAAACTCCGTAAGTGTTTATCCCTATCTACTGACTATGTGACATCTCGGGTTAAAAATACCACTCACCTTGCTCTTCCTCTTCTGCTACAGCTTCCAGGGAAGGATCTACCAATCACCGCCATTATTGATTCAGGAGCTTGCAGCTGTTTCATGGATTCTCCTTTTGCCATCCAACACCAAATACCCTTGGCACCTAAAGCCCATGGACTTTCTATCCATCTAGCTGATGGGACTGCTATCAAGTCTGGACCTGTCACCCAAGAGACTATGCCAATACCCGTTTTTGTTTCCAACGTCCATCAGGAACAGCTGCGCCTGGACATTATCGCTTCACCCCTGTTCCCCATAATACTCGGCATGCCATGGTTACAGGCCCATAATCCGGACATAAACTGGATCACGGGTGAGGTGACCTTTCCCTCTCCTTACTGCCAACAGTTTTGCAGAACCCAGAACATCCAGGAGAACTCTACTCTGTTATGCCTAGATACAGATCCTAGTCTACTTCAATCCATTCATTCCGCCTATCATGATTTCCTGGACGTATTTAGTAAACAGAGGGCAGAGGTGTTACCCCCTCACTGGGCCTATGACTGTCCCATTGAGTTACTTCCTGGTGCTGAAATTCCTTTTGGAAGAATATTTCCCCTGACTGAGGTGGAGCAAGGGGCATTGAAGGAATACATTGACGAAAACCTCAAAAAGAGGCTTCATTCGTCCATCCATGTCCCCCGCAGGTGCAGGCATCTTCTTCGTGCAGAAAAAAGATAAAACCCTCAGGCCGTGTGTGGATTACCGCGAACTAAACAAAATTACTGTGAAGAATCGGTACCCTCTCCCCTTAGTACCAGAGTTGTTTCAGAGACTGGGGACGGCTACCATATTTACCAAACTTGATCTCAGTGGGGCCTACAATTTAGTTCGTATCAGGGATGGAGACGAATGGAAGACCGCTTTTCGTACCCGTTATGGACATTTTGAGTACCTCGTGATGCCTTTCGGCCTGTGTAATGCCCCTGCCACATTTCAATACTTTATTAATGATGTGTTACGTGACTTTCTAGACCTGTTTGTCATCGTCTATTTAGACGACATATTGATTTTCTCTTGTTCCCTTGAATCCCATCGCAGGCACGTCAGAAGTGTATTGGGCCGACTTCGACAACACGGTCTATATGCAAAGGCTGAAAAATGTGAATTCGAACAGGAAAGTATTCCATTTTTAGGGTTAGTCATCTCCAGTAAGGGCATTAAAATGGACCCCCAGAAGGTCACGGCTGTTCTAGATTGGCCAGTCCCGACTGATAAGAAAGGAATCCAGCGATTCGTTGGATTCGCTAATTTTTACCGCAAGTTTATTAAGGGGTTCTCAGCCATCATTGCACCCATCACAGAAGCTTACCAAACAGGGTACACGCTTCCATTGGTCGGCCGAGGCTCAAAAGGCTTTTGAGACTCTCAAGGGCCTTTTTACCTCCGCCTCTGTACTGAAGCATCCAGATTCCTCTCTGCCATTCATTCTAGAAGTGGATGCATCTGAAATTGCTGTAGGAGCAGTATTATCCCAAAGACAGGGAACCAAAGCCCCGCTGCATCCTGTGGCTTTCTTTTCTCGTAAATTATCCACGGCAGAGAGAAATTATGATGTAGGTGACAGAGAGTTGTTGGCAATCAAGTCAGCATTGGAGGAGTGGCGCTAGCTGTTGGAGGGTGCCGCTCACCCAGTTTTAATTTTTACAGATCATAAGAACCTGGAGTATTTGAGGTCTGCAAAGAGGTTGAAACCACGTCAGGCCAGGTGGGCTCTCTTTTTCTCCAGGTTCTCCTTCCATGTCACTTACCGTCCTGGCTCCAAGAATACCAAACCTGACGCCCTGTCTAGGATGTTTCACAAACCTCAAGAGATTTCCCCTCCAGACACCATTTTGTCTCCAGGGAACTTTCTTCTACTTCAGGGAGACCTGCTTTCCCAGATTAAGCGGGCCTCCGCAGAAGTAGAATCTTCCATTAAGACAGAGCTCCAGGTTAAGGATGGGTTATTGTGGCATGAGAGTAGAATCTTTATACCTGAAACACTACGAGTTCCAGTACTAGAGCTTTGTCACGATCATGCGCTGGCTGGGCATTTCGGTGTGGCTAAAACCACTGATTTGGTTCAGCGCACCTTCTGGTGGCCTCAGCTGCGCAAAGATTGTAAAGTGTTTGTAGAGTCCTGTACCACCTGCCTTAGGAACAAAGGGCACAAAACAAAGGCATGGGGTCTACTAAAACCCTTGCCTGTCCCAGATAGACCCTGGAAAATGCTCTCAATAGATTTTATTGTAGAACTACCCCCGGCCGGGGGCTTCACTTCAATCTTTGTCATAGTGGACCGGTTGTCGAAGATGGCGCACTTTGTCCCAATGAAGGGTACCCCGTCTGCTACAGAAACAGCACAAGCATTCATTAAAGAGGTCGTCAGGCTCCATGGGGTACCAGTTAACATCGTTTAAGATCGAGGGGTACAATTTACCTCTCGATTCTGGAGGGCTTTGTGTAAAACCTTGGACATTGAACTCTCATTTTCATCGGCTTATCACCCCCAGACTAATGGGCAAACAGAAAGAACAAACCAGACCCTTGAGCAATATTTGCGCTGTTTTTCTTCCTTTGCCCAAGATAATTGGATTGCTGTTTTACCATTGGCCGAATTCGCTTATAACAATTCTATTCATTCTGCTATCAAGCAAACTCCGTTTTTTGCGAATTATGGTTTTCACCCCTCATTTTTACCAAACTCTCTTCCAGAATGCACAGTACCCGCAGTCCAGGAGAAATTGGATTTCTTTACCTCTAACAACCAAGTTTTACAGGACACCATGACCAGAACCCAGGAGTACAACAAAGCAACCTTCGATAAAAAGAGGCGAGGTGAGCTCTTACTTGCACCTGGGGATCAGGTATGGTTGTCCACCATAAACCTCAGGTTGGCCTGCCCTTCCAAGAAATTGGGTCCCAAATTTCTTGGACCATTCCCTGTTAAACGGAGAATTAATGAAGTTGCATATGAACTTGAACTCCCGGATTCACTAAAGGTACATCCAGTTTTTCACGTGTCCTTGCTTAAACCATCTATTACTAACCCATTTCCAGGTCGAAGTACGGATCCTCCTGATCCAATCCTGGTAGATGGGGAAGAGGAATTCGAGGAGGAGGCTATCATGGACCACAGGAAAAGAGGTAACCAAAATCAATTCTTAATAAAGTGGAAGGGGTTTGGCCCAGAGGAGAATTCTTGGGAACCAGAGGATAATATTCATGCTGAAGACCTGTTACAAGCCTTTAAAACAGCTCATCCAGAGAATTTTTTTCAAAGGGGAATCCGGAGGCTGCCCCTTGGGGGGGGCAATGTCACAAAGATCCTGCCAGTAACCGGCGTCCCAGGCGCACGGGAACCCGGCCACGGGTCCCATTGCGCATGCGCACGCGTTCACGGGTGCGGTCACGCACGGGCACACGCGCGCGCACTCCCGCTGGTGTCAGGCTGGCTATTTAAACCTGCCTGTCACACTCCATCCCCGCGGTCTGCTCTACAGCGTTCTGTGAGTGTTACCTGATCTGATCTGTGTTTCCTGTTATCTGACCCGGCTTCCTGTTTGACGATCCTGCTATCTGCCTGCACCAGACCCTCTTGGCTTGCCTGACCATCCCTCTGTATTACCCCTGGTACCTTCTGCTGTGTTCCAGCCCAGCGTTCCAGGCTATCTTCTGCTGTGTTCCAGTCCAGCATTCCAGTCTATTACCTGCTGTTGTTCCTGGTTCCAGTCCTGTGTTCCAGGCTATCTTCTGCTGTTGTTCCAGTCCAACTTCCAGTCTGCTATTACCTACTGTTGTTCCTGGTTCCAGTCCTGCATTCCAGTCTCTGTCCTCAGTCTACTCCTCAGACTACTGACTCCAGAGGGTGCCACCACTACTGGACTTTCAGCAACTGTTGATCCTGCCAGGCACCCATACCACTCTTCACTCCTGGCCCTCTGTCTCCATTCCAGGGGAACGGGAGTGGGAGCTGTAAGGGAGGTCTTTTCCTGCACTTCAGGCTCACAACCTACCAGGTACGTGACACTACCTGTAGAAGGTTGGTGGTGTTTTCCTGATCCTGTCACTACCGCAGGCAGCTAAGTAAGCTACAAGTTCATTTTTTGCGAGCTCGGCACAGTGTTCACCTAAAGCTACCTGTAGAAGGTTGGTGGTGTTCCTGATCCTATCACTACCGCAGGCAGCTAAATAAGCTACAAGTTATTTTTTTGCGAGCTCTGCACAGTGTTCACCTAAAGCTACCTGTAGAAGGTTGGTGGTGTTTTCCTGATCCTATCACTATCGCAGGCAGCTAAATAAGCTACAAGTTAGTTTTTTGTGAGCTCTGCACAGTGTTCAGCTAAAACTAAAAGTTAGTGTAGTGCAAGTTCTGCACAGTGTTCAGCTAAAGCTTTCTGTAGAAGGTTGGTGGTGATTTCCTGATCCTATCACTACCGCAGGCAGCTAAATAAGCTACAAGTTCGTTTTTTGTGAGCTCTGCACAGTGTTCAGCTAAAGCTACCTGTAAGAAGGTTGATGGTGTTTTCCTGTTCCTATCACAACCTCAGGCAGCTAAATAAGCTACAAGTTCGTTTTTTGTGAGCTCTGCACAGTGTTCAGCTAAAGCTACCTGTAGAAGATTGGTGGTGTTTTCCTGATCCTATCACTACCACAGGCAGCTAAATAAGCTACAAGTTCATTTTTTGTGAGCTCTGCACAGTGTTCAGCTAAAGCTACCTGTAGAAAGTTGGTGGTGTTTTCCTGATCCTATCACTACCACAGGCAGCTAAATAAGCTACAAGTCTGTTTTTTTGCGAGCTCTGCACAGTGTTCAGCTAAAACTACAAGTTAGTGTAGTGCGAGCTCTGCACACTGTTCAGCTAAAGCTACCCGAAGAAGGTTGGTGGTGTTTTCCTGATCCTATTACTACCGCAGGCAGCTAAATAAGCTACAAGTTATTTTTTTGCGAGCTCTGCATACTGTTCAGCTAAAGCTACCTGTAGAAGGTTGGTGGTGTTTTCCTGATCCTATCACTACCACAGTCAGCTAAATAAGCTACAAGTTATTTTTTTCCGAGCTCTGCACAGTGTTCAGCTAAAGCTACAAGTTAGTGTAGTGCGACCTCTGCACAGTGTTCAGCTAAAGCTACCTGTAGAAGGTTGGTGGTGTTTTCCTGATCCTATCACTACCGCAGGCAGCTAAATAAGCTACAAATTCGTTTTTTTGGGAGCTCTGCACAGTGTTCACCTAAAGCTACCTCTAGAAGGTTGGTGGTGTTTTCCTGATCCTATCACTACCGCAGGCTGCTAAATAAGCTACAAGTTATTTTTTTGCGAGCTCTGCACAGTGTTCAGCTAAAGCTACCTGTAGAAGGTTGGTGGTGTTTTCCTGATCCTATCACTACCGCAGACAGCTAAATAAGCTACAAGTTATTTTTTGTGAGCTCTGCACAGTGTTCACCTAAAGCTACCTGTAGAAGGTTGGTGGTATTTTCCTGACCCTATCACTACCGCAGGCAGCTAAATAAGCTACAAGTTATTTTTTTGCGAGCTCTGCACAATGCTCAGCTAAAGCTACCTGTAGAAGGTTGGTGGTGTTTTCCTGATCCTATCACTACCGCAGGCAGCTAAAAAAGCTACAAGTTATTTTTTTGCGAGCTCTGCACAGTGTTCAGCTAAAGCTACCTGTAGAAGGTTGGTGGTGTTTTCCTGATACTATCACTACCGCAGGCAGCTAAAAAGCTACAAGTTATTTTTTTGCGAGCTCTGCACAGTGTTCAGCTAAAGCTACCTGTAGAAGGTTGGTGGTGTTTTCCTGATACTATCACTACCGCAGGCAGCTAAAAAGCTACAAGTTATTTTTTGTGAGCTCTGCACAGTGTTCACCTAAAGCTACCTGTAGAAGGTTGGTGGTATTTTCCTGATCCTATCACTACCGCAGGCAGCTAAATAAGCTACAAGTTATTTTTTCGCGAGCTCTGCACAATGCTCAGCTAAAGCTACCTGTAGAAGGTTGGTGGTGTTTTCCTGATCCTATCACTACCGCAGGCAGCTAAAAAAGCTACAAGTTATTTTTTTGCGAGCTCTGCACAGTGTTCAGCTAAAGCTGCCTGTAGAATGTTGGTGGTGTTTTCCTGATCCTATCACTACCATAGGCAGCTAAATAAGCTACAAGTTAGTGTAGTGCCTCCTCCTCACAGTGTTCAGCTAAAACTACAAGTTAGTGTAGTGTACAGTGTTCAGCTAAAGCTACAAGTTAGGGTAATGCATCCTCCTCACAGTGTTCAGCTAAAGCTACAAGTTAGTGTAGTGCGTCCTCCTCACAGTGTTCAGCTACAACCACAAGTTAGTGTAGTGTGACCTCTGCACAGTGTTCAGCTAAAGCTACAAGTTAGTGTAGTGCGTTCTCTGAACAGTGTTAAGCTAAAACTACAAGTTAGTGTAGTGCGACCTCTGCACAGTGTTCAGCTAAAGCTACAAGTTAGTGTAGTGCGTCCTCTGAACAGTGTTCAGCTAAAACTACAAGTTAGTGTACTGCGACCTCTGCACAGTGTTCAGCTAAAGCTACAAGTTAGTGTAGTGCGTCCTCCTCACAGTGTTCAGCTAAAACTACAAGTTAGTGTAGTGCGACCTCTGCACAGTGTTCAGCTAAAGCTACAAGTTAGTGTAGTGCGTCCTCTGAACAGTGTTCAGCTAAAACTACAAGTTAGTGTAGTGCGACCTCTGCACAGTGTTCAGGTAAAGCTACAAGTTAGTGTAGTGCGACCTCTGCACAGTGTTCAGCTAAAGCTACCTGTAGAAGGTTGGTGGTGTTTTCCTGATCCTATCACTACCGCAGGCAGCTAAATAAGCTACAAGTTTGTTTTTTGTGAGCTCTGCACAGTGTTCAGCTAAAGCTACCTGTAGAAGGTTGGTGGTGTTTTCCTGATCCTATCACTACCGCAGGCAGCTAAGTAAGCTACAAGTTCGTTTTTTGCGAGCTCTGCACAGTGTTCACCTAAAGCTACTTGTAGAAGATTGGTGGTGTTCCTGATCCTATCACTACCGCAGGCAGCTAAATAAGCTACAAGTTAGTTTTTTGCGATCTCTGCACAGTGTTCACCTAAAGCTACCTGTAGAAGGTTGGTGGTGTTTTCCTGATCCTATCACTACCGCAGGCAGCTAAATAAGCTACAAGTCCGTTTTTTGCGAGCTCTGCACAGTGATCAGCTAAAACTACAAGTTAGTGTAGTGCGAGCTCTGCACACTGTTCAGCTAAAGCTACCTGAAGAAGGTTGGTGGTGTTTCCTGATCCTATCACTACTGCAGGCAGCTAAATAAGCTACAAGTTATTTTTTTGCGAGCTCTGCACAGTGTTCAGCTAAAGCTACCTGTAGAAGGTTGGTGGTGTTTTCCTGATCCTATCACTACCACAGTCAGCTAAATAAGCTACAAGTTATTTTTTTCCGAGCTCTGCACAGTGTTCAGCTAAAGCTACAAGTTAGTGTAGTGCGACCTCTGCACAGTGTTCAGCTAAAGCTAACTGTAGAAGGTTGGTGGTGTTTTCCTGATCCTATCACTACCGCAGGCTGCTAAATAAGCTACAAGTTATTTTTTTGCGAGCTCTGCACAGTGTTCAGCTAAAGCTACCTGTAGAAGGTTGGTGGTGTTTTCCTGATCCTATCACTACCGCAGACAGCTAAATAAGCTACAAGTTATTTTTTGTGAGCTCTGCACAATGTTCACCTAAAGCTACCTGTAGAAGGTTGGTGGTGTTTTCCTGATCCTATCACTATCGCAGGCAGCTAAATAAGCTACAAGTTAGTTTTTTGTGAGCTCTGCACAGTGTTCAGCTAAAACTAAAAGTTAGTGTAGTGCAAGTTCTGCACAGTGTTCAGCTAAAGCTTTCTGTAGAAGGTTGGTGGTGATTTCCTGATCCTATCACTACCGCAGGCAGCTAAATAAGCTACAAGTTCGTTTTTTGTGAGCTCTGCACAGTGTTCAGCTAAAGCTACCTGTAAGAAGGTTGATGGTGTTTTCCTGTTCCTATCACAACCTCAGGCAGCTAAATAAGCTACAAGTTCGTTTTTTGTGAGCTCTGCACAGTGTTCAGCTAAAGCTACCTGTAGAAGATTGGTGGTGTTTTCCTGATCCTATCACTACCACAGGCAGCTAAATAAGCTACAAGTTCATTTTTTGTGAGCTCTGCACAGTGTTCAGCTAAAGCTACCTGTAGAAAGTTGGTGGTGTTTTCCTGATCCTATCACTACCACAGGCAGCTAAATAAGCTACAAGTCTGTTTTTTTGCGAGCTCTGCACAGTGTTCAGCTAAAACTACAAGTTAGTGTAGTGCGAGCTCTGCACACTGTTCAGCTAAAGCTACCCGAAGAAGGTTGGTGGTGTTTTCCTGATCCTATTACTACCGCAGGCAGCTAAATAAGCTACAAGTTATTTTTTTGCGAGCTCTGCATACTGTTCAGCTAAAGCTACCTGTAGAAGGTTGGTGGTGTTTTCCTGATCCTATCACTACCACAGTCAGCTAAATAAGCTACAAGTTATTTTTTTCCGAGCTCTGCACAGTGTTCAGCTAAAGCTACAAGTTAGTGTAGTGCGACCTCTGCACAGTGTTCAGCTAAAGCTACCTGTAGAAGGTTGGTGGTGTTTTCCTGATCCTATCACTACCGCAGGCAGCTAAATAAGCTACAAATTCGTTTTTTTGGGAGCTCTGCACAGTGTTCACCTAAAGCTACCTCTAGAAGGTTGGTGGTGTTTTCCTGATCCTATCACTACCGCAGGCTGCTAAATAAGCTACAAGTTATTTTTTTGCGAGCTCTGCACAGTGTTCAGCTAAAGCTACCTGTAGAAGGTTGGTGGTGTTTTCCTGATCCTATCACTACCGCAGACAGCTAAATAAGCTACAAGTTATTTTTTGTGAGCTCTGCACAGTGTTCACCTAAAGCTACCTGTAGAAGGTTGGTGGTATTTTCCTGACCCTATCACTACCGCAGGCAGCTAAATAAGCTACAAGTTATTTTTTTGCGAGCTCTGCACAATGCTCAGCTAAAGCTACCTGTAGAAGGTTGGTGGTGTTTTCCTGATCCTATCACTACCGCAGGCAGCTAAAAAAGCTACAAGTTATTTTTTTGCGAGCTCTGCACAGTGTTCAGCTAAAGCTACCTGTAGAAGGTTGGTGGTGTTTTCCTGATACTATCACTACCGCAGGCAGCTAAAAAGCTACAAGTTATTTTTTTGCGAGCTCTGCACAGTGTTCAGCTAAAGCTACCTGTAGAAGGTTGGTGGTGTTTTCCTGATACTATCACTACCGCAGGCAGCTAAAAAGCTACAAGTTATTTTTTGTGAGCTCTGCACAGTGTTCACCTAAAGCTACCTGTAGAAGGTTGGTGGTATTTTCCTGATCCTATCACTACCGCAGGCAGCTAAATAAGCTACAAGTTATTTTTTCGCGAGCTCTGCACAATGCTCAGCTAAAGCTACCTGTAGAAGGTTGGTGGTGTTTTCCTGATCCTATCACTACCGCAGGCAGCTAAAAAAGCTACAAGTTATTTTTTTGCGAGCTCTGCACAGTGTTCAGCTAAAGCTGCCTGTAGAATGTTGGTGGTGTTTTCCTGATCCTATCACTACCATAGGCAGCTAAATAAGCTACAAGTTAGTGTAGTGCCTCCTCCTCACAGTGTTCAGCTAAAACTACAAGTTAGTGTAGTGTACAGTGTTCAGCTAAAGCTACAAGTTAGGGTAATGCATCCTCCTCACAGTGTTCAGCTAAAGCTACAAGTTAGTGTAGTGCGTCCTCCTCACAGTGTTCAGCTACAACCACAAGTTAGTGTAGTGTGACCTCTGCACAGTGTTCAGCTAAAGCTACAAGTTAGTGTAGTGCGTTCTCTGAACAGTGTTAAGCTAAAACTACAAGTTAGTGTAGTGCGACCTCTGCACAGTGTTCAGCTAAAGCTACAAGTTAGTGTAGTGCGTCCTCTGAACAGTGTTCAGCTAAAACTACAAGTTAGTGTACTGCGACCTCTGCACAGTGTTCAGCTAAAGCTACAAGTTAGTGTAGTGCGTCCTCCTCACAGTGTTCAGCTAAAACTACAAGTTAGTGTAGTGCGACCTCTGCACAGTGTTCAGCTAAAGCTACAAGTTAGTGTAGTGCGTCCTCTGAACAGTGTTCAGCTAAAGCTACCTGTAGAAGGTTGGTGGTGTTTTCCTGATCCTATCACTACCGCAGGCAGCTAAATAAGCTACAAGTTTGTTTTTTGTGAGCTCTGCACAGTGTTCAGCTAAAGCTACCTGTAGAAGGTTGGTGGTGTTTTCCTGATCCTATCACTACCGCAGGCAGCTAAGTAAGCTACAAGTTCGTTTTTTGCGAGCTCTGCACAGTGTTCACCTAAAGCTACTTGTAGAAGATTGGTGGTGTTCCTGATCCTATCACTACCGCAGGCAGCTAAATAAGCTACAAGTTAGTTTTTTGCGAGCTCTGCACAGTGTTCAC
Organism: Lithobates septentrionalis; assembly: GCA_037952835.1. Classification (NCBI taxonomy): domain Eukaryota; kingdom Metazoa; phylum Chordata; class Amphibia; order Anura; family Ranidae; genus Lithobates; species Lithobates septentrionalis. Next base: position 4,428,862 of record JBBDGP010000969.1, on the reverse strand, counting down.
CTAAAGCTACCTGTAAAAGGTTGGTGGTGTTTTCCTGATCCTATCACTATCGCAGACAGCTAAATAAGCTACAAGTTATTTTTTTGTGAGCTCTGCACGGTTTTCACCTAAAGCTATCTGTAGAAGGTTGGTGATGTTTTCCTGATCCTTTCACTACCGCAGGCAGCTAAATAAGCTACAAGTTCATTTTTTGTGAGCTCTGCACAGTGTTCAGCTAAAGCTACCTGTAGAAGGTTGGTGGTGTTTTCCTGATCCTATCACTACCGCAGGCAGCTAAATAAGCTACAAGTCCGTTTTTTGCGAGCTCTGCACAGTGATCAGCTAAAACTACAAGTTAGTGTAGTGCGAGCTCTGCACACTGTTCAGCTAAAGCTACCTGAAGAAGGTTGGTGGTGTTTCCTGATCCTATCACTACTGCAGGCAGCTAAATAAGCTACAAGTTATTTTTTTGCGAGCTCTGCACAGTGTTCAGCTAAAGCTACCTGTAGAAGGTTGGTGGTGTTTTCCTGATCCTATCACTACCACAGTCAGCTAAATAAGCTACAAGTTATTTTTTTCCGAGCTCTGCACAGTGTTCAGCTAAAGCTACAAGTTAGTGTAGTGCGACCTCTGCACAGTGTTCAGCTAAAGCTAACTGTAGAAGGTTGGTGGTGTTTTCCTGATCCTATCACTACCGCAGGCTGCTAAATAAGCTACAAGTTAGTTTTTTGCGAGCTCTGCACAGTGTTCACCTAAAGCTACCTGTAGAAGGTTGGTGGTGTTTTCCTAATCTTATCACTACCGCAGGCAGCTAAATAAGCTACAAGTTAGTTTTTTGTGAGCTATGCACAGTGTTCAGCTAAAACTTCAAGTTAGTGTAGTGCCAGCTCTGCACAGTGTTCAGCTAAAGCTACCTGTAGATGGTTGGTGGTGTTTTCCTGATCCTATCACTACCGCAGGCAGCTAAATAAGCTACAAGTTATTTTTTGTGAGCTCTACACAGTGTTCACCTAAACCTACCTGTAGAAGGTTGGTGGTGTTTTCCTTAACCTATCACTACCGCAAGCAGCTAAATAAGCTACAAGTTATTTTTTTGCGAGCTCTGCACAGTGTTCACCTAAAGCTACCTGTAGAAGGTTGGTGGTGTTTTCCTGATCCAATTACTACCGCAGGCAGCTAAATAAGCTACAAGTTATTTTTTTGCGAGCTCTGCACAGTGTTCAGCTAAAGCTACCTGTAGAAGGTTGGTGGTGTTTTCCTGATCCTATCACTACCGCAGGCAGCTAAATAAGCTAGTGTAGTGCGGCCTCCTCACAGTGTTCAGCTAAAACTACAAGTTAGTGTAGTGCGTCCTCCTCACAGTGTTCAGCTAAAGCTACAAGTTAGTGTAGTGCGTCCTCCTCACAGTGTTCAGCTAAAACTACAAGTTAGTGTAGTGTGACCTCTGCACAGTGTTCAGCTAAAGCTATAAGTTAGTGGAGTGCGTCCTCTGAACAGTGTTCAGCTAAAACTACAAGTTAGTGTAGTGTGACCTCTGTACAGTGTTCAGCTAAAGCTACAAGTTAGTGTAGTGCGTCCTCTGAACAGTGTTAAGCTAAAACTACAAGTTAGTGTAGTGCGACCTCTGCACAGTGTTCAGCTAAAGCTACAAGTTAGTGTAGTGCGTCCTCCTCACAGTGTTCAGCTAAAACTACAAGTTAGTGTAGTGCGACCTCTGCACAGTGTTCAGCTAAAGCTACAAGTTAGTGTAGTGCGTCCTCCTCACAGTGTTCAGCTAAAACTACATGTTAGTGTAGTGCGACCTCTGCACAGTGTTCAGCTAAAGCTAGCTGTAGAAGGTTGGTGGTGTTTTGCTGATCCTATCACTACCGCAGGCAGCTAAATAAGCTACAAGTTTGTTTTTTGTGAGCTCTGCACAGTGTTCAGCTACAGCTACCTGTAGAAGTTTGGTGGTGTTTTCCTGATCCTATCACTACCGCAGGCAGCTAAATAGGCTACAAGTTCGTTTTTTGTGAACTCTGCACAGTGTTCAGCTAAAGCTACCTGTAGAAGGTTGGTGGTGTTCTCATACTACAGTCAGGCAGTTGATTTTGATTTTGTTGATTTTGACAGAGGGGGTGCCCAAGAAGGACAGCAATCTGGCAGTCATGCTCCCCCTGCGGCAGCATACTGCCAGGTTTGCTCCAGTGATGAGGAGGGAGGGGATGATGAGGTCACTGACTCAACGTGGGTGCCTGATAGGAGAGAGGAGGAGGAGGCACATCACCAACGAGGCAGGATGCCCTCCAGGGGCCAGCCCAAGGGCAGCACACTGACTGCATCACACCACAAAGCTCCGCATGTGCAGTTGTTCCAAAAGTTCTTTGGTGTGGGCCTTTTTTGAGATAAGTGCATCAGATCGCACTGCTGCTATTTGCAACATATGTCTCAAGCGTATCTTGCATGCCCAAAACATCTCCCGCTTGGGCACCACATGCTTGACCAGACATATGTTGACCTGCCATGCAGTTCGTTGGCAAGCATATCTAAAAGACCCACACCAAAGAACAAAGAGGACCTCTCCTTGCTCCTCATCAGCTGAGATCTCCAACCCCACTATACCTTCAGTCCTCTCTGAGACCTGCACTGAGAGGAATGAAGGTGTAGAATTAGGTGTGTCACAGCCAAGTAGTTGTGGGCAATCTGCTTTTGGTACACCGACATCAGATTGTACCAGGCAAATTTCCCTGCCCCAGCTGCTGCACCGCCGAAAGAAGTTCGCTCCCAGCCATCCACATGCCCAGCGGTTGAATGCTAGTTCGGCAAAATTGCTAGCACTTCAACTGCTGCCTTTTCAGTTGGTAGACTCTGCCCCCTTCCGTGAGTTTGTGGAATGTGCGGTTCCTCAGTGGCAGGTACCCAAATGCCACTTTTTCTCATGGAAGGCGATTCCGGCTCTCTACCGGCATGTGGAAGGCAATGTCCATGCCTTGCTGGACAGGGCGGTCAGCGGTAACGTGCATATTACCGCTGACTCATGGTCCAGCAGGCATGGACAGGGACGTTACCTAAGTTTCACGGTGCATTGGGTGACTCTGCTGGCAGCTGGGAAGGATGCAGGACAAGGTGCAGTAGTGTTGGAGGTTGTTCCGCCACCACACCTCCAAAATGCCACTACTAATGATTGTGACACACCTCTCTCCTCCACCCCCTCCTCTTCTTCTTCCTCCATGGCCTCTTCCTGTGCTTAGTCCTCGGAACCAGCGGTGCTCCGTAGCCGTTCAAGTGGCTACGCAATTATCCAGGCCAAAAGGTGCCATGCGGTGCTTGAGCTGGTGTGCTTGGGAGACAGGAGCCACACTGGGGCAGAGGTTCTGTCAGCTCTGCAGGGGCAGGTTCAGAGATGGTTGACGCCACGCCAACTTAAGGCAGGAATGGTGGTTTGCAACAATGGCACCAACCTCCTCTCTGCCCTCCGACAGGGACAAAGGACCCATATGCCCTGTTTGGCTCATGTCCATAACTTGGTGGTGCAGTGGTTCTTGGGCAGGTACCCAGGCTTACAGGATGTCCAGTGCTCGGCTGGTAGACCTCCAAAAGGAGTTTACCCTGCCCAAGAACCGCCTAATCTGTGACATGACCACCAGGTGGAACTCAACGTTGGCCATGCTGCAGCGGCTGCACACGCAGCAGGGGGCCAACAATGAGTACCTGTGCGACTATGGCACTATGACAGGGTCAGGGGAGCTTGTTTTTTTCCCACGCCAGTGGGCCATGATCAGGGATGCATGCACTTTCCTGTCACCATTTGAGGAGGCCACGAGGATGGTGAGCAGTGACAGTGCATGCATCAGTGACACTGTCCCCCTTGTCCACCTGTTGGAGCACACGCTGCGTGGAATAATGAACAGGGCACTTGAGGCAGAACAGAGGCAGGAAGAGGAGGACTTCCTTAGCTCTCAAGGCCCCCTTTATCCAAACAGTGTTCCTGCGTGCCCGCCGATCACACAGGAAGAGGACAAGGAGGTGGAGGAGGAGGAGGAGGATTGTGTCAGTATGGAGGTGGAGCCTGGCACTCAGCATCAGCAGCAGTCTTTAAAGGATCAGTTCCAAGAAACACATGGACTTGTACGTGGCTGGGAGGAGGTGGCTGCAGACCATGTTGTCCTTAGTGACCCAGAGGACTCCGGACCGAATGCCTCAGCAAACCTATGCTGCATGGCTTCCCTGATCCTGCAAAGCCTGCGTAAGGATCCTCGTATTCGTGGTATCAAGGAGAAGGACCAATACTGGCTGGCAACCCTCCTTGATCCACGTTACAAGGGTAAGGTTGCGGACCTTATCTTGCCGTCGCAGAGGGAGCAGAGGATGAAACATCTTCGGGAGGCCTTGCAGAAAGGTCTGTGCAACGTGTTCCCAGAGACTGGGAGATTACAGACTCCTGTTTCTGGACAACGTGTTGCTGAGGCTTCGGTCAGTCAAAGAAGGAGCGGTGGAGAAGGTGGCCGTCTGACCGATGCGTTCAGACAATTTTTTAGTCTGCAGCCCCAAGGTATGATCGGTTCCAGCAATCATCGCCAGCGTCTGTTTTACATGGTGCAGGAATACATAGGGGCAAGATCTGACTTGGACACCTTTCCCATCGAAAATCCTCTGGGTTACTGGGTCTTGAGGATGCATCACTGGCCAGAGCTTGCACAATATGCGATTGAGCTACTGGCCTGTCCTGCATCCAGCGTTCTTTTGGAACACACATTCAGTGCTGCTGGAGGCTTTGTAACCGATCACAGGGTGTGTCTGTCCACCGACTCGGTCGATCGACTGACCTTCATAAACATGAATCACCACCAGCTACCAAGCACCTGATGCTGATGTAACCGAATAGTTTTTTTTTGAAATCTCAGATCCCTTCAAAGACCGGTTATGCTGATACTGAGTGACTATCCTGAGTAATTATCCTCTTCCTCCTCAATGATCACGCTGATAGCTTGTAAGAACATTTTTGGTTCTGGGCGCCGCCACCAGTGCCTAAGGCCCAATTTTTCAGCCCCTGTTTAACAGGGGCGTGTAATTACAATTTTTGATGCAATACTTTGCAGCAGGGCTCATTCCTGCGTTCCAACTAGAGTATCTGTGAGGGGTTGCAGTGTTGTGGCACCAGCACCAGTGCCTAAGGCCTAATTTTTCAGCCCCTGTTTAACAGGGGCATGTAATTACAATCTTTGATGCAATACTTTGCAGCAGGGCTCGTTTCTGCCTTCCAGCTAGAATATCTGTGAGGGGTTGCAGTGTTGTGGCACCAGCACCAGTGCCTAAAGCCCAATTTTTCTGCCCCTGTTTAACAGGGGCGTGTAATTACAATTTTTGATGCAATACTTTGCAGCAGGGCTCGTTCCTGCGTTCCAACTAGAGTATCTGTGAGGGGTTGCAGTGTTGTGGCACCAGCACCAGTGCCTAAGGCCCAATTTTTCAGCCCCTGTTTAACAGGGGCGTGTAATTACAATTTTTGATGCAATATTTTGCAGCAGGGCTTGTTTCTGCGTTCCAACTAGAGTATCTGTGAGGGGTTGCAGTGTTGTGGCACCAGTACCATTGCCTAAGGCCCAGTTTTTCAGCCACTGTTTAACAAGGGCGTGTAATTACAAGTTTTGATGCAATACTTTGCAGCAGGGCTCATTCCTGCGTTCCAACTAGAGTATCTGTGAGGGGTTGCAGTGTTGTGGCACCAGCACCAGTGCCTAAGGCCTAATTTTTCAGCCCCTGTTTAACAGGGGCATGTAATTACAATTTTTGATGCAATACTTTGCAGCAGGGCTCGTTTCTGCGTTCCAACTAGAGTATCTGTGAGGGGTTGCAGTGTTGTGGCACCAGCACCAGTGCCTAAGGCCCAACTTTTCAGCCCCTGTTTAACAGGGGCGTGTAATTACAATTTTTGATGCAATACTTTGCAGCAGGGCTCGTTCCTGCATTCCAACTAGAGTATCTGTGAGGGGTTGCAGTGTTGTGGCACCAGCACAGTGCCTAAGGCCCAATTTTTCAGCCCCTGTTCAACAGGGGCATGTAATTACAATTCTTGATCTAATATTTCACAGCAGGACCCGTTTCTGCGCCCACCAAGAGCGAGTGAGGACTTACAGTGGTGTAGTGGTTAACACTCTCACCTAGCAGTAAAAAGGGTCGCTGGTTCAAATCCCCAACATGACACTCTCTGCCTGCAGTTTGCATGTTCTCCCTGTGCCTGCGTGGGTTTTCTCCGGGTACTCCGGTTTCCTCCCACACTCCAAAGACATGCTGGTAGGTTAATTGGCTCCTGTCTGAAAAATCAGCCCTAGTATGTGAGTTGGGGACCTTGGATTGTGGGCTCCTTGACGGTAGGGACCGATGTGAGTGTGCGATGTACATGTGGGGTGCTGTGTAAATTGACAGCTCTATATGGGTACCTTCAATAAAGTAGTGATAATTGTAGATGTGCACCCACACTCTCTCAAGATGAACTGGATGGACTGGTGTCTTTATTCAACCCTACTAACTATGTAACTATGTAACTATATGTGGCGCCAGCACCACCACCACCACCAAAGGCCCAATTTTTCTGCCCCTGTTCAACAGGGGCATGTAATTACAATTCTAATATTTCACAGCAGGGCCCTGTGAGGGCTTACAGTGTTGTGGCCACAACAACACCTAAGGCCCAAATTTCTGCTGAGTATATAGAGCAGGCCCCTGCTTTCAAACATCCAACTTACAAACGACTCCTACTTGCAAACGGAAGGAGACAACAGGAAGTGAGATGAAATCTACCCTTAGGAAGGGAAATTCTCTCCTGTAAGAGTTAATATGGGAAAAACATTTCTCCTTTCCACTGATGCTTTATCACCAATCCTTGTTTCACAAAAAACCCCAAATTTTCAAAAAACATTTGTCATTGGGACAAAAAGTGAGGTGAAATCTTCTGAAGAGGAGGAAAGACAGCAAAACAAATGTCACAGGGGTGATAACCCTTCCCTATGTTTTCCAAAAAGCTTAAAATCGATTTTTTGGCTGGAGCTAAACACGTTAAAAATGTACCAGTTCAAAATTATAAACAGATTCTACTTAACAACAAACCTACAGTCCCTGTCTTGTTTGCACCGCCTGTATACTGCTGTTCAGAGTACAGAGCCTGTATACTGCTGTTTCCTTTTTTAATTTGGGTGCGGGGTTCCCCTTAACATGCATACAAGACCCAAAGGGCCTGGTAATGGACTGGGGGGTACCCATGCCGTTTGTCTCACTGATTTTCATCCATATTGCCAGGACCCGACATTACATTAAAGCCGCAAGCAGTTTTAAATGACTTTTTCCTTTAAAAATTACATTTTGTGCAGGGACTGTTCTAAGCACGGGAAACACGTGCCACTTTACAGGCATACTATAGACACCCCCCAGGTACAGGATATTTCACTTTTTTTTTTTTTACTTTAAGCATCATTAAAATCACTGCTCCCGTTTTTAAAAGTTTTTTTTGCATTGATACATGTCCCCTGGGGCAGGACCCGGGTCCCCAAACCCTTTTTAGGACAATACCATGCAAATAAGCCTTTAAAATTAGCACTTTTGATTTTGAACGTTCGAGTCCCATAGACGTCAATGGGGTTCTAAAGTTTGTGCAAATTTTCGGTCCGTTCGCAGGTTCTATGGCGAACCGTACCGGGGGGGTGTTCGGCTCATCCCTAAGTAGGAACAGCGATCGCTCTCCTCCTCTAGTCAGCCACATTCCCTCCACAGTTAGAAACACTTAGGGAACACAGTTAACCCATTGATCACCCCCTAGTGTTAACCCCTTCCCTGCCAGTGACATTTATGCAGTAATCAGTGGCTATTTTTAACTCTGATTACTGTATAAATGTCACTGGTCCCAAAAAAGTGTCAAAAGTGTCCATCGCAGTGTTGCAGTTACGAAAAAAATCGCAGATCACCGCCATTACTAGTAAAAAAAAAAAAATAAGAATAAAAATGCCTTTAATCTATTCCCTATTTTGTATACACTATAACTTTTGCGCAAACCAATCAATATACGCTTATTACATTTTTTTTTTACCAAAAATATGTAGAAGAATACATATTGGCCTAAACTAATGAAGATTTTTTTTTGGGGGGGGGGATATTTATTATAGCAAAAAGTACAAAATATTGTGTTTTTTCACAATTGTCACTCTTTTTTTGCTTATAGCGCAAAAAATTAAAACCGCAGAGGTGATCAAATACCACCAAAATAAAGCTCTATTTGTGGGGAAAAAAGGACATCAATTTTGTTTGGGTACAACATTGCACGACCGTGCAATTGTCAGTTAAAGCAACGCAGTGCCGTATCGCAAAAAATGGCTTGGTCAGGAAGGGGGCAAATCCTTCCGGGGCTGAAGTGGTTGATCTGTACATAGGAAGGAAGTTGTCCCCATCTGTTGTTTCAGTCAAGTGTGGCATCCCATAACCCCTCTACCCTATCCAAGTAGTTATCTGTAATAAAAACAACAAAAACAAGCCCAGGGACTGATTGCTTGTGTCTACATGCAAGTAGGAAATGTGTGTTGCCTGGATATGCAGGAATAGGGGGAACCAGTAACCACTGCCTTTTGGGGGGGTAGCGCTACATATATAAAAATATTTCTTGACCTCTTTAGGTCATTTTTGTTTACCATGTAAAAAAGAACCCTATCCCTTCCATTGCAGCCCTTACAGATCAGATTGTGTGATGTCAGTATAGACATCAGATGTAGAGTGGACCATTTTCTGAGTAGGGCTTTGCAGTATTAACATTGCCTAGAAGTTACCACAAGTCTTGTATGTGCAAGCCCAGCTATAGAAAATAATGACCATTTGTTGTGTGGATGCAGATGGCAAATTTTCTCTGTGGGTTGGCCATCACATGCAGAACCTGTACCCAGTGGCTGCCTGCCTATAGAGGCCACCCCCCCCCCCAAGCTACTCATCATAAAAAATAAATAAATAACTAAATTTTAAAAAATGAAATACTTGCCCTTGAAGGGTGTGTGGGATACTGGACACACAGCTGTATGGGAAGGATGAGGTGCTGCAATCACTGAAAAAAAATGAAAAAAATAATAATGGCACTTTAGTGTGTGCAGGGCCCCGGACACACAACTGCTATGGGGAGCATGACATGTTTACAATCCCGTGATTGCAAACAAGAAGCTCTATTGGCTATCCTTTAGAAAGTCCTTTGGGGCGCTGAGCTCTTGTGCCCTGAACACTCCCTTTATAGCATTGTTCCCTGCTGTGGTGTGTGATTGGCGGGTCCTTTGCCTTAACTTCCGGTCTCTCTGACTCATCCCAGACCTCCGCAAAGATGAATGGAAGGTGACTTGCTGTGAGAGCTGTGAGTACGACGGGGGGGGACATGTAAAGGAGGACTCTGATGGTGACATCTGATGTAAAGGAGGACTCTGATGGGGACATCTGATGTAAAGGAGCTCTCTAATGGGGATATCTAATGTAAAGGGGGGCTCTGATGGTGACAGCAATGTACGGGAAGACTCTGATGGGGACATCTAATGTAAAGGAGGACTCTTTTGGGGACATCTAATGCGAAGGAGGACTCTGATGGTGACATCTAATGTAAAGGGAGACCCTGATGGTGACATGTAATGTAAAGGAGGACTCTGATGGGGACATCTAATGTGAAGGTGGACTCTGATGGGGACATCTAATGTAAAGGAGGACTCTGATGGGGACATTTAATGTAAAAGAGGACTCTGATGGGGGACATCTGATGTAAAGGAGGACTCTGATGGGGACAGCTAATGTAAAGGGGGTCTCTGATGGTGACATATGATGTAAAGGGGACTCTGATGGTGACATCTAATGTAAAGGAGGACTCTGATTGGGGTCATCTAATGTAAAGGGGGACTCTGATTGTGACATCTAATGTAAAGGGGGACTCTGATGGGGACATGTAAATATGTAAAGGGGGACTCTGATGTGGACATCTGATGTGAAGGAGGACTCTGATGGGACATTTAATGTAAAGGGGGACTCTGATGGGGACATCTAATTATTAATATTATTATTATTAATATTATTATTATTACTATTATAATACAAGATTCATATAGCGCCAACAGTTTGCCCATCACTAATGTAAAGAAGGACTCTGATGGGGACATCTGATGTAAAGGAGGACTCTGATGGGGACATCTAATGTAAAGAGAGAATTTGATGGGGACATATGATGTAAAGGAGGACTCTGATGGGGACACCTGATGTAAAGGAGGACTCTGATGGGGACATCTGATGTAAAGGAGGACTCTGATGGTGACATCTGATATAAAGGATGTGACAGACCTAGCCGGGAGAGAGACTTTTGGAGGGGACTGAATGCTAGCCTCTTGCCGATCGATCGTGGGCCCTGGCATTTGGGGGAATGGTGCTCTTTGTGAGCTGTATGCCCGAGGACCCTTGAGGTGGTGTTACTTTGGACTCAGGTCCATATCCCCCCAAGAGACACAGACTCTGGGGACCCTGGATTTGCCATATAAGAAATAGTGGCTGATTCATAATGCTGGGACAAATACTGTTAGGAGATGCTGATGTCAATTCCAGCCACCTGTCTGTCTGTTGCCTGCTAGAATGTGTTTATTGTAAATAAGTCTAGTATGGGATCTAAGAGTCATTAGATCCCCATTGTTGTTTGTGTTATTTAACTCTGCTATTGTGTGAAGAAGAGTTCTGTGTTGATTTGTGATAATGTTGATTGTGTTTTCTGAGCTACAAGACGGCCAGTTTGGCCTAAAGGTCATGACTGAGTCATCTAGGCTGTCTAAAGGGATTAGTTAATTAGCCCATGTTAATTAGGTTTCTGGTCACAGGTGTATGTTCAGAGTAATATGAGCATGCACCTTCTCTTTTACTGTATAAAAGAGCCTGTATTCCTTTCAATAAAAGAGATTCCTGTATGAACTTACATACAGCCTGCCTGAGCTATCACATAGCTGTAGTTCGAATCCTGGAGCATTGTATGAGCGAACCATCAGATGTTGCGATCTTCAATCTGATTCTATAGCCGCAGAGGAGTGTCGGGACAGTGGAATCAGGAAGCAGGGGCTAGTTACAAAGGAGGACGCTGATGGTGACATGTAATATAAAGGGGGACTCTGATGGGGACATCTAATGTAAAAAGGGGCTCTGATGGGGCCATCTAATGTAAAGAGGGACTCTGATGGGGACATCTGATGTGAAGGAGGACTCTGATGGTGACATCTGATGTAAGGGAGGACTCTGATGGGGACATCTAATGTAAAGGGGGACACTGATGGGACATCTAATATAAAGGAGGACTCTGATGGAAACATCTGATGTAAAGGAGGACTCTGATGGTGACATCTGATGTAAAGGGGGACTCTGATGGGGACATCTGATGTAAAGAGGGACCCTGATGGGGACATCTGATCTAAAGGGGAATTCTGATGGGGACATCTGATGTAAAGGAGGACCCTGGGGGGCGTGGCCTGGACCGGCATGGTGTGAGGAGCGCAGCACGGGAGCTCCACTCGAGGGAAAATCCGTTGCCTTAAAATCCTACACTTTTAGGTAGCTTTTTTATCCCTACAAAGCTGGATATTCTCCTTCAAACATATCGCTACCATGTCGCCTCCAAAAGAAACGGCAGAATCAATCGCCAAACTCGACAAATACCGGCTTAAGGAGAAGGGGACCTCAGGTGAAAATGGCGCCGATGCACCTTCCTCCTCTGAACCAGCGACGGACGACACAGCCCGGGTGCTAGAGGCAATATCAGACTGCAAAAGTTCCCTAACCTGTAAGATTGAGGAGGTGAAGATTGATGTGTCCCTCATAAGACAAGACCTACAAAAGCTCAGGGAACGTGTCACTGAAACGGAGACTCGAATCAGCAGAGTGGAGGATGAAATGCCGCCATTACAGCATGCTACCGATCACATACAGCAACAACTACACACCATCCTTTCAAAGCAGGACGACATGGAGAACCGCTTAAGGCGATGCAATCTCCGTTTTGTAGGACTACCGGAGGGTGCGGAGGGTTCTGATCCTCCGACATTTTTGGAAAACCTCCTCATTTCTACCTTTGGAAGACCAGAATTCTCAACATCATTTGTAGTAGAACGAGCGCATCGTCTGGCGGCAAAACCTCCACCGCAGGGTGCACCCCCAGGACATTTATAGCGAAATTCTTGAATTTCAGGGACCGTGATGCTATCCTTCGCCTTACAAGACTAAAAGGCAACATCCCCTTCAGGAATTCCGAAATAAAGGTGTTCCCGGATTTTTCAGCAGAGGTACAGAAGAAAAGAGCGCTCTTCACTGAAGCGAATTCATCACTACACGTATGCCATGTTATTCCCTGCCAGGCTCCGCGTGGTTGGGGATGATCGAACCCACTTCTTTGACACACCGGAGGTGGTATTCGCATGGCTAGACAACCAAGCTGCTCCTAACCGCCCACCACCAGGAGAATAGCAACCTATGCTGACCCCCTTGTCACGGCCGTGTTGAAGACATAGAATTTTCTCCTCTAATGGATCACTTTGACTGGCTTCAGGATAAGGTACTTTATCTTCTCTCACAGCACCCCTCCGTACACTGTGTTGTTCCCCCTCTGGCTCTGGGCGGTGGGGGAAGCTGGATCACTCCTATTTACCGCACTGGAGGCGGTATTCGTATAGTTAGACAACCGGGTTGTTTCTTGCTGTTCACCGCCAAGAGAATAGTACCCTTTGCTGACCCCATCAACACGGCCGTGCTGAAGACACAGAACTTTCCTTTGCAAAAAAGGTCATTATAACAGTCTCCAGAACAAGGCACGTAGTCATCTTTTAGACTCCCCCCTCCCCCCCATGCCCAGTATGTGCAAGCCACTTTCACCTCCCCAGATTCTTACTTATCCTACAGACTAACACTGTGACTGTCGAATCCCTAAGCTATCCTTGAGTCATTTCCCACCTAGATGTCAAATGACTGGGCAAACATTTGCTATTGTATGCTTCTTTATCCTACAATATTATTTTGTACGCCCGATCCTGAAGGTAGCTATCCTCGCACTATCGCTGGCTCTTCAGCGGATGTTTGTCCCACTAGTCGTGGGAGCCTCACTAGACCCCGCTGTTTCAATACAGGATTATACTGTTAATATTTCACAAGATAAGTTTCCCTGGTCTGTCTGGGAGCACATTCCCCGAGTACATTTGTGCGGGGGGTGTGACGAGCCCAGCCAGGCCGTTGTATTTGTTCATAGTAATGTTATGTTTAGTTTTAAGTTTATTGTTCTTATTGATTTTTTCATAATATATGGTAATCTACAGTGGTATATCGATCTTGCAAAAGGATGTAGAGGTACATGGGCTAGACCTGCCCTCATGCTTTCAGATTGTTTAGTAACTATCTCCCAGCATTACTGTACGAACACGCTCTGTTATTGGAACAAGCTGATACAAAATGGGAGTTATGCATACACATTGACCACAATGCTATGTCATCTCTAAAATGTTTAGCATGGAATGTTCGCGGCCTTATGCCCCGTACACACGGTCGGACTTTGTTCGGACATTCCGACAACAAAATCCTCAGATTTTTTCCGACGGATGTTGGCTCAAACTTGTTTTGCCTACACACAGTCGCACAAAGTTGTCGGAATTTCTGATCGCCAAGAACGCGGTGACGTCAACCACGTACGACGAGACTAGAAAAGGCCAGTTCAGAACCAAGCGAGGCACCCTTTGGGCTCCTTTTGCTAATCTCATGTTAGTAAAAGTTTGGTGAGAGACGATTCGCGCTTTTTCAGACTCGTGGCTTTCAGATCGTTTTCTGCCGTTCAGTTTGTGCTTGTGGGTTTGTATCTGCTCTTCAGTGCGTGCAGTCAGTTCGTATTGGAGTTTTCTGTGCGATCTTGTCCGCTCGTTGCTGTTTTTCAGGTCGCTCTTCACAGGCCTTGCTGTTCTTCAGTGCGTTCTGTTACTTCGTTCTGAGCAGCCGACCGTTTTCTAGCCATGTTTCGTATGCGTACTCCTCGTAGAGTTCGTGCTGTGCGGGGGCTTGGTGTTGGGGTCCTGACCTTGACACAAGTCCAGTCCATGAACAGGGTGGGGAGGAGTTCATGGACCAAGAATTGGTTGCTTCAGCGTGACCAGTTCTCTCATATGCCTTTGCTCCGTGAGATCCGTGAGAATAATCCTGATGATTTCAGGAACTTTCTCTGGATGATGGACCCCGTATTTCACCGTTTGTTGGCTTCGCTGACCCCCTATATCAGCAGGCAGGATACCTGCATGAGGCAAGCCATCACTCCGGAGCAGAGGTTGGTCGCTACCTTGCGGTATTTGGCCACAGGGAGAAGCCTGCAGGACCTCAAGTTCTCGACAGGCATCTCCCCCCAGGCTCTGAGGATCATTATCCCAGAGACCTGTTCTGCCATCATACAGGTCCTGCAGAAGGAGTATATGAAGATAAGATTTTTATCCTTTTATATCACATTTTATTGTATTGAATGTTTGATAATATATTGTATTTCTTTCCTCATTCCCTAATTACCATGATTGTATTATGCTGTGAATGTCCCCTTTGTCCTCATGCATGCTGGATTTTTATGTAATTATTATTTTAGGTCCTTCATACATATTTGCCCTTCAATAACCTCTCCAGCATGGTGTCTCCTGCCCTATATTCACCTCATGTAGTTACTTAACAATGTATTTTATCAGCTCCATAGTAGTGCTTTACCCCAAACACCCCCTAAAATGTTTTGAAATGTTATTTTTGAATTAAATTCAGGCAGAGGGCCAGAGGCTTTTTTTTGTGGTGTCCCCAAATTTTTTGTAACCCTCCCTCCCCCAACTGCTAAGTCAGCTGATCCCAATTCTCTATGTATCCTCAATCATCTATCTGCTGACTTTGCCAAACCCATACACACTATACCCATCTCTTTAGTGCTCAGATTTATGGATGAATTCCCCAAAGCATGTAGTGCAAGGGCCTGCCTGTATACTTTCCAATGGTACTGTTTAAAGTTTTTGTATCCTATTATTATCTTGATAGGTAATAGCAGAATGTTCAAATGTGCTCAAATGTGTACAGTGTGTATTTATATCTTTGTATTATGACACTTCTTACCTGTCCAGTGGTCTGCCAATAGTGTAACTAAGGAGGGGCTGTTCCAAGTAATACCCTGTATTTAGGCATTCATCTCTCAATGAAGTGAAGAGGGTTACCTGTCCAAGAGTTCCCCCCCCTATAATGTTAGAAATGGCCCATGAGGGGGGGGGGGTATGATAGGTGTACCTTATACTTTGTTGTTGTTAAATTCCCCTTAATAAATGCTATCTGGAGGTTGACCCATAATGTTTGTGTCTAATCTGCTTGCCAGGTTTCTGTGAAAAAATAGTAATGTTTATTGTTTTTTCCTCAACAGTTTCCTTCCACGCCACAGGAATGGCAGACTGCGGCCTCCCACTTTGCCCAGCGGTGGGACTTTCCTAACTGCGGAGAGGCAATTGATGGGAAACACGTCCACATCGTCCCACCACCCAACTCAGGGTCGTACTATTATAATTACAAGGGGTTTAATAGTATAGTGATGTTGGCGGTGGTGTCGGCTAATTACGACTTCTTGTATGTGGACGTGGGGAAGAATGGCCGGATGTCCGATGGTGGAGTGATCGCCCAGACGGAGTTCTACAGGCGTCTCCAGAATGGCAGCTTGGACTTGCCACCTCCAGAGGACATTGTTGAAGGTCTCCCATTTGTGTTCGTTGCTGATGAAGCATTTGCGCTGGGGGACCACCTGATGCGGCCATTCCCGATGAGGACCCTCACCCCGGAACAGAGGGTTTTTAATTACCGGCTGGCCAGAGCCCGAAGAGTGGTGGAGAACACATTTGGAATCCTGGCCAGCCGGTTCCGATTATTTATGACACCCATCCATATGGCGGAGTATAAACTGAACCATATAATACTTGCCTGCTGTGTTCTCCATAATTTTCTATGAAAACATTCAGCCAACTATGCTGGCTCAGTTGGGCCTGATGCCGGAATCCCAAATACATCAACAATGACGGCAATTGAAAGCGGTCGTCCTGGCTTGCCCTCCCTGAATGCCCGTGATGTCCGGTTACGATACCTGGAGCTCTTTGCGGGTAGGGGGGCTATCAATATGCCAGACAATATGTGACACCTTTTTCAAATAAAAAACAACCAAAATAAATTCTTGGTGGACATTTACTGCTTGTGTTTGTTTTAGCTGACCCTGACAGAAATGTGTTGAGTGCAGAAAATGTCGTGATTGGGTAACCTTATAAAAAACAGTGTTGGCTGGTACTTCCTAAATGCAAAAACACATTTCACTACAAGTGCACTTGCAACTGCACTGAACCTGCACTTGTAGTGCAAAGAGGATTTGCACTTAGGAAATAACCCCCATTTGTGCATAAAACAACAATTACATCACCCCAAAAGTGTTGTAGTGTTGAGACAATAATCCACACATTCTTGAGTAAGGCACTTTTTTATACCTGCACAATCACATGCCCATTTACCAAAGGTTTTTAAAACAAACCAACATGTTTGTTGTATAACAATGTTTGCAGTAGCATTATGAAAAATCAAAATATCCATTTCAGATAAAACAGGCCTGTGTAAAACCAACAAGAAAGCCAAAAAACTTGAACTTACAAAGTTCACTTTAGGTAAAACCTGAAGGCTATATCAGACATCAGTATTTAGGAACTGGGTTTGCTATAGCGTTCAGATGGGGGGAAATCACCCCTGGAAAAGCCAAATTTGGAAGATGCACACCAATTTACAAATGTCCACATGTGCTATCTGCCATCATGGGGGATCAAGGGACGTGTTTGGGGGGAGCAAGCCCTTCCTCAACGCTACTTTATAATTGAGGAAGGGGTTGCCCCCCCAAAACGCGTCCATTGATCTCCCGTGATGGCAGATAGCACATGTTGGCACACTGTGTGCATCCTCCAAATTTGGCTTTTCTAAACATTGAAAAAAGTTTGGTACAATAAAACAGGTGATTTTGTGGGGTTTAAATTCGCCCCAAAACATCAATGATGTTATTATTTTTTTTAATAACATCACTGATTTGTTGATGTATGTTTTGCAATTCGAGATTACAGCCCATGATCTCCCCGATCAGTATCTGGGCACTTTCAGATGTAAAGCGTTCTGGATCCCTCACATCATGATCACCTAAAAAGAGATAAAGAACAAAAAAAAAAGGTCTCAAAAATCTGCCACCATCCATCTCTTTTACCTGAGTCTGTGGTCGCAGACACTCACCTGTTGTGGTGCCAATCTCCACCACGTCTTCTTCTTCCTCCTGCTCAGCTTCTTGTGTTGGTATTTCCCCTTCTTCCAGAGGTGGGGGGTCTCTGGTCTCCTCAGATGAGGGGTGTCCTCCGAGTCTTTTCTCCCCTATGTAAAACAAAAATGGTATACTTAGCACACAGATATTTGATGGCAGAACTATAGAAATAGGAAACATTGCTTGGAAGTAGGGATGAGCCGAACACCCCCCTGTTCGGTTCGCACCAGAACATGCGAACAGGAAAAAAATTCGTTCGAACACGCGAACACCGTTAAAGTCTATGGGACACGAACATGAATAATCAAAAGTGCTAATTTTAAAGGCTAATATGCAAGTTATTGTCAATAAAAGTGTTTGGGGACCTGGGTCCTGCCCCAGGAGACATGAATCAATGCAAAAAAAAGTTTTAAAAACGGCCGTTTTTTCAGGAGCAGTGATTTTAATAATGCTTAAAGTCAAACAATAAAAGTGTAATATCCCTTTAAATTTCATACCTGGGGGGTGTCTATAGTATGCCTGTAAAGGGGCGCATGTTTCCCGTGTTTAGAACAGTCTGACAGCAAAATGACATTTTGAAGGAAAAAACACATTTAAAACTACCGCGGCTATTGCATTGCCGACAATACACATAGAAGTTCATTGATAAAAACGGCATGGGAATTCCCCACAGGGCAACCCCGAACCAAAATTAAAAAAAAAAAATGATGTGGGAGTCCCCCTAAATTCCATACAAGGCCCTTCAGGTCTGGTATGGATATTAAGGGGAACCCCAGCCAAAATTTAAAAAAAAAATTGACGTGGGGTTCCCCCTAAATTCCATACCAGACCCTTCAGGTCTGGTATGGATTTTAAGGGGAACCCCGCGCCAAAAAAAAAAAAAAAAAACGGCGTGGGGTCCCCCTAAAAATCCATACCAGACCCTTATCCGAGCACGCAACCTGGCAGGCCGCAGGAAAAGAGGGGGGGACGAGAGTGCGGCCCCCCCCCCTCCTGAACCATACCAGGCCACATGCCCTCAACATTGGGAGGGTGCTTTGGGGTAGCCCCCCCAAAACACCTTGTCCCCATGTTGATGAGGACAAGGGCCTCATCCTCACAACCGTGGCCGGTGGTTGTGGGGGTCTGCGGGCGGGGGGCTTATCGGAATCTGGAAGCCCCCTTTAACAAGGGGACCCCCAGATCCCGGCCCCCCCCCCTGTGTGAAATGGTAAGGGGGTACTTACCCCTACCATTTCACTAAAAAACTGTCAAAAATGTTAAAAATGACAAGAGACAGTTTTTGACAATTCCTTTATTTAAATGCTTCTTCTTTCTTCCTTCATCTTCTTCTTCTTCTGGTTCTTCTGGCTCTTCTGGTTCTTCCTCCGGCGTTCTCGTCCAGCATCTTCTCCGCGGCGTCTTCTATCTTCTTCTCCTCGGGCCGCTCCGCACCCATGGCATGAGGGGAGGCTCCCGCTCTTCTCTTCATCTTCTTCTCTTCTTCATCTTCTTCTTCATCTTCTTCTTCCTTCTTCTCTTCTTCATGTCTTCTCCGGGCCGCTCCGCAGCCATGCTGTGGCATGGAGGGAGGCTCCCGCTGTGTGACGGCGTCTCTTCGTCTGACGGTTCTTAAATAACGGGGGGCGGGGCCACCCGGTGACCCCGCCCCCCTCTGACGCACGGTGACTTGACGGGACTTCCCTGTGACGTCACGGGGAATGCCACAGGGAAGTCCCGTCATGTCACCGTGCGTCAGAGGGGGGCGGGGTCACCGGGTGGCCCCGCCCCCCGTTATTTAAGAACCGTCAGACGAAGAGACGCCGTCACACAGCGGGAGCCTCCCTCCATGCCACAGCATGGCTGCGGAGCGGCCCGGAGAAGACATGAAGAAGAGAAGAAGGAAGAAGAAGATGAAGAAGAAGATGAAGAAGAAGATGAAGAAGAGAAGAAGATGAAGAGAAGAGCGGGAGCCTCCCCCCTCATGCCATGGGTGCGGAGCGGCCCGAGGAGAAGAAGATAGAAGACGCCGCGGAGAAGATGCTGGACGAGAACGCCGGAGGAAGAACCAGAAGAAGAAGAAGATGAAGGAAGAAAGAAGAAGCATTTAAATAAAGGAATTGTCAAAAACTGTCTCTTGTCATTTTTAACATTTTTGACAGTTTTTTAGTGAAATGGTAGGGGTAAGTACCCCCTTACCATTTCACACAGGGGGGGGGCGGGATCTGGGGGTCCCCTTGTTAAAGGGGGCTTCCAGATTCCGATAAGCCCCCCGCCCGCAGACCCCCACAACCACCGGCCACGGTTGTGAGGATGAGGCCCTTGTCCTCATCAACATGGGGACAAGGTGTTTTGGGGGGCTACCCCAAAGCACCCTCCCAATGTTGAGGGCATGTGGCCTGGTACGGTTCAGGAGGGGGGGGGGGCCGCACTCTCGTCCCCCCTCTTTTCCTGCGGCCTGCCAGGTTGCGTGCTCGGATAAGGGTCTGGTATGGATTTTTAGGGGGACCCCACGCCGTTTTTTTTTTTTTTTTTGGCGCGGGGTTCCCCTTAAAATCCATACCAGACCTGAAGGGTCTGGTATGGAATTTAGGGGGAACCCCACGTCAATTTTTTTTTTAAATTTTGGCTGGGGTTCCCCTTAATATCCATACCAGACCTGAAGGGCCTTGTATGGAATTTAGGGGGATCCCCACATCATTTTTTTTTTTTTATTTTGGTTCGGGTTCCCCTGTGGGGAATTCCCATGCCGTTTTTATCAATGAACTTCTATGTGTATTGTCGGCAATGCAATAGCCGCGGGTAGTTTTAAATGAGTTTTTTCCTTCCAAATGTCATTTTGCTGTTAGACTGTTCTAAACACGGGAAACATGCGCCCCTTTACAGGCATACTATAGACACCCCCCAGGTACGAAATTTAAAGGGATATTACACTTTTATTGTTTGACTTTAAGCATTAATAAAATCACTGCTCCTGAAAAAACGTCCGTTTTTAAAACTTTTTTTTGCATTGATCCATGTCCCCTGGAGCAGGACCCAGGTCCCCAAACACTTTTTATGACAATAACTTGCATATAAGCCTTTAAAATTAGCACTTTTGATTTCTCCCATAGACTTTTAAAGGGTGTTCCGCGGCATTCGAATTTGCCGCGAACACCCCAAATTGTTCGCTGTTCGGCGAACTTGCGAACAGCCAATGTTCGAGTAGAACATGAGTTCGACTCGAACTCGAAGCTCATCCCTACTTGAAAGTGGGGTACAATTGTCTATTTTAGCCGAGTTCCAAGATGTATATTTTTTATTGCCCTTTGTCAAGCTGCAATACTTTACCTGTTTGGTACAAGCTTCACAGATGGAGACCCCCCTATAGTATACACTGGAGCACCTGTGTGGCCCCCTAATAAAAATGGTGTTCTTGTGTCCCACACTAGTGCTCCAGTGTCCAGATGTGAAAGCAGCTGCTCAGTGTCCTCTCCTTACACACAATCTAGTTGGCATTTCATTCTAGTAACAAACCCATCTACACAAACAAATATTTGGCATCCAAGTAGGCCCCCAAAAATGTGTGAAAATGCATATGGCCTAAACAATGGTGTTCTAGAGGCCGAAAGAAAAATGTTTGATACGAACGAATAATGTGCCCATGAACATTAAAGTTGACCTTTGGAAACGTTACAACTAATCAAAGCATATGGAGCAGAACGAACGTAATAAAGACAGAAAGAATAGGAACACAGCACAACTACTTACTTTTTTGCAGCACTCTCCGGGTCTTTCGGTACTGCTCTGGCTCTCTCAACTTCAGGCCAGACCACCGCTTCCTGAGCTGATCTTTAGACCTTCGTACCCCGAAATTCCTCTCAAGACTCCTGACCACTTTCGCCATGATTTTGGCCTTTCGAATATTGGGGTTGGGGTAAGCCCCATATTTTCCGTCATAGTCGGACTTCCTCATGATGTTGACCATCTCCAACATCTCCCCAAACGACATATTTGTGGCCTTAAAATGTCTCCTTCTGGATCGGGACGTGCCTGGATCCGCCCTTTCCTCCTCCTCGTTGCTAGAATTAGCACACACCTGCTGTATGTCCGCCATCATGCTCTTCCCCCACTGCGCCGAACGAAAAGGGGCGGGAAATACACTAGAAAGAACGTCAGGGGCGGGCGGAGTTACACGCATGCGCAGTGTATATAAAGCGTAACACGCGTGCGTATTACGTTTGATCTGTGAGCGGAGGAAGGAGCATTGAACGCGGCGATCGTAAGAACGAAGGTAAGAGACAAACTTGGGCCTATACTGCTTCTATAGATTGAGGCCTATATTGTAACAAGATTAGGAGAGTTTGGTGTGACATTAGGCTTTGTCTTGTGTTGTGTCTTGCAGTGAACATGGATATGGTACTGAAAGATCAGGACTTCATGTCACTATTCATTGATATGTTAAGGGAGCTGCCCTGTCTGTGGGAGATTACCCACCCCCATTACAAGAACCAAGCAAAGAGGAAGGCAGCACTGGAGCAATTGTGTGAAATTGTGAAGCAGGTGATCCCCACGGCAGACATCACCTATTTAAAGATCTTCATTGGTGGCCTGAGGAGCACATATCTGAGGGAGCGCAATAAAGTCCTGGATTCACAGAGATCCAGAGCAGCAGATGACATCTATGTCCCCAGGATGTTGTACTACGACAGGCTGCACTTTCTGGCAGGCCATACTGAACCCAGGCCATCCCTCTCCAGTCTTCCTTCCACGCTTCCTTCCCCCCCGGCTGAGGCTTCTGACGCCCAACCTGGGCCTTCCAGGCCATATGTGGAGGAGCCCAGATTGAGCCAGGTATAGCATTCCTCTAAATATTTCTGCTTGTCCAATCAATGATGTTAACTAGATGGTAGTTGGGAGTACTAATTTATGATTGTGATTGATGATGCAAAAACTAAAACCATGTCCCTTTTTCATACACAGGGAAGTCTCAGCCAGGAGGTGGCCGGGCCGAGCTGGCTGGCTGATATCAAGGTCCCTCCACCCCCCCTGGAAACAGAAAGTGGCAGGAGGAGGAGTACCCTAGAGGAGGCTGCTATCAGATTTTTTTGTAGGGCTACAGAGGTCCTGGGAGCACCCCACACCAGGCAGGAGAACATTGCTGCATTCATAGCCTATAAAATGCAGAGGATGGAGGAGGGCCAAAAAGCCATGTGTGAGGCCCTCATATCAGAGGCTCTGGAGAAAGGTGTGAGGGGCCAAATTAGACCTCAAACACACCTTTGTGATGGTCCTCCACCTCCTCCTGCAGGTCCTACTCCTCCTCCAGGTCCTACTCCTCCTCCTGCCACATCTCCAACTGCACAGCCACAGCCCGGAAGGAAGTGTGAAAGGAAGACCAGACAGTGAGGACCCTGGATCCAGTCTGGTCGGCCAAAAGATGCAGCCTCTTGTGGTACCACAGCCTGGGGACAGAGATGTCATCTGCTGCTATCCGAGTCTCTGTGAATCCTGGACCAGACTGCCCTCCCTTATATATGGACTCCTCAGGCCACCAATTTTGAGGTTTAAGAATTGTTGTCTGCCGTGGGGGTCCCAGGCTTCACTAATTTCTCCTGTTGATCCAGTGTTGCCTTCCTCTTTGTTTGGTTCTGAGCCCTTAATAAAGGATTTTTGTTTTGAATTATACTCTCCTATGTGTTTTACTTCAAAAATGATGGTTTGTTTGTGAGGATTCATGTACATTTCTAATATACAATGTGAAATGAACAAGGGACACCAACAACAAAAAATCTCATGGAGATTAAATAATAAAAGATATCAATGGTGTTGGGGTAACTTGACACACAAAACACACACAAAAATATTCTGGAGTAAAAATAAAAATAACATTGAACAAAGATCAGCCTTGGAAAAAATCCAAACATTAAAGAAAAAAAAAGGCTTAAAAACCAAAAAAAAAAACCATAAAAAATATAAAACTGTCAGATGTGACAACTAATAACAATATATTGAGGGAATCCCACTAAAAAACACAAATAAAACTTTGTGAGAAGTGTGTGTGAATATGAGCAGCAAAACTACTTAATTCTTGTCACATTATAAAGAAAAAGAGAGTGCGCTGTATTAAACCATTATTTACATTGCAGTGTGACGAAAGTGCTGTATCCATTGCGAACGCTAAGTTTACCAGAACGAGCTGTCCCGTGTCGGAATTTCTTCTGAGCATGCGTGGCACTTTGTGCGTTGGAACAGGCCACACATGGTTGGAATTGACGCGATCGGATTTTGTTGTCGGAAAATTTTATCTCCTGCTGTCCAACTTTGTGTGTCGGAAAATCCGATGGAAAATGTCCGATGGCGCCCACACACGGTCGGAATTTCCGACAACACGCTCCGATCGGACAATGTCCATCGGAAAATCCGACCGTGTGTACGGGGCATTAGAGATAAATCTAAGGAATGCTGTTATGGCGTATCTTAAAGCACAACAGGCACAAGTGATGGTCTTAGTAGAAACCCATTTAACTGGTCAATTAATGCTATCGCTTAAAAAACCATGGTTGGGGTTGGTTTATCAGGCCCCATACTCAGCCTATTCTAGAGGGGTGGCGATATTGGTGGCCAAAACAACGCAATTTGTTATGCTGACATTGAGATCTGACCCCCAGGGTAAGTTCCTATTTATACACTGCAGATTGAATGGCCTAGAAGTACTTCTCCTGGCAATATATATACCTCCTCCATTTCAGTTCAGTGTTATTAATGAGGGATTGGAGTTTATGGCACAATTTCCCACAATTCCAGCTATGTGGATGGGAGATTTCAATACGGTACTGGACAATCACCTAGACAGAACCTCCCTGACATCCCTGATTGACAACACACCCTCCCCCACGCAATTCGGGAAACTAGTAAATGAGATAGGTCTGTTGGATGCTTGGAGATCCCGCCATCCCTTGGTAAAAGCGTTCACATGCTTTTCTGCGACACATAACACCATGTCGAGAATTGACTTAATATGGATATCCAACTCGCTGGCACCAAACCTCAAAAAAGCAGGGATGTCCCCTAGTATTCTCTCGGATCACGCCCCCTGTTGGATAGAACTTGAGGTGGGCCCCCCCTCCTCTTCTTACAAATGGAGGCTTAACCCCTTTTGGCTTTCAGTTGTCCCT
The DNA here is from genome assembly GCA_037952835.1 of Lithobates septentrionalis. Lineage (NCBI taxonomy): Eukaryota > Metazoa > Chordata > Amphibia > Anura > Ranidae > Lithobates > Lithobates septentrionalis. The sequence continues at coordinate 4,404,424 of JBBDGP010000969.1, read as the reverse complement.
GGTTTAGATGGTCTGGGGGAGGAGTGGGAGTTCTTCTTCCGCACAAACACGGACACAGCCCCTTTTGACTTAGTCTGGGACATGTTTAATACTCATGCCCGCATGCTCTTATCACAAAGAATAGCCAGATATAAACGTACTTCCAATGACATTATCCAACAGGCAGAATTAGCAATGGCAGAGGTAGACAGAGCCTTCTCAGAACACCCATCCACTGAAACAGCAAATCAGGTAAAATTACAAACGCGCATAGTGAATGGGCTTCACTTTGAAAGAGCAGAAAGAAAAATATTTTATATCAAACAAAAAGTGTACGAGTGTGGGGAATGCGCGGGACGGTTACTGGCCTACTTGGCTCATATGGAACACAAGCCACCCACTGTTGTTGCCCTACAAGATAATACAGGAGCTCTGATACAGGACCCTGACAAAGTGGTTGATGTGTTCCGCTCCTTTTAGGCTTCTCTATACTCATCCACGACTAACAAATCAAAACAAGAAATAGCAGATTTTCTATCCAACGTAACCTTCACACAATTAACATGCTCCCAAATAGAAATGCTGGAGGCACCTATCACAAGAGATGACGTTGCAGAAGCCATGTCCCGTCTCGCCTCTTCAAAAGCTCTTGGGTCTGACGGTCTCCCACTGGAGTTTTATGATACCTACAGTGAGATCTTAACCCCCAAACGCCATGCGATATTTACTTATATATTTAAATCTGGTTCCCTCCCAAAATCAATGAGCGAGGCATTTATTGTACTTATACTAAAACCGGGTAAAGACCCAACACTCCCAGAATCTTATCGTCCCATCTCTCTACTACAATTAGACATAAAAATATTGGCCAAGGTCCTGGCACTGCGTATGAATAAGGTGATTCTGAGTCTTATACATCCCGATCAAACTGGATTCATGCCGGCAAAAAATACGGCATTTAATTTACGTAGACTGTATATGAACTTACAGGCCAGACATGACCAAATGGGCTCCAGAGTGGTGGTGTCCCTGGACGCTGCTAAAGCGTTCGACTCTGTCGAATGGGAATATCTTTGGGAGTGTCTGGCCAGGTTCGGTTTCGGACCTAAATATATTCGCTGGATTCAGCTTTTGTACCGGGCTCCAAGTGCCAGGATCTTGGTTAACGGCAAAACGTCGCAGGCATTCCCACTAACCAGGGGCACACGTCAGGGCTGTCCCCTTTCCCCTCTACTGTATGCCCTGGTGGTGGAGCCCTTGGCGACATCACTGAGAGAACATCAAGGGGTTAGGGGTCTGAGCCGGGGCCACCTGGTCGAGAAAATCAGTTTATACACGGATGATATGCTCTTATATCTAGAAGATTCAGGACACTCCCTGTTAACGGCCCTTGAAATTATCAAGCAATTTGGGACCTACTCAGGTTTAAGGATCAATTGGGAGAAGTCTCAGATACTCCCTGTGGATCTTGGAGCCCCATCAGAGACACAGGCATCTTCCCTATTGATGCGTGTTAGTGAAATCAAATACTTAGGTATAAAAATTACACGTAACCCAGAGGATTATATTAGACTAAACTTGGAGCCGTTATTTCAAATATTAAAAACTAAAACACAGCTATGGTCCATACTACCACTGGGAGTTATGGGTCGAGTAAATTTGACAAAAATGATACTGTTGCCCAAATTTCTATATGTCTTCTGGCACGTGCCTGTCTATATACTCCTGAGATTTTTTAAATCCATAGAAGTGATCCTAAACACGTTTGTGTGGGGTAAAACACGACACAAGTTGTCCTAGCAGGTGCTGAAAAACCCCACTGATTTAGGGGGCACAGCACTACCAGACTACAATTTGTATTATCTGGCAGCACAGCTATCCCATTTCTTCCATATAGATAAAGGAGATAAGGAGCGGTTCATGGTTTTAATAGGCTCTCAAGCCACAAGAATACACACACACCTTTTCAGCTCATTCTTAGAGAGAATAGAGAACGTGGTAATCTAGACAATCATAAAGGCAAAGGCCTGTTATACAATTATTGCAAGATATGGGAGATTGTTGGACGCAAACTTAAGATCCCGTAAACTCATAGTCAGACACCATTATGGAATAACCCAGGCCTATCCGAATTATTACATCTACCTGATAATGAGTTATGGATTTCTAATGGGGTTGTTTACCTAGTAGACATGTATATTGGAAACATTCTTAAATCATTTCAACAACTGAAAGACAAGTTTGGTCTTCCCAACTCTATGCATTTCCGATACCTCCAGCTCCGCCACGCTCTCCAGGCCCAATTTCGAGACTCCTCACCAAACTTGGAGCAATTGGATATTCTGGCTGTGATAAATAGTCCGGATCATCAAAAGCTAATTTCCATATTTTACTCATACTTACTACGCCCTAATGCGGTAACAATCGCCTATAAACTAAAAGAGCGCTGGGAGGGAGACGTGGGTGAGATGGAGGATGAGGAATGGGAAGAAGTCCTAGACGCCTGCAAAAAAGTCTCACATAAGCTGTCAGACCGTCTCACACAATTGTTTATCTTACATCGAACTTATCTGACCCCCCTACGATTGGCCAAATTTAGAACTAACCATAGCTCACTTTGTCCTAGATGTGCAAGTCCTCAGGGAACATTTTTTCACCTCCTTTGGCTATGTCCAATGATACAGGACTATTGGGCCCAAATAGTTAAATTTATACACAATAAAATGGGCTCCCCACTAACTCTATGCCCGAAACAGTGTCTGTTAGGGGTATTCCCAGATCCAGAATAAGATAAATTTCATCACATTTTTCTACAGGAAACATTGTTCATTGCCAGAATGCTCATTGCAAAGAAATGGCTTAGAGCAATGCCGCCCAATATCAAGGAATGGGTTGCATTAGTTAATGCTGTTTTGCCACATAAAAAAGAAATTTATGCTCACAGAGGCTGTCCCACAAAGTATAAAAAGATCTGGGATACTTGGTTAAATGAAACCTCCACATGCGATGAACTAGATGCCATACCACCTGACTGAAATAGGGATAAAGAACTAACAATGCTAGTAAATTGTAACAATTGAGATTACTGATGTAAATCAAGCAAGATTATATGTATAAATATATCTGTTGTGTATCCATCATTTTGCTTTTAAAAATTCTAAGGCCTCGATACAACTGTTATCCATAATATACTGAATACACCTGTTATCTGTACCACGAAATTAATGACCTGTACATGTGTAGAGTATTTCAATAAAGAACGTAATTTGTAAAAAAAAAAGAAAAAGGAGGACAATGATGTGGACATCTGATCTAAAGGGGGACTCTGATGGGGACACCTGATGCAAAGAGGGACTCCGATGAGGACACTTGATTTATAGGGGGATGCTGATGGGGACACCTGATGCAAAGAGGGACTCTGATGAGGACACCTGATGTATAGGGGGATGCCGATGGGGACACCTGTTGTAAAAGGAGACTCTGATTGGGAAACCTGATGTAAAGGGGGGCACCTGCTGTAAAGGGGGACTCTGATTGGGACACATGATATATAGGGGAACTCTAATGAGGGCACCTGATGTATAGGGGGATGCTGATGGGAACACTTGTTGTAAAGGGGGACTCTGATTGGGGCATCTGATGTAAAAGGGGGCTCTGATGAGGACATCTTATATTAATTGGTTTTATTTTTTTTTACGAGAAATTTGGATGTGATTGGCCTATTGTGACAGGCACAGTGAGGCTGCAATTGAATTGCACAGTGAGGCTGAAATTGATTGGCACAGTGAGACTGCAATTGATGGGCACAGTAAGGCTGCATTTGATGGGCACAGTTTTATCTAGTAGTAATGATACATAATCACCTGATAAATGGCTAATTACAGTCCTGCTTTACGAACAGTTTAATTTTTCAGTTTGTTTGCGCCCCCCCTAAAAAAATTTTTTTGAGCACCAGCTGCCACTGCTTGTACCAGAGCTGCAGTAGCACTGGCGGCAGCAGTGTGAAAAGGGTCAAGTCTGCATCTAAGGCCTGCACTCATATTACATAATTTGATGAGAGCAATCAGGTGTAACAGGTGTTCTTCTTTAAATATTTTGTCATGTAATGCTACAGCTTTGACAAGAAAAATGGTTTGAAGTTGTGCAGTATGTAGCTACAAATTATGGCACACTGTCTAAAGTGTTTTTATTTCAGAAATTGTTTGCCATTATCTGTCCCAGGAATTTTATGGTGCATTTTGTTAAGTCTGAGAGGGACATAGTTTCTTAATCTAATTTCCAAATAACCTTATTATTATGTTGTGTTATGCCCTGTACACACAACCGTTTTTCCAGTCGGAATAAACTCTGAAGGTTTTTCTGACGGAATTCCGCTGAAACTGTCTTGCATACACACGATCACACCAAGTCCGACTGTCCAGAACGCGATGATGTACAACACGTACAACGGGACTAGAAAAAGGAAGTTCAATAGCCTGTAGCCAATAGCTTCCGTCTCGTACTTGCTTCAGAGCATGCGTCGTTTTTGGTACGTCGGAACAGCATACAGATGAGCTGTTTTCCCCATATGAATTGGTTCCGTCGGAAATATTTAGAACATGTTCTCTTTCTAGGTCCGTCAGAATTTTCAACGTAAAAAGTCCGATGAGGCATACATATGATCTGTCTAAATTTTTCTGTCAGACATTCCGCTCATTTGTATGGGGCATAACCCTTGAGATTAGCATGGATTTTGGATGCTAAGAGAATGGACGTATTCCATGGAGTAGCTGTAGTGGAGCTGATAAATTCAAAGGAGAATCATAGCATGCTTTCTGTTGTTACTCCTGTTTCTTTAGGAAACACAAATCTTTAAGGTTCTAAAAGCCAGGGATATATTGGTCATCATAACTGCATACAAAGAAGGGGCAGATAAAGTTCTAGACTAAACCAGCCTTCTCTTGCTCATTTATTTTAGAGATAAATAATAAAGAAAAAAAAACAACAGCAAAGCATTTGTGTTTATGTGGAAAGGGAAAGGAGGTAAAGGCTGATGTTACCAACACCACTTAAGCCGCGTACACACGATCGGATTTTTCGCTGGGAATTGTGTGATGACAGACTGTTGGCCGAAAATCCCACCGTTTGTACGCTCCATCAGACAATTGTTGTCAGACTTTCCGCCGACAAATGTTGGATGACAGGATTATAAATTTTTTTCCGCGGACAACGGTCTGTTGTCGGATTTTCCTAACGTGCGTACACAAGTCCGTCACACAAAAGTCCAAAGTACAAACACGCATGCTCGGAATCAATGCTCACCAAACACGACATTAGCAGAAGGTGCCCAAAGGGTGGCACACAAGAGCTGAAATACCACGTAGTACGTCACTACGTTCATGTTTCTTGGCTGAAAATTGTGTACCGTTTGTATGCAAGACAAGTTCACGGCACACGCCCTTCAGACAAAAGTCTGGTGCTTTGTCTGCGTAAAATCCGATCGTGTGTATGAGGCTTTACTTTCAGGAAGGAAAGGAAGTGAAGAGGGAAGGTTATCTAACCTGTCCAATGTTCCTCCCAACATCACTGACTGCTTGTGTTGCCTCACTCATAGATGTGTCTGTCACTAAGGGGTGTGACACATCAAGCCATGTAAATAGGCCTCAGCTTCAGAAGCTAAGCCCTGCCTGCCTGCTGTCTCATTATCCAATAACAGCCATTATTGGGAGCCGAGATGTTTTCACTTAACCGTTGGTGATTGGGTTTCAGCTCCTGAAGGTCCAGGGTTATAAAATTAAGGACTTTTATTTTTAAAATGCTATGTGTGTTTAATTTGCCCATTATATGGTAGGTACATTTGTTTGCCTGTGCATTACTGTCTGCTATACCTATGTTTTTTCTATATTGTTATTGTGTATTGCTGGGTTGAGTAACTTTTTTTTTTTATATTCATTTATAGATGTGTTTGTACAGATTTATTTGCATGTCATTATCCTGGGTTGTAACTATGGGTTTGATTTACTAAAACTATCATTATATATACATCATTATATATACAGTATATATATATAATATAGCTTGTAATAGTATATGTTAAAAGACTAGCATATAGCCAGAAACATATTTATACAATACTCCAGGGCCCTAGCAAAAAAATAGAAAGGGGGTTTGAAATCAACAATAACAATTTTTCAGAAAACTCCTATTCCACATTTGTGCTGAAGGTTCCTTTTATCTTGAGCCTTTGCTCAGAGGAACTCTCCTGAGGTTTGAGAATCGACTGGTAGACTAAATCAACTTAATTAATTTGGGTTCATTGCAACCAAGAGGGTTGTACCTGCCCAAATATATGAAGTGAAGTTGAACTGGCTGAAAGAAAGAAACAGACACTTGAACCTTCTCAGCTGACCTACAATTGCAACTTGAATAGTCAAGCTCAACTTTGCCACCATAGTTGGGCAAGAGTCCTATTCAGAGAAGCTGCTACCTGTTTACAGCTACAGATGCTCATGTTCAGAAGTTATTCCTGTTTTGGTTATCCTTTTCCCTCATCCTCTCTCCCATAAATGCCTCATCTAAAAGAACTACAAAATAATAATAATAAACTTTATTTTATATAGTGCCTCTAAAGGTAGCTTCTCAAAGTGCTTTACAAAGACAAAAGAAACTGAAACACAAGACATACACAGAATAAAACTAAAGAAAAAAGAGACTATTCCGTGAAAGTTTGTCTTAAGAAAAATGTTTTTAGATTTGATTTGAATGAGTTTAGAGAAAATGTCTCTCTGATGTTCTTTGGAAGGTAATTCCAGAGTTTTAGAGCATAACAGGAGAAGGCTTTGTCTCCCATTGAGTATAGGTGATAAGGGGATACACACAGACAGCCAGAATTTGAGGAGCAGAGGTTACGAGAAGGAGGAAGTAAGTAAGTACGTTTATAAAAGTTCAGACAGATAATGGGGTGCCAAGCTCTAAAGAGACTTATAGGTGAACAAGAGGATCTTAAAGTCTATGCTAAATCTGGTGGGTAGCCAGTGAAAGGACCAAGTCAGGATTCTGGCTGCAGAATTTTGTACATATTGTAGTCGATTTAGGTACATCAATGAGTAGAGCATTGCTGTAGTCAAGTCAGGAAAACACAAATGTATGGGTCAGCTTTCAGCTACAGTGTATGATAGCATAGGATGCAGCCAAGCAATGTTTCTCAAGTGGAAAATAAGATGTTCTGACAACATTTTGTACATCTGGATCAAAGGTCAAACTAGCATCAAATATCACTCCTATATTTTTCAATTTATAGCTCAAGTATAGTGTCATCTATACATAGGCTAGCAGGACTTGCCTTGCATAATTGATTGGGGGGGGGGGGGGGGGGCATGACTTCAGTCCTTTCACAGATTAATTGAAGGAAATTGTAGGCTATCCACTTCGCATCCAGGCCATTTCTGACACTTCGCTCCTACATGTCAAAAATCATAATTTCTTTGCTATAAAATTACATAGAACCCCCAAACATTATATATGTTTTTTTTTAGCAGAGACCCTAGAGAATACAATGGCGGTCATTGCAACTTTTTATCTTGCATGGTATTTGCGCAGCAATTTTTCAAACGTGTTTTTTTTGGAAAAAAAAACAGTTTCATGCTGTTCAATGCAGTTTCATGCGAGCTCACGGGGACAGGGGCTCTTTAAAATTTTTATTTTTTTTTATTGTAAATTTTACTTAAAATTTTTTATTTTGACACTTTTTAAAAAAAAAATTTTTTATCACTTTTATTCCTATTACAAGGAATGTAAACATCCCTTGTAATAGGAATATGACATGACAGGTCCTCTTTACAGTGAGATATGGGGTCAATAAGACCCCACATCTCACCTCTAGGCTGGGAAGCCTAAAATAAAAAAAAATTTAAAAAAAGATCACCGCTTCCCAGCCGAATCGGCGCCGTTTTTTTGAATGCAGAGGCTGGGCGTGACATCATAACATCGCGCCCGGCCTCCGAACGATCATAGAGACTCCGGCGACCATCTGGTCCGCCGGAAATCTCTATGGTGAACATCCGGCGCCGGCGGATCCGCTATCCGACTCACCGATCGCTGAGGTGAGTCGGTAGAAGGGGGAGAACATCCCCTCTCGCCGCCCGTAAGAACGATCAAGCGGCGGAACAGCCGCTATGATCGTTCTTATGGTGTATGGAATCGCCGGCTGAAAATGCCGGTATCTGAATGATGTCTGTAGCCTCAGGCATCATTCAGATATAACCCCCGAAAGTCGAGGCCGTCATATGACGGCCTCCGGATGTCAAGTGGCTATACAAGTTTTTATAACTTCTACAGTGACTAGTGCACCTATTATTGTATCACTACATGCCAACGATCCAGCCCTCAGAGGGAAATATGCCTGAGAGCTTTACTCAAGAGAAATGGGATATCTGGATCTTTACCTATTAAACCGATTGGGGGTACATTTTCATGGTCTTGTGGGTAATAGCCTTACAAACAACTATATCCAGCCTGTATAGAATTTGTCTATGGTCTTATTAGCATGCTGAATTTTTGTTGTTTTATTGCAAAACATCAGACTGCATGTGTTTTTCATGTTTTATTATGTGAAAAATCGCTTGTAATTCTTTAGTCAAATCTGTTTCTATTTATTATTTTTATGACGTGTGTAATAAGATTTTCCTGTTTTAATGATAATTGTAGAAAATAGGGAATACGTTTTGAAGTGTTATATTTACAAGATTGTAAATTGTTAGTGTTGCTTAACTTTGCCATCTGTTTGCTTTCCTGCTATCTAACCTATACTACTTAAAGTGAAATTATTACCAAATTGACCAGCACATATTTGGAATGAAATTCCACATTACAGGCTTTAAACCTCACAGTGCCAGGTTTAAAATCCTGGTGTCTATTTATAGAATTAAGCAAGGATTAGCCACATAGCCACCTATAAACCATTCCCTTGATTAATAAAGCACATTTGTCGGCATTATACATTGATATACACTTCAACAGAAGTTATGACTTTCGAAATGTCTCCAGAGAAAAAAAAGAAAGGAAAGGGCAATAGCCAATAAAATAATATAAAGCCTTATGCAAACATGTTGGTGTATCAGATGTATTCCTAGCACACAGGACACCAATAGTTTGAAAATCTTGAAAGTTGCAAAAAGACAAACCAGCTATAGAATATGTAAAGGTATACAGGAATGAACACAATTCATCTGCACTGTGAAAAATGTATCACTTTTATAGACAAAATTCTTATATTGTAGACAGGGCATTTTTTTATTTTTTTTTAAATTTGAATGTTTGTAAAATAATAAAAAAATAAATGAGTGAAGAAATTAAAACATTAATGCCCCGCACACACGGTCGGATTTTCCGATGGAAAATGTCCGATCGGAGCGTGTTGTCGGAAATTCCGACCGTGTGTGGGCTCCATCGGACATTTTCCATCGGATTTTCCGACACACAAAGTTGGACAGCAGGAGATAGAAATTTTCCGACAGCAAAATCCGATTGCGTCAATTCCGACCGTGTGTGGCCTGTTCCGACGCACAAAGTGCCACGCATGCTCAGAAGAAATTCCGAAACGGGACAGCTCGTTCTGGTAAACTTAGTGTTCGCAATGGATACAGCACTTTCGTCACGCTGCAATGTTAAAAATGGTTTAATACAGCGCACTCTCTTCTTCTTTATAATGTGCCAAGAATTAGGTAGTTTTGCTGCTCATATTCACACACACTTCTCACAAACTTTTTTTTGTGTTTTTTTATTGGGATTCCTTGAATATTATTAGTTGTCACATCTGACAGTTTTATATTATTATTATTTTTTTTTTTTTGGATTTTAAGCCTTTTTTTTTTCTTTAATGTTTGGATTTTTTCAAAGGCTGATCTTTGTTCAATGTTATTTATATTTTTACTCCCGAATATTTTTGTCTGTGTTTTGTGTGTCAAGTTACCCCAACACCATTGATATCTTTTATTATTTAATCTCAAGGAGATTGTTTGTTGTTGGTGTCCCTTGTTCATTTCACATTGTATATTTGAAATGTACCTGAACCCTCACAAACCAACTGTCCTTTTTGAAGTAAAACACATAGGAGAGTATAATTCAAAACAAAAATCCTTTATTTAGGGATCAGAACCAAACAAAGAGGAAGGCAACACTGGATCAACATGAGAAATTAGCGAAGCCTGGGACCCCAACGGCAGACATCAATTCTTCAACATCAAAATTGGTGGCCTGAGGAGTCCATATGTAAGGGAGGGCAGTCTGGTCCAGAATTCGCAGAGATCCGTATAGCAGCAGATGACATCTGTGTCCCCAGGCTGTGGTACCACAAGAGGCTGCATTTTTTGGCTGACCAGACTGAACCCAGGGCAATCACTGTCTGGTCTTCCTTCCACGCTTCCTTCCGGGCTGTGGCTGTGCAGTTGGAGATGTAGCAGGAGGAGGAGTAGGACCTGGAGGGGGAGGAGGACTGGGAGGACCTGGAGGAGGACTGGGGGGACCTGGAGGAGAGGGAGGAGGAGGAGGAGGACCTGCAGGAGGAGGTGGAGGACCATCACAAAGGTGTGTCTGAGGTGTCATTTGGCCCCTCATACCTTTCTCAAGAGCCTCCAATATGAGGGCCTCACACATGACTTGTTGGCCCTCCTCCATCCTCTGCATTTTATATGCAATGACGGCAGCAATGTCCTCCTCCACAGTCTGTCGTGCTCCCAGGACCTCTGTAGCCCTCCAAAAGAATCCTATAGCAGCCTCCTCTAGGGCACTCCTCCTACTGCCACTTTCTCTTTTCAGGGGGGGTGGAGGGACCTGCAGATCAGCCAGCCGGCTCGGCCCGGCCACCTCCTGGCTGAGACTTCCCTGTGTATGAAAAAAGGGACATGGTTTTAGTTGTTGCATCATCAATCACAATCATAAATTAGTACTCCCAACTAACATCTAGTTAACATCATTGATTGAACAAGCAGAAATATTTAGAGGAATGCTATACCTGGCTCAATCTGGGCTCCTCCACATGTGGCCTGGAAGGCCCAGGTTGGGCGTCAGAAGCCTCAGCCAGGGGGGAAGGAAGCGTGGAAGGAAGACTGGAGAGGGATGGCCTGGGTTCAGTCTGGCCTGCCAGAAAATGCAGCCTGTCGTAGTACCACATCTTGGGGACATAGATGTCATCTGCTGCTCCGGATCTCTGTGAATCCAGGACTTTCTTGCGCTCCCTTAGATATGTACTCCTCAGGCAACCAATTAATATCTTTAAATAGGTGATGTCTGCCGTGGGGATCACCTGCTTCACAATTTCACACAATTGCTCCAGTGCTGCCTTCCTCTTTGCTTGGTTCTTGAAATGGGGGTGGTTAATCTCCCACAGACAGGGCAGCTCCCTTAGCATATCTACGAATACTGACATGAAGTCATTATCTTTTAATAAGATATCCATGTTCACTGCAAGACACAACACAAGACAAAGCCTAATGTCAGACAGAACTCTCCTAATCTTGTTACAATATAGGCCTCAATCTAGAAGCAGTTTAGGCACAAGTTTGTCTCTTACCTTCGTTCTTACGATCAGTGCGTCCAATGCTCCTTCCTCCGCTCACAGATCGTACGTAATACGCACGCGTGTTACGCTTTATACACACTGCGCATGCGTGTAACTCCGCCCGCCCCTGACGTTCTTTCTAGTCTATTCCCCGCCCCTTTTCGTTCGGCGCAGTGGGGGAAGAGCACATGGCGGAGTCACAGCAGGTGCGTGCTAATTGCAGGAACGAGGAGGAGGAGGAGGAAAGCCCGGATCCGGACACGTCCCGATCCAGAAGGAGACGTTTTAAGGCCACAAATATGTCCTTTGGGGAGATGTTGGAGATGGTCGACATCATGAGGAAGTCCGACTATGACGGAAAGTATGGGCCTTACCCCAACCCCAATGTCCGAAAGGCCAAGATCATGGCAAAAGTGATCAGGAGTCTTCTGAGGAATTTCGGGGTCCGAAGATCGAAAGATCAGCCCCGGAAGTGGTGGTCGGACCTGAAATTGAGAGAGCCAGAGCAGTACCGAAAGATCCGGAGAGTGCTGCAAAAAAGTAAGTAGTTGTGCTGTGTTCCTATTCTTTCTGTCTTTATTCCGTTCGTTCTGCTCCATATCCTTTTATTAATTGTAACGTTTAAAAGGGCAACTTTAATGTTTATGGGCCCATTATTCGTTCGTATCAAACATTTTTCTTTTGGCCTCTAAAACATCATTGTTTAGGCCATATGCATTTTCCCACATTTTTTTTGGGCCTACTTGGATGCCAAATATTTGTTTGTGTAGATGGGTTTGTTACTAGAATGAAATGCAAACTAGATTCTGTGTAAGGAGAGGACACTGAGCAGCTGTTTTCACATCTGGACACTGGAGCACTAGTGTGGGACCCCAGAACACCATTTTTATTAGGGGGGCCACACAGGTGCTCCAGTGGATACTATAGGGGGGCTACATCTGTGAAGCTTGTACCAAACAGGTAAAGTATTGCAGCTTGACAAAGGCCAATAAAAAAAATACATCTTGGAACTCTGCTAAAATAGACAATTGTACCCCACTTCCAAGCAATGTTTCCTATTTCTAGTTCTGCCATCAAATATCTGTGTGCTAATTATACCATTTTTGTTTTACATAGGGGAGAAAAGACTCGGAGGACACCCCTCATCCGAGGAGACCACAGACCCCCCACCTCTGGAAGAAGGGGAACTAACACCAACACAAGAAGAGCAGGAGGAAGAAGAAGATGTGGTGGAGATTGGCACCACAACAGGTGAGTGTCTGCGACCACAGGCTCAGGTAAAAGAGATGGATGGTGGCAGATTTTTGATACCTGTTTTTGTTTTCTTTATCTCTTTTTAGGTGATCGTGATGTGAGGGATCCAGAACGCTTTACTTCAGAAAGTGCCCAGATCCTGATCGGGGAGATCATGGGGTGTAATCTCGAATTGCACAACATACAGCAAAAAATCAATGATGTTATTAAAAAAATACTAACATCATTGATGTTTTGGGGTGAATTTAAAACCCCACAAAATATATTTTTGGGATTGTGGTCCAATTTTTAAAATCTTTTTGCAATGTTTTGAAAAGCCAAATTTGGAGGATGCACACAGTGTGTCAACATGTGCTATCTGCCATCACGGGAGATCAATGGACGCGTTTTGGGGGTGCAACCCCTTCCTCAATTATAAAGTAGCGGTGAGGAAGGGCTTGCTCCCCCAAAACACGTCCCTTGATCCCCCCTGATGGCAGATAGCACATGTTGACATTCGTAAATTGGTGTGCATCTTCCAAATTTGGCTTTTCCAGGGGTGATTTCCCCCCATCTGAACGCTATATCAAACACAGTTCCTAAATACTGATGTCTGATATAGCCTTCAGGTTTTACCTAATGTGAACTTTGTAAGTTCAAGTTTTTTGGGCTTTCTTGTTGGTTTTACACAGGCCTGTTTTATCTGAAATGGACATTTCGATTTTTGATAATGCTACTGCAAAAATTGTTATACAACAAACATGTTGGTTTGTTTTAAAAACCTTTGGTAAATGCGCATGTGATTGTGCAGGTATAAAAAAGTGGCTTACTCAAGAATGTGTGGATTATTGTCTCAACACTACAACACTTTTGGGGTGATGTAATAGCTGTTTTATGCAAAAATGGGGGTTATTTCCTAAGGGCAAATCCTCTTTGCACTACAAGTGCAGTTTCAGTGCAGTTGCAAGTGCACTTGTAGTGAAATGTGTTTTTGCATTTATGAAATACCAGCCAACAGTGCTTTGTATAAGGTTACCCAATCACGACATTTTCTGCACTCAAAACATTTATGTCAGGGTCAGCTAAAACAAACACAAGCAGTAAATGTCCACAAAGAATTTCTTTTTTTTTTTTATTATAAAAAGGCTTCACATATTGTCTGGCATATTGATAGCCCCCCTACCCGCAAAGAACTCCAGGTAGCGTAACCGGACATCACGGGCACTCAGGGAGGGCAAGCCAGGACGGCCACTTTCAAGCGCCGTCAGTGTGGTTTGATGTAGGATTCCGGCCTCAGGCCCAACTGAGCCAGCATAGTTGGCCTAATGTTTCCTTAAAAAATTATGGAGAACACAGCACGCCAGTATAATATGGTTCAGTTTATACTCCGCCATATGGATGGGTGTCAGAAATAGTCGGAACCGGCTGGCCAGGATTCCAAATGTGTTCTCCACCACTCTTCGGGCTCTGGCCAGCCAGTAATTAAAAACCCTCTCTTCCGGGGTGAGGGTCCTCATTGGGAATGGCCGCATCAGGTGGTCCCCCAGCACAAACGCTTCATCAGCAACGAACACGAATGGGAGTCCTTCCACATTGTCCTCTGGAGCTGGCAAGTCCAAGCTGCCATTCTGGAGATGCCTGTAGAACTCCGTCTGGGCGATGACTCCACCATCGGACATCCGGCCATTCTTCCCCACGTCCACATACAGGAAGTCGTAATTAGCCGACACCACCGCCAACATCACTATACTATTAAACCCCTTGTAATTATAATAGTACGACCCCGAGTTGGGTGGTGGGACAATGTGAACGTGTTTCCCATCAATTGCCCCTCCGCAGTTAGGAAAGTCCCACCGCTGGGCAAAGTGGGAGGCCACAGTCTGCCATTCCTGTGGCGTGGAAGGAAACTGTTGAGGAAAAAACAATAAACATTACTATTTTTTCACAGAAACATGGCAAGCAGATTAGACACAAACATTATGGGGCAACCTCCAGATAGCATTTAGTAAGGGGAATTTAACAACGCCAAAGTATAAGGAAAGAGGAGGGGGGGTATAATGCTTTGTGACCAAGCTAAGTCCCTCTTTTGTGTGGGGACACACGGGCACACCATGGGCCGACCTGAAGTTAACAGGTAATCTAACACTATACTTGCATCTTACATTGTATTGTAAATATGGTTGTTGTGGGTAATTTGTAAATATCATGTAAGCCAGGGGACCTACACTGTACATTGTGTTGTAAATACTGTCTGGTGTGTAATTTGTATATATTATGAAACCCTATCAATAAATGTGTATTGCGGATGGAACTACCTTTTTTGTGTAAGATCTCTCAGATCTAGATATGTATATGTCCATACTACTACAGTGATTGAGGTGTATGCACATAATCACATAAACTAGGCAACAAAAGTAAGTTGGTGTTTCTGCCCCCCCCCCCCTCTCATGGGCCATTTCTAACATTATAGGGGGGGGGTCTTGGACAGGTAACCCTCTTCACTTCATTGAGAGATGAATGCCTAAATACAGGGTATTACTTGGAACAGCCCCTCCTTAGTTACACTATTAGCAGCCCACTGGACAGGTAAGAAGTGTCATAATACAAATATATAAATACACACTGTACACATTTGAGGACATTTGGACATTCTGCTATTACCTATCAAGATAATAATAGGATACAAAAACTTTAAACAGTACCATTGTAAAGTATACAGGCAGGCCCTTGCACTACATGCTTTGGGGAATTCATCCCTAAATCTGACCAGTAAAGAAGTGAGTATAGTGTGTATGGGTTTGGCAAAGTCAGCAGATAGATGATTGAGGATAGATAGAGAATTGGGATCAGCTGACTTAGCAGTTGGGGGGAGGGAGGGTTACTAAAAATTATTTGGGGACACCACAAAAAAAAAGCCTCTGGCACTCTGCCTGAATTTAAATCAAAAATAACATTTCCAAACATTTTAGGGGGTGTTTGGGGTAAAGCACTACTATGGAGCAGATAAAATACATTGTTAAGTGACTACATGAGGTGAATATAGGCCAGGAGACACCATGCTGGGGAGGTTAGTGAAGGGAAAATATGTATGAAGGACATAAAATAATAATTACATAAAAATCCTGCATGCATGAGGACAAAGGGGACATTCACAGCATATTACAATCATGGGAATTAGGGAATGAGGAAAGAAATACAATATATTAACAAACATTCAATACAATAAAATGTGATATAAAAGGATAAAAATCTTACCTTCATATACTCCTTCTGCAGGACCTGGATGATGGCAGAACAGGTCTCTGGGATAATGATCCCCAGAGCCTGGGGGGAGATGCCTGTCGAGAACTTGAGGTCCTGCAGGCTTCTCCCTGTGGCCAAATACCGCAAGGTAGCGGCCAACCTCTGCTCCGGAGTGATGGCTTGCCTCATGCAGGTATCCTGCCTGCTGATATAGGGGGTCAGCGAGGCCAACAAACGGTGAAACATGTGGTCCGTCATCCGGAGAAAGTTCCTGAAATCATCAGGATTATTCTCACGGATCTCATGGAGCAAAGGCATATGAAAGAACTGGTCACGCTGAAGCAACCAATTCTTGGTCCATGAACTCCTCCCCACCCTGTTCATGGACTGGACTTGTGTCAAGGTCAGGACCCCAACACCAAGCCCCCACACAGCACGAACTCTACGAGGAGTACGCATACGAAACATGGCTAGAAAACGGTCGGCTGCTCAGAACGAAGTAACAGAACGCACTGAAGAACAGCAAGGCCTGTGAAGAGCGACCTGAAAAACAGTAACGAACGAACAAGAATACAATGACTACCTAAAGTCACGCGGAACTTGCTTTCACGCACTGAAGAGCAGATACAAACCCACAAGCACAAACTGAATGGCAGAAAACGATCTGAAAGCCACAAGTCTGAAAAAGCGCGAATCGTCTCTCATCAAACTTTTACTAACACGAGATTAGCAAAAGGAGCCCAAAGGGTGCCACGCTTGGTTCTGAACTGGCCTTTTCTAGTCTCGTCGTACGTGGTGTAGGTGACCGCGATCGCATCGGATCGGAAATTCCGACAACTTTGTGCGACCGTGTGTAGGCAAAACAAGTTTGAGCCAACATCCGTCAGAAAAAATCCTAGGATTTTGTTGTCGGAATGTCCGAACAAAGTCTGACCGTGTGTACGCCCTATAACATTTTCAAGTTGTTGTGAGATGGGCAAGGTGGAACCAAACTTCCTTTTCTAAATACTGGGAATTACAGAATACATTTACTAAATTCTGGGGTGAATTCCCTTGCAAAGTGAAACTTTTCTTGCAACATGAACAGCCTAGTTGCCTTCAGCAAATTAACCCCCACTGTGCTGTCAGCTCAAACAGAAAGTTAACAGCACACTATTTTTCTGCCACATTGAACACTATTTTTCTATATATGCAGCATATTTTTGGGGAAAAAAAACATTAAAAAGTGTGCATGAATTGCAGAACTATAATAAAGTCATGACATTTTATTATCTATAATGCGTTTTCTTTTAACAGTATTGACACACCAACAGCTTGTTTAGAATGTGGAGAATTGTGAAATTTCTAACAATCTTACCACATATAACAACATAGGAATAGAGAAAGCATGCACGTTCAAGCAAAATGTTTCCATCTTTGCAAACAGTTCTCATTCTTTACCCCTAGCCATTTACCCATGACTGATGGGAAACTGATAATATTGCTGTGGGTTGACTCTTGACTTTACCAAGTTGGAGTTTTAAGAAAGTGACAAAAGTTTACATATGCAGTGCATGCTAGTGAATGTGATTTTACTTTCTTAGGATCCAGAAATGTGTGTAAAATATAAGGTCGTATAAGCTGGATGGATCTTCCAAAAGGTTTGTGCATCTTCCTAATGCAAAACATGTGTTACATTTAGCTATGGCTGTAGACATTGGGACTACACCAGTCTCTGTTCCTTCTTTTGCAGGAACCAGTAGTTTTTTCTCTTAACTCTATTATTTTACTTTTTATTATTTGTATAGTTTTACAGGTGGTTAACATGTACCTGCAATCTTGCAAAGTGAATGAAGCTAGGTTTTTGATGTACCTGCAAATCACTTCAGCTTTGCTCTACAGTGAAACACAAGCCATGGAACTAAAAGGACTCCAATATCCAAATACTGATCACCTTGTGTGATGGAGACTTGGGCCCATCTCCTCCTGCCTGCCTGTATTTTGCATAAGAAATGGTCCAGTGGTGAGTATCTGTGGAGTCAGCTGCTAATAGGGCCTAGCTCTTTGACATGAGAACTGCTCAGTTCATTTTAGGGACTCAAGTTTATGGCTCCTGAGGTGCTCTAGAAACAATTTGAGCGGATGTGCATACAAATGGATGTTAAAGTGTGGAGTTAGCAGGGGTACAGCTTAGCTTTAAACCTTTTTTATCATTAACAAAAATTGCATACAGTGCCAAAGTTTACACATATAATCTAATGGTGTAGTAATGGGAAACATAGACTTATTCATTAGGATGGCACCCCTCTGATTTGTCCATAAGTATTGCCAAGTCTGGCACTTTAATAAAAAATAACTTCAGAAATACTGATTTTGGGATGAAGTTATTGGAGAGGAGGGTCAAAAGCTATCAATGCCTTGAATGGAGAAACAAGAAGAAATTAAGACCTTCTGTTCCCAAGTTGTAAATAATATTTCATAAATCAAAGAGCAATTAAGAAAACAATGGATCAGGAGGGTTTAATCTTTTGATCTGTCGTCTGCCCGTGTTTGCATATTGGAATTCACCATGTGTTGACAGATGACCCAGAAGATTAGCTTCACCTGGACTGAATCAATCTCATAACCCAAACCTAAAAAGAGGACCAACTACAGGATCTAATACTGCTTTATCGGTATCTTGAATCACAAGAAAAACTGCTGCTACCAGACATTAGATTGCCACTTATGATCTGTTGAAAAAAGATTCAAATTGACAACTGTCATCTCATGTCTATAATTAAAATATCTTAGAATTATCATTGGTCTGAGGAATTCTGCATTTAAGAGGATATCTGTTTAAATGCACAGAAGAAAAAAGACAATATAGCTTGTGAATAATATGTTTTGTCTCAAAAAAGAACAAGCATAAAAGAAAGTATGTTTCAGTCTTTACATGTGTATGCAGAACAAGGCATTTCAAGAACTCGGTAATGGTCCCATACGTGGCAAACTATGAAAAGAAGATGTAGACATTCCAAACCAACATCTGCAAAGAAAATAAGAAATGCTACTACTAAGGCTAATTGACAAAAGAAAACAGCTTCTACTGCCTAAACTATTGCTTTTTACCAAGTGTTGAGTCTGGCATGTTCTAACAGTAAATTAAGCATGACCAAGACAAGCAATTGGAGTTTACATAGTGTGACTGGAAGTAATAAGGTTTCTTGACCTGTCAGTTTAATGACCATAACTCGCCATGTAGCTGAATAGATTTAAAGGGGTCAGCTGCACATAGGGAGCTAGGTTAGCTTTATGTCTTTAGGTTCATTTTCTTTTTAAATACTGCTGCATTACTTTTTGTGGGCTCCTAATAACTTTGAAACAATATGGATAACAAATTTATTTTAGTATATTTTAGTTTTTAGTCTAGTTACTGTATTTGTTAGCTATTACTAACGCCCTGCACTATGTATTTTAACCACCACTATACTATACTGTACTTACACAAGAGGTTCTGTGACAAATTTGAAGTGCAGACACCTAGGGGTACTTGCAGCAGCTTCAGTACATCTTGCATCGTTCCAATACTGGGGAATTCTGACAGGTAAAGCTCTGACACATTTGGGTAGTGTCACATCTTGACAAGTTCCTTCAGCTCACATGTACAGTATATTGTCCATCACTTTGATGGCAGCTTACAGGCCAAGAGGAATGTGTAAAAGGAGCTCTGCATTGATAAAACACGTTTTCACTTTAAGAACAATATGCATGTTCAGAAAAGAAAAGTATATGTAGCCCTGCAACTCCCACAGAAGACTAATATAGTTTCAGGGTACCTGAAACAAAAAGGAATTAATTACAAAATATCCACAGTTACTCCATTATTAACCACTTGCCGTCTGCCCACAGCACATTTAAAGCAGATGGACGGTATATAAAACTCAGACAACACAATCCACACACGAAATTAAAAACTACTTACACAGAATTCAGTTCCCTAAACTCACATTAGAACAGGTTAAGCTACTAGACGCCCCCATTGGCCAGGAGGACATATCTGAAGCACTGTCCCAACTAGCTAAATCCAAGGCCCCCGGACTGGACGGCCTGCCACTAGAATTTTACACTGCATTCCCTGATATACTAGTCACGTATTTGCAAAAATTATACCAACAAATATTTAAATATAAATCACTCCCTCCATCAATGCAAGAAGCACAAATAATAGTTATACCTAAACCAGGAAAAGACCCTAGATATCCCGAGTCCTACCGTCCAATCTCACTATTACAAGTAGACATCAAGATACTGGCCAAAATCCTAGCATCCCGTCTAAATAAAGTTATTCTATCATTAATTCACCCAGACCAGACCGGTTTTATGCCCGGGAAAAATACGGCCATGAATATAAGAAGACTGTTTCTAAATATTCAAGCACAGCACGATAATCAGGGTACCAGAGTAGTGGTGGCCCTGGACACAGCAAAGGCCTTTGACTCAGTGGAGTGGTCTTTTCTTTGGGAGTGTCTACGAGAATATGGATTTGGTCCCAATTTCATACAATGGGTACAAATACTCTATCAGTCACCAAAAGCACGGGTCCTCGTTAACGGTTGTATATAGGGACAAAATATATATAAAACACAAAGCGCTGTGATGCTAAATAGCTGATAATTACACATAAAACCAAGTGAGGCTGCTATCAAAAGAGAGTGTTTTCAGAGTCACTTAAAAAGAATAAATAATGATATTTGAAGCGCTTCACAATGTGCATGAAAATGAATATAAAAGTAAATATAAATAGTCAAATAAATCCAGCGGTGAGTAAAAATTCCTAAAAAATCCAACAATCAAAATAGTGTAAAACTATAAAAAATTTGTGACACCAAATGTGTAAAAAATTCACATAAAAAATCCACATAAAAATAAATATATAGGGATGTATTCAGAAGGTTCAATTATACAGGTGTGGAATCCTGATTGGTATAGAGCTTTTGATCACTAGCAAAGCTGTTTAAAAACACTTGCTAAATTAAGGTGCTCATTGATCTCAATAGTACCAAAGTGTTTTTTGCTTCTATTCACAACCAATGTGAGAATCATGAACAGGCAAATAAGAGAAAAAAACAATCATTGTGCAATAGTTAGGATACCAATGTACACAGGCAAACTTCAATCCACTCACGTGTGCCTTATAATGATAAGGCATATGCAGGTTTTACTATAGCAGTCAGCCGCCTTAGACAGGAGCAGATTCAGTGCAGTACACTGTGTGAAACTGCTGATCTGCACAGAGCGTCCTTGGCTCCTCCCACGCGTTACATCACAGTCACGTGACTTTTTCAAGGAACCTTGAAAAAGTCACGTGACTGTGATGTAACGCGTGGGAGGAGCCAAGGACGCTCTGTGCAGATCAGCAGTTTCACACAGTGTACTGCACTGAATCTGCTCCTGTCTAAGGCGGCTGACTGCTATAGTAAAACCTGCATATGCCTTATCATTATAAGGCACACGTGAGTGGATTGAAGTTTGCCTGTGTACATTGGTATCCTAACTATTGCACAATGATTGTTTTTTTCTCTTATTTGCCTGTTCATGATTCTCACATTGGTTGTGAATAGAAGCAAAAAACACTTTGGTACTATTGAGATCAATGAGCACCTTAATTTAGCAAGTGTTTTTAAACAGCTTTGCTAGTGATCAAAAGCTCTATACCAATCAGGATTCCACACCTGTATAATTGAACCTTCTGAATACATCCCTATATATTTATTTTTATGTGGATTTTTTATGTGAATTTTTTACACATTTGGTGTCACTAATTTTTTATAGTTTTACACTATTTTGATTGTTGGATTTTTTAGGAATTTTTACTCACCGCTGGATTTATTTGACTATTTATATTTACTTTTATATTCATTTTCATGCACATTGTGAAGCGCTTCAAATATCATTATTTATTGTATATAGGGACAATTTCCTCTAGAGAGAGGCACACGCCAGGAATGTCCCCTTTCTCCACTGCTATATGCCCTGGCAGCTGAGCCATTGGCCATAGCTATAAGAGCTGACATGGGCATAGTGGGACTTAAAATAGGCAACTATATAGAGAAGATCGGACTATACGCAGACGACACAATACTCTATCTAGCCGATCAGGGCCCATCACTTCAAGCAGCTTTGGACACTATAGATAAAATGGGAAAACTCTCAGGCCTACGGATAAACTGGGAAAAATCACAGATACTCCCCATAGACCAATTCCCCCCAACCAATATACATCCAGAACTACCATTAGTCAGGGTAAACACCATTAAATATTTAGGGGTACTGGTTACAAGAGACCTACGCGAATACACAACCAACAATATAGAACCATTGTTTGCCATGATAAAAACCTAAACGCAAGCCTGGTCCAAACTACCACTGGGAGTAATGGGGAGGATAAATATCATAAAAATGATTATTTTACCCAAGATCCTATATATGGTATGGCACGCCCCACTATATATACCTATCGGGATTTTCAAGAAAATGGAATCTATTTTGAACACCTTTGTCTGGGGACATCAAAGACATAAGGTAGCTTGGCATGTCCTTAAAAACCCTACAGATATGGGAGGAACAGCTCTGCCAGATCTGCAGGAATATTACATAGCGGCACAGATATCGCACATGCATCACTACCACAATAACGAAAGACAACGCTATAGTACACTACTATCCAGTAGTCCAGACAGTCCTTTATCTACCCCACTTCAAATTATACTACGAGGGGGACAATTTAATAGGAAAAGTCCAAACTTTAATGATGGGGTACTCAACCATCACCAACGAATATGGGGATTAGCCCTGAAAAAACTTAAAATAGGGTGCATTCATTCCCACACTCCATTATGGGCGAACAACCAACTAGCGGAGCTTAAAAAAATACCAGACCCTAATCTATGGGCCAGATATGGAATTATTTACCTGCACCAGGTAATGGCAGGTACTAGGCCTAAAGCATTTCAAACCCTTAAGGAAGAATACTCTATACCACAACAATTAATGTTCAAATACATGCAACTCAGACATGCCCTGCGTTTTCAATTCAGGAACGAAAACTGCATCCTGGAACATCCCCAAATATTGGACATAGTAATGGGAGCCGATCCACAAAAATTGATATCTAATCTCTACTACTCCATAAGATTACCCAGAATCAAAGAAGTGACGCAAAAAGCCAAAACAAGATGGGAAAGAGACGTAGGTGCAGTTAGTGATTCGGATTGGGAGGAAATTTTAGAAAATGTAAAGGTGGCATCTCCAAAACTGTCTGATAGGCTAACACAGATATACATCATTCATCAAGCGTATCTAACACCTAACATAATAAGGAAGTTTCAACCTACACGCAATATAGCATGTCCTCACTGTCAGGCAGAGATGAGTAGTTTTTTTCACTTAATTTGGGAATGCTCTATTCTTCAATCATACTGGAGCCAAGTGATTAAGTTCTTACACGACCAGATTGGTTCCCCTGTGGTATTAGATCCAAAACTTTGTATATTAGGTCTTCTTCCAGATGTGGACATTGATAAATACCAGGCCATATTTATATCTGAAGTCCTATTCTTGGCCAGAAAAGTAGTTGCCAAGACTTGGATGCAGAACATAACCCCCACCATAACAAGCTGGAAGAGAGATGTTAACAATTCCCTCCCATACAAGCAGTTGATTTACAAACACAGGGGAAATAGTCAGAAATACTCAAGGATTTGGGATGGTTGGCTGGGAGATGGGGAGACATGTGTATAGTAATGCGTGAAAACAAGTTTATCAATACCTAGCAACTAAAACGTACAACCATATAATAGGTAACCCGTTTAGGTCTGTCAGAGCCTCACCGAATCACCAACAATTGGTATATCTCTGTTATGTAATGCCAGCCTTATAAGACTCTACTATATGTTAACATACCACATGTGATTATGTTTCATGTTTTTATACTTGGACCTCAAATGTGCTGTATTAATTTCTGTCTAACTTCAATAAAGATTATTTTTTTCCCCAAAAAAAAAAAAAAGCAGATGGACGGCACAGCCAGGCTAGGCGATGTACTGGTACCTCGCCTAACACATACACACTAGCACATCCCCGTATCATGACACTCAGTACCCGACTGTTGTGAGTGGCCGGGGTATCTTGTGATTGCTATGATTGGTAATAGCGATCACATGATTACAACATCAACAAAACAGTCATGAATGACTTCCATTCATGACTGTATTGTGATGCTGTGATTGGCCCTCAGCTATCACATGATTCCTGCGGCACTCACACCACTCTGTACCATGTGATTAGTTGTATCACAGCAAGCAAGCTGTCAATAGTAAGTCAACATTTTTGTTGCAGGAGATGCTCAAAATCAAATTTGTATCTTAGTGCAGACTTCTGGGAAAATCAGTAAGCCAATCACACAAGCAGGAAATTCCCCGGGGGGAGCCATTACAGCACTGCAGATTGAAAAGGAAAGGTAATATTTTATAACATTCAATTACAATATGACTTGGGTCACAATTGTATACGCTATATCATTTTTTTTTATTTGCTATTTTCTTCCCACAAAAGTGGAGTTACCCTTTAACTATTGCTTATAACAATGATGTAAACTCTGTAAACCCCCCCCCCAGAGTAGTACAATGTCCCTATAGTCATATGATGGTGGCGTACTGCACTGGTGAATGTATGTAAGAATAAGAAACAAATTGTGAAGAAAAAAACACATTTTTATTAATTTCTTAATTTTCCAAAAATTGTGACAAATAAATTACAACTTCAAAAACCCGGTGACCCCGCCCCCTCTGACGCACGGTGACATGACGGGACTTCCCTGTGACGTCACAGGGAATGCCACAGGGAAGTCCCGTCATGTCCCATGTGTCAGAGGGGGCGGGGTCACCGGGTGGCCCCGCCCACCATTATTTAAGAACCATCAGAAGAGGAGACGCGTCACACAGCGGGAGCCTCCCACCATGCCAGCATGGATGCAGAGCGGCCGGGAGAAGAAGATGAAGATGAGAAGAAGATAAGGAAGAGAAGAAGATGAAGAGAAGAGCAGGAGCCTCCCCCCATGCCATGGGTGCGGAGCGGCCCGAGGAGAAGAAGATAGAAGATGCCGCGGAGGAGATGCTGGACGAGAACACCGGAGGAAGAACCAGAAGAGCCAGAAGAACCAGAAGAAGAAGAAGATGAAGGAAGATAGAAGAAAGAAGAAAGAAGAAGCATTTAAATAAAGGAATTGTCAAAAACTGTCTCTTGTCATTTTTAAAATTTTTGACAGTTTTTTAGTGAAATGGTAGGGGTACGTTTGTACCCCCTTACCATTTCACACAGGGGGGGCGGGATCTGGGGGTCCCCTTGTTAAAGGGGGCTTCCAGATTCCGATAAGCCCCCCGCCCGCAGACCCCCACAACCACCGGCCAGGGTTGTGGGGATGAGGCCCTTGTCCTCATCAACATGGGGACAAGGTGTTTTGGGGGGCTACCCAAAAGCACCCTCCCAATGTTGAGGGCATGTGGCCTGGTACGGTTTAGGAGGGGGGCGCTCTCTCGTCCCCTCTTTTCCTGTGGCCTGCCAGGTTGCGTGCTCGGATAAGGGTCTGGTATGGATTTTTGGGGGGACCCCACGCCTTTTTTTTTTAAATTTTGGCGCGGGGTTCCCCTTAAAATCCATACCAGACCTGAAGGGTCTGGTATGGAATTTAGGGGGACCTCCACGTCATTTTTTTTTTAATTTTGCCGGGGTTCCCCTAATATCCATACCAGACCTGAAGGGCCTGGTATGGAATTTAGGGGGACCCCCACATCATTTTTTTAAAAATTTTGGTTCGGGGGTTCCCCTGTGGGGAATTCCCATGCCGTTTTTATCAATGAACTTCTATGTGTATTGTCGGACCGGCAATGCAATAGCCGCGAGTAGTTTTAAATGACTTTTTCCTTTGAAATGTCATTTTGCTGTCAGACTGTTCTAAACATGGGAAACATGCGCCCCTTTACAGGCATACTATAGACACCCCCCAGATACAAAATTTAAAGGGATATTACACTTTTATTGTTTGACTTTAAGCATTATTAAAATCACTGCTCCTGAAAAAACGGCCGTTTTTAAAACTTTTTTTTGCATTGATCCATGTCCCCTGGGGCAGGGCCCGGGTCCCCAAACACTTTTTATGACAATAACTTGCATATAAGCCTTTAAAATTAGCACTTTTGATTTCTCCCATAGACTTTTAAAGGGTGTTCCGCGGCATTCGAATTTGCCGCGAACACCCCAAATTGTTCGCTGTTCGGCGAGCTTGCGAACAGCCGATGTTCGAGTCGAACATGAGTTCGACTCGAACTCGAAGCTCATCCCTACCAAAAACCAATAAAGCTCCAACTCCCTTTAGTGGGAAGCCCTTAAACCCATAAGTATAGGAAATCTTGTCCAATTGAAACCTAAAAGCTTTCTTGGCCCAGTTAGAACGGGACTTCAAGCATTTCATCAAAATGTTAAAGATAGACCCGTCTGCCTCCAATAAAACTAAATTAGGGAAGGCCAGACAAAGCTCAGGAACCCTGATTCCTCTTAAGAGCCTATTCAACTCCTCACCAGCACTAGTATGTACACATGCAACCCCATCAAAATGCTACCCATAATTCATAAACAATTGTCTAATTTATACACTTACCTCAAACATTTTCTGAAAGATTTAGCAGCTACACCTCCACACTTTGTCAGCCCTTAGTAGGAAAAATTGAATTTGAGGCTCTCAAAATGAATGAGAACCAGGGCTGGATGATTTCACAGGATCCAATTATAAGAAATAGTCTGGTATCTTGTTTCCTCTTTATTTGAAATTCTTTAATAGCAGGAGGAAGATGCTCTTATATAGACATGAAGCGCCTTGAAAAACTCACCATGCATTTAAATTCCTCCATTGGCAATTTTATCGGTGGACATCAGGTGAGTTTTGTCCTTCTGTGTCAGGCCAGCGATCATACGATCAGAGAGTCCCACTATAGACTCAGATTGCATGCCAACATGGAGTATTCCCTATGTGCCTTTTGCTTGACATTAGGAAGGCCTTTGACTCTTTGTCCTGGCCTTACTTATTTTATATTCTCTAGTGGGGTTTTGGCTCACATATTCTTAACTGGGTGCTATTACTGTACTCTTCATCTACAGCTTTTGTAAAATGCACAGGGTTTAATCTTCCTTCTTCACTACCTTGAGAGGGTTTAGACAGTGTTGTCCCCTATCTACCCTCTTCTTTGTCCTTGTGATAGACCCCTTGGCCCAAATTATATGCATGAACCTTGATAGTACTTGCCTGGAGTTGATGGACAAACTTTATATATTCACAGACAATGCCTTCCTTTTTATCTGCACACTTACCAAACATATGTAAATAACTTTGTCTATTTTTTACTGTAAACAATCCTAAGTCTAAGGCTCTTAATATCTCCCTCCCATCCAGTTAATAAATTCACGACTCCTTCTGTGCAGTTACCTACTCAACTTTTTTATAAAAAAGTCCTTATAGCTGCCTGACCCTCTTGCTTAATTAGAGGTTGGGACAGGAGAAATTTTGTTAGAAGCATTAGCTTTGCTTAGCAAACATTGTTCAGAACTTTTCCCAAGGAAAGGATTTTACTATAAGATCTAATAAAAACAGTATAAGGCAGTTCATCATTTTCCAGCAGTTCCATCCACAGGACAGAGAATTCATCCATTAAGTAGCTACCTAAACTGATATGTCCATCCAAACAGCAAACCAATTAATAAAAGCTGATGACAACAGATAGAAATTACTAAAATGATTAAAAAAATTGCTTTTTTACATTGAATTTAAAATTTTAACCAAAGAGGAAAAGTACATTGTTTTTATACATTTCCTATCAATGTTATTTGTTATTTTTACAGAAGGTTGAATGTTTTAAATTAAAGTTCACATTTTGATATCTTTCTTTTTATAAAAGATTTTTTAAAACATATTTGTTTTTGTCAGGGGGATAAAATATAAGGGCCCATTCACATCACAATGTGCATAAAAACTCAGTGAAAATTGTGTGCATTACAGGCGGTCCCCAGGTTACAAACAAGATAGGGTCTGTAGGTTTGTTCTTAAGTCAAATCTGTTTGTAAGTTGGAACAGATACATTTTTTAAGTGTAGCTCCAGCCAAAAAAACTATTAAGATTTTTGGATAGCATAGGGAAGGGTTAACACCCCTGTAATGTTTGTTTTGCTGTCTGTGCCCCTTTTCAGAAGATTTCACCTCACTTTCTGTCCCAATGACTATTGGATTTTGAAAATTTTGGGTTGTTGTGGAAACAAGCCTTGGTGATAAAGCATCAGTGGAGACACCTTTTTCCCATATTAACTCTTACAGGAGAGAATTTCCTTTCCTAGGGGTAGATTTCCTCTCTCTTCCTGTTGTCTCCCTCCATTTGTAAGTAGGAGTTGTTTGTAAGTCGGATGTTTGTAACTAGGGGACCGCCTGTATTGTGCATTTATGCGCATTGACATGCATTGATGTAAATTTTTTCATGCATTTTTATGCTGTTTCCTCTAAAATTTTACCTTATCTTTACCTTTTGCGGAAAAGTAAGAGAGACAAAGAGGGTCAGAGAGAGAGAGAAAGAAAGGAGCAATCTTTCAGAGTATATTTTTGAGAAATTTGTGTTGCTCTTTCTTTTCAGTGTTATGTCTACTTTAAAATCCTTGATCATTCCTATGGCGATTGCAATGCTGAAGAAGAGGATTGGAATATTGGGGCATGCAAAATGTGGCTTCTTGGATCATTTGTTGCTGAACCAGCCTGAGATGAGGGAGTTTTAGACTCTACCACAATTTCCACATTTACCCAGACAAATTCTTTACATATACAAGCATGCTTATTTAAAGTTAAGGGTTAAAATGCACTTTTTCAATTATCTAGCGTAAGAAGCCAAAGCAAGAGGTAGTGACAGGCAGTGCCATCTTTGGGCCCTTGGGCAAGATAATGCATTGGGGCCCCTAACAGAGGGATGGTGATTAGAAGCGTGCATAGTGCACTGTGGCAAACAGTGGGTGTGACTAAATTATGTTACATATTTGGTGTGGCTTTTTAGTCTGATAATAATTACAGTTTGCTATGAATAACTTAATCATGTGCAGATGAAATAATGTAATTAAAAATTTATTCTAACATGATTAGCTAATAGAAATTGGGTGATAATTCACAAACGAGAATGATTTTTGTTGCTAATCTCAACACAATATTTGTATGTATATTCTCGACTTCTTTAAACCAGCACTACTGCATTTTCTTAAAACAATATTATACTGATAACTTGTGAATGTAATTTTTTTTTAGTTTTAACAACTTTCTAGAAATGCTGAGACCAGATCTTGAATTGCAGGGTACAGCATACTGGAAGGCAGTGTCAACCACAGAGTGCTCAACTGAATAACCTCTGCAATTGCTCTGAGTTAAATCAGAACTTCACACATAGTTTATTATTGTGCTTGTAAACAATAGTTACATCTCTAGAAGTATATCCAATGACCAGATTGCCACTTCATGTAATAGACCTGCGACTTTCATACAGAAAAGATAGTGTAATTTGTACATACTTCCCTCCCATTGGCCATTGGTGGGCTGAAAGCATGGGACTGGAGATTTCCCAAAGAGATATTGTAATCAATACTTCCTACTGGTATTGACAGCATATGGTATGTTGATCTCTCCTCCTGAGTAGGGATGAGCCGAACACCCCCCTGTTCGGTTCGCATCAGAACATGCGAACAGGAAAAAAGTTTGTTCGAACACGCGAACACCGTTAAAGTCTATGGGACACGAACATGAATAATCAAAAGTGCTAATTTTAAAGGCTAATATGCAAGTTATTGTCATAAAAAGTGTTTGGGGACCTGGGTCCTGCCCCAGGGGACATGGATCAATGCAATAAAAAGTTTTAAAAACGGCCATTTTTTCAGGAGCAGTGATTTTAATAATGCTTAAAGTCAAACAATAAAAGTGTAATATCCCTTTAAATTTCGTACCTGGGGGGTGTCTATAGTATGCCTGTTAAGGGGCGCATGTTTCCTGTGTTTAGAACAGTCTGACAGCAAAATGACATTTTGAAGGAAAAAACTCATTTAAAACTACCCGCGGCTATTGCATTGCCGACAATACACATAGAAGTTCATTGATAAAAACGGCATGGGAATTCCCCAAAGGGGAACCCCAAACCAAAATTTAAAAAAAAAAAATGACGTGGGAGTCCTCCTAAATTCCATACCAGGCCCTTCAGGTCTGGTATGGATATTAAGGGGAACCCCGGCCAAAATTTAAAAAAAAAATGATGTGGGGTTCCCCCTAAATTCCATACCAGACCCTTCAGGTCTGGTATGGATTTTAAGGTGAACCCCGCGCCAAAAAAAAAAAAAAAAAAACGGCGTGGGGTCCCCCCAAAAATCCATACCAGACCCTTATCCGAGCACGCAACCTGGCAGGCCGCAGGAAAAGAGGGGGGGACGAGAGTGCAGCCCCCCCCTCCTGAACCGTACCAGGCCACATGCCCTCAACATCGGGAGGGTGCTTTGGGGTAGCCCCCCAAAACACCTTGTCCCCATGTTGATGAGGACAAGGGCCTCATCCCCACAACCCTGGCCAGTGGTTGTGAGGGTCTGCGGGCGGGGGGCTTATCGGAATCTGGAAGCCCCCTTTAACAAGGGGACCCCCAGATCCCGGCCCCCCCCTGTGTGAAATGGTAAGGGGGTACTTACCCCTACCATTTCACTAAAAAACTGTCAAAAATTTTAAAAATGACAAGAGACAGTTTTTGACAATTCCTTTATTTAAATGCTTCTTCTTTCTTCTATCTTCCTTCTATCTTCCTTCATCTTCTGGTTCTTCTGGCTCTTCTGGTTCTTCCTACGGCGTTCTCATCCAGCATCTCCTCCGCGGCGTCTTCTATCTTCTTCTCCTCGGGCCGCTCCGCACCCATGGCATGGGGGGGAGGCTCCCGCTCTTCTCTTCTTCTTTTCTTCTCTTCTTCATTTTCTTCTCCGGGCTGCTCCGCAATCCATGCTGGCATGGAGGGAGGCTCCCGCTGTGTGACGGCGCTCCTCGTCTGACAGTTCTTAAATAACGGGGGGTGGGGCCACTCGGTGACCCCGCCCCCCTCTGACGCACGGTGACTTGACGGGACTTCCCTGTGACGTCACGGGGAATGCCACAGGGAAGTCCCGTCATGTCCCGTCATGTCTCACGTCATTTTTTTTTTTTAATTTTGGTTCGGGGTTCCCCTTTGGGGAATTCCCATGCCGTTTTTATCAATGAACTTCTATGTGTATTGTCGGCAATGCAATAGCCGCGGGTAGTTTTAAATGAGTTTTTTCCTTCAAAATGTAATTTTGCTGTCAGACTGTTCTAAACACAGGAAACATGCGCCCCTTTACAGGCATACTATAGACACCCCCCAGGTACGAAATTTAAAGGGATATTACACTTTTATTGTTTGACTTTAAGCATTATTAAAATCACTGCTCCTGAAAAAACGGCCGTTTTTAAAACTTTTTTTTGCATTGATCCATGTCCCCTGGGGCAGGACCCAGGTCCCCAAACACTTTTTATGACAATAACTTGCATATTAGCCTTTAAAATTAGCACTTTTGATTTCTCCCATAGACTTTTAAAGGGTGTTCTGCGGCATTCGAATTTGCCACGAACACCCCAAATTGTTCGCTGTTCGGCGAACTTGCAAACAGCCAATGTTCGAGTCGAACATGAGTTTGACTCGAACTCGAAGCTCATCCCTACTCCTGAGACTGTTGGTGAGGTACTTGGGGTGTTGCAAAAACACATGGCAGTAGCAATGCTGTATTATGGGCCAGAAGTTATGAGCTATGCCCATGGGATGGGTAGGGTTCATGAGGGGGGGGGGGGCAACAGTAGCTCTTGGGTAGGATTTGTAGCACCTCCCGCAAAATGGGGGGGCGTTGGTTTGCCGCCCCCCTCCCCCCAAATTATTGAGCACCAGCTGCCAGTGACCATGATGCTCCTATGGCTCCAAAGAAGCATCTGTAGTGAAAATGAGTGCATTGCTAGAAACTGTAGAACTGCCATCCACTGGGTCTTCAATGCTGGGAGTTTCCTCACACACCATTTCCTCTAACTCCTCCTTTTCAATTTATTCATCATCAAACTGGCTTTCAGTTCTGAAAATAGAAGAAACCATGAGTCTGAGAAGCCTATCCCAAGAATAAAATACAAAAGGTTAATTTAAATTTGCAATTCCAGATAGGGCTTCAGGAAAATAAAATGCCTGTATGGCATTCACCTGCTGGCCCCAGCACCACTTCTATTCTTCTTCTTCTGGGACAGAAGCAATATAGGATAATTGTCTTGTATGCTACTCCACTTAATGTTCAATATTGTGACTGCAAAAAAAAAAAAAAAGAAAAACAAAAATAGATTTTGTATGTAATTATTTTTATTTTCGCTAATTTCTATTTACAGGAATATTATAGAAGATTGTAATTCCAACACCAACAAAAGTGAAGTGGCAAGAGATAGCTGACCTTTTCTGGCAACGATCTGATGCAGATCTTCTTCTGTAGTTGGGACTTTTAGTTCACTAATAATTCTAAAATTCCTGAGCGAATGACAGAAAACACATTCAAACACAATCAAAGTACATTCTTATCAATTATGATGAATGATGCACGGAGATGGAGACCCAGCAATGCGTTGATCTAACACATTTAAACACAATCAAAGTACATCCATTTCAATCATGATGAATGTTGCATGACTATGGAGAGCCAGCAATGGGTTGATCCAGCACTTCTGCTGAACAATATAACCTTACTCGCCGCTATTTCCACTGCATTTTATATCAGCTCAGAAGAAGGATTGTAAAGAAAAGGGCCTGCAGGGTAATGGGTGATGTAATTGAGAGTACATGGTCATATAATTGACTGTATACAATGCCACATTATTAAATTATTAAAAACACCTTCAGATACTATGGATTATGTATGAAAGGGTAGTTTGGAGAGTAGACAATTTTGACCTAAAATGAGCTCCGTTAGCAATCTCTCAAGCATAGCAGCTTGTCTGCTTAGCAGAAAAGCTTCAATTGTTTAGTGAAGGTATCATGTGTGACTCACAGTGCTCCTCTGTACCCAGGCAACCTTGGAAGGTTCTGGGTGAATAGGAGTGACCCTCCCAGCCAATATGAATACCCTCCCAGCCAATTACAGGAAAATATTGGAATACCCCCAAATGGGACTTTAAATTGGCAACATCACTAAAAGGTAAGTAAAAATAGTTTATTTAGAAAAAATGAAAATAAAAAATCATCACAAGATGATTTCTAAAACATACATTGACATAAAACACAGATACAAATTACATATTGTCTTGCAGTAGAATATAAAGGTACGTATATATCTAGTAGTTGCTTTCCAGTATCCGAAAACACTTTCCGGTAACCAGAGTCCTAGAAAAGGTTTCCGGTACCCAATGCGTTTCAGGTTCAAAACCCTTTCATCAGGGGTATTTATATAGGAGAATTTGAATTATAGTAAATAACAGAGAATAGAGCATAACAGTTTATAATGCAAAACATGCATTGACAGGTATAGCGAGCAAGGTGCGTCCCAGGTTAAAAAGACAACCTACCAAGATAAGGTGAATGGCAGAGCAATCAAGTACACAGATTATTCAGTCAAGGGTGGAATTATCACTGTCAGTGGATGGCATATATGGAGGTCTAGTTCAGCCTCCAGATTAAATAAGTCATGACCCACAGGTGATATTGTGTCACTAGTCCCTCAGGCAAGAGGATATACAGCTAGGAACAGGAGCTGGAGAAGGAATGAACACACAAAAGAAAAGAGGTGGTGATACTAATCTACCAGACCTTGCCAACAATCATGCTGATACAGTACCAATACATCAAAAATTGTAATGCAGGGCCTAGCAGTCTGCAAACCAGTGGATGGCATATATGGAGGTCTAGTTCAGCCTCCAGATTAAAAAAGTCATGGCCCATAGGTGATATTGTGTCGCTAGTCCCTCAGGCAAGAGGATATACAACTAGGAACAGGAGCTGGAGAAGGAATGAACACACAAAAGAAACGAGGTGGTGATACTAATCTACCAGACCTTGCCAACAATCATGCTGATACAGTACCAATACATCAAAAATCGTAATGCGGGGCAATGCAGTCTGCAAACCAGTGGATGGCATATATGGAGGTCTAGTTCAGCCTCCAGAATTAATAAGTCATGGCCCACAGGTGATATTGTGTCACTAGTCCCTCAGGCAAGAGGATATACAGCTAGGAACAGGAGCTGGAGAAGGAATGAACTCACAAAAGAAAAGAGGTGGTGATACTAATCTACCTGACCTTGCCAACAATCATACTGATACAGTACCAATACATCAAAAATCGTAATGCGGAGCCTAGCAGTCTGCAAACCAAGTGGTCTGAAAGACATTACATTCATCCATTCAGTGGGTGCAAAGAATGCTGTTTACCTTGAAAGCTCATATAGAGATCTCTCAGTAGATGCCGGGTCAGGCTTTGTTAAAGTCCTACATCAATGGTACAAAATGTATTTGAGTGATGTCTATCGTTCCTTGAGCTACAAAGGCAAAGGAACACCCTGATAGTATAATGTAGCAAACGCCCATGTCAGTAGGCATTTAAAACTAAAAATACATAGTATCTCACTGACAGAGGTGTGTAGCCATCAAAGAAGCCAACATCTGGTTACAAAGGAAGGGGAGATAGCGAAGGTATTGAATTTATTCTTCTCCTCAGTCTTCACGAGGGAATCAGGGGGCATCAGTAACCAAAACTGAAGTGTTTGTCCTCATGACACATCACAGGAAGCACCCTCATGGCTAACAGAGGACAGAATCAGAAATAGACTTGGGAAAATTAACATTACTAAATCACCGGGACCAGATAGCTTGCACCCGAGGTACTTAGGGAACTCAGTTAAGTAATTGCCAGACCATTGTTTCTAATTTTTACTGACAGTCTACTGACCGTAATGGTACCAGCTGATTGGAGAAAAGCCAATGTAGCACCAATATTTAAAAAAGGGCCAAAACACATCCCTGGGAATTACAGACCAGTTAGCCTAACATCAATAGTATGCAAGCTCTTGGAGGGGATGATAAGGGACTATATACAAGAGTTTAGTAATGAAAATGGTATCATTAGCAGGAATCAGCATGGATTCATGAAGAATCGTTCTTCCCAAACTAATATATTAGCCTTCTATGATGAGGTGAGCTGCCATCTAGATAAAGGAAGGCCCATAGACGTGGTGTATCTGGACTTTGCAAAAGCATTTCACATAGTTCCCCATAAACGTTTACTGTACAAAGTAAGGTCCTTTGGCATGGACCATAGGGTGAGTACATGGATTGAAAATTGTTCAGAGGGGGATGATAAATGGGGAATACTCTGAATGGTTAGGGGTGGAAAGTGGGGGTCCCCCAGGGTTCTGTGCTGGGACCAATCCTGTTTAATTTTTTCATAAACGACCTGGAGGATGGGCTAAAGAGCTCAATCTCTGTATTTGCGGACGACACTAAGCTAAGCAGGGCTATAACTTCTCTGCAGGGTGTGAAAACCTTGCAAGAAGATCTGAACAAACTAATGGGGGTGAGCAACTACGTGGCAAATGAGGTTTAATGTAGAAAAATGTAAAATAATTCATTTGGGTGGCAAAAATATGACTGCAATCTAATCACTAGGGGGTGACTCTCTGGAGGAGTCTAGAATGGAAAAGGACCTGGGGGTCCTAGTAGATGACAGGCTCAGCAATAGCATGCAATGACCAGCTGCTGCTAACAAAGCAAAGAGAATATTGACATGCATTAAAAAGGGGATTAACTCCAGGGATAAAGTGATAATTCTCCCAATCTACAAGACTCTGGTCCGGCGGCACCTGGAGTATGCTGTCCAGTTCTGGGCACCAGTCCTCAGGAAGGATGTACTGGAAATGGAGCAAGTACAAAGAAGGGCAACAAAGCTAATAAAGGGTCTGGAGGATATTAGTTATGAAGAAAGGTTGCAAGGTTGTGAATTTATTCTCTCTGGAGAAGAGACGCTTGAGAGCGGATATGATTTTAATTTAAAATACCATACTGGTGACCCCACCATACGGATAAAACTTTTTCGTGGCAGGGAGTTTAATAAGACACGTGGCCACTCACTAAAATTAGAAGAAAAGAGCTTTAACCTTAAACTGCGTAGAGGGTTCTTTACTGTAAGAGCGGCAAGGATGTGGAATTCCATTCCACAGATGGTGGTTTCAGCGGGGGGGGCATCGATAGTTTCAAAAAACTAATGTAATACTGACCTATAATTACACACATAGGTTGGACTTGATGGTGTCTTTTTCAACCTCACCTACTATGTAACTATGTAACTTTGATAGATAAATACCTGTATATAGGGGATCAGTAGGGTGCACCATCCAATCTGGCAAGGTCTGCAGTATGTGCATTGTGGAAAGGGGGCTTATATATGGCGCAGAACGCCTGCGCAGGCGTGCCGCGATCATACAATCACTGCGTGCGTGCAAGACCTGCTTCACAGACTGGCTAGAGATGGAGAGCAGCTATCTGGGCGTGGCCATGCGTTCCACCACCATTGTGCAATTCATTATTACCTAGTCACGCATGTTTGCAGGGAAGGGGCCGGTCGATAGTGACATATAACAGGTGACCAGCTCATTGCTGGATTGGAGAGACACCTTCTACCAATTTTAGGGTGGAATTTGGACTAACAGAAAACCACACCATAGACTACATCACATCTATCACCATCTTGTGCATGTAAAGGAGTACTCTACCACTCTTTACATCCATAGTAAAAAAGCAGGTTAACATGTCATTTAGAGCACAATCATGAAAAAATGACAACATACTATAGAATGAAAAACCAAAAGAGACAACAAAAATTGTAACAACGCCAGAAGAGTAATAGGGCGTACACACGGTCGGACTTTGTTCGGACATTCCGACAACAAAATCCTCTGATTTTTTCCGACGGATGTTGGCTCAAACTTGTTTTGCCTACACACGGTCGCACAAAGTTGTCGGAATTTCCGATTGCCAACCACGCGGTCACGTACACCACGTATGACTAGACTAGAAAAGGCCGGTTCAGAACCAAGCGCGGCACCCTTTGGGCTCCTTTTGCTAATCTCGTGTTAGTAAAAGTTTGGTGAGAGACGATTTGCGCTTTTTCAGACTCGTGGCTTTCAGATCGTTTTCTGTCGTTCAGTTTGTGCTTGTGGGTTTGTATCTGCTCTTCAGTGCGTGCAGTCAGTTCGTATCAGAGTTTTCTGTGTGATCTTGCCTGCTCGTTGCTGTTTTTTCAAGTCGCTCTTCACAGGCCTTGCTGTTCTTCAGTGCGTTCTGTTACTTCGTTCTGAGCAGCCGACCGTTTTCTAGCCATGTTTCGTATGCGTACTCCTCGTAGAGTTCGGTGTGCGGGGGCTTGGTGTTGGGGTCCTGACCTTGACACAAGTCCAGTCCATGAACAGGGTGGGGAGGAGTTCATGGACCAAGAATTGGTTGCTTCAGCGTGACCAGTTCTGTCATATGCCTTTGCTCCGTGAGATCCGTGAGAATAATCCTGATGATTTCAGGAACTTTCTCCGGATGATGGACCCCGTGTTTCACCGTTTGTTGGCTTCGCTGACCCCCTATATCAGCAGGCAGGATACCTGCATGAGGCAAGCCATCACTCCGGAGCAGAGGTTGGTCGCTACCTTACGGTATTTGGCCACAGGGAGAAGCCTGCAGGACCTCAAGTTCTCGACAGGCATCTCCCCCCAGGCTCTGGGGATCATTATCCCAGAGACCTGTTCTGCCATCATCCAGGTCCTTCAGAAGGAATATATGAAGGTAAGATTTTTATCCTTTAATATCACATTTTATTGTATTGAATGTTTGCTAATATATTGTATTTCTTTCCTCATTCCCTAATTACCATGATTGTAATATGCTGTAAATGTCCCCTTTCTCCTCATGCATGCTAGATTTTTATGTAATTATTATTTTAGGTCCTTCATACATATTTGCCCTTCAATAACCTCCCCAGCATGGTGTGTCCTGCCCTATATTCACCTCATGTAGTCACTTAACAATGTATTTTATCAGCTCCATAGTAGTGCTTTACCCCAAACACCCCCTAAAATGTTTGGAAATGTTATTTTTGATTTAAATTCATGCAGAGTGCCAGAGGCTTTTTTTTGTGGTGTCCCCAAATAATTTTTAGTAACCCTCCCTCCCCCCAACTGCTAAGTCAGCTGATCCCAATTCTCTATCCTCAATCATCTATCTGCTGACTTTGCCAAACCCATACACACTATACCCACCTCTTTACTGGTCAGATTTATAGATGAATTCCCCAAAGCATGTAGTGCAAGGGCCTGCCTGTATACTTTCCAATGGTACTGTTTAAAGTTTTTGTATCCTATTATTATCTTGATAGGTAATAGCAGAATGTCCAAATGTCCTCAAATGTGTACAGTGTGTATTTATATCTTTGTATTATGACACTTCTTACCTGTCCAGTGGGCTGCCAATAGTGTAACTAAGGAGGGGCTTTTGCAAGTAATACCCTGTATTTAGGCATTCATCTCTCAATGAAGTGAAGAGGGTTACCTGTCCAAGAGTTCCCCCCCTATAATGTTAGAAATGGCCCATGAGAGGGGGGAGGGGGAATATGATAGGTGTACCTTATACTTTGGCGTTGTTAAATTCCCCTTAATAAATGCTATCTGGAAGTTGCCCCATAATGATTGTGTATAATCTGCTTGCCATGTTTCTGTGAAAAAATAGTAATGTTTATTGTTTTTTCCTCAACAGTTTCCTTCCACGACACAGGAATGGCAGACTGTGGCCTCCCACTTTGCCCAGCGGTGGGACTTTCCTAACTGCGGAGGGGCAATTGATGGGAAACACGTCCACATCGTCCCACCACCCAACTCGGGGTCATACTATTATAATTACAAGGGGTTTAATAGTATAGTGATGTTGGCGGTGGTGTCGGCTAATTACGACTTCTTGTATGTGGACGTGGGGAAGAATGGCCGGATGTCCGATGGTGGAGTCATTGCCGAGACGGAGTTCTACAGGCGTCTCCAGAATGGCAGCTTGGACTTGTCAGCTCCAGAGGACAATGTGGAAGGTCTCCCATTTGTGTTTGTTGCTGATGAAGCGTTTGCGCTGGGGGACCACCTGATGCGGCCATTCCCGATGAGAACCCTCACCCCGGAACAGAGGGTTTTTAATTACCAGCTGGCCAGAGCCCGAAGAGTGGTGGAGAACACATTTGGAATCCTGGCCAGCCGGTTCCGACTATTTCTGACACCCATCCATATGGCGGAGTATAAACTGAACCATATAATACTTGCGTGCTGTGTTCTCCATAATTTTTTAAGAAAACATTCGGCCAACTATGCTGGCTCAGTTGGGCCTGAGGTCGGAATCCTACATCCAACAACACTGACGGCGCTTGAAAGCGGACGTCCTGGCTTGCCCTCCCTGAGTGCCCGTGATGTCCGGTTACGATACCTAGAGTTCTTTGCGGGTAGGGGGGCTATCAATATGCCAGACAATATGTGAAGCCTTTTTCTAATAAAAAAAAAACAAAAGAAATTCTTTGTGGACATTTACTGCTTGTGTTTGTTTGAGCTGACCCTGTTAGAAATGTGTGGAGTCCAGAAAATGGCGTGATTGTGTAACCTTATACAAAGCACTGTTGGCTGTTATTTACTAAATGCAAAGACACTTTTCACTACAAGTGCACTTGCAACTGCACTTAAACTGCACTTGTAGTGCAAAGTGGATTTGCCCTTAGGAAATAACCCCCATTTTCTCATAAAACAACAATTACATCACCCCAAAAATGTTGTAGCGTTGAGACAATAATCCACACATTCTTGATGAACAATCTTTTTAATACCAGCACAATTACATGTGCATTTACCAAAGGTTTTTCTGACAAACCAACATGTTTGTTGTATACCAATTTTTGTGGTGGCATTATCCAAAATCAAAATGTGCATTTTATAGAAAAGAGGCCTGTGTAAAAACAACAAGAAAGACACAAATCTTGATCTTACAAAGTTCACATTTGGTAGAACTGGAAGGCAATATCAGACATCAGTATTTAGGAACTGGGTTTGATATTGCGTTCAAATGGGGGGAAATCACCCCAGGAAAAGCCTAATTTGGAAGATGCACACAAATTTCACAATGTCAACATGTGCTATCTGCCATCACGGGGGATCAAGGGATG
Organism: Lithobates septentrionalis; assembly: GCA_037952835.1. NCBI lineage: Eukaryota > Metazoa > Chordata > Amphibia > Anura > Ranidae > Lithobates > Lithobates septentrionalis. The sequence goes on along the minus strand of JBBDGP010000969.1, from coordinate 4,364,113 downwards.
TGTTTTGGGGGAGAAACCCCTTTCTCACCGCTACTTTATTATTGAGGAAGGGCTTGCACCCCCAAAACGCGTTCATTGATCTCCCGTGATGGCAGATAGCACATGTTGACACACTGTGTGCATCCTCCAAATTTGGCTTTGGGAAAAATCACAAAAACATTTCGCACATTGTAGCACACAAAAGAAGTAAGTGATTTGGAGGGGCTTTAAACTCGCCCCAAAACATCAATGATGTTTTTATATTTTGGAATAACATCATTGATGTTTTGCTGGATGATTTCCAACTGTAAATTACACCCCATGATCTCCCCGATCAGGATCTGGGCACTTTCGGATGTGAAAGGATCTGGATCCACAACCTCACGATCACCTAAAAAGAGAGGAACCCCAAAATAAATTTTGTTTCCAAAAAATGCCGCAATCCATCTCTTATCTGAGCCTGTGGTCGCAGACACTCACCTGTTGTGGTGACTAGTTCCACCACGTCTTCTTCCTCCTGCTCAGCTTGTGTTGGGGGGATTTCACCTTCTTCCAGAGGTGGGGGGTCTCTGGTCTCCTCGGATGAGGGGTGTCCTCCGAGTCTTTTCTCCCCTATGTAAAACAAAAATGGTATAATTAGCACACAGATATTTGATGGCAGAACTATAAATAGGAACTATAAATAGGAAACATTGCTTGGAAGTGTGGTACAATTATCTATTTTAGCCGAGTTCCAAGATGTAATTTTTTTAATGCCCTTTGTCAAGCTGCAATACTTTACCTGTTTGGTACAAGCTTCACAGATGGAGTCACCCCTATAGTATACACTGGAGCACCTGTGTGGCCCCCCTAATAAAAATGGTGTTCTTGTGTCCCACACTAGTGCTCCAGTGTCCAGATGTGAAAACAGCTGCTCAGTGTCCTCTCCTTACACACAATCTAGTTTGCATTTCATTCTAGTAACAAAGCCATCTACACAACCCAATTCTTTGAAGACAAGTATAGGGCCTCAAAATGGTGGCCAAATGCATATGGCCTAAACAATGGTATTTTATAGTCCGAAAGAAAAATGTGTGATCCGAACGAATAATGTGCCCATGAACATGAAAGTTTCCATTTTAAACTGTACAACAGTTCCTAAAAGCACATGGAGCAACGTAATAAACATAAAGAATAGGAACACAGCACAACTACTTACTTTTTTGCAGCACTCTCCGGATCTTTCTGTACTGCTCATGTCCTCGTAATTTGAGGTCCGACCACCGCTTCCTGAGCTGATCTTTCGATCGTCGTACCCCGAAATTCCGGTGCAGACTCCTGACCACTTTCGCCATGATCTTGGCCTTTCGGACATTGGAGTTGGGGTAAGGCCCATACTTTCTGTCATAGTCGGCCTTCTTCAGGATGTCCACCATCTCCAACATCTCCCCAAAGGACATATTTGAGTCCTTAAATCTCCTTATGGATTGGGACGTTTCAGGCTCCAGCCTTTCCTCCTTCTCCTCCTCGTTGCTACAATTAGCACGCACCTGCTGTCTATCCGCCATGTGCTCTTCCCCCACTGCGCCGAATGAAAAGGGGTGGGGAATAGACTAGAAAGAACGTCAGGGGCGGGCGGAGTTATACGCATGCGCAGTGTGTATAAAGCGTAACACACGTTTGTCTTACGTACGATCTGTGAGCGGAGGAAGGAGCATCGGAGACGCCGATCGTGCTAACGAAGGTAGGATCTAAACTTGGGCCTATACTGCTTCGAAATGGAAGCCTATATTGTAACAAGATTAGGGGAGTTTTGCCTGACATTAGGGTTTGTCTTGTGTTGTGTCTTGCAGAGAAAATGGATGGGTTCAACGACCACAATTTCTTGCCCCTGTTCATAGACAAGTACAGGGAGCTGCCCTGTCTGTGGCAGGTCAGACACCCACATTATAATCACAAACAGAAGAGGCAGGCAGCGCTGGAGAAACTGCTGGAGTTGGTGAAGCCGGTGGTCACCACAGCAACCATCCCTTATTTAAAAGCTAAAATTGGTGGCCTGAGGAGCACATATCTGAGGGAGCGCAAGAAGGTCACAGATTCCCAGAGATCCGGAGCTGCAGCAGATGACGTTTATGTCCCCAGGCTGTGGTACTATGAGAGACTGCGATTTCTGTCAGACCAGACTGAAGTCAGGGAATCACTCTCTACTCTTCCTTCCATGCTTCCTTCCATCCCAGCTGAGGCTTCTGATGTCCAACCTGGGCTTTCCAGCCAGGAAGAAGTGGAGGAGCCCAGCTGGAGTCAGGTATAGCATTGTTCTACAGATTTCTGGGCAATAAATAAATGATGTTTACTAGATGTTATTATTGATCACTAGTTGCTGATTAAAAAAAGTGTTTTACATATCAATAGACAGTAGTGGGCACTCAAAATTGGGAAAAGAATGAAAAATGCTGGGCTCAGAATGATAGTCTGTTATATTTGTTAACATTGAATTTGCAGCAGTCAGGAGGTGAAAATTGTGTGTGATTGATTGAAAAAATACTAAAACTATGTCCCTTTTTCATACACAGGAAGACCTCAGCCAGGAGGAGGCTGTGGAATGTGGCAGTCAGGAGGAGGTGGGGATTAGTGGCAGCCAGGAGGGGGTGGGGCTAAGTGTCAGCCAAGAGAAGCCTGGGACCAGTCGCAGCCTGACTGAGTCTCAGGTTCCTCCCCTCCGCCTGACTCCCAGTCCTGTGCAGGATTCAGCGTACAGGCTGATCCAGGAGGCTTCTGCATCCCTCAGAGCCTTCCCCAGTCCTGAAGAGGCCTTTGCCTGCATGGCTGCCACAAAATTGCAGGGCATGCAGGAGGGCCAACGCAGGCTCTCTGAGGACCTGATTTATAAAGTCCTACGTAAGGGGGAGAGTGGGGAACTAACACCCAAGACGGATGTCATTGAGATGGACCATCCTCCTCCTCCTCCTCCTCCTCCTGCTGCCACAACTCCACCACCACAGCCACAGCCTGTAAGGAAGCGTGGAAGGAAGACCAAAGAGTGATTGCCCTGGGTTCAGTCTGGTCTGACAGAAGATGCAGTCTCTCGTATGACCACAGCCTGGGGACACAGATGTCATCTGCTGCTTTCCGGATCTCTGGGACTTCTGGACCAGACTGCCCTCCCTAAGATATGGACTCCTCAGGCCACCAATTTTGCTTTTAAATAATTGATGTCTGCCCTGGGGGTCCAAGGCTTCGCCAATTTCTGCAGTTTCTCCAGCGTTGCCTCCCTCTTTGTTTATAGTTGTGACCCCTTAATAAAATATTTTTTTGGAAATTATACTCTCCTGTGTGTGTTTTCATCCAAAAAAGACAGTTTGTTGGTGACGATTCAGGTACATTTCTAAAGTACAATGTGAAATTAACAAGGGACAACAACACAAAACAATCTCCTACAGATTAAATAGAACAACATATTAATGGTGTTGTGGGAACTTGTCACAAAAAACACACACAAAAATTTTCGGGAGTACAAATCAAAATCACCAAAAAAAAATAAAAATAGAAACACAAAAAAAGATTCTACATTAAAGCCAAAAACAAAAAACAAAATATACAAAAATATGTTGTCAGATGTGAGAAATCAAAATATATTGAGGGAATCCAGATAAATAGTAACAAAATAAGTTTGTGAGAAGTCTGTGTGAATATGAGCAGCAAAACTACTATATTCTTGTCACATTATAAAGAAGAAGAGAGTGCGCTGTATTAAACCATTTTTAACATTGCAGCGTGACGAAAGTGCTGTATCCATTGCGAACGCTAAGTTTACCAGAACGAGCTGTCCCGTCTCGGAATTTCTTCTGAGCATGTGTGGCACTTTGTGCGTCGGAACAGGCCACACACGGTCGGAATTGACGCGATCAGATTTTGTTGTCGGAAAATTTTATCTCCTGCTGTCCAACTTTGTGTGTCGGAAAATACGATGGAAAATGTCCGATGGAGCACACACACGGTCGGAATTTCCGACAACACTCTCCGATCGGACATTTTCCATCGGAAAATCCGACCGTGTGTACGGGGCATAAGAGTATAAAATAAAGTAAAATCAGAAAAATGTATAGAGAACAGAGCTGTCACCAGATAGATATTTTAGATTGACTTCTCATTGAGACTCATTCGATCCACATAGAAATGGCAACTAATTGTAGCCACTCGTGCATAGCAGACAATGTAAGTATCTTTCTACTGGTGTCAATTCAAGTTGTATAGAGGATTGAATCCCAGGCAATTACAGGGAGTGGTGCCTCTGAGCACCCTGGGATTTTGGTATTTATTATTTATTTAGTGAGCACATGAGATCTGTGTCTTTCTCCTGAAAGGAGAAGTCCAGTTGGGGAGAAGGTCTGTCGCCTCTCCCCAGCACAGGCTGCCATGCAGCCTCAGGTGGGTGACCTGAGGGCCTGAACAGTGAATGCTAAAACCCAGGGTCCCACTGAGAGCTGACTGAGGGAGGATGTCCATGGATCCTGTCTGGTATCAAGGAGGAAGGTGACCTGCGACCAGAGCGTGATTATAGACCACCTAAAGGGATATTATAGACTAGTGTTTAGACATGTGCAGGATGAAAAAATTTGTTTAGTTTTGTTTTGTTTCGATTTGTTATTTAACTAAATTTGTTTAGTTAAATTCGTTGCATTCATTACATTCATTTTCGGGATTCATTTAGTTTCATATTCAAATTTGAAAAATTTGCCCGTATTCAAAAAAATTCTACCACATTCGAAAAAAAACTATCAAATTCGAAAAAATTCTACCGCATTCGAAAAAAAACTATCAAATTCGAAAAAATTCTACCGCATTTGAAAAAAAACGATGAAATTCGAAAAATTCTACCGCATTCGAAAAAATTTGACCGAATTTCAAAAAGTAAACTACCGTATTTATCGGCGTATAACACGCACAGGCGTATAACACGCACATTCATTTTAAGAGGGAAGTTTCAGGAAAAAAACTTATAAATAAGGAACTTTGAAGCAAAATAAGGGTCAGTGTCCAGCTGCACCCTCACCTTAGCCATCAATGCAGCCTGATCAATGCCCATCTGCAGCCTCACAAGTGCCATCAATGCAGCCTCATCAGTCCACATCAATGCAGCCTCACCATTGCCATCAATGAAACAGCCTCACCATTGCCATCAATGCAGCAGCCTCAGCTTTGCCATCAGTGCAGCCTGATCGATGCTCATCTGCAGCCTAGAGGGGACAGGGAGGGGGGGCGGAACAAGCGCCAACAGATTACATACAGTGAGAATCTCCTATCTTAGACAGAACAGTGGTCCAAAGGCGGCCCAGGAGACGGGACTTCCTATTACAGAAGCCGCCAAGTAAACAGGAGATTCTCACTGAATATAATCTGACGGCGCTCGCCTCGCCCCACTCCCTGTCCCCTCCAAGGCAGCTAACATTAAAGTATTGGCGTATAACACACACGCGCTATTTGCACCCGATTTTCATGGTGAAAAAGTGAGTGTTATACGCCAATAAATACAGTATATATAACCATTTTACGAAATTCGAAAAAAAAATAATATATATATATATATATATATATATATATATATATATATATATATATATATATAAACATCTTCCAAAATTGGAATTTGGTACAGAGTGAATTTGAATAGAAAAGATTAGAATAGAATATATTATATTTTTTTCTATTCTGTTCTATTGTTTTTCTATGCTATTCTTGTCTATTATTTTATATTCTATTCTAATCTTTTCTATTCGAATTCATTCTGTACCAAATTTCAATTTCGGAAGATGAACAAAGAAAGAATTTCGGAAGAAAAACAATAAACTTGCATAGAAAACATGTATATTATATAAATATAAATATAAATATATATATATATATATATATATATATATATATATATATATATATATATATATATATATATATATATATATATATATATATATATATATATATATATATATATAATATCATCTTCCAAAATTTGAATTTCGTATAGAATGAATTCGAATTCAAATAGGAAAGATTAGAATAGAATAGAAAAACAATAGAACAGAAATATATATATATATATACATACATATATACATCTTCCGAAATTCAAATTTCGTAGAATAGACTAGAAAAACAATAGAACAGAATAGAATAATATATATATACATATATACATATATATATATATATATATATATATATATATATATATATATATATATATATATATATATATATATATATATATATATATATATATATATATATATATATATATATATATATATTATATTATATTATATTTTGTCCTGTTCTATTGTTTCTCTAGTCTATTCTTTTCTATTATTTTCTATTCTAATCTTTTCTATTCAAATTCATTCTATGCGAAATTCGAATTTCGCATAGAATGAATTCAAATTCGTATATAAAAGTTTAGAATAGAATAGAAAAGAATAGCATAGAAAAACAATGGAACAGAATAGAAAAAAATATATATATATATACAGTTGCAATAAAAAGTATGTGAACCCTTTTGGAATGATATGGATTTCTGCACAAATTGGTATTAACATGTGATCTGCTCTTCATCTAAGTCACAACAATAGACAATCACAGTCTGTTTAAACTAATAACACACAAAGAATTGAATGTTACCATGTTATTGAACACACCATGTAAACATAAACATAAACATAATGAGATCTCCAAGAGCTAATTGGAGTGAGGTGTCAGCCAACTGGAGTCCAATCAATGAGATGAGATTGGAGGTGTTGGTTACAGCTGCCCTGCCCTATAAAAAACACACACCAGTTCTGGGTTTGCTTTTCACAAGAAGCATTGCCTGATGTGAATGATGCCTCGCACAAAAGAGCTCTCAGAAGACCTACGATTAAGAATTGTTGACTTGCATAAAGCTGGAAAGGAATATAAATTGTATCTCCAAAAGCCTTGCTGTTCATCAGTCCACGGTAAGACAAATTGTCTATAAATGGAGAAAGGTTACCACTGCTGCTACTCTCCCTAGGAGTGGGCGTCCTGTAAAGATGACTGCAAGAGCACAGCGCAGACTGCTCAGTGAGGTGAAGAAGAATCCTAGTGTCAGCTAAAGACTTACAAAAGTCTTATGCTGACATCCCTGTTAGCGAATCTACGATTACGTAAAACACTAAACAAGAATGGATTTCATGGGAGGATACCACAGAGGAAGCCACTGCTGTCCAAAAAAAACATTGCTGCACATTTACAGTTTGCACAAGAGCACCTGGTTGTTCCACAGCAGTACTGGCAAAATATTCTGTGGACAGATGAAACCAAAGTTGAGTTGTTTGGAAGAAACACATAACACTATGTGTGGAGAAAAAGAGGCACAGCACACCAACATCAAAACCTCATCCCAACTGTGAAGTATGGTGGTGGGTGCATCATGGTTTGGGGCTGGTTTGCTGCATCAGGGCCTGGACGGATTGCTATCATCGAAGGAAAAATGAATTCCCAAGTATATCAAGACATTTTGCAGGAGAACTTAAGGCCATCTGTCCACCAGCTGAAGCTCAACAGAAGATGGGTGTTGCAACAGGACAACGACCCAAAGCTTAGAAGTAAATCAACAACAGAATTTCTTAAGCAGAAGAAAATACGCCTTCTGGAGTGGCCCAGTCAGAGTCCTGACCTCAACCTGATTGAGATGCTGTGGCATGACCTCAAGAAAGCGATTCACACCAGACATCCCAAGAATATTGCTGAACTGAAACAGTTCTGTAAAGAGGAATGGTCAAGAATTACAGGAAGCATTTGGTTAAGGTTATTGCTGCCAAAGGAGGTTCAACCAGTTAATAAATCCAAGGGTTCACATACTTTTTCCACCTGCACTGTGAATGTTTACATGGTGTGTTCAATAAAAACATGGTAAGATTTAATTCTTTGCGTGTTATTAGTTTAAGTAGACTGGGATTTCGAATTTGAATTTCGTATAGAATGAATTTGAATAGAAAAGACTTATAGAATAGAAAATAATAGAAAAGAAAAGCATAGAAAAACAATAGAACAGAATAATAAAAAAATATTATATATATATATATCTATAGATATATAGATATATATCTATATATCTATAGATATATATCTATATATAGATATATATCTATATATATATTCTATTGCTTTATTATTTTATATTCTATTCTATTGTATTTTTTAGAAAATCGTTTTCTATTTTTTTCAAAATCAATTCGAATTTGTTTTCAAATTCAATTTGAATTTGTTTTCAAACTCGATCGTTTTTCTTTCAGATTCGTTTAAATTTGTCACTTTTGTAATTCGGAAATTTGGATGCACCTGAATTTCCGAATAATGAAAAATGCGTCCGAATTTCGATTCGGAACAAAACGAAATGCACATATCTACTAGTGTTGCTGAATACCCCTCTGGGTGCTAGAAGTCAGCTGCTGAGTGTAGGCTAAAGGGGACACCGGCTTGTGTCTGTACAGTCTGATACACAGTTCTGTCGAGAAAACTGTTATCAAGTGTGAATTGTTTAATTGGAGTATCCCACTATACCCCCTTCTCCTATCCAAGTTCTTAAAGTACACAACAAAAAACACTACAACCTCTGGACTGGTCATTGGAGTAACGAACGGAAGTTGTGCACCTGGCTGTGGAAAATACTGTGTGCTAGCTACAGGGCTGAAATAAGGGAAGACCCGGGAAAATACCAGCAGCTCCTGCAGGGGTAGTGCTACAACTAGTAGCAACAATCAATAGAGAAAATAGACTTTTGATGCAAGACCTGCAGTATGTATGGTAGACTGTTAAACACAACCAGGTAGCACAAGTACCTGCCAGGATGAGCAGACGGAACTTCCTGCAATGTCTAATGACACAGCGTATCTCCAGCTCTCCAGGAAACATGTCAACAGTAAAGCCTCTTCCCAAGATGCTTCACACAATCGCCAACTTCCTCCTCCACTTCTTGAAGATGTATCCTCTAAGCAAGGCAACCTCTCTTGGCCACAACCCTGGAGGAAAAGGGCCCTTTTTCAAAGTCACCCCAAATATTTAGATCCTCCTCTAGCATGCGCCACTTACAATAAATCTCCAAGTGATTTTCCAGAGGGACAATAATATTCATAACTCAGTATTATTATTTGTAGCACTAACTCTCGGTGGAGCTGCTGGTTTAAGCGGGCTTGTTACCTCCACTCTCGACACCCCTGTTTCACCGGCACCGGGTCTAGGGTTCCGTTGAGTTTACCTCTGGACGATATAAGCACCAACACTTTCGTACGTTTTCAATGCTTTATTGAACCAAGTAACGGAGGAAGTAGCAGGAAAGAGGCAGGAGGGAAGCTGCAGAGAAGCTCAAATACCTTTCTTTAGGATTCTTGAGAACGTCCTTTAAAGTTGAATATTGTAATCGGATGCAATCCCCTTGTGGGATACAATCTTTGCTCGCCTGGATAGGCCTCTCTCATTAGCTTAGCAGCCAGTACGTAGCACGAACAAAAGTCTCTGCCACAGACTTGCTTGAAATAAACCTGTACGATCCTCTGCCACAGGATGTATTAATTTTTGCGGTGAATGTCAGACACAGTACTTTGACATTTAAGCCAACCCGGCAGTACTATGCTGTAGAACTACTTTAGGATACGTCCTTCAACCGAGTCACCAGGCCCCTCTCTAGACCAGCACTCTGCATGATCCTTCAATGACGGGTCCTCCCCTGGGATCTTCTTGGTTGTCCAGCTTCTTCACTCTGGATAGACAGCTCAGGACCATTCCTCGGCTGCTGTGGTAGGCCCCAGACATGCTTCTGGGCCCACCCACGCGCCGCAGCGGCGCGGGCCTCCGGAATGGAGGACCACGAGGTAGCACTCTAGCTCATACCTGTCGGCCAGGAGGGCCAGCAGGTGGCTGTAAAAAGAACCCCAAAACATGGCATCTGTTCCATAAATACCCTCTCCCAGAATGCAACTCGGAGGACCACCTCCACCGAGTTGTCTCCGCGACAGAGGAGCATCCATACGATTCGACACGTTGCCCTTTCAACACCAGCCAATGGCAACAGCGACACCCACCGGCTCAGTGTGGAACCACATGCAACGTCAGCCAAGCTGGAACAAAGGCGATTCTAACTTCCCTAACGAGCAAGTCACTAAATTTATCTATCAGATGGTAGATCATAAATCTACCAGCGCTACATATTTATTTAGGAAACTTCCCAGCAACAGGCAAAAGCCAACAATATCCTGAACTTAGGGAAAACTCATACAGAAACAGTAAAAATTAGATCTTACGCTGACTACAGCCCAGCTTCAACATACAAATTGTACTAGCAACAAGACTTCTTAGGGCAGAGTCCTTACACAGATTTAGTTGATCTAGGTAAAAAATAGGTTTCATGTGAATGTAGAATGGTCTGTAGCCTGCGGTGTATTAGTGTTATTAATATTAATAGTGTGTTCTTTTGGAAATAGTTTGGCTTGTCACAGCAGGATCCAAAACATGTCACTGGTGACTGGACTTTCCCCAAGTCCAACACCACCCAGACAGGAAACATTATCAACTGCAATAATATATCTTTCTAGACAAAGTAAGTGTTTTGTCTCAATGTCATAATTGCTCATCAGGGCTACCTATTATAGGGGATACAGGCAGTGTACATTTTCTCAACAGTTGATGGTTGCCAAGAAGTTCCTGAATATTTTATTAAAGGTAGGCTCAAACAAAGTGTTAGCTTTATATTCTGTGTGCAGAAAAGCATATATAATGAGTTTCAGTTTTTAAAAATTAGTGCACATAGGTATATATGTGTCTGTGAGACTCTCACTAATTATACAGTAATTACAGACTATAAGATGGTGGTATGTGTGTACTGTGTACACAGTGAGTTGAAATTCTTTAAGCCCCTCTCCTGGTCAGCGCAATTTGGCCACAAACATTAATTACCCTAGTGCACTACACCAATCGCATCAGTGTTCCTCTTGCAGGGCCCAGATGTGCCCTAGGTCAATGTTCCAGCTTATCACTTTATCTATTCACAATCAGCCTGAACAGTAGAGTTGTGCTACATTTATCTTTCTTGATACTGTGGGGATCCACCACTGCCCTCTACTGTCAGTATATGTTGTTGCTGATATATTACGTATGCATTTCCTGGGTTGTGTTGTTGGGTTGAAAACCCCAGAAGTAGGGGGTATATATATATATATATATATATATATATATATATATATATATATATATATACAGACTAGTAACAGAAGTATATCTATCTCCTTGTTGTTATCTTACATGCACTATGCCAGATAATTAGGTCTGTGATATGATGTACATGTGCAGTGGTCACATTGCTGTATGTTAGTAAGTGAACCTATATATGTAGCTCTTGCTATTTTAGTTAATCCTGTCCCTTCTGGTCTTGGATTCTAGAGCTAGTTTTAGCTTGAGACTCAATAATTAGCATAGGCTAGATTAGGTATCCAACAGCCACATCTGGAAGTTAGAGGTCCAGTTGCATGTCAGATTAGAAACTAATGGGGACTAAGATGCAGAGTAGATAAGCTGACTCTGAGTTCATGTGCCACACCACAATTTTGGCTAATGAGAATCTGTAGGAAAGGGATAGTGATATGGGTAGGTGACAATGTCAAACAGGCACCAACATCCCTGAAATGGAGGTATAGAAAGGTATTTTTTTTTGGGGGGGGGGATTTTTGAGGGTGCCAGCAAATAGTAAATATGAATACTAGGGTATTTATAAAAAAATATAACAAAGATTGTATTATTACATACAATACATAATTAAAAGATTGTTTATGCTTTTGGTACACGAGTGCATGAAAACATCTTGTCTTCAAAAACGTTGGAATCTAGACATGTTTCGCCACCCAGGGCTTCTTCAAGGGATATGTTAACCACTTGCCGACTGCCTAACGACGATATACGTCGGCAGAATGGCACGGGCAGGTAAAATCACGTACCTGGTACGTGATTGCCTTTCCGCGGGCGGGGGGTCCGATCGGACCCCCCCGGTGCCCGAGGCGGTCGGCTTTGGTCTGGCAGCGATCAATGATGAGGGGGAGGCCATCCATTCGTGCCCCCCCTCAAGATCACTCCCAGCCAATCAGAATCTTCCCCTGCCTCTGTGTAGTACACAGAGGCAGGGGATGTGATGTCATCTCTCCTCGGCTCGGCATTTTCCGTTCCGGCGCCGAGGAGAGAAGACATCACTGTAAGTGCACAACACACACACATCACAGTAGAACATGCCAGGCACACATTACACCCCCCTTTACCCCCCGATCCCCCCCCCCGTCACACTGACACCAAGCCGTTTTTTTTTTTTTTCTGATTACTGCATGGTGTCAGTTTGTGACAGTTAGTGTGGTAGGGCAGTTAGTATTAGCCCCCTTTAGGTCTAGGGTACCCCCCTAACCCCCCTAATAAAGTTTTAACCCCTTGATCACCCCCTGTCGCCAGTGTCACTAAGCGATCATTTTTCTGATCGCTGTATTAGTGTCACTGGTGACGCTAGTTAGGGAGGTAAATATTTAGGTTCGCCGTCAGCGTTTTATAGCGTCAGGGACCCCCATATACTATCTAATAAATGTTTTAACCCCTTGATTGCCACCTAGTTAACCCTTTCACCACTGATCACCGTATAACCGTTACGGGTGACGCTGGTTAGTTCGTTTATTTTTTATAGTGTCAGGGCACCCGCCGTTTATTACCTAATAAAGGTTTAGCCCCCTGATCGCCCGGCGGTGATATGCGTCGCCCCATGCAGCATCAGGTTAGCGCCAGTACCGCTAACACCCACGCACGCAGCATACGCCTCCCTTAGTGGTATAGTATCTGAACGGATCAATATCTGATCCGATCAGATCTATACTAGCGTCCCCAGCAGTTTAGGGTTCCCAAAAACGCAGTGTTAGCGGGATCAGCCCAGATACCTGCTAGCACCTGCGTTTTGCCCCTCCGCCCGGCCCAGCCCAGCCCACCCAAGTGTAGTATCGATCGATCACTGTCACTTACAAAACACTAAACTCATAACTGCAGCGTTCGCAGAGTCAGGCCTGATCCCTGCGATCGCTAACAGTTTTTTTGGTAGCATTTTGGTGAACTGGCAAGCACCAGCCCCAAGCAGCGTCAGGTTAGCGCCAGTACCGCTAACACCCACGCACGCACCGTACACCTCCCTTAGTGGTATAGTATCTGAACGGATCAACATCTGATCAGATCTATACTAGCGTCCCCAGCAGTTTAGGGTTCCCAAAAACGCAGTGATAGCGGGATCAGCCCAGATACCTGCTAGCACCTATGTTTTGCCCCTCCGCCCGGCCCAGTCCAGCCCAGCCCACCCAAGTGCAGTATCGATCGATCACTGACACTTACAAAACACTAAACACATAACTGCAGCATTCACAGAGTCAGGCCTGATCCCTGCGATCGCTAACAGTTTTTTTGGTAGCGTTTTGGTGAACTGGCAAACGCCAGCGGCCTAGTACACCCCGGTCGTAGTCAAACCAGCACTGCAGTAACACTTGGTGATGTAGCGAGTCCCATAAGTGCAGTTCAAGCTGGTGAGGTGGCAAGCACAAGTAGTGTCCCACTGCCACCAAGAAGACAAACACAGGCCCGTCGTGCCCATAATGCCCTTCCTGCTGCATTCGCCAATCCTAATTAGGAACCCACCACTTCTGCAGCACCCGTACTTCCCCCATTCACATCCCCAACCAAATGCAGTCGGCTGCATGAGAGGCATTTTCTTTATGTCCTCCCGAGTACCCCTACCCAACGAACACCCCCAAAAAAGATGTCGTGTCTGCAGCAAGCGTGGATATAGGCGTGACACCCGCTATTATTTTCCCCCCTGTCCTGACAATCCTGGTCTTTGCATTGGTGAATGTTTTGAACACTACCATGCACTAGTTGAGTATTAGCGTAGGGTACAGCATTGCACAGACTAGGCACACTTTCACAGGGTCTCCCAAGATGCCATCGCATTTTGAGAGACCCGAACCTGGAACCGGTTACAGTTATAAAAGTTAGTTACAAAAAAAGTGTAAAAAAAAAACAAGGACAAAAAAATATATAAAATAAAAAAAAAATAGTTGTCGTTTTATTGTTCTCTCTCTCTCTATTCTCTCTCTAGTGTTCTGCTTTTTTTATTGCATTCTATTCTGCAATGTTTTATTGTTATTATGTTTTATCATGTTTGCTTTTCAGGTATGCAATTTTTTATACTTTACCGTTTACTGTGCTTTATTGTTAACCATTTTTTTGTCTTCAGGTACGCCATTCACGACTTTGAGTGGTTATACCAGAATGATGCCTGCAGGTTTAGGTATCATCTTGGTATCATTATTTTCAGCCAGCGGTCGGCTTTTACGTAAAAGCAATCCTAGTGACTAATTAGCCTCTAGACTGCTTTTACAAGCAGTGGGAGGGAATGCCCACCCACCGTCTTCCGTGTTTTTCTCTGGCTCTCCTGTCTCAACAGGGAACCTGAGAATGCAGCCGGTGATTCAGCCAGCTGACCATAGAGCTGATCAGAGACCAGAGTGGCTCCAAACATCTCTATGGCCTAAGAAACCGGAAGCTACGAGCATTTTATGACTTAGATTTCGCCGGATGTAAACAGCGCCATTGGGAAATTGGGAAAGCATTTTATCACACCGATCTTGGTGTGGTCAGATGCTTTGAGGGCAGAGGAGAGATCTAGGGTCTAATAGACCCCATTTTTTTCAAAAAAGAGTACCTGTCACTACCTACAGTATTGCTATCATAGGGGATATTTACATTCCCTGAGATAACAATAAAAATTATTTAAAAAAAAATGAAAGGAACAGTTTAAAAATAAGATAAAAAAGCAAAAAAATAATAAAGAAAAAATAAATAAAAAAAAAGCACCCCTGTCCCCCCCTGCTCTCGCGCTAAGGCGAACGCACGTATCGGTCTGGCGTCAAATGTAAACATCAATTGCACCATGCATGTGAAGTATCACCGCAAAGGTCAGATCGAGGGCAGTAATTTTAGCAGTAGACCTCTTCTGTAAATCTAAAGTGGTAACCTGTAAAGGCTTTTAAAGGCTTTAAAAAATGTATTAATTTTGTTGCCACTGCACGTTTGTGTGCAATTTTAAAGCATGTCATGTTTGGTATCCATGTACTCGGCCTAAGATCATCTTTTTTATTTCTTCAAACATTTGGGCAATATAGTGTGTTTTAGTGCATTTAAATTTTAAAAAGTGTGTTTTTTCCCCAAAAAATGCGTTTGAAAAATCGCTGCGCAAATACTGTGTAAAAAAAAAAATGAAACACCCACCATTTTAATCTGTAGGGCATTTGCTTTAAAAAGATATATAATGTTTGGGGGTTCAAAGTAATTTTCTTGCAAAAAAAAATAATTTTTTCATGTAAACAAAAAGTGTCAGAAAGGGCTTTGTCTTCAAGTGGTTAGAAGAGTGG
Organism: Lithobates septentrionalis; assembly: GCA_037952835.1. Lineage (NCBI taxonomy): Eukaryota > Metazoa > Chordata > Amphibia > Anura > Ranidae > Lithobates > Lithobates septentrionalis. Next base: position 4,348,667 of record JBBDGP010000969.1, on the reverse strand, counting down.
GTGATGTGTGACATAAGCTTCTAAATGTTGTGCATAAAATGCCAGGACAGTTCAAAACCCCCCCAAATCACCCCATTTTGGAAAGTAGACACCCCAAGCTATTTGCTGAGAGGCATGTCGAGTCCATGGAATATTTTATACTGTGACACAAGTTGCGGGAAAGAGACAAATTTCTTTTATTTTTTTTGCACAAAGTTGTCACTAAATGATATATTGCTCAAACATGCCATGGGAATATGTGAAATTACACCCCAAAATAAATTCTGTTGCTTCTCCTGAGTGCGGGCATATCACATGTGTGAGACTTTTTGGGAGCCTAGCCGCGTACGGGACCCCGAAAACCAAGCACTGCCTTCAGGCTTTCTAAGGGCATAAATTTTTGATTTCACTCTTCATTGCCTATCACTGTTTCTGAGGCCATGGAATGCCCAGGTGGCACAAACCCCCCCCAAATGACCCCATTTTGGAAAGTAGACACCCCAAGCTATTTGCTGAGAGGTATAGTGAGTATTTTGCAGACCTCACTTTTTGTCACAAAGTTTTGAAAATTGAAAAAAGAAAAAAAAAATTTCTTGTCTTTCTTCATTTTCTTTTTTTTTTTAATTCCATATTTTTATTAGATTTCAAATGAAATACATTGTACAATTAAACATTGTACGTCGTGCAACGACGTCTGTATAACAATCAAAGGTATGAACTTCTATCCACAAACAGGGATCTGATATGTTCAAGTATTAATCGTGTCTTTTGATATCATATTAAGAGAACGGAAAAACAACTGAGAATGTAAACGGTCCACTTCACTAGTGTGTCACCCCATGTGGGATCTTTAGTGGCACAGGAGCGAAGGGGACCCTTTAGTAAAAGACACGAAAGATGCATTTAGCATAAAAATACCAGTTATATAGGTAACATAAAGATCTTAATGAGTTATAGGTATTGCTCGGTCAAGAAGGAGGATCAGTATATCAATTCGTTCGTACGTGGGGTGCGCAGTCTTTAGTCCAGTCGGTCCACGGTTGCCATGCTTTGTGTATTTTTGTGGCTTGCCCAGAGAGTGAGGCTGTAATAGTCTCATAGCTGTAATGTAGTGATACCAAGTCAGTGACTTGGGTAAGCGTCAGATGGGTGTCAGACTTCCAATGTCTGGTTATATTTAGTCTGGCTGCCATGAGGATATGGGTGGTTATGAACCTGAGGGGGTGGGGAATGTCCTCAATGGTGAGATTGAGGATCGCTAAAGCCGGTGTTGGAGGGGTCTTGATTTGGGTGATGTTCGAGATTAAGTTGAAGGTGTCTTCCCAGTATTTTTGTAAGTTGGCGCAAGACCAAAAGACGTGTAGTAAGTCGCTTGTGGAAGATTTACATCTCCAGCAAGTATTAGGGATTTGAGGGTTAAAGGATGTTATTCGGGCTGGTGTCAGGTACCATCTTAGTGTAATCTTCTGTGTGAGTTCCCATAGGGCCGCACATTTGGTGGATTTGTAATTAGTTTTGAGGGCTTGTTGCCATTGTGTGTCCGTAAAGTTTGTGGCGAGGTCTTTTTCCCAGGTGTGGTGAGGTGGCAATTTGGTAAAGGTACGTTTGTGATGGAGGTTATTATAAAAGTATGAAATCCCTTTCATTTTTGTGTCGGGGTTGGTGAAGTATTGCCAAGTCTTGGGGTGGATATTGTAGATGGGGAGTGGTATAGTTTCCAGGCAGTGACGTATACGGAGATAGGTGAAGTATTCTGTTGAAGGTATGGCATGTGTGGCTTGTAGTTGAGGGAATGTTGAGATGTGGTTGTCTTGTACTATGTCTTGTATGTAGCATATGCCTTTAAGGATCCATGGAGAAAGTGAGATTTCTGGCATTAGATGGAGTAATGATTGTATGGGGATGTGGGAATGAGGCGTGTTAGAAGTGTAGTTCATTAGGGATGTCGCTTTTTTCCAAGCCTGTGCTGAAGCTATCACAGTGGGAGAAAGGGATCTTGGGATTGGAGCGCCTAGCGGAGTGCTTAGTAACCATGTTTTCAGGTTGGGTCTTGTGAGTGAAGATTGTTCGATGTGACCCCACCGAGTGGATGGGGATGGTTGAAACCAGCAGGGTAGTTGGGCTAGGATGGCAGCCAGGTGGTAGTCTTCGAAGTCTATTGAGTTCGAACCACCCACCATTCTGTGTTTGATCAGTTTTGTGTGGGCGCATCTGGGTCGTTTGTCTTTCCATAGGAATTTATTAAATAACGTCTGGAGGGATCTGAAAAATTTGGCGGGCAGGGGAATGGGTAGGGTTCTAAAGTAGTAGAGTATTTGGGGAAGGCAGATCATTTTAAAGGCTGCAAGCCTACCTGTCCAGGAGAGTTCGTGTTTCGCTATTTTTTGTGCGGTCTTTTGAATGTTTTGGAGGAGTGGGAGGTAGTTGCATGAATAGAGTTTTTTAGTCGTCCTCGGTAATTGGATGCCTAGATATGAAATGTCAGAATCTGCCCAGGCAAATGGATATTGTACTTGGAGGAGGTTCCTCATAGTAGCGTCTACATTGATATCTAGTAGGAAGGATTTGGTCGTATTGATTTTGTAGTATGAGACCGAGCTAAACCAATTCAGTATCTTTTGTACTTCTGCCAGGGAAACAGTCGGGTTGGTGAGGATGAGGATGACATCATCCGCAAACAGGCTAATTTTGTGGTGATAAGGACCGATTCGTAGGCCCGAGATGTTGGCATTAGAGCGGATATGTTCTGCTAGGGGTTCCATAATCATGTTGAATATGAGGGGGGATAGGGGGCATCCTTGGCGGGTGCCGTTTGTGATTGGGAATGGCCGAGATAAGATGCCTTCTGTATAAACTTGAGCTTCGGGGTTGGAATATAAGGCCATGATGGCTCTGAGAATTTGGTCTTGGAACCCAAACTTCCGGAGGACCAACTCTAGGTAGGACCAGTGAACTCTGTCGAACGCCTTCTCTGCATCCAGGGATAGGAGCAGAGAAGGCGTTCCGGTGGATTCAGCATGATGAATAAGGTTAATCATCCTTCTGGTGGCATCTGAGGCTTGTCTGCCTTTTGTGAAGCCTGTTTGATCTTGGTTTATAATAGTGGGCATAATTTTGAGTAGTCTTGTCGCTAAAGTTTTGGCGTATAATTTGAGGTCTAGGTTGAGTAAGGAGATGGGGCGGAAGTTTTGGGGGACATTCGACTGTTTCCCTGGTTTCGGCAATGTGATAACCAACGCTTTTAAATATTCTGGCGAAAAGGTAGAAGAGGAGGCAGCATGATTAAATAGGTCATTAAGATGTGGGATCAACTGTGGGTAAAATTTTTTATAGTATTCCCCTGTTAATCCATCGGGGCCCGGTGCTTTACCGCTAGGGAGGGAGTCTATAGTTTTTTTGATTTCTTGATCAGTGAACGGGGCATTTAAGGTGGTCAATTGTTTCTCGGTCAATTTGGGTAGATCTAGCTTGTGGAGGAAGTGGTCTATTTCAGCTTGGGTGGGTTGAGGGGTCTGGGGGTCCTGTTTCAGGTTGTAGAGGTCTTTATAGTAAGCGCTGAAGGCATCGGCTATATCTTGGGGGTTACTTAAGGGGGTGTTAGTATGGGGGTGAATGAGTTGGGTTATTTTAGTTTTGATACGTCTACCTTTTAGTCGTTGGGAGAGTTTATTGCCAGCTTTGTTAAAGGTAGAGTATGTAGATGCTTTAAATTTCCTGTGAAGGAACTCATAGGAGTGGAGGAGTAGGGTTCTAAGCTCCTGTCTGAGGTTTAGTAATTGGTTGGCCTGTGGGTCTTGGGGGTCATTTTTGAGCCTGTGTTCTAGGGTTGCTATCTGTGTTGTTAATTCGTCTATCTGCTGCGTCCTCTTCTTCTTGTGCTGAGAACTAAGTTTAATTAACATTCCCCGCATATATGCTTTGTGTGTGCTCCACACCACGGCAGGGTTGGGTACCGAGCCTTTGTTCAAGGAGAAGAATTCAGTAATGTGTTTCGATATTTCTGGGGTGTACGTGTCGCTTTGTAAAATATAGTTGTTAGCACGCCAGAGAAACGTGTTTTGCTGTAAATTGGTATCCTGTATTGTAATTGAGATGGGGGCATGGTCCGACCATGTCGTGGTGTGGATCTTTGAGTCAGATATTTTTTGCAAAATACATTAGTCAGACAGGAACAGGTCTATTCTTGAATACGAGCGGTGTCTGGATGAGAAAAAGGTAAAGTCGCGTTCAGAGCCTTGATGGCATCTCCATACATCGTATAGATCCTGTGAGGCGATGAATTTTTTTAGAGGAGATTCACGGCGTTTCGTGGGTGAGGTAGAGTCCATCAAAACGTCTGGGACCAGGTTGAAGTCGCCACATATTATTTTGTGGCCCTTTTCAATGGTGTTGGCTGAGCGAAGGACTTTGTGGAGGAATCTCAGTTGGTGAGAGTTTGGGGCGTAGATATTGATTAAGGTATAGTTCGCTTTGTTGATTGTGCAGATTAGGATAAGAAAACGACCCTCTGGGTCTGATATTACATCAAGGAGTTGGAAATCTAGAGTGTTCCGGATCGCTATCATGACCCCTCTTGTTTTAGTGGGGTGCGTGGCATGGAAGATATGTGGATATTGGTGGTTGTTGCATAAGGGAGTATTGGAGTGCAGTAGGTGGGTTTCCTGGATACATAGCACGTCGCTGTGGAGAGCCGCAGCGGTTTTCCACAGTGAGTGACGTTTGGCGGGATGATTTAGCCCGTTGGCATTTAAAGAGAGAATGGTGAATGGCATCTTGCGGTGTGTGTAGTGCACAACACTTACAGTTAGGCGTTGGAGGGTTGGTCCGGAGGTACCTGATGTTGGGATTCAGCTGTTGGGAATCGGAAGTCCGAGACTTGAGTGTAGGCTGAGGTGGTAGTAGGCTGATCTTGGAGGTTGGTGCTGGAGGATCCTGGGTCAAGGAATTAGTGGTTGCTTCGTGGCAGTCTGAGTTTCTGTAAAAAGATTTGGACTAGAATGCTGCGAATAGAGCAATGTGTTAGATTACAGGTAATATAAAATAAAAACAACAAAAAGAAAGGAAAGAAAAAAGTCAACGCAGTAACAGAGCGTGAAGAATATAATACAGCTGGTGGAGCTTGGCGAAGTGATCCAGTAGTGGGAAGTTCGGTGTAGTAGTTGGAGGTGGTTCTTCTATTGGTAGAAAGAAAAGCTAGAGGGGGTGTTGAACACCTTATATGCCTCTATATGGGGGTGCAGGGAGTCAATAATACCGGAAGGAGAAGGCAGGAGTAGCAGGTTGCCAGAGCTCAGGGGAGCTAAGTTAACTGTTAGCGGCCAAGTGAAGTAATGAGGTATGCATCTTTCAGTTGAGATTGCGATTTTGTAAGTTGCGGGACGTATTGGGTCCTCTGTCTGAGGAAGGTGGTTTGGGTAACTCAGGAGTTATCCGCCAGGAGTGGAGGAGCTTTAGGCCTTTTTCTAGATCTCCAATGGCATGTGTTTGGCCGTTGTGTGCAATAAGGATGGTTGCAGGGTAGCGCCATTTGTATTGCAGCTTATGATTTTGCAGGCTTTTGGTTATCGGGTTAAGCTGTCTTCGCATTTGGAGGGTGTACTTGGACAGGTCGGGAAAGAGTTGGATGCCAGTGTATGGAGCAGGTAGGGGTGATTTAGCTCTGAGTCCCATGAGGAGTTTCTCTTTGATGTGGTAGAAGTGGACCCTCATTAAGACATCTCTGGGGACCGAGGTTGCTAGGTGGGCTGGTTTGGCGATTCTGTGAATCCTATCTATTATGATATCGCGCGGGGACGCTTCAGGAATCACTATGTGCATCAGTTCCTTTGCGTATCTCGACAAGTCCGCGGGGAGTATGGTCTCAGGGACGCCTCTCAACTTTATGTTGTTCCTGCGGGACCTGTCTTCTAAATCGGCCAGCTTGGCCCGCATCCATGCCTGTTCTTCTTTAACTGTGTCATAGGCATCAATGACTCCATTAACTGTGGATGTGCATGCATGTATCCCTCTCTCAGTGTTAGTCACCCTGTCTTCCAGTAGATGAATATCAGAGGTGATTCTGTGGAACATGGATGAGAGGTCCGTCATGAGGGAGGTCTGGAGGGAGAGCAGCATGTCCTTCAGTGTGGTGTCCATGACTGGTTGGCCTGAGGTGGGGAAGGAGGCCATGGAGGAATGCAGGGCCTGGTCTAGGGAGAAGGGGATAGGAGCCTGGGCCTCAATTTTTTGGCGCTGTGAGCGGTGTGGCGGCGTGTCAAGTCGCATCTTAGCTTTGGCTGGGCTGTTAGGGAGTGGGTCACCCTCCAGTGCTTGGGATGGGTCAGCTACAGTACCTGGGTCTGTGCAGTCATCCGTGGCGGCATCCGGGAGGTCCGTGTAGGGCTCGCGCGGCGCGGCCTGGTCGGCGCCATCTTGGATATCCCGTCCCGCCGGCTTGTAGGCAAATTCTGTCAGTTTCTGGGGCCTGTGGTCAGTAAATCGCTTCCTAGATGCCTGCATCGTCGTCTCCTGGGTGCGTGGAGCGAGGATGGCTGTGGATGGGGTTGTATATACGGCCGATTGCGGTGGATTGTGTCCCCTGGCTGGCGAGCTGTAAGCTTAGGCGTCCATCTTCTTCTCCGGCCGGCCACGCCCCGTCTTTCTTCATTTTCAAAAACAAATGAGAGCTGCAAAATACTCACCATGCCTCTCAGCAAATAGCTTGGGGTGTCTACTTTCCAAAATGGGGTCATTTGGGGGGGGGGGGTTGTGCCACCTGGGCATTCCATGGCCTCCAAAACTGTGATAGGCAGTGAAGAGTGAATATAAAAATTTACATCCTTAGAAATCCTGAAGGCGGTGATTGGTTTTCGGGGCCCCGTACGTGGCTAGGCTCCCAAAAAGTCCCACACATGTGGTATTCCCATACTCAGGAGAAGCAGCTAAATGTATTTTGGGGTGCAATTCCACATATGCCCATGGCCTGTGTGAGCAATATATCATTTAAAGAAACCTTTGTGCAAAAAAAAAAAGTGTCAATTTCCCGCAACTTGTGTCAAAATATAAAATATTCCATGGACTCAACATGCCTCTCAGCAAATAGCTTGGGGTGTCTACTTTCCAAAATGGGGTCATTTTGGGGCGTTTTGTGCCATCTGGGCATTTTATGGGCTTCAAAACTGTGATAGGTAGTGAGGAGTAAAATCAAACATTTACGCCCTTAGAAATCCTGAAGGCGGTGATTGGTTTTCGGGGCCCCGTACGCGGCTAGGCTCCCAAAAAGTCCCACACATGTGGTATCCCCGTACTCAGGAGAAGCAGCTGAATATATTTTGGGGTGCAATTCCACATATGCCCATGGCCTGTGTGAGCAATATATCATTTAGTGACAACTTTTTGTATTTTTTTTTTTTTTAATCACTGTCATTATTCAATCACTTGGGACAAAAAAAATGAATATTCAATGGGCTCAACATGCCTCTCAGCAATTTCCTTGGGGTGTCTACTTTCCAAAATGGGGTCATTTGGGGGGGTTTTGTACTGCCCTGCCATTTTAGCACCTCAAGAATTGACATAGGCAGTCATAAACTGAAAGCTGTGTAAATTCCAGAAAATGTACCCTAGTTTGTAGACGCTATAACTTTTGCGGAAACCAATAAATATATGCTTATTGACATTTTTTTTACCAAAGACATGTGGCCGAATACATTTTGGCCTAAATGTATGACTAAAATTGAGTTTATTGGATTTTTTTTATAACAAAAAGTAGAAATTATCATTTTTTTTTTTTAATTTTCGGTCTTTTTCCGTTTATAGCGCAAAAAATTAAAACCGCAGAGGTGATCAAATACCATCAAAAGAAAGCTCTATTTGTGGGAAGAAAAGGACGCAAATTTTGTTTGGGTACAGCATTGCACGACCGCGCAATTAGCAGTTAAAGCGACGCAGTGCCAAATTGTAAAAAGTGCTCTCGTCAGGAAGGGGGTAAATCCTTCCGGGGCTGAAGTGGTTAAAGACAAAAGATGTAGCACTGCATAAAACAAAACATAGTTAAGAACAAATACAATAACTAATTACAAAACATAATAGATTACAATATCAACTGCCATGCTCCATCCCATTATTGCTCACTGACATCCGGTCTCTTCTGCCTGCAGCTGGATGCCAGAAAACAAGGTGGCCATCACTGGGTAGCACACGTATAGGCCAATCAATGCCAGAACAGACCAGGCTCAGATCTGTGTATATATCAGTGTAATACATTAATCAATTTGGAATAAATATTGTCTATGAATATAACCAATAAAATATATAACGATATATAGAATGTATAGAAAGAAAAAAAACATGTGAGAAAACATCAAATAAATGAGGAAAACATATAAATATATGAATATAAATATGAACCATACATAAGTATTGCATACTCACAGAAGAAGCTGCTAAAATGGAGATAAACCAAGGGTGCCAAAATAGAGACTGTGGTCTCAGTTGTAAAGGCAGACGATGGAAATGCTGCAAAATGGGGTAGTAGAGGCTATAATTAGGTTCAGACTGCACAGACTGGGGTTTAAAAATGACATTGTCAAAAAGGCAAAGAAAAGGGAGGGGGGAGATTAGTATAAAGACATGTAAAGTCAAAATCAAATGAGTCTAGGTCAAATGTTACACAGAAAAGAGACCGAATTCCTACGGCAAATCATCTGTCCCCTGTAGGGAGTTTAAAACAGATGGCAGCAGGTAGGGATGAGCCGAACATCCCCCGGTTCGGTTCGCACCAGAACCTGCGAACGGACCGAAAGTTTGCACGAACGTTAGAACCCCATTGACGTCTATGGGACTTGAACGTTCAAAATCAAAAGTGCTCATTTTAAAGGCTAATTTGCATGGTATTGTCCTAAAAAGGGTTTGGGGACCCGGGTCCTACCCCAGGGGACATGTATCAATGCAAAAAAAACTTTTAAAAACGGCCGTTTTTTCGGGAGCAGTGATTTTAATGATGCTTAAAGTAAAAAAAAAAAAAGTGAAATATTCCTTTAAATATCGTCCCTTGGGGGTGTCTATAGTATGCCTATAAAGTGGCGCGTGTTTCCCGTGTTTAGAACAGTCCCTGCACCAAATGTCATTTTTAACCACTTGCCGACCGCCTCACGCCTATATACGTGAGCAGAGCGGCACGGGCAGGCAAAATCACGTACCTGAAACGTGATTGCCTTCCCGCGGGTGGGGGGTCCGATCGGACCCCCCCCGGTGCCAGCTGCGGTCGGCATTTGGTTGGAAGCGATGAGAGACGAGGGGGAGGCCATCCGATCGTGGCCCCCCCTCGCGATCGCTCCCAGCCAATGAGAAACATCCCCTGCCTCTGTATAGTACACAGAGGCAGAGGATGTGATGTCATCTCTCCTCGGCTGGCCAGTTTCCGTTCCAGCGCCGAGGAGAGATGACATGTAAGTGCACCAACACACAAACACACACTGTAGAACATGCCAGGCATACATTACACCCCCGATCCCCCCCCGATCGCCCCCCGATCCCCCCCCAATCACCCCCCCCCCTGTCACAAACTGACACGAAGCAGGTTTTTTTTTTTTTTTTTTTCCTGATTACTGCATAGTGTCAGTTTGTGACAGTTAGCAGTGTTGGGACAGTTACTGTTACCCCCCTGTAGGTCTAGGGTACCCCCCTAACCCCCCTAATAAAGTTTTAACCCCTTGATCACCCCCCCTCACCAGTGTCACTAAGCGATCATTTTTCTGATCGCTGTATTAGTGTCGCTGGTGACGCTAGTTAGGGACGTAAATATTTAGGTTCGCCGTCAGTGTTTTATAGTGACAGGGACCCCCATATACTACCGAATAAATGTTTTAACCCCTTGATTGCCCCCTAGTTAACCCTTTCACCACTGATCACCATATAACCGTTACGGGTGACGCTGGTTAGTTTGTTTATTTTTTATAGTGTCAGGGCACCCGCCGTTTATTACCGAATAAAGGTTTAGCCCCCTGTAGGTCTAGGGTACCCCCCTTACCCCCCTAATAAAGTTTTAACCCCTTGATCACCCCCCGTCACCAGTGTCGCTAAGCGATCATTTTTCTGATCGCTGTATTAGTGTCGCTGGTGACGCTAGTTAGGGACGTAAATATATAGGTTCGCCGTCAGTGTTTTATAGCGACAGGGACCCCCATATACTATCTAATAAATGTTTTAACCCCTTGATGGCCCCCTAGTTAACCCTTTTACCACTGATCACCGTATAACCGTTACGGGTGACGCTGGTTAGTTCGTTTATTTTTTATAGTGTCAGGGCACCCGCCGTTTATTACCGAAAAAAGGTTTAGCCCCCTGATCGCCCGGCGGTGATATGCGTCGCCCTAGGCATCGTCAGATTAGCGCCAGTACCGCGAACACCCACGCACGCAGCATACGCCTCCCTTAGTGGTATAGTATCTGAACGCATCAATATCTGATCCGATCAGATCTATACTAGCGTCCCCAGCAGTTTAGGGTTCCCAAAAACGCAGTGTTAGCGGGATCAGCCCAGATACCTGCTAGCACCTGCGTTTTGCCCCTCCGCCTGGCCCAGCCCAGTCCAGCCCACCCAAGTGCAGTATCGATCGATCACTGTCACTTTTTTTGTAGCATTTTGGTGAACTGGCAAGCACCAGCGGCCTAGTACACCCCGGTCGTAGTCAAACCAGCACTGCAGTAACACTTGGTGACGTGGCGAGTCCCATAAGTGCAGTTCAAGCTGGTGAGGTGGCAAGCACAAGTAGTGTCCCGCTGCCACCAAAAAGACAAACACAGGCCCGTCGTGCCCATAGTGCCCTTCCTGCTGCATTCACCAATCCTAATTGGGAACCCACCGCTTCTGCAGCGCCCGTACTTCCCCCATTCACATCCCCAACCAAATGCAGTCGGCTGCATGAGAGGCATTTATATATCCTCCCAAGTACCCCTACCCAACGAACCCCCCCAAAAAAGATGTTGTGTCTGCAGCAAGCGCGGATATAGGCGTGACACCCGCTATTATTGTCCCTCCTGTCCTGACAATCCTGGTCTTTGCATTGGTGAATGTTTTGAACGCTACCATGCACTAGTTGAGTATTAGCGTAGGGTACAGCATTGCACAGACTAGGCACACTTTCACAGGGTCTCCCAAGATGCCATCGCATTTTGAGAGACCTGAACCTAGAACCGGTTACAGTTATAAAAGTTACAGTTACAAAAAAAAAGTGTAAAAAAAAAAAAAAAACACAAACTAAAATAAAAAAAAATAGTTGTCGTTTTATTGTTCTCTCTCTCTATTCTCTCTCTCTATTGTTCTGCTCTTTTTTACTGTATTCTATTCTGCAATGTTTTATTGTTATTATGTTTTATCATGTTTGCTTTTCAGGTATGCAATTTTTTTATACTTTACCGTTTACTGTGCTTTATTGTTAACCATTTTTTTGTCTTCAGGTACGCCATTCACGACTTTGAGTGGTTATACCAGAATGATGCCTGCAGGTTTAGGTATCATCTTGGTATCATTCTTTTTAGCCAGCGGTCGGCTTTCATGTAAAAGCAATCCTAGCGGCTAATTAGCCTCTAGACTGCTTTTACAAGCAGTGGGAGGGAATGCCCCCCCCACCGTCTTCCGTGTTTTTCTCTGGCTCTCCTGTCTCAACAGGGAACCTGAGAATGCAGCCGGTGATTCAGCCAGCTGACCATAGAGCTGATCAGAGACCAGAGTGGCTCCAAACATCTCTATGGCCTAAGAAACTGGAAGCTACGAGCATTTTATGACTTAGATTTCGCCGGATATAAATAGCGCCATTGGGAAATTGGTGAAGCATTTTATCACACCGATCTTGGTGTGGTCAGATGCTTTGAGGGCAGAGGAGAGATCTAGGGTCTAATAGACCCCAATTTTTTCAAAAAAGAGTACCTGTCACTACCTATTGCTATCATAGGGGATATTTACATTCCCTGAGATAACAATAAAAATGATTTAAAAAAAAAAAATGAAAGGAACAGTTTAAAAATAAGATAAAAAAGCAAAAAAATAATAAAGAAAAAAAATAAATAAATAAAAAGCACCCCTGTCCCCCCTGCTCTCGCGCTAAGGCGAACGCAAGCGGCGGTCTGGCGTCAAATGTAAACAGCAATTGCACCATGCATGTGAGGTATCACCGCGAAGGTCAGATCGAGTGCAGTAATTTTAGCAGTAGACCTCCTCTGTAAATCTAAAGTGGTAACCTGTAAAGGCTTTTAAAGGCTTTTAAAAATGTATTAATTTTGTTGCCACTGCACGTTTGTGCGCAATTTTAAAGCATGTCATGTTTGGTATCCATGTACTCGGCCTAAGATCATCTTTTTTATTTCATCAAACATTTGGGCAATATAGTGTGTTTTAGTGCATTAAAATTTAAAAAAGTGTGTTTTTTCCCCAAAAAATGCGTTTGAAAATCGCTGCGCAAATACTGTGTGAAAAAAAAAATGAAACACCCACCATTTTAATCTGTAGGGCATTTGCTTTAAAATAATATATAATGTTTGGGGGTTCAAAGTAATTTTCTTGCAAAAAAAAATAATTTTTTTATGTAATCAAAAAGTGTCAGAAAGGGCTTTGTCTTCAAGTGGTTAGAAGAGTGGGTGATGTGTGACATAAGCTTCTAAATGTTGTGCATAAAATGCCAGGACAGTTCAAACCCCCCCCAAATGACCCCATTTTGGAAAGTAGACACCCCAAGCTATTTGCTGAGAGGCATGTCGAGTCCATGGAATATTTTATATTGTGACACAAGTAGCGGGAAAGAGACAAATTTTTTTTTTTTTTTTTTTGCACAAATTTGTCACTAAATGTTATATTGCTCAAACATGCTATGGGAATATGTGAAATTACACCCCAAAATAAATTCTGTTGCTTCTCCTGAGTACGGGGATACCACATGTGTGGGACTTTTTGGGAGCCTAGCCGCGCACGGGACCCCGAAAACCAAGCACCGCCTTCAGGCTTTCTAAGGCCGTAAATTTTTGATTTCACTCTTCACTGCCTATCACAGTTTCGGAGGCCATGGAATGCCCAGGTGGCACAAACCCCCCCCAAATTACCCCATTTTGGAAAGTAAACACCCCAAGCTATTTGCTGAGAGGTATAGTGAGTATTTTGCAGACCTCACTTTTTGTCACAAAGTTTTGAAAATTGAAAAAAGAAAAAAAAAATTTTTTTTCTGGTCTTTCTTCATTTTCAAAAACAAATGAGAGCTGCAAAATACTCACCATGCCTCTCAGCAAATAGCTTGGGGTGTCTACTTTCCAAAATGGGGTCATTTGTGGGGGTTTGTGCCATCTTGGCATTTTATGGCCTTCAAAACTGTGATAGGTAGTGAGGAGTAAAATCAAAAATGTATGCCCTTAGAAATCCTGAAGGTGGTGCTGGGTTTTCGGGGCCCCGTACGCGGCTAGGCTCCCAAAAAGTGCCACACATGTGGTATCCCCGTACTCAGGAGAAGCAGCTGAATTTATTTTGGGGTGCAATTCCACATATGCCCATGGCCTGTGTGAGCAATATATCATTTAGTGACAACTTTTTGTAAATTTTTTTTTTTTTTGTCATTATTCAATCACTTGGGACAAAAAAAATAAATATTCAATGGGTTCAACATGCCTCTCAGCAATTTCCTTGGGGTGTCTACTTTCCAAAATGGGGTCATTTGGGGGGGGGTTTGTACTGCCTGCCATTTTAGCACCTCAAGAAATGACATAGGCAGTCATAAACTAAAAGCTGTGTAAATTCCAGAAAATGTACCCTAGTTTGTAGACGCTATAACTTTTGCGCAAACCAATAAATATACGCTTATTGACATTTTTTTTTACCAAAGACATGTGGCCGAATACATTTTGGCCTAAATGTATGACTAAAATTTAGTTTATTGGATTTTTTTTATAACAAAAAGTAGAAAATATCATTTTTTTTCAAAATTTTCAGTCTTTTTCCGTTTATAGCGCAAAAAATAAAAACGGCAGAGGTGATCAAATACCATCAAAAGAAAGCTCTATTTGTGGGAAGAAAAGGACGCAAATTTCGTTTGGGTAGAGCATTGCATGACCGCGCAATTAGCAGTTAAAGCGACGCAGTGCCGAATTGTAAAAAGTGCTCTGGTCAGGAAGGGGGTAAATCCTTCCGGGGCTGAAGTGGTTAAAGGAAAAAATCTCATTTAAAACTGCTTGCGGGTTTAATGTAATGTCCGGTCCTGGCAATATGGATGAAAATCAGTGAGATAAACACCATGGGTACCCCCCAGTCCATTACCAGGCCCTTTGGGTCTTGTATGGATATTAAGGGGAACCCCGCACCCAAATTAAAATAAGGAAAGGTGTGGGGCCACCAGGCCCTATATACTCTGAACAGCAGTATACAGGCGGTGCAAACAAGACAGGGACTGTAGGTTTGTTGTTAAGTAGAATCTGTTTGTCATTTTGAACGGGTACATTTTTAACGTGTTTAGCTCCAGCCAAAAAATCTTTTTTAAGCTTTTTGGAAAACATAGGGAAGGGTTATTACCCCTGTGACATTTGTTTTGCTGTCTTTCCTCTTTAGAAGATTTCACCTTACTTTTTGTCCCAATGACAAATGCTTTTAGAGAATTTGGGTTTTTTTGTGGAACAAGGATTGGAAAGCATCAGTGGAAAGGAGAAATGTTTTTCCCATATTAACTCTTACAGGAGAGAATTTCCCTTCCTAGGGGTAGATTTCATCTCACTTCCTGTTGTCTCCTTCCGTTTGCAAGAAGGAGTCGTTTGTAAGTTAGATGTTTGAAAGTAGGGGCCTGCCCTAAATACTCAACAGAAATTTGGGCCTTAGGTGTTGTTGTGGCCACAACACTGTAAGCCCTCACAGGGCCCTGCTGTGAAATATTAGATCAAGAATTGTAATTACATGCCCCTGTTGAACAGGGGCAGAAAAAGTGGGCCTTTCGTGGTGGTGGTGGTGCTGGTGCCACAACACTGTAAGTCCTCACTCGCTCTTGGTGGGTGCAGAAATGGGCCGTGCTGTGAAATATTAGATCAAGAATTGTAATTACATGCCCCTGTTAAACAGGGGCAGAAAAATTGGGCCTTTGGTGGTGGTGGTGCTGGTGCCACAACACTGCAACCCCTCACAGACACTCTAGTTGGAATGCAGGAACGAGCCCTGCTGCAAAGTATTGCATCAAAAATTGTAATTACACGCCCCTGTTAAACAGGGGCAGAAAAATTGGGCCTCAGGCACTGGTGCTGGTGCCACAACACTGCAACCCCTCACAGACACTCTAGTTGGAACGCAGGAACGAGCCCTGCTGCAAAGTATTGCATCAAAAATTGTAATTACACGCCCCTGTTAAACAGGGGCAGAAAAATTGGGCCTTAGGCACTGGTGCCACAACACTGCAACCCCTCACAGACACTCTAGTTGGAACGCAGGAATGAGCCCTGCTGCAAAGTATTGCATCAAAAATTGTAATTACACGCCCCTGCTAAACAGGGGCAGAAAAATTGGGCCTTAGGCACTGGTGGTGGCGCCCAGAACCAAAAATGTTCTTGCAAGCTATCAGTGTGATGATTGAGGAGGAAGAGGATAATTACTCAGGGATAGTCACTCAGCATCAGCATAGGCAGTCTTTGAAGGGATCTGAGATTTCAAAAAAAATTATTCGGTTACATCAGCTTTAGGTGCTTGGTAGCTGGTGGTGATCCAAGACTGATTCATTTTTTTGAAGGTCAGTCGATCGACCGAGTCGGTGGACAGACGCACCCTGTGATCGGTTACCACGCCTCCAGCAGCACTGAATGTGCGTTCCGAAAGAACGCTGGATGCAGGACAGGCCAGTAGCTCAATTGCATACTGTGCAAGCTCTGGCCAGTGATCCATCCTCAAGACCCAGTAACCCAGAGGATTTTCGGTGGGAAAGGTGTCCAAGTCTGATCTTGCCCCTAGGTATTCCTGCACCATGTAAAACAGACGCTGGCGATGGTTGCTGGAACTGATCATACCTTGGGGCTGCGGACCAAAAAATTGTCTGAACGCATCGGTCAGACGGCCACCTTCTCCACCGCTCCTTCTTTGACTGACGGAAGCCTCAGCAACACGTTGTCCAGAAACAGGAGTTTGTAACCTCCCAGTCTCTAGGAACGCGTTGCACAGACCTTTCTGCAAGGCCTCCCGAAGATGTTTCATCCTCTGCTCCCTCTGCGATGGCAAGATAAGGTCCGCAACCTTACCCTTGTAACGTGGATCAAAGAGGGTTGCCAGCCAGTATTGGTCCTTCTCCTTGATACCACGAATATGAGGATCCTTACGCAGGCTTTGCAGGATCAGGGAGGCCATGCAGCGTAGGTTTGCTGAGGCATTCGGTCCGGAGTCCTCTGGGTCACTAAGGACAACATGGTCCGCAGCTACCTCCTCCCAGCCACGTACAAGTCCATGTGTTTCTTGGGACTGATCCCTTAAAGACTGCTGCTGATGCTGAGTGCCAGGCTCCACCTCCATACTGACACAATCTTCCTCCTCCTCCTCCTCATCCTCTTCCTGTGTGATCGGCGGGCACGCAGGAACACTGTCTGGATAAAGGGGGCCTTGAGTGCTAAGGAAGTCCTCCTCTTCCTGCCTCTGTTCTGCCTCAAGTGCCCTGTCCATTATTCCACGCAGAGTGTGCTCCAACAGGTGGACAAGGGGGACAGTGTCACTGATGCATGCACTGTCACTGCTCACCATCCTTGTGGCCTCCTCAAATGGTGACAGGACAGTGCATGCATCCCTGATCATGGCCCACTGGCGTGGGAAAAAAAACCAAGCTCCCCTGACCCTGTCCTGGTGCCAAAGTCGCACAGGTACTCATTGATGGCCCTCTGCTGCGTGTGCAGCCGCTGCAGCATGGCCAACGTTGAGTTCCACCTGGTGGGCATGTCACAGATTAGGCAGTTCTTGGGCAGGTTAAACTTCTTTTGAAGGTCCGTCAGCCGAGCACTGGCATTATATGACCGGCGGAAATGCACACAGACTTTCCTGGCCTGCCTCAGGACATCCTGTAAGCCTGGGTAAATGCCCAAGAACCGCTGCACCACCAAGTTAAGGACGTGAGCCAAACAGGGCACATGGGTCATTTGTCCCTGTCGGAGGGGAGAGAGGAGGTTGGTGCCATTGTCGCAAACCACCATTCCTGCCTTAAGTTGGCGTGGTGTCAACCACCTCTGAACCTGTCCCTGCAGAGCTGACAGAACCTCTGCCCCAGTGTGGCTCCTGTCCCCCAAGCACACCAGCTCAAGCACCGCATGGCATCTTTTGGCCTGCGTACTTGCGTAGCCCCTTGAACGGCTACGGAGCACCGCTGGTTCCAAGGACAAAGCACAGGAAGAGGCCATGGAGGAAGAAGAAGAGGAGGCTGTGGAGGAGAGAGGTGTGTCACAATCATTAGCATTTTGGAGGCGTGTTGGCGGAACAACCTCCAACACTACTGCACCTTGTCCTGCATCCTTCCCAGCTGCCAGCAGAGTCACCCAATGCGCTGTGAAACTTAGGTAACGTCCCTGTCCATGCCTGCTGGACCATGAGTCAGCGGTAATATGCACCTTACCGCTGACCGCCCTGTCCAGTGAGGCATGGACATTGCCTTCCACATGCCGGTAGAGAGCCGGAATCGCCTTCCGTGAGAAAAAGTGGCGTTTGGGTACCTGTCACTGAGGAACCGCACATTCCACAAACTCACGGAAGGGGGCAGAGTCTACCAAATGAAAAGGCAGCAGTTGAAGTGCTAGCAATTTTGCCAAGCTAGCATTCAACCGCTGGGCATGTGGATGGCTGGGAGCAAACTTCTTTCGGCGGTGCAGCAGCTGGGGCAGGGAAATTTGCCTGGTACAATCTGACGTCGGTGTACCAAAAGCAGATTGCCCACAAGTACTTGGCTGTGACACACCTAATTCTACACCTTCATTCCTCTCAGTGCAGGTCTCAGAGAGGACTGAAGGTCTAGTGGGGTTGGAAATCTCAGCAGATGAGGAGCAAGGAGAGGTCCTCTTTGTTCTTTGGTGTGGGTCTTTTAGATACGCTTGCCAATGAACTGCATGGCAGGTCAACATATGTCTGGTCAAGCATGTGGTACCCAAGCGGGAGATGTTTTGGCCACGTGAGATACGCTTGAGACATATGTTGCAAATAGCAGCGGTGCGATCTGATGCACTCGTCTCAAAAAAGGCCCACACCAAAGAACTTTTTGAATAACGCGCAGAGACTGCAGCGCCCTGCACATGTGGAGCTTTGGGGTGTGATGCAGTCAATGTGCTGCCCCTGGAGGGCATCCTGCCTCGTTGGTGATGTGTCACCTCCTCCTCCTCTCTCCTATCAGGCACCCACGTTGAGTCAGTGACCTCATCATCCCCTCCCTCCTCATCACTGGAGCAAACCTGGCAGTATGCTGAAGCAGGGGGAGCATGACTGCCAGATTGCTGTCCTTCTTGGGCACCCCCCCTCTGTCCGTGCTCATGTTACTGCCTTCATCATCCATGTTACTGCCATCATCAGAGCCTTCCAAACGCTGGGCATCCTCTTGGAGCATGTACCCAACACTGTGGTCAAACAATTCGAGGGACTCCTCAGGAGGACATGGTGGGGCTAGGGAAGGAGTCACTGATGACATTGAGCCGAGGGAAGTGGCCGCTGCATTGCCAGACAAAGTACCCTGGGCATGGGTGAGAGAGGATGAGGAGGATGAGGACGGCTTGGTCATCCACTCGACCAAGTCTTCCACATGTTGCGGCTCAACACGGCCAGCTGCCGAAAAAAAGGCCAAGCGTGTCCCACGGCCACGTGCTGATGAGGATGCACCGTCTCCACGACCAGCACTAGACACAGAGCCTGCTTGCCCTCTCTTATTGGCTTGTGACTGTCTGCCTCTCCTTCTTGGCCTTCCAGACATACTAATGGCCTGTAGCTGCACTAAGCTGGGATATATATATATATATATATATATATATATATATATATATATATATATATATGTACTGATACTGCAGCTAGCAAAATCAACTGCCTGCCTGTAGTATGAGAACACCACCAACCTTCTACAGGTAGCTTTAGCTGAACACTGTGCAGAGCTCGCAAAAAACTAACTTGTAGCTTTTTTAGCTGCCTGCGGTAGTGATAGGATCAGGAAAACACCACCAACCTTGTACAGGTAGCTTTAGGTGAACACTGTGCAGAGCTTGCAAAAAAATAACTTGTAGGTTTAGCTGAACACTGTGAGGTGGACGCACCACACTAACTTGTAGTTTTAGCTGAACACTGTGAGCAGGACGCACAGCACTAACTTGTAGTTTTAGCTGAACACTGTGAGCAGGACGCACTGCACTAACTTGTAGCTTTAGATGAACACTGTGCAGAGGTCTCACTACATCAACTTGTAGGTTTAGCTGAACACTGTGAGCAGGACGCACAGCACTAACTTGTAGTTTTAGCTGAACACTGTGAGCAGGACGCACAGCACTAACTTGTAGCTTTAGATGAACACTGTGCAGAGGTCTCACTACACCAACTTGTAGGTTTAGCTGAACACTGTGAGCAGGACACACTGCACTAACTGTAAATAGTCTAGTTGCCTGACTGTGGTACTAATAGGATCAAAAGAACACCAGCAATTTTATTCAGGTAGCTGTAAATACTGTAACAAGACAAGCCTGCCTGTCAGTAAGAAGATAACAGGAACGGATCTAGCTGAACACTGTGAGCAGGACGCACTGCGCTAACTTGTAGCTTTAGATGAACACTGTGCAGAGGTCTCACTACACCAAATTGTAGGTTTAGCTGAACACTGTGAGCAGGACGCACTGCACTAACTGTAAATAGTCTAGCTGCCTGACTGTGGTACTAATAGGATCAAAAGAACACCAGTAATTTTCTTCAGGTAGCTGTATATACTGTAACAAGACAAGCCTGCCTGTCAGTAGGAAGATAACAGGAACGTATCTAGCTGAACACTGTGAGCAGGACGCACTGCACTAACTGTAAATAGTCTAGCTGCCTGACTGTGGTACTAATAGGATCAAAAGAACACCAGTAATTTTCTTCAGGTAGCTGTATATACTGTAACAAGACAAGCCTGCCTGTCAGTAAGAAGATAACAGGAATGGATCTAGCTGAACACTGTGAGCAGGACGCGCTGCACTTACTGTAAATAGTCTAGCTGCCCGACTGTGGTACTAATAGGATCAAAAGAACACCAGTAATTTTCTTCAGGTAGCTGTATATACTGTAACAAGACAAGCCTGCCTGTCAGTAAGAAGATAACAGGAATTATTATTATTATTATTATACAGTATTTATATAGCGCCAACAGTTTACGTAGCGCTTTACAACTTGAGGGTAGACAGTACAAATACAATACAATTTGATACAGTAGGAATCAGAGGGCCCTGCTCCTTAGAGCTTACAATCTAAGAGGGGAGGTCAAGAGATACAAGAGGTAATAACTGTGGGTGATGTGCTGATTGAGAAGATAAATGTACAGTTGTTAGGTGGGGGCCAGATAGGCTTCTCCGAAGAGATGAGTTTTCAGGGATCGTCTGAAAGTGGATAAAGTAGGAGAAAAACGGACGGATTGGGGTAGAGCATTCCAGAGGATGGGGGAGGCTCTGGAGAAGTCCTGAAGGCGAGCATGGGATGAGGTGACAAGGGAGTTTGAGAGCAGGAGGTCTTGGGAGGAGCGAAGAGAACGATTAGGTTGGTATTTTGTGACTAGGTTAGAGATGTAGCTAGGGGCCAAGTTGTGGATGGCTTTGTAAGTTATAGTTAGTATCTTGAATTTAATTCGGTGACTGAGTGGCAGCCAATGGAGGGATTGGCAGAGGGGTGTAGCAGACGTTGAGCGGTTTGTGTGGTGGATGAGCCTGGCCGCAGCGTTCATGATGGACTGAAGTGGGGATAGCCTATTTAGAGGTAAACCAATGAGGAGGGAGTTGCAGTAGTCAAGGCGGGAGATGACCAGGGAGTGGATTAGAAGCTTTGTGGTGTCGATGGTTAGGAAGGGGCGTATCTTGGAGATGTTGCGAAGACAGAGGCGGCAAGCTTTGGATAGTGATAGAATGTGGGGTCGAAAGGTTAGTTCAGAGTCCAGGATTACACCTAGGACCTTGGCGTGGGGAGATGGGTTGATAGTTGAGCCGTTGATCTTGACAGGGAGATCAGGGGAAGTGGCACCTGAGGGAGGAAATATCATGAGCTCGGTTTTGGATAGGTTGAGTTTGAGAAAGTGATGTGACATCCAGGCTGATATGTCTGCTAATAAGTTGGTAATGCGTGAGGAGACAAGTGGAGAGAGCTGGGGGGTGGAGAGATAGATTTGGGTGTCATCAGCGTAGAGATGATATTTAAAGCCGTGGGAGGCAATCAACTGACCCAAGGAGGTGGTGTAGATTGAGAAAAGGAGAGGTCCGAGGACAGAACCTTGGGGGACCCCAACGGAAAAAGGAAGAGGAGAGGAGGAAGTAGAGTTGTAAGTGACACTGAAGGAGCGGTGGGATAGGTAGGATGAGAACCAGCGAAGAGTACAGTCACGGAGACCAAAGGAGTGGAGTTTTTCGAGGAGGAGGGGGTGGTCCACTGTGTCAAAGGCAGCAGAGAGATCCAGGAGAAGTAGTACAGAATAGTGTCCGTTGGCTTTAGCCATTAGTAGGTCATTTGAGAGTTTAAGGAGAGCAGTTTCATGAATGAATCTAGCTGAACACTGTGAGCAGGACGCACTGCACTAACTGTAAATAGTCTAGCTGCCTGACTGTGGTACTAATAGGATTAAAAGAACACCAGCAATTTTCTTCAGGTAGCTGTAAATACTGTAACAAGACAAGCCTGCCTGTCAGTAGGAAGATAACAGGAACGGATCTAGCTAAACTGAATACAGTGTATATATATATATATATATATATATATATATATATATATATATATATATGCAACACCTGGGATGCATATATATACACAATACACTGTGAGTGCAGCTAAACTGACTGACTGTTCTGCCTAATCTATCTAACTCAAATCAAATGTCACTGTCTGTCTCTCTCTCTCTCTCAATGAACGCCGGAACACACACTACACAGGGCCGCCGTGCAGGCGGCCTTATATAGTGTGGGGCGTGTACTAAATCCCCTGAGCCATAATTGGCCAAAGCCTCCTTGGCTTTGGCCAATTACGGCTCTCTGTTCAGACGGCGCTGTGATTGGCCAAGCATGCGGGTCATAAAGCATGCTTGGCCAATCATCAGCCAGCAATGCACTGCGATGCCGCAGTGAATTATGGGCCGTGACGCGCCACACGAATTTGGCGCGAACGGCCCATATCGTTCGCAATTCGGCGAACGACCGAACAGCCGATGTTCGAGTCGAACATGGGTTCGACTCGAACACAAAGCTCATCCCTAGCAGCAGGTATAGATAGAATCAGCCAGAGGTTGTTATAGCAGACCTATAGCTGAGGTCAGGGCCACCCGGTAATGTAAACGTGTGACCCCACCCCCTTCTGACGTTACGTGATGTCACATAACGTCAGAGGGGGCAGGGTCACCTGTTTACGTAACTGGGTGGCCCCATCCTCAGCTATATAACAACTGTCATCGCGAAGAGGCTTCAGTCAGCGGGAGACTCCCATGGAGGCGGAGTTTTTTCAGGTTTTTTTTATCGGGTCACCAGATGCTGTGATCGAAGATGAATGGACATTGTGGGACAGTTTTTATTTTTTTAATAAAGGACTTGTCCCAAATTGTCTCTTGTCATTTTTAACATTTTGACACTTTTTTTGCTGAATGTGTACAATGTACAATGTACCCGATACCCATTCACATGGGGGGGCCGGGATCTGGGGGTCCCCTTGTTAAAGGGGGCTTCTAGATTTTGATAAGCCCCCCGCCCGCAGACCCCCAAAACCACCGGGCAAGGGTTGTGGGGAAGAGGCCCTTGTCCTCATCAACATGGGGACAAGGTGCTTTGGGGGCGACCCCAAAGCATCCTCCCCATCCATCCTCCCCATGTTAAGGGCATGTGGCCTGGTACGGTTCAGGAGGGGGGCGCTCTCTCATCCCCCCTCTTTTCCTGCGGCCTGCCAGGTTGCGTGCTCGGATAAGGTTCTGGTATGGATTTTGGGGGGGACCCCTACGCTATTTTTTATCTTGGCTCTGGGTTCCCCTTAAAATCCATACCAGACCTGAAGGGCCTGGTATGGATTTTGGGGGGACCCCTACACCATTTTTGAAAACATTTTGGTGCAGGGTTCCCCTCAATATCCATACCGGACCTCAAGGGCCTGGTATGGATTTTGGTCTGACCCCCACACAATTTTTTTTAAAATTCGGGTGCAGGGTTTCCCTTAATATCCATACCAGATCCAAAGGGCCTGGTAATGGACTGGGGGGGGACCCATGCCATTTTTTTCAATGATTTTTATCTATATTGCCCGGACCCGACAATACATTACAACCGCAAATGGTTTTAAATTACTTTTTTTCCTTTAGAAATGTAATTTTGCTGTGGTACTGTTATAAATACAGGAAAAATGCGCTACTTTACAGGCATACCTGGGACACCCCCAGGCACGATATTTAACCACTTCAATACCAGGCACTTAGACACCTTCCCGCCCAGCCCAATTTTCAGCTTTCAGCGCTGTCACAATTTGAATGACAATTGCGCGGTCATGCCACACTGTACCCAAACAAATTTTTTATCATTTTGTTCCCACAAATAGAGCTTTCTTTTGGTGGTATTTGATCACCTCTGCGGTTTTTATTTTTTGCGCAACAAATAAAAAAAGACAGAAAATTTTGAAAAAAAGCACGTTTTTCTTTGTTTCTGTTAAAATTTTTTGTAAATGAGTACGTTTTCTTCTTCAATGACGGGCACTGATATGGCTGCACTGACGGGCACTGATACGGCGGCACTGATGGGCACCGATAAGGTGGCACCAATGAGGTGGCACTGATGAGGTGGCACTGACGGGCACTGATGATGGGCACTGATAGGTGGCACTGATGCGCACTGATAGGTGGCACTAATGGGCACTGATAGGTGGCACTGGTAGGTGGCACTGATGGGCACTGATAGGTGGCACCGATGGGCACTGATAGGCGGCACTGATGGGCACTTGTAGGTGGCATTAATGGGCACTCGTAGGTGGCGTTGATGGGTAGTTATGGGTGGCACTGATAGTTGGCACAGATGGGCACGGATGGGCACTGATAGGTGGGCACAGATGGGCACAGATGGGCACTGACAGGTGGCACCGATGGACACTGATGGGTGGCACTGATGATTCTGATTGATGGCAGTGATGCCCCTAAGTGTGGCATTGCTGGGCATCACTGCAACATAATTGTGCCAATCAGTGCACATTTGTGGGCACTGATTGGCACAGATTTGGCACTGACTGGGCACATGTGGATGGCCATGGGGTACATACCTGGCCATCCACATGTTTCCCTTCCCTGGTGGTCCTAGTGGCGATCCCTGGTGGTCCAGTGTGGTGATCTGCGGGGGGGCTGCGCTGATAAACAATCAGCGCAGACCCCCCCTGCCAGGAGAGCCGCCGATCGGCTCTCCTCTACTTGCGTCTGTCAGACGCGAGTGAGGAAGAGCCGATCAACGGCTCTTCCTATTGACAGCGTGATCAGCCGTGATTGGACACGGCTGATCACGTGGTAAAGAGCCTCCGCCGGAGGCTCTTTACCAAGATCGGTGTAGCGGTGTGTCAGACTGACACACCGATCCACCGATCGCCGCGATGCGCGCCCCTGCGGGCGCGCGGCGGCATGTTATCCTGAAGGACGTCATATGACGCCCAGTCAGGATAACACAACCACCGCCCGGCCGTCAATCCGCTATAGGCCGGGCGGGAAGTGGTTAAAGGAATATTTCATTTTTATTGTTTCACTTTAAGCATTATTAAAATCACTGCTCCCGACAAAACAAACATTTTTAAAACTTTTTTTGCACTGATACATGTCCCTAAACACTTTTTATGGCAATAACTTGCATATAAGCCTTTAAAACTAGCACTTTTGATTTTTCATGTTTGTGTCCCATAGACTTTTATGGTGTTTGCGTGTTCGTACTAATTTTTTGCCTGTTCGCAAGTTCTGGTGGGAACCGAACCGGGGGATGTTCGGCTCATCCCTAATCCTAAGTGCACGGCAGGATTGACTGCTTAGAGGAGAGAACTGACACAGTAGATGAACACATGTCTGAAATGGGCAAAGCACACAATGAACTCCTTGACGCACACGATCAACACTCAGATGAGATCCAAAGAATTAAACTGAAACTCGCTGACCTCGAAGATAGATCGAGATCCAACAACATAAAATTCAGAGATATCCCGGAGTCGGTACCCCCTAATGAGCTTAACAAATACCTACAACAACTCTTCTCCACCTTACTTACACAATATAACTGGATACTAACATTTATAGGTAAAGTTGATCTGGGAAAATCCGATTGCCTCTCAGGGGATCAGGAAGGAATTTTTTTCCCCTGCTGTAGCAAATTGGAGCTTGCTTTGCTGGGGTTTTTTTTTGCTTTCCTCTGGATCAGTTGTGGGTGTAGGTTTGTGTATGGGATTTTTTTTTTTTTTGGGTTGAACTTGATGGACTTGTGTCTTTTTGCAACCTGACTAACTATGTAACTACTTCCAAACCTCCCTCCTTGCGACATGCTCATCGATCGTGTACATAAAATTGCAAAACCAGACCACCTTCCTGTGGAAACGCCCAGGGATGTCCTGGCTAGAATACATTTTTTCATATAAAAGAGCAAATTCTATATGCAGCTAGAACCACTAAACTCATACCTGCACCCTATTCCAAAAATCTCTCTTTATGGAGCTCTCCGACCACAATGGCGCTACATAGGGCATATGCTCCAGTCACGTCCATCCTTAAGGAATCAAAAATAACCTACCGTTGGGGTTACCCCATCAAATTACTGGTCACATACCAACAAAAAAAAATCCCAATCCTGTCACCTAAAGATGGTTTCAAAAAGCTAACTAACTGGGGCCTCCTGCCCATCTCTGCCTCCTCTCAGGCTTTGAGCAACTATGCAATTTCCTAATCTCCTCTGCAACCTAAACCAAACCAAGCAGACAAAGGATAACCACCATCCCAGAGGTACTTGTCCCAAGCATGGAAATATCCTGCCTGAGAAATTTGTAAGATTCTCACATTACCCCCAGCTGAATAGTGTGCAAAGCACACTCAGATGAACATTGCTAATTACAATTTCCTCATTCAACTTATCCTCTGATATATATATATATATTTTTTTCCTTTCTCCCTATTGCATGTGTTATTTCTGTTACATGTTTGCATACCATAATTTACGAATTGTGAATTACACCACAATTGTGGTGCTTTTGACATCTGTATATATTTGTGACTCAGTTATAATTTTCAACGTGCGGTACACTAATAGACTTTCTTCCCAATACAGTGTACTGTATAAGGTGCTATAGTCTAGCTCAATTACTGCAGTCCGATCTCCAAAACGTAATAACATGTCCATCAAAATTACATCCATTAATGCCAAAGGACTTAACTCACCATTTAAGAGAAACCTCCTCTGGAAAGAAGCATCTTCCCAAAACACAGATATATTATGTGTCCAAGAGACTCATTTCTCTAAGGCCAAACCCCCACCCCCTGTAAACACAAAATATATTCCCAATATTTCTTTGGATACGCTGAGAAAAAAAAAGCGTGGAGTGATGATAGCTATCAGCACCAAAATGTCCTTTGCACTAAACCATGTAGAAACAGATAACGAAGGCAGATTCATAATTCTCTCAGCCAATATCGATAATCACCCCCTGACTCTGGTGAACATCTATGCACCCAACACTTCCCAATGCAAATTTTCCAAAAACTAATGGATAAACTCAAGCCATAAAAAAATACTCCATTGGTACTTTGTGGTGACTTTAATGCTATCATCGACTCCTCATTGGACTCCACAAACCTTGATAGACGCTGACCGTCAGCCCTCACATAAACAATGAGGACCTATACGATCCTTGGAGATGCATGCATGACGTTGCACGTGACTATACCTTTTATTCTCACACTAGTGGTTTCTACTCTCGGATTGACCTCTTTCTCACAAATAAAAAGATCTTATTGGCTACCTCAAAATCTCCCATAGGTCTCATTACTTGGTCAGACCGCGCCCCTTTATCTATTAAATTGTTCCCACACTCTCAACTGACAAATCACACCCTCTGGAGGTTGAACTCATCTCTCCTAACTAACTGATATGGAATTTTATAGATAGGTAACTCCTATCCTCATATTGATTAGTGGTTCCAAATTAATAATAACTACTGCAGTAGAGAACAGACACAAAAGATGCACCCTGCATCTTTCCTTATAACTGTTCTGCTTTATTGTGACGCAATTGAAGGTTTTTATACACATGATTACGTACGTATCACATTATTATTACAATTTTACGTTTATGGTAACAAGGGGCGTAACATAGGCAGACTAATTCTAATCAGGACTGGAAAGAATGCAAACATGTACTGAAAACATTATTAGTGCTGTGTGCACAGTGAGGGCAGTGTGCAATACATACAAAATAGAATACAACTATATACAGAACTTACAAATTCCCTTTACACTAACCAACGCTATGAACACCAAATCAAATCCGAGATTAAGAACTACTTCAAAACGAATTGTGATTCCATTGATGATCAATCCATGGTTTGGTTGGCCCACAAGCTTTTCTACAAGGTATTCTTACCAAATATGGGGCTCAGGCACGTAAACGACAATCATATCAGATAGACTCACTACTACGCCAGATCAAAATCCTAGAATAAACAAATAAGGACTCACCCAATCAGACAAACACTAATGAGCTTAGAGAACAAAGATATGGACTAGGAGAACTCCTACATCGTAAGTTTGACTATTACATCAAACGCTTAAAACTACACTCATACTCACTAAGCAACAAAGCCGGAGCATTCCTGGCTAAACAGGTTAAAAGACAACAAATCCGCTCAAAAATTCCCTTCCTCTTAGATCCACAAGGGACCTGCATGACTAACCCTTTAGACATAGCTAACACATTCACATCCTTTCATGCCAAATTGTACAACTTACAAGATGGAGACACTACCACCCCTCCATGCGCCGAAAACATAAATGCCTTTTTCTCCTCTATACATCTGCCTTCAGTATGCACTGAACAACTTACAGCCTTATCAGCCCCATTCACCCAAGATGAAATCCGCAAAGTTATTAAAACCCTTCCCCTCCACAAAGCCCCAGGTCCAGATAGATTCCCCAATGAATACTGTGACAGACCTAGCCAGGATAGTGGCTTTTGGAGAGGACTGAATGCAAGCCTCTTGCCTACCGACTATGGGCCCTGACATTTGAGCAAGCTACTAGCATTTAGGAAGATACTCTGTTATGTAATGCAAAAGGACATTATTAAGGAGGCCATGATGGTCTCTGCATGCTTGGGAC
Organism: Lithobates septentrionalis; assembly: GCA_037952835.1. Classification (NCBI taxonomy): domain Eukaryota; kingdom Metazoa; phylum Chordata; class Amphibia; order Anura; family Ranidae; genus Lithobates; species Lithobates septentrionalis. Next base: position 4,320,180 of record JBBDGP010000969.1, on the reverse strand, counting down.
TCATATAGCAGATGTGTCAGGGGATGTTATACACAACATCCAATGCAGGTGATCAGATTGCTGGGCTGCACCAAGGAATCAGGGACAAACGAGTAAATGAATAAGAAGGTATGTTTATTGTTAATGATAAAGACACACGTGAAAACAAGACAGCAAACCAAAAACAAGTAAATGGTGAAAACACAGCAAACCCCCAAACCCATCTAACTATCTATCTAACTAATATAATACACTAGCAAGGAAACCAACATGAAATAAAAAATAAGGCATGAGCCAAAGCGACAAGGGAACAGAAACCAGGAATAATGAAGCAGACCAAGGAGCAGGGAACAGGAAACAGGGTTCAAGGTCAGGATACACAAACGGGGTTCAGGAACAAACAGGAACAGGCTAGAAAAAGAGCAGGTACTGGCAGGGACAAGGGCTTAGCAGAGGAATTCTGAAGCACTGAGGTTAGTTCAGGGCGGGTTTATATAGTCCAGTAAAACCATGACAGGTGTGCTTGATGACAATTCTGCAGTCCAGCCAGGGAGACCCCCGCTGGTGGCCACTGGAATTACACCCTTTTGGTGCTGAATGTAATAGTGCCACCAGCAGGAGAAACCGGAGATGACACCGTTCCTGACAAGATGTATGTGAAAGGAATGCTGATTAACTTCTAATGCCGCGTACACACGGTCGGACTTTTCACCTGCAAAAGTCCGACGGACGCCGCCGGACAAAGTCCGGCGGAAAGTCCGACCGTGTGTGGTCTCCATCGGACTTCCGACGGACCGTTTCGGTCGGATTTTTGCGGAAATCCGACGTACTTTAGATTTGAAGCCTGCTTCAAATCTTTATGTCGTACCTCTGCCGGACTCAGTTCCTGACGGAAAGCCCGTTCGTCTGTATGCTAGTCCGAAGGACCAGATGCGACGGAGGAGCAGGTTACTGCATCTCGCGCTCGCTGCAATAGGAAAAACAAATCTTCCTATTGCGGCGAGCGCGGGGCATACCAGGCCCTTAGGTCTGGTATGGATTATAAAGGGGAACCCCCTACGCCGAAAAAACGGCGTGGGGTCCCCCTAAAATCCATACCAGACCCCGATCCGAGCACGCAGCCTGGCCGGTCAGGAAAGGGGGTGGGGACGAGCGAGCGCCCCCCCCCTCCTGAACCGTACCAGGCCACATGCCCTCAACATGGGGGGGTGCTTTGGGGGAGGGGGCGCCTTACGGTGCCCCCCCACCACAAAGCACCTTGTCCCCATGTTGATGAGGACAAGGGCCTCTTCCCGACAACCCTGGCCGTTGGTTGTCGGGGTCTGCGGGCGGGGGGCTTATCGGAATCCGGGAGCCCCCTATAATAAGAGGGCCCCCAGATCCCGGCCCCCACACCCTATGTGAATGAATATGGGGTACATGGTACCCCTAACCCATTCACCTAGGTAAAAAGTGTTAATAATAAAACACAACACAGGTTTTTAAAATAATTTATTAAACTGCTCCGGGGGTCTCTTCTTCCGTCTTCGGGGGTCCCTCCGCTTCATCTTCTCCCGGCGTCCGGTTGGTTCTTCTCCGCTCTCTTCACCCGGTGTTCCAGTTCTTCGGCCGGCTCCTCTGCTGTGTTCAGGTAGCTCTCTTGCCAGCAGAGGTCCGGACTTCTGAGCTGCTGGGCTTCTTGTCTTCTCTTCTCTTCTCTTCCCCCAGATGTTGACACGACGCTCTCTCCGGCTGGACTGGTCTCTGAGGGCTGCGTTGTGACTTATATAGGCGGAGACCCCGCCCCCATATGATGTCACAGGCCCTGGGCATGCTGGGACTGTGACGTTTTAGGGGGCGTGGTCGACCACGCCCCCTAAAACGTCACAGTCCCAGCATGCCCAGGGCCTGTGACATCATATGGGGGCGGGGTCTCCGCCTATATAAGTCACAACGCAGCCCTCAGAGACCAGTCCAGCCGGAGAGAGCGTCGTGTCAACATCTGGGGGAAGAGAAGAGAAGAGAAGAGAAGACAAGAAGCCCAGCAGCTCAGAAGTCCGGACCTCTGCTGGCAAGAGAGCTACCTGAACACAGCAGAGGAGCCGGCCGAAGAACTGGAACACCGGGTGAAGAGAGCGGAGAAGAACCAACTGGACGCCGGGAGAAGATGAAGCGGAGGGACCCCCGAAGACGGAAGAAGAGACCCCCGGAGCAGTTTAATAAATTATTTTAAAAACCTGTGTTGTGTTTTATTATTAACACTTTTTACCTAGGTGAATGGGTTAGGGGTACCATGTACCCCATATTCATTCACATAGGGTGGGGGGCCGGGATCTGGGGGCCCTCTTATTATAGGGGGCTCCCGGATTCCGATAAGCCCCCCGCCCGCAGACCCCGACAACCAACGGCCAGGGTTGTCGGGAAGAGGCCCTTGTCCTCATCAACATGGGGACAAGGTGCTTTGTGGTGGGGGGGCACCGTAAGGCGCCCCCTCCCCCAAAGCACTCCCCCATGTTGAGGGCATGCGGCCTGGTACGGTTCAGGAGGGGGGGCGCTCGCTCGTCCCCACCCCCCTTCCTGACCGGCCAGGCTGCGTGCTCGGATCGGGGTCTGGTATGGATTTTGGGGGGGACCCCCACGCCGGTTTTTCGGCGTAGGGGGTTCCCCTTAAAGTTCCATACCAGACCTAAGGGCCTGCGACGGGGCTCGCAATGTTTCAATCTCGCCAAAAAAAGCGGCGAGATTGAATTCCTTTTCTAGTCCCGTCGTACCCGAGTCACGTTCAAAATGAACGGACTTGTCCGTGTGTGGGAAAGTCCGTTCATTCTGGAAGTCCGTCGGGAAGACCGGATTCCGGAAAGTCCGGCCGTGTGTAGGCAAGTCCGGCCGTTCAGAAAGTCCGGCGGTAGTCCGCCGGAAGTCTGGCGGCAAGTACATCGGACCTAGCTTTCTAGAAAGTCCGACCGTGTGTACGCGGCATAAGAGTATTTCACCCATTGTTGTTTGTGCTAATTAACCTTGCTATTGTATAGAAGAGTTCTGTGTTGATTTATGATAATGTTGATTGTGTCTTCTGAGCTAAAAGACAGCAAGTCTGTCCTAAAGGTCGTTTCTCTTAGTCACTTAGGCTGTCTAAAGGATTAGATAATTAGCTCATGTTAATTAGGTTTATGGTTACAATTTGTATTGTCAACAAGCTGTATATATTTGTGTGACATCTCAAATAAAAGGGTATTCCTGATGTACTCCAAGACTGGTGTGGTCTGATGTTTTACCCTACACTGAGCTACGACTAGTGAATGGGAAAGCTCAGGGGTCTTGGATTGTGTGGTACCGGACAGAGGAAGCATTTACAGCGGACATCTTGAGTACAGGGGTCCGTCACAAATAATATAGACACTTTAATGATATTCTGTCCCCCCCCCTTTATGTACCACATAGAATCATTACGCATCATCTGTAAAAATCCCTAGGGAATCTCTGGAAGCTCTAATAGTAACACTTCCGAAACCAGGCAAATCAATAGAATCCCCAGCAAATTACAGACCCATATCCTTATTAAATACAGACACAAAGCTCTACTCTAAATTCCTAGCCCTCTGCCTCTCTTTGATTATGACCCAATTCATACATATTGATCAAGTAGGTTTTATTCCTGGCAGGCAAACCTCAGATGGGACCCGGCGCTTCATAGACATCATCCAATAGGTGGAACACACCTGAACGCCTTCTCTGCTCCTCTCTTTGGATGCAGAGAAGGCGTTCTAAAGAGTGCAATGGACTTACCTAGAAAATGTTCTGCGCAAATTTGGTCTATCAGGAATGTTTCTGAATGCCATCCTTAGCCTATACATATCTCCAAGTGCGAAAGTATGGACATCAGGTGTTGTCTCTAGCCCCTTTAACATCATGAATGGCAGGAGACAGGGGTGCCCACTATCCCCATTAATCTTTGCCATGATTATGGAACCCCTGGCTCAAAAGATCCACTCTGCACCCTTGGTCACAGGCATAAATATAGGCACCATGGAACATAAAATCGGCCTATATGTGGTTGATGTCATAATTGCCCTCACAAATCTTAAATGCTCTCTTCCTGAAATACAACATATTCTCAACCAATTCAGTGCCATATCTTTATATAAAGTAAATCATAGTAAGTCATTTATGCTAGCACTAGGCTTAGATAAACACACTGTACATTACATTATGCAACATTCTTCATTCTCATGGTCCCATGACTCAGCCATATAATACCTAGGAATCCGCCTGACCTCACCTAGTAAAAATCTTCTACGCTCCAACTTAGCAGACCTCGTAGAAAAAATTCAACGTATAACTAGAGACCTACATCATCCTTTTGTGTCCTGGGCGGGTAGAATTGCTCTAGCCAAAATGTTTATACGTCCACATATTTTATACATTTTTCGTACTCTACCTGTTCCATTCCTGCCTGTGTACATAAGGACTCTTCAAGCTCTTATTAACTCGGGTAGAATTGCTCTAGCCAAAATGTTTATACTTCCACATATTGTATATATTTTTCGTATGCTACCTGTTCCATTCCTGCCTGTGCACATAGGAACTTTTCAAGCTCTTATTAACTCCTTTATATAGCAACAGAAACACCCCATGATAAAAAAAGCCATCTGATCTGATGACCCCATCACGTATGGGAGGGATCGGGGGCCCCTAACATACACTTATATTATCGAGCAGTTCTGTTGGAACAACTTAAATGCTGGTGGATGACATCTACTCAATCCAATTGGAAACAAATAAAATCAGTAGTGCTGACCAAAGACCCAAAATTGTTCCTTGGTGCCTTACTTTTAGCTCCCTCACCACATTTTCCATTGGACAAAATAACAGCCTCCTTGAGAGTATGGTCAGCTATCCCTCAAATGTTGAAAGGCCTACCGCATGTGATCCTGTCACAATTGCCAATTAACACCATCTCACTTATCACCCCAGATCTACAAATACAGCCATGGATGGATGCGGGTATCTACACTATAGGAAACCTCTTTGACTCATCAGGCTTGCTGTCCTTTGCAAGTCTCCAAGCCACATATGGCCTTTCTACTAAAACGTTCTTTGTATACCTCAGGATCAGATCTCTGCTCACCAAAACCCACTGGATTACACAAAACAAAACCATGTACCCTGTGCTAAAATTCTACGACTCTTCCAACAAACTACTGAAAGGTATCTCATACATCTATGATCTCCTTACACAGTCATCAGATGACTCTATCCAGAAACAAATATCACTCTGGTCAACGCACATAACCTCAGTCCCTTCACTGGACCATTAGTACAAAGCATTATCGATTCCCTCACAACTCTCTCATTGTACCACACAATGGGAATCACTGCAAAAACTTTTTTAACAATGGTATTATACCCCTACCAGAATTGCTAAGATTCACTCCAACACCTCTCACTTGGGAGAAGAAACCGTGGTCTTCCAGGTACTCTGCTCCACATTTGGTGGGAATGCCCAGCTCTACAAAACTTCTGGACTCAAATGCAAATGCTCCTCCGCTCAGTCACCCACATGACAGCTAACTTATCCTCAGTAGATTTTCTATTTGGTCGGGCAATTCCTACATGTCCTAGACATTTTCAAACCATGGTCACACACATCCTCATTGGTGCATGATTAGCAATAGCTAGAAAATGGAAATCTCTTCAGCCTCCATCTTTTCAAGACATAACTAAAACCTTAAACAATCAACTCAAAATGGAATACTTCTTCTCCAAAGCCGAACTCTCCACCGTTCAGTTCTACAATGACTGGGAACCATGGCTCATGGACTCCAGAAGCATAAATCTGGACTGACCCTTTTGACTTTAAAACCCTAAAGCACCTCTTACTTCCCTATCTGATATACTGCCAGTAATACACATCAATCAGCATTATGCACCTAGTAACACTGCTTGATGGACTAGATCTACATATCTGTTTACCTGCTGATACTAAGTATTACTTGAGTTAAAACAAGAATAGAATATATGTAGCGCATAGTCACTTGTCAGTTTGCCTTCTTTAATAACCATTACATGTACAAACCGATAGTTTACATACTTATATATACACTTGTGCTCATAAGTTTACATAATTCATGATTTCTTGGCCATTTTTCAGAGAATATGAATGATAACACAAATACTTTTCTTTCACTCAAGGGTAGTGTTTGGCTGAAGCCATTTATTATCAATCAACTGTGTTTACTCTTTTTAAATCATAATGGCAACAGAACCGACCCAAATGACCCTGATCAAAACTTTACATACCCCAGTTCTTAATACAGTGTATTGCTCCCTTTAACATCAATGACAGATTGAAGTATTTTGTGGTATTTGTGGATGAGGCTCTTTATCTTCTCAGATGGTAAATTTGCCCATTCCTCTTGGCAAAAAGCCTCCAGTTCCTGTAAATTCTTGGGCTGTCTTGCATGAACTTCACGTTTGAGATCTCCCCAGAGTGGCTCAATGATATTGAGGCCAGGAGACTGAGATGGCCACTCCAGAACCTTCACTTTAATCTGCTGTAGCCAATGACAGTTCGACTTGGCCTTGTGCTTTGGATCATTGTCATGTTGGAATGTCCAAGTACATCTCATGCGCAGCTTCCTGGCTGATGAATCCAAATGTTCCTCCAGTATTTTTTGATAACATACTGCATTCATCTTGCCATCAATTTTGATCTGTGCCTTTGTAGCTTACACATCCCCAAAACATCAGTGATCTACCTCCATGTTTCACAGTAGGAATGGTGTACCTTTCATCATAGGCCTTGTTGACTCCTCTCCAAATGTAGCATTTATGGTTGTGGCCAAAAAGCTCAATTTTGGTCTCATCACTCCAAATGACTTTGTGCCAGAAGGTTTGAGGCTTGTCTCTGTGCTGTTTGGTGCATTGTAAGCAGGATACTTTGTGGCATTTGCGTGGTAATGGCTTTCTTCTGGCGACTCGACCATGCAGCCCATTTTTCTTGAAGTGCCTCCTTATTGTGCATCTTGAAACAGCCACACCACATGTTTTCAGAGAGTCCTGTATTTCACCTGAAGTTATTTGTGGGTTTTTCTTTGCATCCTGAACATTTTTCCTGGCAGTTGTGGCAGAAATTCTAGTTGGACTACCTGACCATGGTTTGGTTTAAACAGAACCCCTCATTTTCCACTTCTTGATTAGAGTTTGAACACTGCTGATTGGCAAATTTCGATTCCTTGGATATTTTTATATATCTCTTTCCAGTTTTATACAGTTCAACTACCTTTTCCCACAGATCCTTTGACAATTCTTTTGCTTTCCCCATGACTCAGAATCCAGAAACGTCAGTGCAGCACTGGATGAAAGATACAGGGTAAGGGTCTGTCAGGAGTCCAGAAACTCATTAACCTTTTATACACACAAACTAATTACAAACAAACAGATCACAGGTGAGGATGGTTACCTTTAATAGCTATTTAAACCCCTTTGTGTCAACTTGTGTGCATGTTATCAGGCCAAAATCACCAGGGTGTGTAAACTTTTGATCAGGGTCATTTGGGTAGTTTCTGTTGCCATTGTGATTTAAAAATAGTAATCAATGTTGATTGATAATACATGGCTTCTGCCAAACCCTAACCATGAGTGAAAGAAATGTTTTTGTTATCTATTCATTATTATAAATTTAACATTCTGCCAGAGTATGTAAACTTATGAGCACAACTGTTTTTACTATTACAGTAGGTGACCGATATTGTGTCAATCTCGCCGCTTTTATCGGTGAGATTTGACACCTGCGAGCCCCGTCGCGGGAGCAAGCGCCGAGATGGCTCACTGATCAGGAAAGGAAAACTTTTTTCCTTTCGCGATGAGCGACAGGCAGTGCTGACAGCTGTCTGGTATGGCTTCCCCCCCAGGGGCATACCAGGCCCTTAGGTCTGGTATGGATTGTAAGGGGAACCCCCTACGCCAAAAAATCGGCGTGGGTGTCCCCCCCAAAATCCATACCAGACCCTTATCCGAGCACGCAGCCCGGCTGGTCAGGAAAGGGGGTGGGGCTGCATGCCCTCAACATGGGGGGGTGGGTGCTTTGGGGGAGGGGGGCGCCCACCCCAAAGCACCTTGTCCCCATGTTGATGAGGACAAGGGCCTCTTCCCGACAACCCTGGTTGTTGGTTGTCGGGGTCTGCGGGCGGGGGGCTTATTGGAATCTGGGAGCCCCCTTTAATAAGGGGGCCCGAGATCCCAGCCCGCCACCCTATATGAATGAGTATGGGGTACATGGTACCCCTACCCATTCACCTAGGAAAAAAAGTGTCAATAAAAAAACACAGTACACAGGTTTCAAAAGTAATTTATTAGGCAGCTCCGGGGGTCTTCTTCCGACTTTGGGGGTCTTCTTCCGACTTTGGGGTCTTCTTCCGACCTCTCCTCCCGGTGTTCGGCTTCTTGTCCCGGTGTTCCGCCTCTTCTCCCGGTGTTCTGCCTCTTCTCCCGGGCCCCTCCGCTATCTTCTTCCAGCTCTTTTGCTAGCGGGGGCCCGGTCTGCTGCCGCTGTCTTGTCCCCTCTTCTCTTCTCTTCTCTTCTTCCGATGTTGACACGACGCTCTCTCATGCTGGAATGCTGTGTGCAAGCTGCGCAGCCATTGTGACCCCACCCGCTTGTGATGTCACAGCATGCGCAGGGACTCTGGCGTCATAAGAGGGCATGACCTCAGAGTCCCTGCGCATGCTGGGACTGTGACATCACAAGGGGGCGGGGTCACTGCTTATATAAATGGCTGCGCAACTCGCACACAGCATTCCAGCAGGAGAGAGCGTCGTGTCACCATCGGAAGAAGAGATAAGGGTCTGGTATGGATTTTGGGGGGGACCCCACGCCGATTTTTTGGCATAGGGGGTTCCCCTTACAATCCATACCAGACCTAAGGGCCTAGTATGCCCCGGGGGGGGACCCATGATGTTTTTTTCATTTAAAATTTGGCGCGGCGTTCCCCCTCATGATTCATACCAGCCAGCTGTCAGCACTGCCTGTCGCTCATCGCGAAAGGAAAAAAAGTTTTCCTTTCCCAATCAGTGAGCCAGCGCGACATGCACAGTACCCTGTCGCCGAGAACCAGCGCGATGGGATCATGCTGGAAACACAATCTCGCGGTCAGGTACTGTACATGTATGTTTGATCTTTGAACACTCCAATTCATATACTAAATGTATTCTGATAATGTATTTTCTCACTTTCTTTGTTGTTTCTCTGTAAAATCTCAAATAAAGATTTGTTTTTTAAAAAAAAAAAAAACCTTTAGCCTTTACAACCACTTTAACTTTGCTATTATGACCACATTACAGACATTTCCTAGCATTTAATTGTTCAATAAGTAAGCAATGTCTCCATAGATGATAACAAATATAAATAATACTAAAAGGATATAAAAATTAGTTCACATAATTAAATTATATATAAAAAATGTATCACGGCAGTCTTCAATGTACACCTGTGAAAACAATAAAACACACCATAGCATTGGTGCACAAATCTGAAAACATATAAGTTGCTGTAAGTAGGAAAGCATTGGTTTTAGCTAATGCTGTACTGGAACCACACCTTGGAAAGTAAGAAAACAACTTGATAAATCTCCACTTACATGCTGGCTCATGCATTGAATAATATGAAACCGAGCAAAAATAAATCTAAAAAATATGGATTAGGAAAAAAAAAAGATAAATCTCCACTTGTGTCAAAACAAACTTAAAAATAAACATAGTGCCAAGAATAAAATTTGTAATGATCAAAATGTGATCTTTAGCAAAGAAATGTCATTCATTTGTGTTTAGTGTTTTTTCTATCCCAGAGGTAACTGAATTATTTTCTGAAACAGTGTGTATCGTTAAGATCAATTAAAGTACAATAGGATCTAACCCAACAATCTGCAGATTATCATATCTCTTGATGTCATTCCTGAAAGACTACACACATAACACACAGGCAAAATCATTTCCCCAATTTAGGAGCAGATATTCCAGATGTGCAATGGTTCTCGCCAATGATTTGTTGTTCTTGGAAATTTTCAATTATGTCAAATTTGCATGATAAATGTTACAGTGTTACAGTGTTGATGCTTATTAATATTAATTAAAAGTAGCCTAAAGCTGAACTATAAAGTTAGGTTTTGTGGACTTTAGTGGTTCCAACACAAAAGGGTTCTCATGTGCTGGGAACATTGTCCTTACTGGCAGCATTTCAGAGGCTCTGTGCACGCTGTTTCCTCTAACCTAAATGATCCAGAAATAAAACTGCTGTAGTAAACTGTTCACAAACTTGGAAAATTTCATACTGAGTATACGATGAAAACAGACATGGAGAACCAGTCACAACAGGCAATAGATCCAGATATTTAGGCAGCTGTGGGTATATGCACACTTCAGCTTTTGGAGAGATAGTTTGGGAGTTTGCCCGCTTTAGCCAATAGCCAAGTTGTCCTTCAAATAAAAGGATGTTATTGAATACAATAAAGGTGGTAAATTAGATTTGCAGTGTAAATTTTAAATTACACCTGCCATGAGAGAAATATTGCTGGCCTCAATTTGCTGGCTTCATGGCCGTATCTGGTTTTAATATTTCTGATTCACAGATCCAGAACAAGCGTGTAGTGCAAGCGTCACAAAAGTGTCAGCATTCCCTATTACTATAGTTACGTAACTGAGATAGAAATTATTGATGTCAAAATATTAGAATGACAACTAGGCAACTAGCAATTTCAGAAAGAGGGTTCAGAAATGGCAGTATACTAGGGATGAGCCGAACACCCCCCGATTCGGTTCGCAGCAGAACAGGCAAAAAATTTGTTCGAACACCATTAAAGTCTATGGGACAAGAACGTGAGAAATCATAAGTGCTAATATTAAGGGTTAAAATGCAAGTTATTTTCATAAAAAAAGTCATTAAAAACTACTCGCGACTATAATGAATTGTCTATGGGAGAAATCAAAAGTGCTAATTTTAAAGGCTTATATGCACGGTATTGTCATAAAAAGTGTTTGGGAACCCGAGTCCTGCTCCAGGGGACATGTATCAATGCAAAAACAAAGTTTTAAAAATGGCCGTTTTTTTGGGGAGCAGTGATTTTAATAATGCTTAAAGTGAAACAATAAAAGTGAAATATTCCTTTACATTTCGTTCCTGGGGGGTGTCTATAGTATGCCTGTAAAGTGGCACATTTTTTCCGTGTTTAGAACAGTCCCTGCACAAAATGACATTTCTAAAGGAAAAAAAGTCATTCAAAACTACTAGCGGCTATAATGAATTGTCAGGTCTTCGCAATACAGATAAAGGTCATTGAAAAAAACGGCATGGGGTCCCCCCAAAAATCCATACCAGGCCCTTTGGGTCTGGTATGAATATTATGGGTAACCCCGAACCCAATTTTTTTTTTAAAAATTGCGTGGGGTCCCCCCAAATTCCATACCAGGCCCTTCATGTCTGGTATGGATATTAAGGGGAACCCTGCACCAATCTTAAAAAAATGGCATAGGGGTCCCCCTCAAAATCCATACCAGACCCTTCAGGTCTGGTATGGATTTTAAGGGGAACTCAACGCCAAAATTTTAAAAAAAAATGACGTGGGGGTCCCCCCAAAATTCCATACCAGACCCTTATATGAGCATGCAACCTGGTAGGCCACACGAAAAGAGGGGGGATGAGAGAGCACCCCCCTCCTGAACCGTACCAGGCCACATGTCCTCAACATGGGGAGGGTGCTTTGGGGTAGCCTCCCAAAGCACCTTGTCCCCATATTGATGGGGACAAGGGCCTCATCCCCACAACCACCGGGCAAGGGTACATCACCATGTGGCCCGCCCTCAGTTATAAAAGAACTGTGATCGCGCTGAAGCATCATAAGGCGGAAGCCTCCCATGGAAGCGGATCTTTTTTATTTATTTTTTTCGGTCCGTCCATGCATATAAGCCTTTAAAATTAGCACTTTTGATTTCTCCCATAGACTTTTATATAGGCTTTTGAATTTGCCGCGAACACCCCGAATTGTTCGCTATTCGGTGAACAGGCAAACACCCGATGAGGAAACGCGTAAGGCGGAGTCACGCTCACACGTCATACCCGGAAGTGCTGGCTGGAACGCACGGTGGGACGCACGCTCGCAGATCGCTGCTGGTCCCATCCCTGCACACAGCGGTGCCTGTTTTAACTACACTTCTGTTTTGGCTTGTAATTGTGGACATTTTTTTACTTGGACTCTTTTTTGGCTTATGTGCAATAAATTTACCAAACATACTTCAAGAAAGAAGCCCCCTTGTGTTTCTTTTTTCTCCGGTTTATTGGAGAGTTTAACAGAATAAGGTGGTATACCGCTGGAGTAGCATGGTCACATTAGAGCACACATTTTCCCTGGAGCAGCTGTGAGGATCGCACATAGCAGAGGAATGGAAGCACACCAGGAGTGAACATCATCTGCCCTGAGACACCCACTCTGTCGCTCGGTACCCCTGCAGGGGTGATCATTTCTGGTGAGTGGGGTAGCATTGGGGGTGAGCATTTCAAAGTCACCATCTTGATTGAAAGGCACAGAAGTCACTGTGGTGTGTCCCCAAGGATGAAATAGACAGCATTTATACTTGAACTTTGTTTTTTGCACCTGGTTATAAATACACAACTCTTTGCATGGACTATTTATCCAACCTCTTAGAAGTTAACGATTGTTTGTCACACATTTATGAAATCGGAATTTATGGCTGATGTATGGTTTTATATATTTTTTGTATTTAACACATAGGGAGTTTGATAATAGTGTGTCACATTAAGATATTTCACGTTTCACAAGTGTCACGGTGCCCCAATACTTTTGAATATTGGGGTAATTCACGACCCAAGTTAATATTTTGTACATACATATGGAAGGGGTGACACGGATATTACATCAGCACTATATGCACATATAATAATAATTAATTTTTCATCACACAATTAACATTATCCCTGGCGCCATCTTGTCCCAAAACTTTTGAGTTCTGAGGAAACTTATCAATTTTTTTCTATTTAACCACACAGTTCACCTTATTATTTATTCACTCTTTATTTTATTTTCCAATTTTGCTGACACATTTACCCCACTGGGGGGATTTGACTTATTTAGTAATGTCTAATCTACTGGTGTTATTGTCTTTTTCGGTTACCTCTGTATATCTGGTGTAGACTGCACCATTGACAGCTAATTTAATTATTAGGATTCACCTACCATACCAGCTTATAGCACTTATTTAATTAGAGGGCAGCGCCGTTTCTATTCTCATATCATTTACTTATTCAATAATTGGACCCCTTGGGGTACCAATTAGGGATAGGCAACAGCTCTCACACTGTCCTAAGCGCGGACCCATCTACCCCAGGCAAACACCCGATGTTCGAGTCGAACTTACGTTCGACTCGAACATCAGGCTCAGCCCTACAGTATGCACACAGTACTGTGCAAAAGTTTTAGGCAGGTGTAAAAAAAGGTATAACGTAAGAATGTTTTCAAAAATATGTATTTTAATTGTTTATTTTTATCAACTTACAAAATGCAAAGTGAGCGAACAGAAGAATATTCTAAATAAAATCAATATTTGGTGTGACTACCCTTTGGCTTCAAACCAGCATCACATCACTTGCACAAAGTCAGGTGTATGATTAACCAATTATCCCAAGTAGGTGCTGATGATCATCAACTTCATATGTGGGTTGAAACACTGTCAATAACTAAAACTGTGTAGGAGTCTTAAAGTGGTTGTAAAGGCAGAAGGTTTTTTTTAAATCTTAATGCATCCTAGGCGTTTGATTGCTGAATGTGAACCCCATTGATGTCAATGAGAGCTGAATTTTAGAAATCATTAATAGCCATTTTCTAGGCTAATAGGCAAGAGATTTTCAAACAAATGACATTGGGTTGGATGGGGAAGGGGGGTGGGCAATGCCCTGAGGACATGTAGAAAAACAAAATATATATATTTTTTAATTTCAACAGGCAGCAACAATTGTACTTAAGATGAAACATTAATAATGCTAAATTACTTTAAAAATGCTTGGGTGATGTCTTTACCCTGCTTGAGAAATGCCACATCTATGTGATGTATATAGCCTACTAAAGAAAAACTGATATTTACCAAAAATAATGGTATTTAAATTGGCAAAACAAAACATTCCCTTCATCTCTACTAGATCCTTATTCTAATGATTCTCATTAAAAAAAAATATCAGGTTCTTAACCATGATGAGGTTCTGGTATGGATGTTATGTTAAATTCCATGAATAAGAAAATGATTTTAAGGTAAACTCCAAAAAAAAATAAAACGAGAAAACAGAGTGGAGCCCCCCTAAAATCCACACCAGGCCCTTATCCATGCATGCAGCCGCTGTACAACCATGAACAAGGAATGTTGGTTACAGCACATTTACAAAAGCATTTCCTCTGCTTCTTTCTGATGCAGATAAGAGATGCTGGCTTGTCACATATTTATTGTTCACCATTAATTGATTATTAGGGTGATTCTTTTAATTTATTTTTCAGTTTCTGGCACAGATGTACTTATTTGTGTATTGATGTACAATCAGACCTAGCGCTGCTACCATATAAATAGTGTAATAGTTATTATTCTAATATTAGAAAGCTGCTGCAATGATTGAACACTATTTCATGGCAAAGTTCACTAAAATTCATTTATGGGTTTTTTTTATTTTTTGGTTGGCAGGTGTCATGCGCTGTGTTTGATGAGGATATGCATTGCTGGATGACAAGCTTGACTTTTTTAAGGACCTGCTGTTAAGCTGCTACCTGCAGGTCCTGGTTCTCTTAAACATGGGAACAATGTGCTTGTACCCTCCCCATGTTGAGGTTGTTTGTTGAGGTTGTTTGGCCTGTTATGGATTTTGTTTTGACACAACTTACTTAAAGTGGTTGTAAATTTACATAGATACATTGTACCTATAGGTAGGCCTATAATAAGGCTTACCTATAGGTACTGTAAATATCTCCTAAACGTGCACCGTTTTGGAGATATTTACTGTATATGCAGCTGATGTTATTGGCGCATGCGCTCTGAAGGAACTGCTACCTGTGCCGTTCCTTCAGAGCCCTGTGCCGTAACTGGTGGCTGGGAGTGACTAGCATGATCAACAGGACATTTTTAATAGGTAAAGTTTTCATAAAAAAAGAAAGAACATAGAGCCATTGTAATAATTACTAGGATTGTTTTACTTTGGCCATGGGATGAAGCACATATACGTTCCAATACTGGCACTTTCAGGTATTAAAGTCTCCACAAGGAGGCCACAGGGTAACTTGCAGCTGCAAAATCACAGGTTTCCTAAACCCGCATTGCATCCCTGCAATAGAAGGATCATTATCCAAAATTAATAAATTCTACCCCACAACATATTCCTAATTTTACTCAATATTCTTCTTACAGTTTTAATATTATCTAATGAAAGGCTAAAACACTTGGGAACCATTTGAATTTTAAAAGTTCCCAGTCCTATAGTTTAGGCAGCCTGTAAAAATATACTCAAAATTCACTTTTACAGTTGGTAATAATTAAACTGGAAAAGACAATTAGGGCAGATTGCTGTTTTAAAGGCCTATACTTGTGTAACTGTTTGACCTTTACATAGTTGTGGCAGCATTAATATCCACACATTATCCAAGTAGTTTATAAGTCACTTGTGATCTGCCACTCAGTTTTGAATTAAAGGAGTCATCAAGCATTGTACACACATATAAAAGTTTTACAACTTTTTTATTACTGATGAATAGTGCTATATTTTTTAGCATTCTTTCCAAGATGTGTCAATGCCAGCAAGTCTGTTGACATATTTCTTGATGTTGCAAAATACATAACATTTTAAAGCTGGTATTTAAATGTTATCACGGATATAAAAAATGTTTATCAGTGAGGATATGCATTTTTACACACTGCACATACGAATACTATACGGAAATAAAACTATTTGGCAAAGTGGATCTGCTAACCTCAAGTGCTCTAACACGAGTACTCACCATGGTTTTGTGTCTTCATTTGCTTAGGTGCCTTAGAATCCTGTGCTCAATATCAGTCTTTACAGTAGTAGTTTTAAAAAACACATGCACACAAATGAGTCATATGACATTTCCCTTTTAGAATTTAACTATTAGATTTTTGGCAGTGAAGTATTCTTTAAACAAGAACAAATATTTACCCTTTTACTTATTATTCTCTATTGCTTTCAGAGGAGGGACTTCATTTAGTACAGTTTCATGGTCTACTACTTTTATTGCTACATCTGGCTACACAGTATAAAGCAGCAGCAAATTCTCTATCAGAGTGTAAATCCTGTTTTTTAAAGGTGAAATGAACTCCAAAAGTTATTTTAGAAATGTTAATTGGATAGGAGGTGCAAAGACGAGCTTTGGACAGGCGTGCAGAGGTGATGGATGGGGAGGGGGGGTAGGGGGCAGAAGTGGGTTGTGGAGAGTGGGGTTCAGAGGTGAAATCTTTTTATTGAGGAAGATGCAAAATTTAGGATTTTGTAATAGGGTATTTTGGGGAGAGAGCTCTGTACTGGGTGGTCTGGGGAGAATTTGAATGGAGGTCATTTTTGTTGTAATGGCCTATGAGATATGTACTCCTGAATGCTGCACGGTTTGCATAGCACACTCCTGAACCCTTAACTCTGTCTGTAATACACTCCTGAACCCTGTACCCTGGGTGTAACACACTACTGCTAATCTGGGAAAGAAGAGATACCAACTAAATGGCTTTGCAAATCTTTATGGTCAGCAGCCAGGATATTTTGGCTACCCAATGCAGTCTTATTTTTTACAGGTTCTGCAGAGATACTTAAAGGACATGCAAGGTTTGTGTCAGTGGGGGAATGGACACACAGTATGGACAACGGAAGTTTTCAGGTGGGCAACAGAAATCAGGGTCTAATTCTCAATTAAGCCAGTTGTCACACAATAACAAGCAGGTCCCTAGGAGCCAGTTGTCACATAATAACAAGCAGGACCCTCACCCTTGGCAGCAGCAAACATCATTACAGTCTCAGTATTCTCAGCAGCAATTAGGCTTCCAGGTTGATGGCCAATATCTGACTTCTTGATCCCAGTGTCCTTCCGGTCAGCCCATGCAGCCCAATTTCACTTTAAATCAGCTGTTTCAATTTAGTACTCCTTATAGTCAGCAACAGCAACTGGGCTCTCTCAGTCAGCAGCAAATAGCTTCTCAGTTTTACGATCATCATCAAATTTCTCTGTTCATGTCCTCTAGTAAGCCTGTAAAGCCCAATTTAATTCACCAACAGCAGTCTCCATCATTTTTACAGTATGTACAGCAACAGCAGCTGGGTTCCCCCCATGAGTTTGCAAAGTCAGCTATCATATTTGCAGCATGATCCGCAGTACACATCTTTTTCGAGGAAAGGATCATCCTCATCTTCTACAGTATTAGGTGCACAGTAGGGGAGTACCTATTTTAAGCAATGCTGACATCTGACACAGCAGAGGAAAGAGGTACGGGGGGAGAGAAGGAGATTGAAAACAAATTTTCCCTCCAATATCATGGGGAATGTGAGATCTTTGGCGAATAAGGTAAATGAGCTAATGGGGTTAGTTCAGAGTCAACGTGAGTGTACCATTATGTGTTTTTCAGAAACATGGTTGCACAGAGTTATTCCCGATCATAATGTTACCATAAGTTGATTCAGATTGTTAGAGCAGACAGGAACTGCACAAGGAGTGGTAAGAGGAAGGGAGGGGGGCTTGTTATTTTTGTAAACAATAGATGGTGCAACCCTGGTCACATAACTATTAAGGAAAGTGTTTGCTGCCCAGATATAGAATTATTGGTTATAGGGCTTCGGCCTTATTACTTGCCTAGGGAGATTTCACATGTTATTGTTGTGGCTGTGTATATTACACCTTCTGGCAACCCAACGTTGGCAAGTGATGCCATCCACAGTGTTATAGCAAAACTTCAAACCAAGCATCCCAACACCCTTATCATAATCTCAGGTGATTTTATTCATGTCACCATGGAGAAACATTGACTAACTTCACATAGTTTGTGAGCTGCCCAACTAGAGAGAATAGGACCCTGGATTTGCTGTATGCCAATGTGGAGAATGCATATAGCTCTTCTCCTCTTTCACCTTTGGGCAGATCAGATCATAATTTGGTCTACCTCAGTCCTTGTTATGTGCTTATGGTTAAGAGACAACCTGTGACCACCAGATCAGTGAAGAAATGGTCTGAGGAGTCCTTTGAGTTATTGCGGGGCTGTTTTGAGGCAACAGATTGGAATGCACTCTGTGAGCAACATGGAAGGGACATTGATGGGCTTACTGAGTGCATAACACATTATAATAATTTCTGTGTAGATTCTATTGTTCCAACAAGAATTGTTCGTTGTTATTCAAATAATAAACTGTGTAACTAGGGATATGAAGGATATTCTTAACTCCAAGAAGATGTTTTTTTAGAGTGGGTAATAGGGAGG
The DNA here is from genome assembly GCA_037952835.1 of Lithobates septentrionalis. Classification (NCBI taxonomy): domain Eukaryota; kingdom Metazoa; phylum Chordata; class Amphibia; order Anura; family Ranidae; genus Lithobates; species Lithobates septentrionalis. The sequence goes on along the minus strand of JBBDGP010000969.1, from coordinate 4,301,709 downwards.
AGTTAAAAATGATTCAGAGCGACCTGAGGATAAAGATTAAAGAGGCTAAGGAGAAGTATAGGAGAAAGCTGGAGTGTAAACTCCAGCAAAACAAAGTGGGAGAGGTCTGGAATGGCATGAGAACCATTACAGGTCTTAAGCAGGTTGGTGGAGGGATTAGGGGGGATGTGGAGAGGGCAAATGAACTGAACCATTTTTTTAATAGGTTTGATTCAGAGGCCCTAGCTTTAACTTCCTCAGATTCAACACAAAGCTGTAGGAGAGTAAAGTTACAGAAAGTACTTTCCTCTCCTCATTCTAGATGTCCTTCCTCCTTTAGGCTGGATTCACACCTATACATTTTTAGTGCTTTTTGCATTTTGCAGATTTGCACTGCAGTCCATTTAACATGGTTTCCTATGGAACATGTTCTGTAGTGCAAATCTGCAAAATGTATAGGTGTGAATCCAGCCTTAATGTGTGTTCTTATTCACCCCTAACTCTACTCCTCCTTAATGGGAAAGTGCATCAATGTCTTTTAAAGCTGATCAGTTGAGTAGACAGTTGGGGAGACTTAAAGTGGAGTTCCACACATTTAAAAGTCAGCAGCTACAAAAAGTGTAGCTGCTGACTTTTAATAAACAGACACTCACCTGTCCCATGGTCCAGCGATGCGGGCGCACAAAGCCTCGCTCCTCTCCCCCTCCTCTCTGCGGCGCCGGCATTGTAACTGTGGGCGCCCAGCTGTGGCTTCACAGCTGGGCGCGCACTGCATATGCGCGAGTCGCGCTGTGCGACCTGTGACCAGTCCCAGAAGATTGCAGGGAGGGAGGGGGGAGAGGTGAACTTCCTTCCAGTGCCACGTCACCAGGGGAGGAAGTGGGAGCTGGGTGCCTGTCAAAACTGGGTATCCCCCAAACAAATGTGGCATGTCAGGGGTTCACCAGTACTTAAAGCAGAGGTTCCATTTTTGAGTAGAATGCAGTAAAATCAGCAGGTCCTGATGGAGTTTCCCCAGGGTGCTTAGGGCATGTGCAGACCAGCTGAGGAGTGTCCTTCAATGGGTATTTAACTTGAGCTTGAGTCTACGAAAGGTCCCTGTGTTGTGGAAGATGTCCTGTCTTGTCCCTGTGCCAAAGATACCACGTCCTTGTGGCTCCAAGGATTATAGACCAGTGGCTTTGACCTTCCACATCATGAAGACCTTGGAGAGACTTGTTTTATATCAGTTACGACCCATGGTAAGTAAATGTTTAGACCCTTTACAGTTTGCATACCAGCCAAGATTGGGGGTTGGGCATGTTATCATTTTCATGGTAAATCACATATATGTACACCTGGATAAGTCAGCAAGCACTGTGAGGGCCATGTTTTTTTACTTCTCCAGTGCTTTTGATACTATCAGGCCGGATCTTTTGGAGCGAGAAGCTAGCAGCATTACAGGTTGATGTTTCCCTTGTGTCACGGATTGTAGACTACCTGACAGGAAGACCACAATATGTTAGTTTACAAGATTGTGTGTCAGATAGGGTGATCAACAATATTGGAGTTCCACAGGGGGCAGTTCCCTCTCCCTTTCTTTTTACTGTCTACACCACTGAGACAGATTCTTGTCATCTTCAGAAGTTTGCTGATGACTTTGCGGTATATATCAGGAATGGGGAAGAGACTGAGTATAGGACTGTGGTGGAGAACTTTGTCACATGGTGTGAGGTTAATCATCTGTATGTAAATGTGACAAAGACAAAGGAGCTGGTTGTGGATTTCAGAAAGAGGAAGCCACCGGTGACCCCAATCTCTATCCAAGGAGTAGATGTGGAGGTAGTAGAGAGTTACAAGTATCTGGGGGTGCATATAGATAATAAGCTGGACTGGAGCAAGAACACTGAGGTGCTCTATAGGAAGGGCCAGAGCCGCCTCTACTTTTTGAGGAGACTGAGGTGCTTTTAACATCTGCCGGATGATTCTGAAGATGTTTTATGAGTCTGTGGTGGCCAGTGTTCTCATGTATGCAGTGGCATGCTGGGGAAGCAGGCTTAGGGTGTCCATCACCAACAGACTCAACAAACTGGTTCGCAAGGCCAGTGATGTTGTTGGATTGGAATTTGAGTCTTTTACAACAGTGTTGGAGAGGAGACAGTTGTTCAAGTTATATTCTATCTTGGACAACTCCTCCCACTCACTCCACAATACGCTGGTCAGTCTGCGGAGTACCATCAGTGACAGATTGTTACACCCACAGTGCACCACAGAGCGACACAGGAAATCATTTTTGCTTGTGGCGATCAAGATATATAATTTTTTTCTGTGAGGGCTGGAGGTGAAGTTTTAATACTGGTTGTTTATGATCTGGATTTTGTGTTGTTTTCATAGTATGTTGGTATTGTGTTGGTTATTATATGGGGTGGTGTTAGAGAAAGTGGTGTATTATTTGTATTTGGTAGTTTGCCTGTTATTTTAATCTGTGTTATTTATTCTATGTTGTATTTTAATTGTATGGATGTTTTATTTGTAGTGTAGTTATAATTTTGTTATTTGGTGTTAATGGCTGGTATTGGTAATTTGTTGTGTTTTTGCATCTTGTTCAGTCTATTGTTGTGATCTTGTGTTGTCTTTGTTAAGTGTGTCTGTGTCATAAGAATTTCCCAATTTCCCTTTGGGATTTTTAAAGTATTCTGTATTGTATTCTGTATGTATTCTGTGTACTGAACCCTGTACCCTGTGTGTGATGCACTCCTGGTCCCTGTACCCTGTGTAGTGCAATCCTGAACCCTGTAAACTGTACACTGTACGCACTGTGAACCATGTACTCTGTGTGTAGTGCACCCCTAAACCTTACCACACTGTGTCTTACATACTCCTGGTTTTATTTAACAATGCCCCTTTGAGTCCCTCCCATAATGCAATTTGGCCACACACACCATTTGATATGGTGTGCACAATGCACCACATCGCCACTCTCCCCCTAGTGGGGAACAGGTGGGGGGGTGAGTTCCTGCACCTGATTTCTGTCAAAAAAAGCCTGTTGCAGAGAGAGTATAAATCAATGAAACAACGCTGGCTGAATTGATATTTCTAAAACAGAAAAACAAAGCATTGCAGTGGTTTAATAACCTTAAAAATAAATATCAGGAAAAAACATCAAGGTAGTATCTGCTCTATACCCCGATTTTCCAATGTTTGTCAAATGTCGCCCATGTAGCATTCTTATGTGAAAACATCTTTTCAAAGGAGTAGTGAACATTTACCAGATCTAATACTTCAGAAGGGTTTGGTGCAAATGTGTTAGTCCAATGCCTTGCAATGACCATCTTTGCTACCACAAGAAAAGAAAATATTACTGTTTGATTGTACAGTAGAAACCATCAATACCTAAATGGAGAATGGCCAGCACAGCTTCTGGCTTAGTCAGAACACCTGATATCACTTGATTTGATGGAGAAGAATTTTCTCCAAAAGCTGGAAAGTCTCTTGCATGCCCAGAAGATGTGGACAAGGTTCCCAACCTGTCTACAAGATAAATTATGACCAAGTTTTTGTAGGATTTTTGTGAAATTTAGTTGTGATGAAGAAAGATAAAGAAGGGTACCTTGGGAATGGGATGATCTGTGAATTATTTGATGACGCTTTGGCCAAGGACCTAGAAGATACTCCGAAGAGGGTAGGTCCAAAATGTGAACGATATCCCCTGGGGAGGTTTTGCATTCCTAGCAAGTATCGGAACTGAGGGGTACACAGAGTGGAGGACAACAGGGGCTCTGTACCACTGGGCAATACCTTTGATTTCTGATATTCCAGCCATTAATATGGTAAAAAGTTTATTTCCATCCTTTGCCAAGGTTTGCGTGTTTAAATCCCTTTTCCACCTATTGAGGACCCACATAGCATGTGCTTAAAAGAAAGTGTTGAACAGGGGTATTAGATGGAGACTTATTCCCATTGGAGATCACTTGTCATTTGGGCAGTAACTCAGTAAATTGGAAGGTCATGGCTCCACTGGCCATAGCAGGACTAGATAGGGTCTTTAAACATTTGAGGTGCTTAATCAGGTTGAATTCTTGAAAAAGTGACAGGTCCTAGATTTCTCTTTCTGTTTTAGAGTGGAAAGGTGATACTGATGCTCCAAAAATTTTAAATGTACAGTATGTATAGTCAAAACTTTTTTCCAGTTTGAAATAGAGTAGGGAATAGTGAAAATGTCTGCTTATTTATTTATGTAAGTACTTTGCTGTCAGTTTCACGTTTTCCTATTGGGGAAATTTCCCTTTTACTTTCTGTCCTAAGGACACAACAGAAAGTAAGAGAAAGTTTCAGGAGATGTTGCATTTCCCCTTACTTTCTGTCTCTGTGACAAAGATGACGAGGACAAACAAAGAGTGTGAATTTACATAGCAGGGACACAGACAGCAACAATAAAAACAAAAATCAGTTCAAAAAAATGTTGGATGTAAATATATGTGAAAACTTTTTTTTAGAACAGCAAAAAAAGAATGATATAGGAATAAACTGTTTGGAGTTTTATTTTCCTGGTGACACCTATAGTTTGAACAAAGCATGAAATACCTTCAGATGTCTTCTGGCTTCGCAATCTGCATTGACCCTCTACAGCTCAATACCTATGAATAACAAACATGCAACAAAAGACATAAGATGATTATACAAAGAGCTTTGCTCTAAAACCCATATCAATGAACAAAGAACATTTGTCTTTCTCCTGCATTTATATAAACAGTGGCATTTGGTACAAGAAATTCAAAACTTCAAAGTTATTTTTGCACAAAAGTGGCCATCTGCAATCCTATCAGATTAAGTAAAGTTACCCAGGGTATCCAATTTCTATCTATTTTACTTTAGCTTATCCCAATAGTGATAGTTCATCAAAGAACTTGGTTTTTCTGTGTGGTTGATCAGCAGTTTGTGGTCAAAAGGCTAAAAATAATTTTATAGATTTGTAAGTCATTTGTTTAATTTGTATTGATAAAAGATTATAGATATTAATTAAAATAATGCTGAAATATATAACTCAATTTAAAAATGTTTCTTAATTTTATACAAATTTGTAAGTGAGCACTGAGCCTGTGCAACTTTTAAAGAGTGTCAGTATACTCACAATCCTCAATTCTGTATCTGAAAAGGTACAAACAAGAATATAATCATTTAACCAGCTTTCATATTGTTTTGTGTATCTCTTTAAACGAAACCTTCTTGAATCTGTTATTTCACGTGGGGTAAATTAAATGCAGCATTAAATAACAAAAAGGAGAAATATTTTTTCATCAATGTATACTGGCAGACTAATGGAGGCTAATCTGGGATTAGTTAATAATAGTTACTGTAAAAAACTGCACCATTCCATTTATGTAGTTAAAAAATGTGATGATCCAACTCTATGGGTGCAATTAGTGCAGAGTGTTGTATAAATTTGTACTAACTTGGACGTGGGTATACATGTATGCCATTTAGAAGGGGGTTGGAAGCGTAAGGAGTGTCTAAACACTGCAATTGAATTTGAATTAAGTCATCCAGATCAGGCCATTGGCCTTTAATGTCAATGAGTGCTTGCAATACTTGTGCATGTGAATATGCACAATGCAATGTTTTAACTTGCCTGCACTCGCAATGCTCTCCTAGTGGACATTCAGTGTCTAACAACACAAAATTACACCCAGGGAACAAGATCATGTGCACTGAACCATAAGACTTGGAAATCCAGCATTTCAGGGGTGCTCACTGGGCATCAGAAATGCACACAAACATATCATTTTTAAACCTGTGTGCATCAATTTAGGCTTACAAAGTTCAGTTCAGACTAGCAAGTCCTCCACTGTAATGCCACGTACACACGGTCGGAATTTACGACAACAAATGTTTGATGTGAGCTTGTTGTCGAAAATTCCGACCGTGTGTAGGCTCCATTGGACATTTGTTGTTGGAATTTCCGACAACAAAAATTTGAGAGCTGGTTCTCAAATTTTCTGACAACAAAATCCGTTGTCGGAAATTCCGATCGTGTGTACACAATTCCAACGCACAAAATTCCACGCATGCATGGAATCAAGCAGAGGAGCAGCACTGGCTATTGAACTTCATTTTTCTCGGCTCATCTTACATGTTGTATGTCACCGTGTTCTTGACATTCGGAATTTCCGACAACATTTGTGTGACCGTGTGTATGCAAGACAAATTTGAGCCAACATCCGTCGGAAATAAATCACAGGATTTTGTTGCCGGAATGTCCGATCGTGTGTATGCGGCGTTAGTGTTATGGTAGTTAAAACCATTAGGATCACTAGGGTCACAGTAGTGGCTATTGGTTTGAGAGAATGTTAATTTATCCCATAGCTTTATTAAAACAAAATCCCAAGAAATGAGAGTTATGCCCCGTACACACGGTCAGACATTGATCGGACATTCCGACAACAAAATCCTAGGATTTTTTTCCGACGGATGTTGGCTCAAACTTGTCTTGCATACACACGGTCACACAAAGTTGTCGGAAAATCCGAACATTCTGAACGCGGTAACGTAAAACACGTACGTCGGGACTATAAACGGGGCAGTAGCCAATAGCTTTCATCTCTTTATTTATTCTGAGCATGCGTGGCACTTTATGCGTCGGATTTGTGTACACACGATCGGAAATTCCGACAATTGATTTTGTTGTCAGAAAATTTTATAGCCTGCTCTCAAACTTTGTCGGAAAATCCGATGGAAAATGTGTGTTGGAGCCTACACATGGTCGGAATTTCCGACAACAAGGTCCTATCACACATTTTCCGTCGGACCGTGTGTATGGGGCATAAGTGTTTGCTCTATCCCCACATTTACACATCTAGGTTTTTACAGAGTGAAGGACTTATGGTTTCAGCTGCTCTGAAGCCGAAAGTCACAAGATTGTGTAGCATAGACATATGCAATTTCTGCCTTCAAAAGCAATGTCCACTGTCATGTTGCCAAGGACACAACATACTCACTTTATCCTCGCAACATGGTGCCAGATAACACTTTTAGCAGAAAACTATCAAGTACTGTATATGCATGTTCTCGCCATACTGTTTAACAGGGCCATAGATATTTTTTTTTCCTGGGGGGCATCATTTGCTAAAGGCATCATTTACACTTTTATGTTGGGGGAGGTACGGTAAAAACATGTGACAGCAGAGTGGGGCACATGAGGCTTTGCAATGCAGCGCAGTAAAAATTATCCCTATTCAACTAAATAGAACGCAATGCACGCAGTTGTGGTGCGGTAGTGTACTCATTAGTACAGCAAGCTCCTCCTATGCTCCCTAGTTTTTTTTTCCTTCAGCCCGCTGGGTTGAACTAAATAAAAAACTTACCGTGTGAACCAGGCTTTAGATCTGATTCATATGTTCTAAATGCCCATGGAATAGCAAATATTCCATGAATACCTACAGCCAGGATCTCAGATGTTCCAATCTGCACATCCAGTGGTCCCCATGTTTAAGCTCCAGGGGACAAAGCAAAACACATTGGGGTGTGGCCTGGCAGGAACCCGGACTGAGGTCTCTCCCATCACTACTACATTACCATAGGACTCTGTGGATGTGTGGCACCAGGGATTTTTTTTCTCTCTTCCCTTCAGTGACTACAGGAGCTGGGATGAGCTCCATCCCTCGCCGGCACTCCTGCAGCACATTCGGTATCATCTACATTACTCCCCACATTGATTAAGCCTGAGCAGCACACTGACAAACCATGGGTCACAATGGTTAACTGCTGTTAGGGACAAATTTCTGACCCTGGATGCAGAAAGATTTTGTCCAAGGGCAAAAAATGTATCCCTACTTGCAGGTAACCACTGGATGTGCAGATACGGGTGGATACATGTTTACAGCAGAAGACAACCTTGGCTCTTTTCAGCCCATCACTCAGGTGTACAAGCTGACCAGATATTAGAACATCTGATCCCGGGTGCAGGTATTTGCAGTACACTTGCTGCACCATGGTCATGTAGGATATATGAATGCGACCTAAGACTGGATTTTAGCTAACCTTACTGTGCAAGTTGAGCAGGTGCAAGGGTAACATATTGTGGTGGGCAGTAAATTCAGTGATTTATTTAAACCTTAAAAAAATGTGTCATAAGAAATTTTATGAAATGTTTTAAGAGATGAAAAAAAAAAATATTGTACACTGCCTACCACAGGATGGTGCCCTTTGCACCTGGTCAATATGGTTGGCTTTTATTCAGTCTTAAACTGTAGCAAACCCAGCTTTTGAACTTGTACCTACAAGTAATCTTATAATAACGCTTATCTGTAGGTATAGTGAATATCTCCTAAACTTGTCGTGTTTAGGAGATATTCACATGGAAAGCAGCTGGTGATGTCACCGGTGCATGCGCTCTGAAGGGATGGCATGCTGCTTGGTTGTACTTCTCCTGGGGAGGAGCACAGTTCGTTCTGCACTTTTGTGACCCATTTTTAGCCGACAGCCAGCTATAGCCTGCTGTCAGCTGACTTCACTCAGCAGGTCCAGGCTGTGGAAAGATCCTAACTTTAAAGTCAGGATTAACCCAGATGCCTGGACCAGCATCTTGCTCAGCCTCTCAGCGAGCCATAGAGACCCCAAGCCAGCTGTTCCTGCTCCCTCCACAGCCTGGCATTCCAGTGAGCTTGGGGGGGAGGCAAAGCCAGTGACTGACAGTCACCACTCTTTGCTCACTAAAGGCTGAGAACTGAGTATTCAGCTGTCTTTGATCGCTCTGTTGTTGGGCTTAGATGCAGCTGGGGACGGATGCAACATTGGATCGATGCTCCATCCACCTAGGTAAGTATAATTAAAAAAAAAAAAAACATCTCTTTTAAAGGAAAAAAAATCTACCTCTCCCTCCTAAGAACCCTCTCTCCCCAAGAAAAAGATTCCCACTGTAAAATATGTATCTCCCTAAAATATCCCCCCCCAAAATTAAACCCCCCTGTCTCTAAATCGACCCACCAAAGCAAAACTATCTCCCTCAGTCAATACCCTCTCCCCCAGCAAAGATTTCTAATTATGAAATAATCATCCAATCAAACTCCCTCCCAGAAGAAAATCCCTGCCATTAACCACCCCCTGTAAACTTCTCTACAAGAAACTCCCCCCCTTCTCCAAAAGCAAACCCACCCCCCTTTCCTTAACCCCCCACCAAAAAAAACTCCCCCAGACTGCCATTCTTACTTCCTCCTTCCTAAAACAGAAAATTGATGCCTCCCCACTTACCAGACCTGAGATTCAGCACAGAAGTAGGAAAACTTCTACATCCCCAGTCTCCCTTTGGCTGTGTCATATGGTACCTCGAGGAGGAGTCTAGAAGTTCCCTCAAATGCGCACTGTCAATTTCCGGGATCTGAGACCTCACAGTAATTTCATGCTTTTCAGGGGGGCCCCTTATTAAACTGAGGGGATGGGGCATGATAGAAGGGGGGCTGGCTGCTGCACTCCAAAACTATGATTACTTTTACTGTGCTGACACTGAGGCTAAACAGCAGGGACACTGTCTGGGCATTTTGCCAGGATGCTCTGGGGGGTTTGAACACCCCTGACCCCCCCTTATCTACGCCCCTGCTGTTTAAGAAAGTGGGAATCATTATGTATAGGCCAGAAACACACTGTAAGGATTGATCAATTACCCAATGGCGCTTGCAGAGTTATGACACCAGTGCAAACATAACCCTAAGTGAATGTGTGGGATCAAGGGAAAGTTTTTTGCCAATGACATAAATGAAATCCTAATCTGTTTGTAAGGCGTCATTTTCCTCTCACTGTTCGCTAACGTAAGGCATTCCTACTTCTACTGACCACCAAAGTAAGGGGCACTTCTCTACTGGCCATCATTGTAAGGGAGTACTATACTGACCATATATGTAATGGGGGGTTTCTCAGTTGGCCCCAAAACCTAAGGGTGACTTCTCCACTGATCATCTATGTTAAGAGTGCTTTTAGGATGCTGTAATTGCTATGCCCCGCTATATATTACAATGCAAAATCTATTGCTAGTGAGAGATGTAACCACTTGTTGGCAGCCACATCACTTGCAGCATACTAAAATCAATGGGAAGATAATGAGATGACTGACAAGTTAAATCTCTTAGTAGCAAAGAGATTTAATTGCCCATGAAGCCACAGGCTAGGTCTTTTTAGGTGATAAATCTATATATAAAATTTGTTTAATTTTGAGAATATGAAACCACTGAACTATATTTCCCAAGTGTGCTGCAAGAAATACAATATAATAAAAAACAAAAATCTCAATCTGATGATGTCATTCAGTAGTTATTTCTGTTCAATCTGTTAATCCCACAGTGAAGTTCATTTTGCTAGTCTTTATGGCTCACAAATCATGGTAAATTGCCTGTAAAATTTCTCTATGACAGCTCAGCTGTGTTCTTATGTATTTTTTTCACATATATAAAAAAATAACAGATTTAATGTAGCCTTGGTCTTCTCCTCGGGAATTTTGATGTAATATTTAAAGAAGTACTTTGTTTCCTGAAATAAGATAATGGAATATATAACAAAAATGTAAGGAAAATATTTGTATATGCAACTGGAAAAGAGTATAGACTATGTTTATTTCAGTAAATTGGGACTTTGGCATTTTGATACAATTTACAAAATAATCTTTTATGACCTTTCTGGATATCCACCCAAAAACATTGTCCTCCCTCATTTTAATCCAGCCTTCTTTATGCCACAAGCATAACCCCCACTTTGTCCATTTGGGTCTCTGTCAAATATTCAGCATAAATAATATCACTACATTTGCTTTCTGCTTCACATTTTTGATTGTCCTCTGTTTCTCCCAGGTATGAGCAACAAATTCAACTTCAGATGGGGAATCGCCTGGGGTTTCACCACAATATATTCATTGCTGACTGATCAGGGAATCCGCATGTTTGCACAAATTTGTCTTGTCAAGCTCCCACTAGAGAATTATTCCACTATATACAAATATTACATTTGTTAAAAAACATGACTCCAACATTTTACCCCCATGTTACTCATAGTCTCTGAATCCCTCGGCAGAACTAACCTGATGACTAAAGATATGTTCTTCCTCATATCCTAAGCAATAGTTTTGATGATACCCCACTTTACTGTACCTCAACAAATCCCTCCCTCTAGATGACTGGGCAAAAACCTGGCAAGTTACACTCAAAAGCTCTCAAAATGTTCAAGCATTAGAGAATTCCTACAAAGTGCTTTGCGCTTTCTCATTGGTATTTCACTCCTGCGAGAATAGCCAAATGTATTCTGAGCTTCTTGTTTGGGGGGGGTCAGAGATGAGGGCGACATGCTCCATATATAGTGGTCTTGTCTGAAGGTACGCAATAAGTGGATAAGGATCTATACAATGATCAACTCAGTACTACAAGTCAATATTCGTAAGGACCCTTCTTGACAGAACAATGAACGATGTTCCATGAAAGAGTTGCATCCTTATTGCATATATATTTTTATAGCTACCAAACAAACTATTGCTCATATATGAAAGTCCCCTTCTCTTAATTTCAAGGAAATTAAATCTAGAATCCAGGACACATTTGTTAACAAAAACTGACTGCTATCTTGAAAGATACACACAGCAAATTTCTTTCAATTTGGCAGCCCTGGCTGGACCACTTTTCCCTTTCACAACAAACCTCATGTTTAGTTCAACTTTGATAACCAAGGAAGGTTCCCACTTTTTTACTAATTTCTTGTATTTTCATGAGCGGCCTCTGTGGACCCCCCTTTTCTCTTCCTCTCCCTTTCCTCCCCATATACCTTTCCTACTTAACCAGTAGGGATGGGCCGAACACCCCCCGGTTCGGTTCGCATCCAGAACATGTGAACGGACCGAAAGTTTGCGTGAACATTCGAACACCGTTAAAGTCTACAGGACTCGAACGTTCAAAATCAAAAGTGCAAATTTTAAAGGCTAATATGCAAGTTATTGTCCTAAAAAGGGCTTGGGGACCCGGGTGCTGCCCCAGAGGACATGTATCAATGGAAAAAAAAGTTTTAAAAACGGACGTTTTTTCGGGAGCAGTGGTTTTAATGATGTTTAAAGTGAAAAAATAAAAGTGAAATATTCCTTTAAATATCGTACCTGGGGGGTGTCAATAGTATGCCTGTAAAGTGGTGTGTTTCCCGTGCTTAGAACAGTCCTTGCACAAAATGACATTTCTAAAGGGATAAAAATCTTTTAAAACTGCTTGAGGCTTTAATGTAATGTCGGGTTCCGGCAATATGGATGAAAATCAGTGAGACAAACGGCATGGATACCCCCCTCCAGCCCATTACCAGGACCTTTGGGACTTGTATGGATATTAAGGGGAACCCCGCACCCAAATTAAAAAAAGAAAAGACGGGCCCCCAGGCCCTATATACTCTGAACAGCAGTATACAGGCGGTGCAAACAAGACAGGGAGTGTAAGTTTGTTCTTATGTAGAATCTGTTTGTAATTTGGAACAGGTAAATTTTGTAAGTGTAGCTCCAGCCAAAAAATCTATTTTAAAGCTTTTTGGAAAACATAGGGAAGGGTTATCACCCCTGTAACATTTGTTTTGCTGTCTGTGCCCCTGTTCAGAAGATTTCACCTCACTTTCTGTCCCAATGATAATTGGGTTTTGAAAATTTGGGGTTTTTAAGGGAAACAAGGATTGGTGATAAATAAGTGGAGGCGACACCTTTTTCCCATATTAACTCTTACAGGAGAGAATTTCCCTTCCTGGGGGTAGATTTCCTCTCACTTCCTGTTGTTTCCCTCCGTTTGTAAGTAGGAGTCGTTTGTAAGTCGGATGTTTGAAAGTAGGGGACTGCCTGTATATACTATATGGCCTTCCCTATACACTCTGCGTAAAATTGGGCCTTAGGTGTTGGTGGTACCAGAACATTGTAAGCCCTCACAGTTACTCTTGGTGGGTGCTGGAACGGGCCCTGCTGTGAAATATTATATCAAGAATTGTAATTACATGCCCCTGTTAAACAGGGGCAGAAAAATTGTGCTTTAGGCTGTAGTGGTGGTGGCACAACACTGTAAAGCCTCACAGATACTTTTGTTGAGCGCAGGAACAGGCCCTGCTGTGAAATATTAGATCAAAAATTGTAATTACATCCCCCTGTTAAACAGGGGCATAAAAACTGGGTCTTAGGCAGTGGTGGTGGTGCCACAACACTGCAACCCCTCACAGATACTCTTGTTGAGCACAGGAACGAGCCCTGCTGTGAAATATTAGATCAAAAATTGTAAAAAAAATTGGGCCTTAGGCAGTGGTGATGGTGCCACAACACTGCAACCCCTCACAGATACTCTTGTTGAGTGCACGAATGAGCCCTGCTGCAAAATATTACAGCAAAAATTGTAATTACACACCCCTGTTAAACAGGGGCAGAAAAATTGATGCCTTAGCCACTGGTGGTGGTGCCCAGAACCAAATAGTTACACCAGGATAGTCACTCAGCATCAGCATAGGCAGTCTTCACGGGATCTCACACTCATAAAAACATTAATTGGTTACATAGGCATCAGGTGCTTGGTAGCTGGTGATCCAAGACTGATTCATTTTTATAAAGGTGAGCCGATCAACCGAGTCGGTGGACAGGCACACTCGGTGATCTGTTACAAAGCCTCTAGCAGCACTGAATGTGCGTTCCAAAAGAACGCTGGATGCAGGACAGGCCAGTAGCTCAATTGCATACTGTGCAAGCTCTGGCCAGTGATCCATCCTCAAGACCCAGTAACCCAGTGGATTTTCGGCTGGAAAGGGCTCCAAGTCTGGGTATTCCTGCACCATGTACAACAGATGCTGGCGATGGTTGCTGGAACCGATCAGACCTTGGGGCTGCGGACTAAAAAATCGTCTGAACACAGCAGTCAGACGGCCACCTTCTCCGCTCCTTCTGTGACTGGCCGAAGCCTCAACAACACGTTGTCCAGGAGTACCAGGAAATTGTAACCTCCCAGGCTCTGGAAACACATTGCACAAACCTTTCTGCAAGGCCTCCCAAAGATGCTTCATCCTCTGCTCCCTCTGCGACGGCTGGATAAGTTCCGCCACTTTACCCTTGTAATGTGGATCAAGAAGGGTTGCCAGCCAGTACTGATCCTTCTCCTTGATAACACGAAATACGAGGGTCCTTTCGCAGGCTTTGTAGGATCAGGGAGGCCATGCAGCGTAGGTTTGCTGCGGCATTCGTTCCGGAGTCCTCTGGGTCACTAAAGATGACCTGATCCGCAGCCACCTCCTGCCTGCCATGTATAAGTCTATGGGTTTCTGGTGACTGGAAATGATCTCTTGAAGACTGCTGCTGCTGCTGATGCTGAGTGCCGGGCTCCACCTCCATGCTGACACAATCCTCCTCCTCCTCTTCCTGTGTGATAGGCGGGCCTGCAGGAATACTGTCTGGATAAAGGGGGCCTTGAGAGATAAGGAAGTCCTCCTCTTCATCCCTCTGTTCTGCCTCAAGTGCCTATCCATTATTCCATGCAGCGTGTGCTCCAACAGGTAGACAAGAGGGACAGTATCATTGATGCATGCACTGTCACTGCTCACCATCCTCGTGGCCTCCTCAAATGGTGACAGGACAGTGCATGCATCCTTGATCATGAGCCACTGCCGTGGCGAAAAAAAGCCAAGCTCCCCTGACCCTGTCCTGGTGCCATACTCGCATAGGTACTCATTGGTGGCCCTCTGCTGCATGTGCCGCCACTGCAGCATTGCCAACGTTGAGTTCCACCTGGTGGACATGTCACAGATGAGGCGGTTCTTGGGCAGGTTGCATTGCTTTTGGAGGTCACCCAGCCGAGCACTGGCATTATATGACCGGCAGAAATGCCCACAGACTTTCCTGGCCTGCCTCAGGAGATCCTGTAAGCCCGGGTATCTGCACTAGAACCGCTGCACCACCAAATTAAGGATGTGAGCCAAACAGGGAACATGGGTGAATTGTCCCTGTCGGAGATTGGTGCCATTGTCGCAAACCACCATTCCTGGCTGAAACTGGCGTGGCATCAACCACCTCTGAGCCTGCCCCTGCAGAGCTGACAGAATCTTTGCCCCAGTGTGGCTCCTGTCCCATAAGCAGATTAACTCAAGCACTGCATGGCATCTTTTTGCTTGAGTGCTTGCGTAGCCCCTAGAATGCCTACGGAGCACCGCTGGTTCCGAGGACAAATCTGCACAGGAAGAGGCCATAGAGGAAGAAGAAGAGGAGGGGGTGGAGGAGAGAGGTGTGGTAGAATCACCTCTACCAGCATTTTGGGGGCGTGGTGGCGGAACAAGCTCCAACAATACTGCACCCTGTCCTGCATCCTTCCCAGCTGCCAGCAGGGTTACCCAGTGCACTGTGAAAGAAAGGTAACATCCCTGTCCATGCCTGCTGGACCAGGAGTCAGCAGTAATATGCACCTTACTCCTGACCGCTCTGTCCAATGAGGCCAAGACATTGCCTTCCACATGTCAGTAGACAGCCGGAATGACCTTCCGAGAAAAAAATTGGCGTTTAGGAACCTGCCACTGAGGTACCGCACATTCCACAAATTCTCGAAAGGGGGCAGAGTCTACCAGCTGAAAAGGCAGCAGTTGGAGTGCTAGCAATTTAGCCAAACTAGCATTCAGCCGCTGAGCATGTGGATGGCTGGGACCGAATTTCTTTCGCCGGCTTAGCAACTGGGGTAGGGAAATTTGCCTGCTACAATCGGATGTTGGTGTACCACTAGCAGATTACCCAGAAGTGTTTGGGACACCTAATTCTACACCTTCATTCCTCTCAGTGCAGGTCTCTGAGAGGACTGAAGTTATAGTGGGGTTTGAGATCCCAGCTGATGAGGAGCAAGGAGAGGTCCGCCTTGTTCTTTTGTGTGGGTGTTTTAAGTACTGTTGCCAGCGGACTGCATGGGAGCTCAACATATGTCTGGTCAAGCATGTGGTGCCCAAGCGGCTGCTGTTTTGGCCACGCTTGATATGCTTCAGACATATGTTGCAAGCAGCAATAGTGCGATCTGCTGCACACGTATCAAAAAAGGCCCACACCAAAGAACTTTTGGAAAAACGTGCGGAGTCAGCAGCGCCCTGCACATGCGGAGCTCTGCGGTGTGATGCAATCAGTTGCCTGCCCTTAAGCTGGCCCTTGGAGGGCATCCTGCCTTGTTGGAGATGTGCCTCCTCCTCCTCCTCTCTTCTATCAGACACCCACGTAGAGTCAGTGACCTCATCATCCCTTCCCTCCTCGCCACTGGCAAACCTGGCAGTATGCTGCAGCTGGGGGTACATGAATGCCAGTTTCTTGTCCTTCTTGGGCACCCCCTCTCTCTGGGCTCATGTTACTGCCTTCATCCTCAACCTGGGTACCATCATCAGAGCCTTCAAAACGCTGCGCATCCTCCTGCAGCATGTACCCTACACTGTGGTCGAACAGTTCGGGAGAATCTCCAGGGCATGATGGTGGGGCTAGGGAAGGAGTGACTGATGACTTTGAGCCAATGGAAGAGGTCGCTTTGGCAGCTGCATTGGCAGACAAAGTACCCTGAGCATGAGTGACAGAGGATGAGGAGAATGAGGACGGCTTGGTCATCCACTCTACCAACTCTTCTGCATGTTGTGGCTCAACACGGCCAGCTGCCAAAAAAAGGACAAGCGTGCCCCACGGCCATGTGCTGAGGATGCACCGTGTCCACAACCAGCACTGTTGGCTGTAGACACAGAGCCTGTTTGCCCTCTTTTAGTGGCCTGTGAGTGTCTGCCCCTCATTGGTGGCCTTCCAGACATACTGTACAATTAGATTAGCAAAACAATGCCTGAAGTTTACTAAAAACAGTACACAAGGAATGGCCTACAGTCAGGTATAGGCTTGGCTAGGCTATATATATAAAAGCCTGTATATATATATATTAAATGAACTGCAGCTCACTGAGTCACCTGCCTGAAAGTGTCTTTGAACACATACTCCAGGAATGGCCTACAGTCAGGTATAGGCTTGGCTGGACTACAATGCAGTGGATATATATTTTATGAAATGCAGCTCACTGAGTCACCTGCCTGCCTGCCTGAAAGTGTCTTTGAACACGCACTCCAGGAATGGCCTACAGTCAGGTATAGGCTTGGCTAGACTATATATATACAAGCCTGTATATATATATATATATATATATATATATATATATATATATATATATATATATATATATATATATATATATATATATATATATATATATATATATATATATATATATATATATATATATATATATATATATATAAATGCACTGCAGCTAGCTGACTCAACTGCCTGCTTGAAGTATATTAGAAACAGTACAGCAGGAACGGTCTGCAAAACTGTATACAGTGGATATATATATATATATATATATATATATACAAAGCCAGGATGTATATATATATATATATACTAAATACACTGCAGCTAACTGAATCAACTACCTGCCTGGAGTATATTAGGGACAGTACACCAGGAACGGTCCGCAGTGAGATCTAGCTAAACTGGATACATATATATAGCAGTCTGACTGTATATATATATATATATATAATATATATAATATATATATATATATATATATATATATATATATATATATATATATATATATATATATATATATATATATATATATATATATATATATTAAATACACTGCAGCTAACTGAATTAACTGAACAATTCTGAACAATTCCTGGCCTTCTTTTTCTAAACTATGGATGAAGAGATGGTCGTTCAAAAGAGGCACAAGCTGTTCTGAAGGAAGTCAGAAGCAAATAGTTTCTTTAGGATTTCAGAAATCATCTGCCGCTCACGGGTACCTTATGCTGAGGTTGTGGGGAGACCCAAAATTCCCTGTGCTGTTTATGACTGCCGTAATAGCAGTCACCAGGATCTGGTAAGCGCATCTGATATTCCACCTTGGGTGTGAAGAGACATAGAAGATTTCTCCATCTGCACCTTTATCTTCTTTTTTGCCACTTTTTGGCACTTTCGTTTTTCAATCACGGACTCTTTATTTTTGCTTTTGGATTTTAATTTTTGGGATGTCTTCACTTATATATTTATATCTATTCACATTTGGTATTTATTAATTATTAATATCTTTTGGATATTAGTGTATTTTTCTATATATATCCCTACGTTCATTTGCTTTGTATTGGGTTCATATATATATTTATTTAGTGTGTTTTTTTCAATCATGAATTAGCGCCGCATCTTTTTTTATTATTTAATATACAGAACAGTTGTCCATTGCTAGCCCAGGAGACAGGACTTCCTATTACAGAGGCTGCCGAGTAAACAGGAGATTCTCCTGTATGTAATCTGTCGGCACTCATCCCGCCCCCTCCAAGACACTGATAAATATGGGTATACATCTTTTCTGGCCCCCGCGGCTCTCGGGGATTCGTTGGGGGCCACAAAAGATATATATATCCAAATTACCAGTGGGGCCATTTGAAACCGGAACGCGGGCCTCAATTGGCCCGCTGGCCAGACTTTGGACATGCTTGCACTATACTATGTCTATCAAGGATAAATGTTGTTACCCCAGGCTGCACTAGTAATTTTCTTTACAAACACTCCCCACTACTCATCTACTTAGAACAGCAGAAGCTGTTTTGTAGCCTACAGAAGATAGCTGGGAAGGCACATTGTTTGTGATTTAAGTTCAGTACACTGCATTGGAAGGTACAAGCACATGGCATTTTTTTTTTGATCAACAGGCAATTTTCTGTATTAGCAAAAAAATGTACTATGCCTGAAAATGAAACTAATACAGTCACCAATATAGAAACTAGTAAACTGCAATAGAATAAAATGTTGTCCTTGGGTTTAGATATACTTTAAAAAATATTTGTGTTAAGATTATGCTTTAAAAAGCACACTGTGGTATGCAAAGTGTATTTACTAAACAAAGGAGCAGCACCAAAGAAACCACACAGTATGCATAGCACCACAACATGATTTTGCAAGCAGCATGCAATATCAATTATTGTATATATGTTTGCGATGGCCAAAGCATGCAGGTATGCCCATGCATACCGTGATACTGCAACAAATTAATATGGTGACTTTCACTGTGTTTTCACAGCCATCTTTAGCAATACTGGTGCACATTTCATTTTGTATTGTTTTCACATAAAAAGTTAATGCAAAATGGCTGACATTGCTTAAACATTAAAGAAAATGCAGTCTCAGATCTATATACCCCTAGAGCAGGGGTCTCCAGAATTTATAAACAAAGGGCCAGTTTACTGTCCATCGAACTTTAGGGGGGCCGAACTGTAGCCAGTGGAAGAAGAAAATGTGCTGGCATCAGTGGGATTAATAAATGCCCCATGATTGGTATTAGGGGGAGTAATAGTACTACATTGTTGCTATCAATGGGAGTAATAGTGTCTTATTGTTAGTGTCAGTGGGAGGAATTCAAATAATAATAAACTCATGAGCTGCTAAATAACTAAAAAAACAGTTTTCAAGAATGAGCTTGGAACTGCCACCCCTCAAAAATGTACTCAATCATCTTTAAAACCAGTAACAAAAAATATTTGGTAGTGCGCGGTCCCCTTAACTAGCTCTAATCTATTTGGCTATAACTTAGTCACCTCATTGCAATAAATCATAAAATGTTTTGATAATTTAGTGCATACATGCAATACAAAATTAATTAATAATTATTGGTGCTCCCAAATACATTTTTTTAATTTGTGAGGGTCCGTATGTGATAATGTGCTCCAATAAAGTTCACACTTCAAATTATGTACCAAGAAAAGGTGAATCTCCCAAGTGTGCTTCAAATCACCAGTCACCTCCAGGTTAAGTGCTCGTTCACTTTAGATATTGACCATAAAGGTCAGTATATGCAGATAAAAAGGCTAGCCTTGTTGATCCACCATGTAGTTCATAGTGTCACCTCCATACCACGTTAGTCCACTTTAAACCTCTAGTTCGGCTCAAACAAGCAAGAAAAAATAATTCATAGCGGAGTATGTTTAGTATAAACTGATTTTTTAAGAAATAGTTTGTGCACTCACATGTAAAAAGTCTTGGACACAGCATAAACACAAATGTAGAGAAGTATTCCTCCTCTGTATGAACTTCTGTGTCTCAGAAACACCCGTAAGTGACATCACTGGCTTCTCCCGACGTGTTGCATCACATGTCACGTGACTTCTTCAGGGTGGGAGTGAGAGGAATAGTGCCCCATAATTGGTACCAGTGGGAGGAATAGTGCCCCATTGTTGGTATCAATGGAAGGAATAATGCCCCATCATTGGTGTTAGTCGGAGGAATAGTGCCCCATCTTTGGTGTCAGTGAGAGTAATAATGCCCCATTGTTGGTATTAATGGGAGGACTAGTGTGCCATAGTTGGTGTCAGTGAGAGGACTAATGCCCTATTGTCAGTGTCAGGAACTATGCCCCACTGTTGCTGACAGTGGGGGGAATAATGCCCCAAGGGCCAAATAAAAGCAAGCAAAGGGGCGCATTCAGCCTCCAGGCCGAAGTTTGGAAACCACTGCCCTGGAGAAATTAGGTCATATTTGGGATTGTCTGGAATGGAAGGGGCTACAAGACCTTTCCCTTTCCATTTCCCCTCTCTCTCCTCCCTCCTCCCCCCCACCAATCTCACACTCACCCTATTCCTTAGTTTTATAGCACCTTCCCACCTTACTTTCCCTTCTATCTCTTTTTTTCAACTCTATTCTTTATCTGCGCTACAGAAATGTACTTCAGGTTACAGTAGATATCCACTACTTGCTTATTGTAATAACCAATATTAGTGTATATGACATTGCCCAGACTTGTGCACAATGGAAAATTTTGTTTCGTTTCGGTTCGTTGTCATTCGTAAAATATATAATTTCGTTCTGTTATATTCGTTATGTTACGTTAATCCATTTTCAAATAATTTGTTATTTCTGTAGAGTGACCATATTCGTTATACTGAATCTCGAATCATGTCTAATTCATTTGTTATATCCACTATAATTTCTTTTCTATTAGTTGAAATTTGATATTTATGTATGTATATTGATTCATGATAATGATTCGTAGTTAGGAAAGTCGTTTGTTTATTGAATCTATTAACACACACAATGAAAATATCTCTTCTCCTCTGCTCAAATACAATACAACACCCTTCTCACTCAGTTCTCAGGAATGCACTTTGCCAGTAATCCAACCTCCAGCACAAAATTAATCAGCTGATTAGACTGTAAGATTTACTTTGAGTTGACCTTTTGTTTCATTAGATCTTTAATGAATTACAGAATCATGTCGAATTAATTCTTTATATTCGCTATAATTTCTTTCGTATTAGTTGAAAGTCGTTACTTTTTTATTTGGACATTCGGATGCATTCGAATGAACGAAAGATGCAAATTTCGGTCGAATTTCGATTTGTTACGAAAAGAGTTGCACATGTCTAACATTGCCCTTCTTATGCTAATACTTGACATGCATCTGCTGTAACAAAATGTGTATATATATATATTACTTTTAAAAATGTTTAATAAACAGAAAGTAAAAAAAAAATAGAGAAAAAACTGTTTGATTCTAGGTACACCACCACTTAGCTGGCATGCACCACTTAGCTGGCATATGTTTGGACACTAAAGCATGTGCAAACCACATGATTAGTGACTAAGTCCCCTTTCACACTGGGTGGTTTTGAAGGCGCTATTGCGCTAAAAATAGCACCTGCAAACCGACCTTAAACAGCCACTGCTGTGTCTCCAGTGTGAAAGCCTCAGGGCTTTCACACTGGAGCGGTGCGCTGGCAGGATGCTGAAAAAAGTCCTGCTAGCAGCATCTTTGGAGTGGTGAAGGAGCGGTGCAAACACCGCTCCTTCGCCGCTCCTGCCCATTGAAATCAATGGGGCAGCACGGCTATACCGCCGGCATAGCGCTGCTGCAGCGGCACTTTGCGGGCGGTTTTAACCCCTGTTCGGCCACTAGCGGGGGTTAAAACCTCACCGCTAGCGGCCGAATACCGCCGCTAAAACTATGGTAAAGCGGCGCTAAATATAGCTTTACCGCCGCATCCCCCCCCCCCCCCCCCCCGCCCCAGTGTGAAAGGGGCCTTCGTCTTATCCATACAGTCATAATGACAATATCCGCATTTCTGAAAGCATTGCTATCGCATAGCAAATATTGTGAGAGTACACATTAGCTGTTTAGCCTGGTTTTTTGGAAACTGCTTACATGTATATTGCTAAGTAAATTAAGCCCTACAAATTTTGAGACAGTATAGTTCACTCAAAGAAACTAAAACACAAGAAAATGAACACAAAGCGGAAATATTTTCCCTCAGGCTATCAGTCATATTTCTTCTTGTATTTTAAGGAAAAATTAAACAAACATTATGATTGGTCACTTTGTAAAACGACTTCCCCTTTCTGCTCATTTGATTTTTAGAGTTTTACTGAATCATCCCTGATATGGTGCTTAACATATATTCAAGCACATTATAGCTACAAATGGCATAAACTTTCATTAAAGTAATTATATTACTGATATTTGTGGGATAGAAATGGATAGTTTGCATATACAGTTGTGCTCAAAAGTTTGCATACCCTGGCAGAAATTGTGAAATTTTGGCATTGATATTGAAAATATGACTGATCATGCCAAAAAACTGTTTTATTATTTTAGGATAGCAATCACATGAAGCCATTTATTATCACATAGTGTTTTGGATCCTTTTTAAATCATAATGATAACAAAAGTCACCCAAATGGCCCTGATAAATAGTTTACATACCCTGGAATGTTTGGCCTTGGTACAGACACAGAAGGTGGCACACACAGGTTAAAATGGCAGTTAAAGGTTAATTTCCAACATTTGTGGCTTTTTAAATCACTTTAACACCAATTAGTTTCTGTGTATAGATAGTCAATGAGTTTGTTAGCTCTCACGTAGATGCAATGAGCAGGCTAGACACTGAGCCATGAGGAGGTAGAAAAGAACAGTCAAAAAACCTGCGTAACAAGGTAATGAAATTTTACAAAGATGGAAAAGGATGTAAAAAGATATCCAAAGCCTTGAATATGCCAGTCAGTACTGTTTAATCACTTAATAAGAAGTGGAAAATTTGGGGATCGCTTGATACCAAGCCAAGGTCAGGTAGATCAAGAAAGATTTCAGCCACAACTGCCACAGGAACTGTTCGGGATACAAAGAAAAACCCTCAGGTAACCTCAGGAGAAATACAGGCTGCTCTGGAAAAAGATAGTGTGGTTGTTTTTAAGGAGCACAATATTATGATACTTGAAAAAAAAATAGCTGCATGGTCAAGTTGCCAGAAAGAAGCCTTTACTGTACCTTAGCTTGGTATCAAAAGAGCCCCTGTGTCTGTACCAAGGCCAAACATTCCAGGGTATTGCTATCCTTAAATAAAAGACAGTTTTTTGGCATGATCAGTCATATTTTCAATATTAATGCCAAAATGTCACAATTTCTGCCAGGGTATGCAAACTTTTGAGCACAACTGTATATTTCATAATATTAAAAGTTTAATGGAGAAATGTGTCTCTAACATGAAAACCAGGGATAAAGAGTTAACTCTGCTTCTCCATGTGCTTTTCTTATTCCTGTTTGTCATGGAAATTTTTGACAGGCTCTCTGGGGTTCCCAGGTTTGTTGGTATCTAGCAACGGAAGGTTATTTTGTTTGGCATAGTTATTTTTTTAGTGTTTGTGAACAGTAACTTGCCATTTCAACCTTTTAAATAAAAAAAAAAAATAATAATATTAATGTTAGAAATTTTTCATAGTTTAATATTTACTAAGTAAGACCAGGTGAGATAATAATATGAGGTCTATACTAGTCTATGTATTTCAAATAGATGATAGACCATATATATATATAATAAATAATGCTAAATAATAAATAAAATAATAGACCATGTACAGTGGGGACGGACATTATTCAGACCCCCTTACATTTTTCAGTCTTTGTTATATTGCAGCCATTTGCTAAAATCATTTAAGTTTTTTTTTTCCTCATTAATGTACACACAGCACCCCATATTGACAGAAAAACACAGAATTGTTGACATTTTTGCAGATTTATTAAAAAAGAAAAACTGAAATATCACATGGTCCTAAGTATTCAGACCCTTTGCTGTGACACTCATATATTTAACTCATGTGCTGTCCATTTCTTCTGATCATCCCTGAGATGGTTCTACACCTTAATTTGAGTCCAGCTGTGTTTGATTATACTGATTGGCATTGATTAGGAAAGCCACACACCTGTCTATATAAGACCGTACAGCTCACAGTGCATGTCAGAGCAAATGAGAATCATGAGGTCAAAGGAACTACCTGAAGAGCTCAGAGACAGAATTGTGGCAAGGCACAGATCTGGCCAAGGTTACAAAACATTTCTGCTACACTTAAGGTTTCTAAGAGCACAGTGGCCTCCATAATCCTTAAATGGAAGACGTTTGGGACGACCAGAACCCTTCCTAGAGCTGGCCGTCCGGCAAAACTGAGCTGTCGGGGGAGAAGAGCCTTGGTGAGAGAGGTAAAGAAGAACCCAAAGATCACTGTGGCTGAGCTCCAGAGATGCAGTCGGGGGATAGGAGAAAGTTGTAGAAAGTCAGCCATCACTACAGCCCTCCACCAGTCGGGGCTTTATGGCAGAGTGGCCCAACGGAAGCCTCTCCTCAGTGCAAGACACATGAAAGCCCGCATGGAGTTTGCTAAAAAAACACCTGAAGGACTCCAAGATGGTGAGAAATAAAATTCTCTGGTCTGATAAGACCAATATAGAACTTTTTGGCCTTAATTCTAAGTGGTATGTGTGGAGAAAACCAGGTACTGCTCATCACCTGTCCAATACAGTCCCAACAGTGAAGAATGGTGGTGGCAGCATCATGCTGTGGGGTGTTTTTCAGCTGCAGGGACAGGACGACTGGTTGCAATCGAGGGAAAGATGAATGCAGCCAAGTACAGGGACATCCTGGATGAAAACCTTCTCTGGAGTGCTCAGGACCTCAGACTGGGCCGAAGGTTTACCTTCCAACAAGACAATGACCCTAAGCACCCAGTTAAAATAACAAAGGAGTGGCTTCACAAAAACTCTGTGACTGTTCTTGAATGGCCCAGCCAGAGCCCTGACTTAAACCCAATTGAGCATCTCTGGAGAGACCTAAAAATGGCTGTCCACCATCGTTTACCATCCAACCTGACAGAACTGGAGAGGATCTGCAAGGAGGAATGGCAGGGGAGCCCCAAATCCAGGTGTGAAAAACTTGTGGCATCTTTACCAAAAAGACTCATGGCTGTATTATATCAAAAGGGTGCTTCTACTAAATAATGAGCAAAGGATCTGAATACTTAGGGCCATGTGATATTTCAGTTTTTCTTTTTTAATGAATCTGAAAAAATGTCAACAATTCTGTGTTTTTCTGTCAATATGGGGTGATGTTTATACATGAGGAAAAAAAAATGAACTTAAATGATTTTAGCAAATGGCTGAAATATAACAAAGAGTGAAAAATTTAAGGGGGTCTGAATACTTTCCATCCCCACTGTATATCAAATAAACTTTTTTTTTAGTATAGCTCTTTTTCTTCCTCATTATAGACTTTTCTGTTTGTTTCAAGGTAGTCTAGTTTGATGTGGTGCTATGACAAAAAAAAGCTTTTTTTTTGGGAGGAGGAAGCCTTTCTTTTACCTGGCAGAAAAAGATAAATGTATTGCTAGAATACGAGCTAAAATCTCACTTATAGTAGATTCCATTACAATTACTAAAAATCTTATATAAGCTTTAATGTGTTATTTTCATTTTTAAAGCTGTTTTCTTTTTTTTTTTGTTTAATGTAGCTTTCAGTAAATAATAAATGTTGATCCTGGCAATACTGTCCTTGTTCACTGTTTACTGTTGCATGCTCCCCAGCTGACACATATTGAGCAGGCATGGTCCATTGTTGTCAGTATTAGGAAGCCAGTGCTGAGTAGGGATGGGCGAACGGTTCGGCCCAGGTATAATTTCGGGCCGAACTTTCGTTGTTCGGACGTTCGGTGAACATCCGAACAAACGGGTCGTTTGACCATTTGTTCCCCCCCAAATCAACCAGAATGCATTGCGGCGCTGAACAGTTCATTGCAAGCCCTGATTGGCTGAAGCAGTGAAAGCTTCAGCCAATCAGGGCACAGAACACTGTCAGAGTCATGATTGGACACTGTCATCATGACTTTATCCAATCATGGCTCATTCCCGTCCCACAGTTTAAAAATATTCTTTTAATGGCAGGCATTTTCAGTGTGATTTTGGGGTGGAGAGAGATAGAACAGGGCTCTGTTCAGTGCTATTAGTTAGTGTCAGTCTAGGGATAGTGTGAGTGTAGTGAGGAGGACCATCATTCAGCTTTGCATAGTGTGCAGCTAGAGTAGAGGCAGCTCACATAGTTTCAAATGTAGTGTAGGGAGACCGTGTCATTCATACATACATTAGTGTAGAGTAGGGACAGCTCATATAGTTTCATTGTAGTGTAGTGAGACCGTGTCAGTAATCTTTACATTAGTGTAAAGCTAGAGAAGGGACAGTTCAGATAGCGTCTGTGAAGTGACGGTTGAACACCTTCTATTTGATTGCGTTACTGCCAGTTTAACACCATTTACTTCTGTGTGTGTTACTGCCAGTTTAACGCAATATCGTTTCGTGTGCGTTACTGCCAGTTTAACATCATATAGTTCTGTGTGCGTTACTGCCAGTTTAACGCCATATAGTTTTGTGTGCGTTACTGCCAGTTTAACGCCATATAGTTCTGTGTGCGTTACTGCCAGTTTAACGTCATATAGTTCTGTGTGCGTCCTGCCAGTTTAACGTCATTTACTTCATGTGCGTTACTGCCAGTTTAATGCCATATAGTTCTGTTTGCTTTACTGCCAGTTAAACGTCATTTACTTCTGTGTGCGTTACTGCCAGTTTATGACCATTTAATTCTGTGTGCACTACTGCCAGTTTAATGCCATATAGTTCTGTGCGTCACTGTACGTTTGGTGCATTATTTTGCAGTCTATTATAGTATATATATGGAGTGTGTCTGTGTAGTGTGAGTACTCAAATTAAAGTGCACCAAACACCTCTTTACATTGATTAAAGTGCATCTACGTACATATTTCAACTTCTTCTTTACATTTGCTTATAAACACCGCCCCCCTTTTCCCAATACTGTCTGGGAGGACAACAAGGAGAGGCAGACGTTCCCTTGGCACTGTAAGGGGGCCAGCAACAAATGTGTCCACAGGCAAAGGTGGGCGTGGTGGTCAGTCCTCAGGCAGGGCATCATTTCCTCTGTTTAGTGAGTTTGCCTGTGCTATCCAGCAACAGCATGGAGAGGAGGTGGTGGACTGGTTTACTAAACCTTCCTCATCCTCCTCATCCTCTGTCACACAAGCAGAGACAAGTGTGCAGTCCCCTGCAGTTGCCAGAGTGCATAAACCTGCCTCCTTGTCCACATCTATTCCTGCCCCAACATCAGCCATTGAGGAGTCAGCTGAGCTATTTGACCACAGCATCAGCCACCTGCTCCTTGATGATGCCCAGGCATTACTGGATTCAGATGTTGTGTAGAAGACTCCTGCGCTGTCAGAGGAATCCTATACTAAGGGAATACTGCTGCAACACACAAAACTGCTCCAGAACAGATAAAAAAATAGTATTAGGGTAGTGGCTGCGCTGTGATGGAAAGGGAAGGGGGAGGGGTGGAGATAGGCAGGGGGGTGGGGCTATGCTAAATGGATAAAATCATATGACCGTAGTGAATGAAACGAAATCACAAATACAAGTGTATGATCAAATACGATGAAATATAAGCACAAACAAAATATCAAGGGATAATATATCCCAAATTTCCGTGATCAAAAAATGTATATATATATATATGAACAAATAAATATATACCAGCAAAGTAGTGTGCAAGGATAAGTGAATCTGCTAGAAGAGGAGCATAAATCCAAAGTCTAACGTGATAACATAAAAAAGTACTCCAATGACATTACTAAAACCTTGTGTATAACAATAGAATATAATAATCAACTAATAATTAAATCCACACTTGAATAATGGATAATGTGAATACAAAGTGGATATAGGTGTCCATGAAAATAGTCCCAGTGATTGGTGTTGGTGTCCCGCCAACACTTGGCGAAAAAGATACCATAAAAATAAATAAATAAAAATAAAAATAAGAATAAAAATGATGATAATAAAAATAACAAAAAAATGACAACAGTCCCACCACCAGATGTGACAATCCTGGATGTGAATACGGTGTTGATGAATCAGAGGGAAGGAAGAAACCAGTGTGCTGACAGGTGGGGGCACCTTCGTGTTCCCAGGCCCCTTACCTTACAGCTGTAAGGTATACAGCATATGCCAAGGAAGCTCCGCAGGCGGGGGAGTCCAGCAATACAGCAGGTGTTCAAGGACCAGAGGACAGTGTTCGAATCACAGGGAGCCGGAGGCAGTATCAGTGGTTGGTCAATAGCAGTGGAGTGATTCTGAGTCCAGGGGAACCTTGTGTTTGGTTTATGTGATCCAAGGAGGGCAGCAGGCAAGGTGTTCATGGATGTGGTAGACCAGTCTGGTGAATAGCAGTGGTGTGATTGGGAGTTTAGACTACAGGAGAACTGTGTGCTGTAACTGTCAGCCTTAGGGCCCGCCTCCTAGTCCGCTCATTGGTTAGGAACTAGCGCCCCCTTCTTTTTGGCCAATCATCAGTGGGTTGCATGTGTTCCACGGGTTTGACGCGAAATGTAGTTCGTAATGGCCACAGAGTAACTGAGTCTCTGCTCTACCGCTGCTCGGTAAACTACTAGTTTACCGAGCGGCGGTAGAGCAGAGACTCAGTTACCCAAGCTCAGCCTCCCATTGGAGATGGTAAGGTCTCAATAGTGTTGTCTTAGAATTAATTATAGCGGTATATATTAGGGAAATCAAACCCGGGAATGGGGGGCGTGATCTACAAAGGCTTTCAAATGGAGTTATGGTAAAGGGAGCGGAATGGGATACTGTAAGCTGTTGGAGAAAATGTCTAATTTGCAGGTAACTGTAATGATCCCTAAGGGGGATATCGTGGGAGGAACGTAAGGCCGCGAAAGAAATGATCTTGGTTGGGGTGAAAAACGAATGGACATCTATGAAGCCATTGTCGGACCACCACTTAAATTGCAGTGGATTATCACAACCTGGTTGAAGTAAAGGGCAGTGGAGGAGACGAAGTAGTGGGAGATGAGGAGAAATTAGGCCTGCTGAGTATTTAACCGCATCCCACAATTTAAGGGAATGAGCTAGACAGGGACCTATGGTAGGGGGGCGATGTGCTTTAGGAAGCCAAGGAAGAGAAGCTAGAGGCATTGGGTGTGCATCGACTAAGTCAATGGTGGCCCATAGTGGCATTTGTTGCTTTTCATGAAGGTAAGATAATGGGGCGATACCCGCAGCTATATAATATGCTTGCAGATTAGGAACTGAAAGGCCGCCATTGACTTTGCGCGCGTAAAGCACTTGTCTCTTGATCCTGGGCCTCTTGGGGCCCCATATAAACTGCATAATTTTACGTTGATGTATTCAAATGATATGGGGGGGCACTGGAACTGGCAAAACTCTAAAATAATAGAGCAATTTAGGGATGTACGTCATGCGTACTGTCGCTATTCTACCAAACCACGAAATCGGAAGTGTGGACCAAGAGGCCAGCATAGCCTCCAGCTTTCGGATAAGCGGAGGAAAATTGGCTTGATATAAGCCCGAGTACTTCGGGGTAAGTTTAATACCCAAATAGGGTAATGAGGTTAACCACTGAAACGAAAATGCCGACTGCAGGGCTTCTAATTTGGAGGGGCGAAGGTTGATAGACATCGCCTTAGATTTTGCCGGATTAATTGAAAGGCCCGAAAACGAGGCGAAGGAGTCTAAGAGAGAGAATAAATTGGGGAGGGAGATTCTGGGTTTAGTAATGGTTAATAAAATGTCATCTGCAAAGAGGGACAATTTGTGCGCGGTGCCTGCTATTTCTACTCCTGAAATATCCGAGTGAGAGCGTATGGCCTCCGCCAGGGGTTCAAGTGCTAATATAAATAGAAGGGGGAGAGCGGGCATCCCTGACGTGTTCCCCTCTTAATAGGGAAAGTAGGCGATTCATATCCATAATAACGCACTTTAGCCTGAGGGGAGTGATATATGGCTGAGACCCACCCCAAAAAGGAGGTGCCAAAACCATAGTGTGTGAGGACCTGTGTCAAATAGGGCTAGGATAAGGTATCGAAAGCCTTATTAACATCTAAAGAAAGAAACATTGTCTCCAGGGACCTTTCATGTGCTATATGTTGGATTTGGAGGAGTCGTCTGATGGCATCTCCTGCCTGTCTACGGGGGACAAATCCCACCTGATCCTTTTTGATCAGGCGCGGTAGAAAGGAGTTCAAACGGTTGGCCAGAATTTTCGTCAATATCTTCATGTCAATATTAATTAAAGAGATTGGCCGAAAATTTGCCCAGGAAGAATGGTCTTTGTCTGGCTTAGGAATCATCACTATGTTGGCAGTCAGCATGTCTGGTGTAAATGAATGACCTCCTTTGGGATTCTGGAACTTTCATAGGCTTTGAAGAAGAGGAAGACATGCGTCAATCTGTAAGCGATGGCTTTCCAACCCCAGGACCCTTGGGAGTAGTGCGTGGCTGGGAGGAGGAAGTTCCAGATGCTGTCATCCTGAGTGACCCTGAGGAGTCTACTTCTCAAGCCTCGGCAAATTTGAGGCGCATGGGCAATCTCATACTTCAAAGCCTACGAAAGGACCCAAGAATACGTGGCATTCTGCCGATTGGCAGCCCTCCTGTCAGAGGGGGGTCTGTGCTGATAATTAAGGCTTTGATTATCAGCCTCCATCAGAGGTGCCCACCATATCTGCCAATCACTGCCCATCAGCTGCCAGTAAGTGCCCACTAAAGTGCCAGTCAGTGCCCCCCAAAGTGTCAAACAGTGCCCATCAAAGTTCCAATCAGTGCCCATCAGTAACGCCTGCCAGTGCCCTTCACAGATGCCAATCAGTGCCCATCAGTAATGCCTGTCATTACCTCATCATCAGTGCTGCCCATTAGTGCCATTTAATAGTGCCCATCAGTGCAGCCTGTCAGTGCCCATCAGTGCGGCCTATTAATGCCCATCTGTGCCATCCATCAGTGCCCATCAGTGCCACCTATCAGTGCCCATCAGTGCTGCATATCAGTGCCGCCTATCAGTGCCCATCAATTCTACATATTAGTGCCTCCTCATTAGTGCCTATTAGTGCCACCTTATCAGTGCAGCCTCAACAGTGCCCATCAGTGAAGGAGAAAACAACATTTTATAACATAAACTAAGAAAACCTTTTTTTTTCAAAAATGTTGGTCTTTTTTCGTTTGTTTAGCAAAAAATGAAAACCCCAGTGGTGATCAAATACCACCAAAAGAAAGCTCTATTTGTGGGAAGAAAATTATAAAAATGTTGTTTGAGTACAGTGTTGTATGACCGCGCAATTGTTATTCAAAGCGTGACAGCGCTGAAAGCTGAACATTGTCCTGGGCAGGAAGAGGGGAAAGTGCCCTGTATTGAAGTAGTTAAAGAACTATTTCACTTTTAATGAAAAGCACAGTCATTCTTCCTGTTTGTGCTCCCTGGAAAAAATTAGGCCAACTCTCCCGACTCCAAATACATACTTACTTAATCTCACCACTACGGTCTCTTACAGTCACCTACTGTAAGTTGGAATCTCTTTTATCGCCAACTGAGCATGTACAGTCACTGCTAATAGATATCAATGGGCCTGCCAACTGATACAGGAGATACTAGCTTAACCGACTCATATTAGTCATCGGGAATTGCCAGTGGTAAAAAGATTTTGTCTGCTGGGGGTGAAGACTGCAAGAGATAGTGGTAGTGAGAATGAAGCAACTATATATTAAGGATGAGGGATGGTAGTTTATCAAAATATTTGTAACATTCTGATGTCAGAAAGATGAAACAGATATGTTGCTGATCATTATGGTATGTATCAGTTAAAAATAGATGGTTATGTTACTTCATTACCTGGAGTGTTTTCTATAATTTACTAGCCCAAAATATAAAAACACAATACAATTAAATATTGATATAAAATAAAAGCCCACGGAGGAAAAAATCAGTTCCACTGGATTTCCAACTTATTAACTTAGTCACTGGAGCAAATTGTGAAATTGCTTGTAGAACAGATTTTTAAAAGTTTACTCACTTTTATTAATCAATCAAGGTTATAGCAATGGGATTGATGTACTAAAAGAGCAGAGCATGTTCACACTGCAAAGTCAGTTTTCACCAAGCTTAGTGAATTAGGAGAAGATAAGCAAAATTTCACTTTGTAAAGAATACCTAGTATTGTGCAAGAAAAATAGTTACTCTAACATTGTTTATTGATTGATTAATTCATTCATTGAATGAAGTCAGCACAGCTTCACCTCATCCACAAAGCTAAGTAGAAATTCACTTTGCAAAGTTAAAGAGGGAGTAAACTTCCTCTGCAAACCTTTACCAATAGGTAAGCCTATAGGCTTACCTATAGGTATTAAAAATACCTCCTAAACCTGTACAGTTTAGGAGATATTTCCAGTGCATGCTGCCAGTGACATCACTGATGCATGCGCTCTGAAGGAACGGCCCAAGAGTGCCACTTCTTCTGATCCCATGTCGTGAACAGCAGCTCCCGCGCACATGCTGCCAATCACAGCACCAGAGTCCACAAACCCAGAAGAAGCTCTGGGAAAAATGTCAGCCGTTTGCAGGGACCGCTGCAACAGCTTCGTTTTAAGGTAAGTATTTCATAAAGATCTAATATACAATGCATACTAGCTCATTATGCCTTCGTCTTGCAGGGGTTTTTTTTTGGGGGGGGGGGGATTTATAACCTCTTTAACATCCTCTACTGCTTTAGTAAATCATAAACCCCATTGAATTATACAGTAGTCATCTCTTGCTCGTTGCTCTGGGAAATGCTGACAAAGCACATATTAGTGTAAAAAAACAAATAGACTTGTAAGTATACAGATAATAATGAAACAAATATTATAAACCAAACATTGAATTATATAATTATATAATAACCTGTGCTACGAATTATTTTACAATGTATTCACTTAAAATCCATTTAAGGTAAAGGTACTTTTCTTTCAGATCTTCCTTTATTTTAATTTGAAGGACATACTAAATGTATTAACACATGTAATAGATCAAAATGTCAGGAGTTCACTAACCCCAGCATGACACAGTGTTACATTTAAGGAAGATTCCAGAAATATTTCATGGGATGTTAATTACTGTTGTAAGAGGTAACATATATCACTTAGATTTGAAGGGATGCTGACACCTTTGTGGCAAGTTCGGACAAGCAAATATGAATGAGAATCTTGTGTGGTCCAAACCTCCAAAACAAAGTCAAAACAATATCAGTGATAAGAATGACAATATTAAAAGCAATTGGCGTGAGGTTTCCCAAATAGTAAGCACATTTCTCATAGTCATTATTCCAATACTCCTTCAACAGAAATAATAAAAAGAAATCTTATCCACCACCCCATGCACACTTAAATTAATACACTTACCCAAGCATACTTATTATTAAGCCTATTTCATAATAGCAATTTGCAAACACTCCTATGACAATTACTCTTACGCCTGCTATTAGGCATGAGACACGATACATGCCCACTTTTGGCAGGCCAATGGGCTAATTCCCTAAACCAAAAAAGAGCATTTTTGCATGTAAAAAAAATGACTCACTCTTCATCACATGAGTATTTGGGCCTTTTTCACATAAAATTAATGTGCACCTATAAGACCATATAAATAATGGGAAAAACTGCACTGGAAAAGAAAAACCTTACAAATAAGCTGCAACGCAAAGTGAGATACACACAAATACAAATAAGAACAAATATGGTTGCGCTCTATACCATTAAACTTTAAATCGTGATGATAAGTGATCAATACATGATAACTTAAATAAAGCTGGAAAAAGTCCCACAAATAAATATATAAGTGTTCAGTGACGCTAAGTGGAGATTCTAATAACAGTCAGTCTGACTTCCAATCGACCAATCTCTAACAATTAGTGAAGATATCGGCTTGTGATCAGTTCCAAAAAATAAGTGTGACTTTGTTTGCAGACCCACCACCATAAGAAGTGTGTGTTTCGTCACAGTGCACCATGACGACGTCAAACCTGTGACGAAACGCGTGCAAGCACAGGCATGTGTAATGTAGCTGGCCGTATATATTTTTATCTTTTGCTGTCTATGTGCCTATTGGCAGTTTGTATTTTTTATCTTAGAATAAAAACCAGACAGGTTTTACCTATGGCTATTCTATTGATCTTTTTTCCGAGCCACGTTTTCATCACTATGCATTAAGTTGCATACAAGCTCCCAGTGGAGGTTTTTGTCTGTTGAAGTCAAGACCAGAGGATCCCCCCACAGAAGCGGTGATCGGACCGATATCGGAACTCCACTGAGTAAAAGGCCCTGGCTGGGTGTTAGCCACAGGCATTACTTGTCTGTGCAGCTGGTAAGCGCACACTTCTTATGATGGAGGGTCTGCAAGAAAAATCTCACTTATTTTTTGGAACTGATCACAACCCGATATCTTCACTAATTGTTAGAAATTGGTTGATTGGAAGTCTGGCCGACTGTTATTGGAATCTCCACTTAGCATCACTGAACACGTATATATTTATTTGTTGGACCTTTTCCAGCTTTATTTAAGTTATAATGTATTGATCACTTATCATCACGATTTAAAGTTTAAGGGTATAGAGCGCAACCATATTTGTTTTTACCTCTAAGACCAAGTTGTGTGCATTGTTATGTCAATACAGTTTGCAGGACAACATTTTCCAAAGCAAACTTCTGAACACACTATTAAGCACTAAAATATCAGAAGGTGTACAACTAAGGTTATAAAAGGAAGGAGAGTGTAAGCATCGCTATCTTGTATTACCTGCCAAAGTATGCATAATAATATCAAATGGCAAGAAAGAGCACTAAACAGGAGCTGCAGTGTAAAAAAAAAAAACTGTTGTATTAATGGGAAATGTTATAGCTGGACTCAAAGCATATGCACACAGTCTTCGGCTAAAGGAAGTTCCACAAAAAACAATAATGTCCAAGAAAGATCCCAAGTTTATTGAAGTAGTCAAATAGTTATCAGGCTGAGAGCAGATGTAGGGTGCTGATCTCCAGTCAAACATCCAGCAAAGACAAGGGGATAAATGCCTGCTATCCATGATGGGGAAACTCCAAAGGAACTCTAGGCAGGAAGTGATGATACAAAAAACCCAGAGTTCTTCAGCCACCGAACCTGAAACAAACTGAAGGGACACCAAGGAACATTACACTAAGCTGGTTAACGGGATGACATGTTTCTTTCTCAAAATCTGACACAGATACTGGCTATAAAACTATATATACTCTATATATACCCTAGCAATAATAATATAAAGTAGAAAACAATTTGGAATATTGTTAAAAATGGGAAAAGAGATAGTTATAAAAAAGTTTTATATTTTACATACATAACTGACACAACATATACCCATACTGCATAGTCTACCTTGTTCAGCTTGGACTAATTCAAATATAGCACCTCCCAAAAAAGTTAGATAAATCAGTATTCATGAGAATACAGTCACATTTGAAATGGTAAATTAATATAATAAACTTTCAGCAGATGAGGATGAGTTGCCTTAATTTTGCCCCTAAACACCCACCTGAACGCCTGAAACCCATTCATGACCCAGGAGCAAAATGCACCGGGCACATGTTTGCTTAGTGCATGCAAATTGCAAGCAAAAACATTTGTATATCCACATTAAGCACACAAAACAATGTATATCTCAGGTCTACCTCAGTGAGAAAACTTTAGTGAATGAGGTTCAAAAAAATAGTTGCATGTGAAAGTGTGCTGAAATAGGAAATGCAGATAGTGAATCAGGCCATATATCAGCCGTTTGCATTTCTCCTCTGAACGCCGAAGCTCTTGGCAGGAAAGAAGCATGCTTTAAAAACGTACCTTAAGCAATGTATTGCATATGTGTTTAGGCGTGTTTAGGTACGTCAAGCATTCGGACATTGATGGATTCCATCAGCCAGAAAAAAAAAAAATTAATTGACAGCTCAAAACTTTAAAAAAGGTCAAAACTTAAAAAAGTACACTATGCAGAAGTAATCTTGGACCAAATTTAACCAAATTTGCTTAGATAAAGTTATAGTCCTCTTTTTTTTAATATACAAGTAATTTTTTTTTGGTTTTGGTTCAAAATACATTTTTCAATGTTACGCATCCCTAGTAACTACTTACATGCCATAATATAAACCTATATCATTGTTCAGGTCCTGTTAAATGGTATCTAGTTTTAAATCCTATTTATTGTATACATTCCAAGCAAGACAACTTTTTTCTTTAACTAAAAAAATATTTACTGTCAGTTTGTCTCACAGCAAAATTCATTCTAAAAGGCTTAAGTAAATGTGATAAATTGCACACACAAAGGAGTAAAGTGAGTATGTTTAATATGCAAGAATTCATAAAATATTTCTGTATAAACACAAAGTAGACAGGATGTCCTCTGAGTCATAACAGTTTCTGATTTGCCATTCATAAGAATTGAATGCACTTGCTACAGAAGGGAAATGGTAATGCTGATGAAAACATAACTGGTTAGCAAGCACTAACTTTATATACAGACAAAATGCTCATTAGGTGTCAACATAAGGACACTTTAGCATAAGGCATCTCTCACCATAAGATTGTCATCAGCTCAATGCCCACATCATCTAGGTTTCACATTTCTTGTTTTCAAACTGACAAAACAGATTTTATACTTCATCAATTGTTATCTAATGTCAGAAAGAAATATCTAGAAAGTGTAGTTTTTCTGTTTGGGCTCGCAGTTTTAAATGTTCAAACTATAAGTCTCTAAAGGCTATCCCCATATATTTTTACAGGTTTCAGATACTAAAATCAGAAGATAGATTTAAGGTACATTCAGGGACATACATAAAATCTGGAAATTTTATAGATGGAATGTAAGTCAGAGCCACATGGGCTCATACTCACTAGTGTATGTAAACTTTAAAGCAGTGTTAAACCCCAAAATGTACTATAATGCAGCTTATCAATCATTAGATGTGGTGGCTGCATCAATATGCAAGGTATATATGGTACATAGTATCATGACAATATACAAAAGATAAGACACATCACAAGTACAAATTTATACCATAAAGAAAACAACAATTTAGAAGCACATAGAGAATCTCTAGAACATCTGGATCGCTAGAATTACACATATAGGCAAATAGAAAATCAAAAGAGCGCCCAATAGCGCTAAACATTTAGCCTATGATAATGCGAACATGTATAAGTTCACGGTACAAGCATATGACGGTGGGTCCTTCACGCATCCCATTTACAAGAAAACGGTGCATTTTATCCTATAAAGTTTATAGGATCCTTTCCATTAACATGATATTATTAACTCTATCCAAAACTATAGATAAGGGAACCCTTGGGGATTTCCAGTGTAAAGCAATGGCCCATACGGTCAAAACAGTGTGAACTAACCGTTCCTCTTTATGTAAAACTCATGGTATTGAAGCACCAATAAGGCGTATCTGCATTGTTAGGTTTAAGGGAGTGCCTGATATTGCTGAGGCTAAAGCGGATATTTTGCTCCAAAGAAAGTTGCTCACAATCCCAAAAAATATGTTTAAAGGAACCTGAGAGTGGACAACCACGAAAACATAATCCTGAGGCTCCAGGAAAGATAGCTTGAAGTTTGGAGGGTGTATAATACCACCTGGTCAGTAATTTAAGGGCAGTCTCCCTAATCGCAAGTGATTTAGTACATTTGTATAAGTTATCCAGCATACTATCCCAGTGCTTTAGGAGTAAATTGCGTAGTGAAATCAGTCTCCTATTTACTCATATAAGGGAGCACACTAGCAAAATTG
Source organism: Lithobates septentrionalis (assembly GCA_037952835.1). Classification (NCBI taxonomy): domain Eukaryota; kingdom Metazoa; phylum Chordata; class Amphibia; order Anura; family Ranidae; genus Lithobates; species Lithobates septentrionalis. The sequence continues at coordinate 4,263,700 of JBBDGP010000969.1, read as the reverse complement.
GAAATGACAGCTGAACTATAGAGGTCCGAAATGAGAACCTTACCTCTAGGAGCATCACGGCAAAGCCTTTTAAAAAATGTAGTCGGGGAAAGACCATTCATTTTTAATAACAATATTTGCATACGATTATGTGTTCATTTAACATATGTTATGTATGTTATTTACATGCCTAATACTCCCTTATGTAGACATCTAAAAAGACCTGGGACTGCTGATGGGTGCCTCAATCTTGATGCAATGATAGCAACCCCAGCAGACTCAAAGCTGTCACTCAAGTACAGTCTATAGTATTGATCATTGCTGCCCCCCTGGCAGCTAGATAAAAATGTAGGTAGGGAGATGAGGAGGGAGACAGAGGAGCTGGATCAGCACAGATAGCATTTAAAAACTACCAGAAGAGCAAATGGCTATGGCCAAGCAGGAGGACGGAGGACTGTGGCTGTGCTATGGAATCAACACTTGCAGGAGTGGTCAGCTTCTCTGGTAAGATAAAAGGCATCTTGGAAGGGATTAAAAATTGTTTAGAAAAATTGCTGAAAGTACTTAATATTTCTGTACGTTAACCTGCAATTTGTTTAAGTTGGTGACAGAGTTTTTTTTTAAAATGCAGAATGTATAACAAAGCATGCAAAGAACAAACAATACATTAAAAGCTACAAGAGGCAACAGAAAGGAGCAACAGGACTGATATTGTAAAAGATAAGTGCATATGGCATTGCATCAGTCGTGCACAAACAAGTCAATTGGATGCTATAGAATTTACTATGCATCTGGGATGCAATATAGAGTGTATATGCTGTATGTGAAGTGTACTATTAAGTGTTGTTTGATATAGAATGTTGCTCTCCAGCATTTGAAGATGTGCCAGCTAATTCATGAGAAGCCTAAAATAAAATTTTATTATCTTTAATTTTCTTGAGCCTGTTCTTGAGCCTATCTAACAACCGTGTTTTAAAATGCCCATTCTATGTATAAATAAAACTTAATCAAGTGCACACCCTCTTTCATTTAGAGACACTGTAAAAAAAATGTATAAAGCATATTGTACTGTGCATGTGCATATCTTTGTGTATAAGCACAGCCGTATAAGCAGCAGCTGATGTACATGTTTTTATGCTCTAGTGCTTGATTAGAAATTCTAACTATAAATACCTTACCTTTTTTGCCCCATTTGCATATGACAGCATAGCATTTAGCCTTTTTTTTTCTTAAACATGAGATAATCTGCTGGAAGTTGACTTGCCGGGATTTCTATGACTCTTGTTTGAAATTTGGCAAACCTGAATTTAACTAGTAAATCCCAATGAACACTGAAGCAAAAAGATGCCATGTATTCAGTATAGAACTAGAATGACCTCAGACTCAGCTCCTCTCAGGCCACACCTCTGATAAATTTTATCCCGCCTACAGTGCTTAGCCATTGAGGCGAGGGCCACATCAGAGGGCGCGACCTAGAAGGAGCCAAGGTTGAGGCCATTCTAGTTATATTGAATACCTGGACTGATCCATGTGCGGCATCTCTTTGCTTCAGTATTTCTTATTGTGCTTAGATGAGCTCTGTGGATGGTGGCACCTGCATCTTCAGCGATTCACCAGAGCATTAGCAGTGGTGCTTGGAGCGGCACTCAGAGCCACTTTCATTAAATCCCATTGAAGTCTATTGGAAGAGAATTCTGTATTAAATTTCTGACGATTTTTGGGATATTAGGCAAAACTTTTCTTAAAAAAGGGCATAGGAAGCTGGGTACTGCCATGGGGGACATACCATACAGCAGAAAGTGGTTCTTTTCATGTGGTTTAAAGGTTGACATTGAAAATTCATAAATGCTTCAAATTACTTGCTTTGAGGAAGTCTACAATCTGTACGTAGTCTTATGGAACAGTATGGTTTTTACAGACGGCCTCAGCAACTACGTGTTTTGGTAGCCCATATTTGGCTATGGATTTGATTTTTATTTGACTTACTTACAACAGTAGCACCCAAATCTGATTAACCACTTCCCGACCGGCGCACGACTATGTACGTCGGCAGAATGGCACGGCTGGGCAAATTGGCGTATATATACGTCCATTTGAATTTCCCGCCATGTCATTGCGTGCGCGCCGGCGGCGGCGCATGCGTGCGCTGGCCAGGAGCTCCGTGAGTCGGGTCGCGGGTCCCGCGGACTCAATCACCGCGGGGATACCTGCGATCGTCTCACGGAGAGCAGGAACGGGGAGATGCTGATGTAAACAGCATCTCCCCGTTCTGGCTAGTGACAGTGTCACTCGATCTCTGCTCCCTGTCATCGGGAGCAGAGATCAGTGTACTGACAGACAGAGCCCAACCCCCCTACAGTTAGAAAACACTCCCTAGTACTGACTTAACCCCTCCCCGCCCCCTAGTGGTTAACCCCTTCACTGCCAGTGTCATTTACACAGGAATCAATGCATTTTTATAGCACTGATTGCTGTATAAATGACAATGGTCCCAAAAATGTGTAAAAAATGTCCGACATGTCCGCCATAATGTCGCAGTCATAATAAAAATCGCTGATCGCCGCCAAAACTAGTAAAAAAAAATTATTAATAAAAATGCCATAAAACTATCCCCTATTTTGTAAAAGCTGTAACTTTTGCGCAAACCAATCAATAATCACTTTTTTTTTACCAAAAATATGTAGAAGAATACGTATCGGCCTAAACTGAGGAAAAAAAATGTTTTTTGATATATTTTTGGGGGATATTTATTATAGCAAAAAGTAAAAAATAATGCGTTTTTTTCAAAATTGTCGCTCTTATTTTGTTTATAGCGCAAAAAAATAAAAATCGCAGAGGTGATCAAATACCACCAAAAGAAAGCTATATTTGTGGGAAAAAAAGGACGTCAATTTTGTTTTAGAGCCACGTCGCACGACCGTGCAATTGTCAGTTAAAGCGACGCAGTGCCGAATCGCAAAAAGTGCTCTGGTCTTTGGGCAGCCAAATGGTCCGGGGCTTAAGTGGTTAAAGTGTAAGTAAACCCCCCTATTGTTTTCAGCCAAGGAAGCTGCCATCTTTTGCTCTGTTTAGTCTACAACTGTCATGATGCTGCACATGTGATCAGTTATGACACCAGCCATTGGATGGTTTGACAGTTTGGCTGGGAGCACAACCAATGGGAGTGTTACATTTTTGGCATGTGCCGGAAATGAAACTGTTTTATGGATGGGTTTACTTGCGCTTTAATTTCAGCTTGGAAAAATGCATTTTTAATACTTTTTCTTCAAGCAGTAATAGTCTCTCTTTGACCAGTGTGTAAAAATTGACCAGTGGTTCACTGAGGCTGTCTATTTTCTCACCAATGCACATGTCCTGCTGTTGGCAACAGTATAACTTACTTTAAAGGAGTTGTAAAGGCAGAAGGTTTTTTATCTTAACCACTTAAGGACTGCCCATTACATATATACTGCGGCAGAGCGGCCCCATTGTGCAAAACGACGTACCCGTACGTCGTTACATGTACGAGTCATTGTGGACACGTGCGGGTGAGCCGATGGGTCTGGTGGCTGCGATGTCCACTGGCCACCCGTGATCACTCCTCAGAGAGGCAGAATGAGGATCTGCCAGTGTGAACAAAGCAGATCCCCATTCTGACAGGAGAATTCTGTGAGATTGTCTGTTCCTAGTGATCAGGAACAGCGATATCACTGTACTCCCAGTCAGTCAGTCCCCCCACAGTTAGAAACACCTCCCTAGGACACACTTAACCCCTTGATTGCCCCTAGAGTTAACCCCTATCCTGTCAGTATCATTTATACAGTGATCAGTCACTATTTTTAGCTCTGATCACTGTAATGCCCCGTACACACGGTCGGATTTTCCGATGGACAATGTCCGATCGGAGAGTGTTGTCGGAAATTCCGACCGTGTGTGGGCTCCATCGGACATTTTCCATCGGATTTTCCGACACACAAAGTTGGACAGCAGGAGATAAAATTTTCCGACAACAAAATCTGATCGTGTCAATTCCGACCGTGTGTGGCCTGTTCCGACGCACAAAGTGCCACGCATGCTCAGAAGAAATTCCGACACGGGACAGCTCGTTCTGGTAAACTTAGCGTTCGCAATGGATACAGCACTTTCGTCACGCTGCAATGTTCAAAATGGTTTAATACAGCGCACTCTCTTCTTCTTTATAATGTGACAAGAATTAAGTAGTTTTGATGCTCATATTCACACACACTTCTCACAAACTTCTTTCGTTACTATTTATTGGGATTCCCTCAATATATTTTGATTTCTCACATCTGACAACATATTTTTTTATTTTTTTTTTTTAACTTTAATGTAGATTATTTTTTGGGGTTTCTCTTTTTTATTTTTATTTTTTGGTGATTTTGATTTGTACTCCCGAAAATGTTTGTGTGTTTTTTGTGACAAGTTCCCACAACACCATTGATATGTTGTTCTATTTAATCTGTAGGAGATTGTTTGGTGTTGTTGTCCCTTGTTATTTTCACATTTTATGTTTTTAGAAATGTACCTGAATCTTCACCAACAAACTGTCTTTTTTGGATGAAAACACACACAGGAGAGTAGAATTTACCGAAAAAACTTTTATTAAGGGGTCACAACTATAAAAAAACAAAGAGGGAGGCAACGCTGGAGAAACTGCAGAAATTGGCAAAGCCTGGGACCCCCATGGCAGACATCAATTATTTCAAAGCAAAATTGGTGGCCTGAGGAGTCCATATCTTAGGGAGGGCAGTCTGGTCCAGAAGTCCCAGAGATCCGGAAAGCAGCAGATGACATCTGTGTCCCCAGGCTGTGGTCATACGAGAGACTGCATCTTCTGTCAGACCAGACTGAACTAAGGGCAATCACTCTTTGGTCTTCCTTCCATGCTTCCTTCCAGGCTTTGGCTGTGGTGGTGGAGTTGTGGCAGCAGGAGGAGGAGGAGGAGGATGGTCCATCTCCATGACATCCATCTTGGGTGTCAGTTCCCCACTCTCCCCCTTACGAAGGACTTTATAAAGCAGGTCCTCACAGAGCCTGCGTTGGCCCTTCTGCATGCCCTGCAATTTTGTGGCAGCCATGCAGGCAAAGGCCTCTGCAGGACTGGGGAAGGCTCTGAGGGACGCAGAAGCCTCCTGGATCAGCCTGTATGCTGAATCCTGCACAGGACTGGGAGTGGCCTTCCTGCCCCTTTTGTATGGCAGGCGGAGGGGAGGAACCTGAGACTCAGTCAGGCTGCGACTGGTCCCAGGCTTCTCTTGGCTGACACTTAGCCCCGCCTCCTCCTGGCTGCAACTAATCCCCGCCTCCTCCTGACTGCCACATTCCACAACCTCCTCCTGGCTGAGGTCTTCCTGTGTATGAAAAAGGGACATAGTTTTAGTATTTTTTACATCAATCACACACAATTTTCACCTCCTGACTGCTGCAAATTCAATGTTAACAAATATAACAGACTATCCTTCTGAGCCCAGCAGTTTTCATTCTTGTCCCAATTTTGGGTGCCCACTACTGTCTATTGATATGTAAAACACTTTCAAGCAGCAATTAGTGATCATTAATAACATCTAATAAACATCATTTATTTATTGCCCAGAAATCTGTAGAACAATGCTATACCTGACTCCAGCTGGGCTCCTCCACTTCTTCCTGGCTGGAAGGCCCAGATTGGACATCGGAAGCCTCAGCTGGGATGGAAGGAAGCGTGGAAGGAAGAGTAGAGAGTGATTCCCTGACTTCAGTGTGGTCTGACAGAAATCGCAGTCTCTCATAGTACTACAGCCTGGGGACATTAACGTCATCTGCTGCAGCTCCGGATCTCTGGGAATCTGTGACCTTCTTGCGCTCCCTAAGATATGTGCTCCTCAGGCCACCAATTTTAGCTTTCAAATAAGGGATGGTTGCTGTGGGGACCACCGGCTTCACCAACTCCAGCAGTTTCTCCAGCGCTGCCTGCCTCTTCTGTTTGTGGTTATAATGGGGGTGTCTGACCTGCCACAGACAGGGCAGCTCCCTGTACTTGTCTATGAACAGGGGAAGGAAGTTGTGGTCATTGAAGCCATCCATTTTCTCTGCAAGACACAACACAAGACAAACCCTAATGTCAGGCCAAACTCCCCTAATCTTGTTACAATATAGGCTTCCATTTCGAAGCAGTATAGGCCCAAGTTTAGATCCTACCTTAGTTAGCACGATCGGCGTCTCCGATGCTCCTTCCTCCGCTCACAGATCATACGTAAGACGCGCGCGTTACGCTTTATACACACTGTGCATGCGTATAACTCCGCCCGCCCCTGACGTTCTTTCTAGTCTATTCCCCGCCCCTTTTCGTTCGGCGCAGTGGGTGAAGAGCACATGGTGGATAGACAGCAGGTGCGTGCTAATTGTAGCAATGAGGAGGAGGAGGAGGAAAGGCTGGAGCCTGAAACGTCCCAATCCAGAAGGAGATTTAAGGACTCAAATATGTCCTTTGGGGAGATGTTGGAGATGGTGGGCATCCTGAAGAAGGCCGACTATGATGGAAAGTATGGGCCTTACCCCAACCCCAATGTCCGAAAGGCCAAGATCATGGCGAAAGTGGTCAGGAGTCTGCACCGGAATTTCGGGGTATGCCGATCGAAAGATCAGCTCAGGAAGCGGTGGTCGGACCTGAAATTACGAGAACATGAGCAGTACAGAAAGAAAGATCCGGAGAGTGCTGCAAAAAAGTAAGTAGTTGTGCTGTGTTCCTATTTTTTTGGTGTTTATTACGTTCGTGCTGCTCCATGTGCTTTTAGGAACTGTTGTACAGTTTAAAATGGCAACTTTCATGTTCATGGGCACATTATTCGTTCGGATCACACATTTTTCTTTCGGACGATAAAATACCATTGTTTAGGCCATATGCATTTGGCCACCATTTTGACGCCCTATACTTGTCTTCAAAGAATTGGGTTGTGTAGATGGCTTTGTTATTAGAATGAAATGCAAACTAGATTGTGTGTAAGGAGAGGACACTGAGCAGCTGTTTTCACATCTGGACACTGGAGCACTAGTGTGGGACACAAGAACACCATTTTTATTAGGGGGGCCACACAGGTGCTCCAGTGTATACTATAGGGGGGTCTCCATCTGTGAAGCTTGTACTAAACAGGTAAAGTATTGGAGGTTGACAAAGGACACTAATAAAATTACATCTTGGAACTCGGCTAAAACAGACAATTGTACCCCACTTCCAAGCAATGTTTCATCTTTATAGTTCTGCCATCAAATATCTGTGTGCTAATTATACCATTTTTGTTTTACATAAAAGACTAGGAGGACACCCCTCATCCGAGGAGACCAGAGCCCCCCCCTCTGGAAGAAGGGGAAATCCCCCCAACACAAGCTGAGCAGGAGGTAGAAGACGTGGTGGAAATAGTCACCACAACAGGTGAGTGTCTGCGACCACAGGCTCAGATAAGAGATGGATGGCAGCATTTTTAGGCAAACCTAATTTATTTTGGGGTTCCTCTCTTTTTAGGTGATCGTGAGGGTGTGGATGAAGATCCTTTCACATCCGAAAGTGCCCAGATCCTGATCGGGGAGATCATGGGGTGTAATTTACAATTGGAAAACATCAAGCAAAACATCAATGATGTTATTCCAAAATATAAAAACATCATTGATGTTTTGGGGCCAGTTTAAAGCCCCTCCAAATCACTTTCTTCTTTTGTGCGCTACAATGTGCGAAATCTTTTTGTGATTTTTCCCTAAGCCAAATTTGGAGGATGCACACAGTGTGTCAACATGTGCTATCTGCCATCACGGGAGATCAATGGACGCGTTTTGGGGGTGCAACCCCTTCCTCAATAATAAAGTAGCGGTGAGGAAGGGCTTTCTCCCCCAAAACACGTCCCTTGATCCCCCGTGATGGCAGATAGCACATGTTGACATTGTGAAATTTGTGTGCATCTTCCAAATTTGGCTTTTCCAGGGGTGATTTCCCCCCATCTGAACGCAATATCAAACACAGTTCCTAAATACTCATGTCTGATATTGCCTTCAAGTTCTACCAAATGTGACGTTTGTAAGATCAAGATTTGTGTCTTTTCTTGTTGGTTTTACACAGGCCTATTTTTTATAAAATGGACATTTTGATTTTGGATAATGACACCACAAAAATTGTTATACAACAAACATGTCGGTTTGTCAGAAAAACCTTTGGTAAATGCACATGTGATTGTGCAGGTATTAAAAAGATTGTTCATCAAGAATGTGTGGATTATTGTCTCAACGCTACAACACTTTTTTTGGTGATGTAATTGTTGTTTTATGAGAAAATGGGGGTAATTTCCTAAGGGCAAATCCACTTTGCACTACAAGTGCAGTTTCAGTGTAGTAGTGCAAAGTGTCTTTGCATTTAGTAAATAACAGCCAACAGTGCTTTGTAAGGTTACACAATCACGACATTTTCTGGACTCCACACATTTCTGTCAGGGTCAGCTCAAACAAACACAAGCAGTAAATGTCCACAAAGAAGAGCCTGGGGGGAGATGCCTGTCGAGAACTTGAGGTCCTGCAGGCTTCTCCCTGTGGCCAAATACCGCAAGGTAGCGACCAACCTCTGCTCCGGAGTGATGGCTTGCCTTATGCAGGTATCCTGCCTGCTAATATAGGGGGTCAGCAAAGCCAACAGACGGTGAAACACGGGGTCCGTCATCCGGAGAAAGTTCCTGAAATCATCAGGATTATTCTCACGGATCTCACGGAGCAAAGGCATATGACAGAACTGGTCACGCTGAAGCAACCAATTCTTGGTCCATGAACTCCTCCCCACCCTGTTCATGGACTGGACTTGTGTCAAGGTCAGGACCCCAACACCAAGCCCCCGCACAGCACGAACTCTACGAGGAGTACACATACGAAACATGGCTAGAAAACGGTCGGCTGCTCAGAACGAAGTAACAGAACGCACTGAAGAACAGCAAGGCCTGTGAAGAGCGACCTGAAAAACAACAACGAGCAGGCAAGATCACACAGAAAACTCTGATACGAACTGACTGCACGCACTGAAGAGCAGATACAAACCCACAAGCACAAACTGAACAGCAGAAAACGATCTGAAAGCCACGAGTCTGAAAAAGCGCGAATCGTCTCTCACCAAACTTTTACTAACACGAGATTAGCAAAAGGAGCCCAAAGGGTGCCGCGCTTGGTTCTGAACCGGCCTTTTCTAGTCTCGTCGTACGTGGTGTACGTGACCGCGTGGTTGTCGATCGGAAATTCCGACAACTTTGTGCCACCGTGTGTAGGCAAAACAAGTTTGAGCCAACATCCGTCGGAAAAAATCCTAGGATTTTGTTGTCGGAATGTCCGAACAAAGTCCGACCGTGTGTACGGGGCATAATAATGGTCCCAAAAAAGTGTCAAAAGTGTTTGATCTGTCCACTACTATGTCGCAGTCCTGCTAAAAATCACTGATCACCACCATTACTAGTAAAAAAAAATAATAATAAAAATGCCATAAATCTTTCCCCTATTTTGTAGATGCTATAACTTTTGTGCAAACCAATCAATGTACCCTTATTGCAATTTTTTTACCAAAAATATGTAGAACAATACATATTAGCCTAAATTTATGAAGAAATGTGTTTTCTTATATATTTTTAGAACAAGACAATGATCACCCATGCAAGCCATATTGTGTTGCCATCATCCCTGGTATGGACATGGAACAAAAAGTACCCCCCAGTACTATTGGGACTTTTAAGGCAAGCAATCAACAGAAATTAGAAAAAAATATATCAAATTTTATTATACACAACAGATATGAAAAAGTGGTGTACAACATCACCAATAGAAAATAAAGGAACAGGTATATATGACTGTGGTAGATTCCATTCAGTGGTCCAAGAAATCCCAACGCATTTCGGGACAGAATACGTCCCTTCATCAGGGATACTGTTATAGAAGGATCACAGTATTCTAGAAAGAAGACATATTGGTCATAGCATGTGATACGAGATCCATTTAGAACAGAAGATCATTTGTAGCAACAACCTATGTCCTGCACTGGACTAATAGGATGAGTAGTGGGCCCCTACTGTTCCACACAAGTGTCTCGGCAGTGGCAACCCTGGATGAAGGTGTACTGATGGATCCTCACCAATTAGGTGCAACGCGCTTGAGCGCTGTGGGGAAAGATGGAAAGGAGACCCATAGAAACCCATTGTGTTGGTTATAAAGGGGATGTGCTGTCAATCCCCCTTAGGCCACCAAGTGCTAATAATATTAGGGATGGGGAGCATCTTGAAACTTCTCCAGGGATCCAAGTTTCCATTGGGGCAGACCGAGTGTTCCCCTGGTTTAGCGGGTAAGTGTAGCGGGATTAGCCTACCTTGCGGGTATCTGGGTGTCCACAACTGTGTCTCAGGATGGCACCAACGCACTGTCCATCGGATTGTTCCAGCCTTAAATGAGAGTGGCGTGTGACGTTAATACATCACGCCTACCACCCGTGTAGGAACGTCATGTATGGGCTGGATCTGATGTGCACGTGTCGAGCCGACAGGGCCGTCCTCTATGCTGTCCACGTCAGCTAGAACATAGATCGGCACCTGGCAATGGCGCAGGCGCACTGTGGTGCATAGAGACACCTTGAGCTTCAGCTGCAAGGCACCCCTCTACGAATAACATGGGAAGAGCATCCTGCAAAGGCTGCCCACCAACGCAATGGTAGCACCCACGGCGGAAGCAAGTTCTATATCTTATATTTTTTGGGGATATTTATTATAACAAAAAGTAAAAAAATAAATAATTTTTTTTCAATATTGTCTGTCTTTTTTTAGTTATTACCCAAACAATAACATTTGCAGAGGTGATCAAATACCACCAAAAGAAAGCTCTATTTGTGGGAAAAAAGGACATTTTTGTTTTGGTACAACATTGCACGACCGCGCAATTGTCAGTTAAAGCGACGCAGTGTCGCATCGCAAAAAATGCCCTGATCATTAAGGGGGTAAATCTTTCCGGTCCTTAAGTGGTTAATGCATTCTATGAATTAAGATAAAAAGCCTTCTGTGCGTAGCAGCCCCCTTCAGCCCCCCTAATACTTGCCTGAGCCCCATCTCTCTCCAGTGATGTACATAAGTCCCTCGGCCATCTGGGACTCCTGATTGGTTGAGATACAACAGCGGCACCATTGGCTCCCGCTGCTTCAGTCAAATTCAGTTAGCCAATCAGGAGAGAGAGGGGCGGGCCCGAAAGGCAGCTCCGTGTCTGAATGGACACACGGAACTGCAGCTCGGCTCGTTGCCCCCATAGCAAGCTGCTTGCTTTGGGGGCACTCGACGGGAAGGAGGAGCCAGGAGCAGCGAAGAGGGACCCAAGAAGAGGTGGATCCGGGCTGCTCTGTGCAAAACCACTTCACATAGGAGGTTAGTATAACATGTTTGTTATTTTAAAAAAAATTGACTTTACAATCACTTTAATTCAAAATGAAAAGACTTATGATGATACAACACCTTAAAAATTGTTCAGCAGCAGGACATTATTTACTAAAGGCAAATAGAATGTGCACTTTGGGTCAGTGTTGCCAACCTACCAGATTAAAATTTACTGACACAACACCCAAAATTTACTGGCACAGTCAAGTTTTTACTTGCATATTTAAAAGTTACAAAATGACAGTTTTAAGTGCAAATTTCAGTATTTAGGCTACAAACAAGTACAATATGCAATTAGCAAATTGATTTAAGGTAGATATTAAGGCAAAAACATATTACTTATTTTAATTTCGATATAGTAAATAAGTAGCTCAGGGACAGGAATCGAGAGGGCAAGAAATTAGAATAGGCGGCATACACACATGCAGTTGACTCTCACAGTGACACTGACAGTAGAGTAGAGCAGCCACAGATGATGATGGCACCTCTCCAACATGACATCTCCCCTTCTAAGTCACAGTGACCCTCTCTCTCCATGCCAGGTGGTCCCTTCAGTCCACTCCCGGCTTGCCTTCCCCCCATTTCACAGACCTGCACATGAGGCTCCGTTCCCTTGCACCATGACTTCACGGGACACACTGTCGGCACAGTCCGAACACACTGTAGCAGGCACTCAGATGGTCTCGGCCAAACGTCACAGCCAGATTTTTTACTGGCAACCATTTTATTTCACAGGCATTTACCGGCAGGAGAAAAGTGCCCATTTTTTACTGTCTGCCAGTAAAAATACTGGCAGTTGGCAACACTGCTTTGGGTGCAGTTGCACCAGAGCTTAGTAAATGAGGTAAAACTTCACTTTGCAAGGAATAACCATTCATGTGCAAGATAATTAAAAAAAACAGCATTTTTGCTTTCACGTGATTGGATGATGGAAGTCAGCAGAGCTTCTTCTCATTCACTCAGCTTTGGTGCAACTGCTCTTGCAGAGTACAACTGCACTTTGCAAAGTGCAGAGTCTATATGCCTTTAGTAAATCAACCCATAGTACAATCAGGTGTCTTACTACAATTTAGAGATTACAGATAATACAGCAGCATAAAAATTACTCTGTAAGTACTGTAGCTGCTGACTTTTTTTACTGGCATCGATGCATGCCACAGCAACTGGTAATGTGTGTAAATCTGACAAGCTGGCTGATTGCTTCCACACAAGCAATAGTTAGCGCCCCCCCAGGCACACCGCCCTCGGGCACCACCCTGGCTCTTCGCTCAACTCATAACTGACATGGTGGATGCCACCAGGTAGAGGGGAGGGAGACCAGTGAACAGATGTTTGCTGATCTCCCCTTCCAACTAAGAACCCAGAAGTGATATGTAAAATGTCTGGTTGTCACTTTTTTTGGACAGTCTTGGTGGGGAAAAAGCTAATGAAGTGTACTCCATTCATTTAAGTAGTGGGCAGGTGCTTTTTCTTCTTCTGCATCTCCATCTTGAATTTCGTAGCAAATTGAGTGATCAGGATGTGACATTTGACTCAGATGGCTGCTGATGCTGAAGTACCACTGCATATGCATGGGTCGACAAACTGCCATCTTGGATTTGGGTTTTGACTGAATAGTCAGAGAGTGACAATCAGCTCCCAAATCAAAACTTCCAAATTATGAGTTGTCCACAGAACAGGAATAGGAACAGGAATAGAGGGGAAATCTGCAGATGGGGTCACTAGTTCTGGATTCTCTCACTTTGGAGTGATTTCCTTTCACTTCCTGTTTTTTCTATGGGACAGGAAGTGAAGTTAAATCTCCCCAATGGAACACAGATGGCAAAAAATACCTGACAGGGGTTATAACTAGGGATGAGCCGAACACCCCTCCTGTTCAGTTAGCATTAGAACATGCGAACAGGCAAAAAATTTGTTCGAACACGCAAACACTGTTAAAGTCTATGGGACTCGAACATGAATAATCAAAAGTGCCAATTTTAAAGGCTTATATGCAAGTTATTGTCATAAAAAGTGTTTGGGGACCTGGGTCCTGCCCAAGGGGACATGTATCAATGTAAAACAAAGTTTTAAAAACGTCAGTTTTTTCGGGAGCAGTGATTTTAATAATGCTTAAAGTGAAACAATAAAAGTGTAATATTCCCTTAAATTTCATACCTGAGGGGGGTCTATAGTATGCCTGTAAAGTGGTGCATGTTTCCTGTGTTTAGAACAGTCTGACAGCAAAATTACATTTCTAGAGGAATAAAAGTTTTTTAAAACTACTCGCGGCTATAATGAGATGTCGGTCCGGCAATACACATAATAGTTAATTGATAAAAACAGCATGGGATTCCCCTACAGGGGAAAGCTGATCCAAAATTAAGAAAAAAAATGCGTGGGGGTCCCTTGAAATTCCATACCAGGCCCTTCAGGTCTGGTATGGATATTAAGGGGGACCATGTGCTACAATTTAAAAAAAAAGGGCGTGGGGGTTCCCCTAAAAATCCATACCAGACCCTTATCCGAGCACGCAACCTGGCAGGCCGCAGGAAAAGAGGGGGGATGAAAGAGCACCCCCCCTGAACCATACCAGGCCACATGCCCTCAACATTGGGAGGGTGTTTTGGGGTAGCCCCCCAAAGCACCTTGTCCCCATGTTGATGGGGACAAGGGCCTCATCCCCACAACCCTTGCCCAGTGGTTGTGGGGGTCTGCGGGCGGTGGGCTTATCGGAATCTGGAAGCCCCCTTAACAAGGGGACACCCAGATCCTGCCCCCCGTGTGAAATGGTAATGGGGTACAAAAGTAACCCTACCATTTCACAAAAAAGTGTCAAAAATGTTAAAAATTTAAAGAGAAAGTTTTTGACAATTCCTTAATTTAAAGTCTTCTTATTTCCAACTTCTTCAGGTCTTCTTCCTTCTTCCTTCCTTCTTCCTTCGGTTTCTTCCTCCATCTTATTCTTCCTCTGGTTCTTCCTCCGATCCTCTGCTTCTTGCTCTGGTGTTCCCGTCTGGCATCTTCCTCCGTGGAGTCTTCTTCCCCGCTTCGTTCTTGGGCTACTCCGCATCCATGGGAGGCTCCCGCTGTGTGACACTTCTCTTCTTCTGACACTTCTTATATAATGGAAGGCGGGGCCACCAGGTGACCCCGCCCCCCCTCTGATGCACAGGGACTTGACGGGGACTTCCCTATGGCTTTTCCCATGACATCAGAGGGGGCGGGGTCACCCGTTACATAATCGGGTACCCAAGGTAACCAAGAACGAAGCGGGGAAGAAGACGCCGTGGAGGAAGATGCCGGACGGGAACACCGGAGCAAGAAGCAGAGGATCAGAGGAAGAAGCAGAGGAAGAAGAAGATGGAGGAAGAAACTGAGGAAGAAGGAAGGAAGAAGGAAGAAGACCCAAAGAAGATGGAAAGAAGAAGACTTTAAATAAAGTAATTGTCAAAAACTCTCTTGTCATTTTTAACATTTTTCACACTTTTTTTGTGAAATGGTAGGGGTACTTTTGTACCCCATTACCATTTCACACAGGGGGGTGGGATCTTGGGGCCCCTTTGTTAAAGGAGGCTTCCAGGTTCCAATAAGCCCCCCGCCCGCAAACCACCGGCCAAGGGTTGTGGGGATGAGGCCCTTGTCCTCATCAACATGGGGACAAGGTGCTTTGGGGGGCTACCTCAAAGCACCCTCCCAATGTTGAGGGCATGTGACCTGGTATGGTTCAGGAGGGGAGGGGGGCGTTCTCTTGCCCCCCCTCTTTTCCTGCTGCCTGCCAGGTTGCGTGCTCGGATAAGGGTCTGGTATGGATTTTTGGGGGGACCCCACGCCATTTTTTTTATTTTGGCATGGGGTTCCCCTTAAAATCCATACCAGACCTGAAGGGTCTGGTTTTGATTTTAAAGGGGGGCCCCCACGCCATTTTTTTTATTTTGGCCGGGGTTCCCCTTAATATCAATACCAGACCTGAAGGGCCTGGTATGGAATTTAGGGGGACCCCCACGCCATTTTTTTTATTTTGGTTCGGGTTCCCCTGTGGGGAAATCTCATGCTGTTTTTATCAATGAACTTTTATTTGTATTGTTGGACCGACAATTCATTAATAGCTGCAAGTAGTTTTAAATGACTTTTTTTCCTTTTAAATGTCATTTTGCTGTCAGACTGTTCTAAACACGGGAAACATGTGCCTCTTTACAGGCATACTATAGACACCCCCAGGTACAAAATTTAAAAGAATATTACACTTTTATTGTTTCACTTTAAGCATTATTAAAATCACTGCTCCCGAAAAAACAGCCGTTCTTAAAACTACTTTTTGCATTGATACATGTCCCCTGGGGCAGGACCAAGGTCCCCAATCACTTTTTATGACAATACCATGCATATAAGCCTTTAAAATTAGCACTTTTGATTTCTCCCATAGACTTTTAAAGGGTGTTCCGCGGCTTTCGAATTTGCCGCAAACACCCCAAACTGTTCGCTGTTCGGCGAACTGGCAAACAGCCAATGTTCGAGTTGAACATGAGTTTGACTTGAACTCGAAGCTCATCCCTAGTTATAACCATCTCTTATGCCCTGTACACACGATCAGAAATTCCACCAGCAAAAGTCGGATGTGTGCTTTTGGTCAGAAATTCCGACCGTGTGTATGCTCCATCGGACTTTTGCTGGCAGAATTCCAGCCAGCAAAAGATTGAGAGTAGGTTCTCTATTTTTCGGTCAGAAAAAGTTCCTTTTTCGAAAATGCGTACCTGTATGCAATTTGGACGCGCAAAAAATCACGCATGCTCAGAAACAATTTGACGCATGCTCTGAAGCATTGAACTTCATTATCTTGGCTGGTTGTAGTGTTGTACATCACTGCGTTCTTGACAGTGGAAAGTTCAGAGAACTTTTGTGTGACCGTGTGTATGCAAGGCAAGCTTGAGCGGAATTCCATCGGAAAAAACATCCAAGTTTTTTCTGATGGAATTTCTGATTCTGTGTATCGGGCATAACTCTATCCACAGCCATAGAGAGGATGATTGTACAGCATCCTCACCTAAGTTAGGAAAAAGGAAGTGGACCAGAGTACCAGCCAAAACAAAAAGCTTAACATATGTTCAAATAAAACAAATCTGCAAATATGTAACTGGGAGAAAGGGGGGTTAAATTATGCCAAGTATTATATATCAGTGAAGGTCTGCTCTAAGATATTTGAAATGTGTTAAACAGTTTTTACATATTAAGTGGAATGAAAGAATGGTGTACTGGTAGAATCTTGCCTCCCGACATAAGCAATTGTAGCTGCTGAGAGGATATATGAATGGGAAGAGCTCCGGAGCATGATTAAATCATTTTATATCAAGACAGGTGGCAGGGATAGTAATAGTTTATTGATCATGGTGAGTATGTTGTCTGCAAAAAGCAATAACTTGAAATCCTTGTATCTCAAAACAATAATTAATTTAGTCTGTGCTGCCAAATGGTTCATGTTCCCTAGGTGTGTGAACTGGCATGTTCATATGAGCCCACAACACAAGCGGGTCCATAATCTTTATAGCACATTTTCCCTGACCTTTTGCATTTTGTTTTAGTAAATCAGATCCACAGACTTGTACTGAGAGAGAAAAGTAGTGAATTGTTGTCAATGTGCAGTATTACCAAGCCTACATACAATATGTATTATACAAATGGTTTCTCCATGCACACATGTTTGCTAAGAATATGCAGAAAAATAATTTAAAAAATAGCACTCACTGATAAGAATGCTTGCAGTAATTCTGAAATCCAGGAAAACAGCTAAATACTCACCATAAATATACATTGCATAAAGGGTTTCACCTGCCAAATGATTTGTAATTGTGTTTAGGCAGTCTTGTGACCTAGACACCCTTGCTAGAGAGCAAAGTGATCTCAGTGATCCTTTACTACAGTTAATTACATTGCCAACCATATCTTGGGGAAAATTTGTACAATGCCACATTCCAGAATAGCTAACCAAAACACATCGAACCAAATGGCATGTGCCAGATTTTGAAGAATGCAAAATAATATCGCTATGGACTTTCTTTAAGTCTTTTTAACACTGTATGGTGCACTATTTTTATGATATTTGTGAACTTGTGGAAGTATACCAATTCAATGGGTTATGATTTTATTAAAAGATTGTGAATAATAAAATTTGCATTTTTTATACTTCTTGATTGTGTTATTATTGCCTCTGGTGAAGAGCCCTAAAAGTGCCTCATTACTGGAATCAATTGGTTCCGCTATGTGTTTTGCAGTTAAAGAGGAACTTAAAGCTGTGGCCAGAATGAGGCAAGCAGAAATCAAAGGATTCATCACCTGTATTGTCTGTGGTCTCCTTGTAGCTAATATTTTCACCATTATTGACTTAGGCACGGTTTATATTGGTACGACATACACTCCGACTTTGGGAGCAAATGTCGCATGACATGTATAAATCAATGGTTCCCTACGAGAGCCGTCTTAACTGGTCCGACTTGTGTCAGTCCGACTTTGAAAAAGGTTCCTGCACTACTTTGGTCCGAATTGGGCACAATTTCAGCTCTTTGATTAAAATTTACAGTAAGTTGCATCTTAACTGATCCGACTTGTTACATAGTTACATAGTAGGTGAGATATAAACAATAATAAACTGAGTATCTATCAGCGCAAATAAACTTAAACTTGGCAACAAATATTAAAAAGCTGTGCTAAATTATAACAAAATGGCAAAATTGCAAATTGCCTGGCTGCTGCTAACACAGCAAACGTGTCCACTTCACATTAGTTGAATATATACCAAAACAGTTCTGTGCTGCCAATCATATAAATGTTCGGATAATAAAATTAATACTAAATCAATTTTACCTGCAAAAAAAATGTGCAAAACGTACAATTTCAGTGAAAAATAGGGTGTAAAACTACACCTCCACCAAATTGCTGCTAGTGCCTGAAATAGAATAGTGCTGCGCTAATAACACATATAATTATAACATTTCAATTATATAAATTAATAACAGTAAAAGTCCAAAGTGACAAAAGTCTTCAGTTCCTTCTAAATCGAAGACTTCTGAAGACTTTTATCACTTTAGACTTTCACTGTTATTCATTTATATAATTGAAATGTTATAATGGTATGTGTTATTAGCGCAGTGCCATTCTTGGGGGGCTTTTCAGAATCTTGAAGCCCCCTTTAACAAGGGGGACCCCAGATCCCGGCCCCCTACCCTATGTGAATGAGCATGGGATACATTATACATGCAATAAAAATGCATGCAGTGTTTTCCATGTATTCCAATGGCTCTAGTTCACACCAGTGCAATCAGTTCCAGTCAGTTTCTGGTCAGTTTCCAGTGCAGAAACTGACCAGAAACTGACTGGAACTGACTGCGCTGGTGTGAACTAGAGCCATTGGAATACATGGAAAACACTGTGAATGCATTTTTAGTGAAGAAAAAAAGCCTTGGATGGTTCAATAGAAACTGGCAGACATTCTGCCCGTGTGTACTGCAGCCAGTCTGACAGAATCTGGCTTCTGTTGACCAGCTCCCAATCAGCACTCTCAGCCAATGCCTGAGGGCACTGACCGGAGTGTTGAGGTGGGGGGCCCTCCCCCTCTCAGAACACAATAGAACAGCAGGGGAAACGTAAAACCTCACAACTCTGTACCCATGTCAGTTTTCCCAGTCAACATGGCCAGGAGAAAATCTAATGCAGTGTGATCTCCACTGCATTAGATTCATTGGAGCGCAGGGGATAGATCCAGGGTCTTTTAGACCCTGAATATCTTAATAAAGAGAACCTGTCATCAAAAACACGGGAACTTTATGTCCCCTACGTGATTAAAAGAAAGGTAGGTAAAACAAAAATGTACATAAAATCCTCCCCCCAACCCCCCAAATTTATTAATGTAGGAGCGTAAACGGGTGCCTACGAATAATAACGTCTATTATAATAACAATATTACATATTGGCGCACACACCGGAGTGAGAGCAATATTTATAGCACCAGACCGCCTCCGTAATGCTGAACTGATAATCTGTAGGGGGCTTTTAATGCGTCCAAACAAATGGCCACTGCCCCCACCTATAACTGGCCTTTACAGCCAGGAGCACATGGAAGGGCAATGCATGTCCAACAAAACCAAAGAAAATTCCCAGCTCAACTCACCAACCGGCCTGCAAACAATCGAATTACAGTATCCTATCTAACACTTTACGTTAAAAACAGGAGTTTATTTTGCACACAATTGCAAATACATGCATAGGTAAGCTGCTGAACCACTTCATGGCACCCCAGTATTATCTGCAGCCTTAACTACTTTTGAAAGCTTTTAAAAAAATGTTAGCGTCATGTCAAAATATAGGGTACTGAAATTTAGTTTTAGAGTCACCTATAAAATATCTGGTACTAAAGCATGTCGGCCTTTCACGGGTGCACGCAAATTTAAAGTTGGACATGCTGGCTATCTATTTACTCAGTCCAACCTCATATTTTATCTTTTAACAATAAATTAGGCAATTGATTGTGTTTGTGTGCCCTAAAATAAACTTGAATGTATTTGTTTTCTTACATTTTGCATTTCCTAGACCTTTGTGTGAAATAAAAATTTGGAAATGCCCCTATTTTTTTCAGCTTTTTTTCAGCTCTGGCAGTGAAAGGGTTTTTTTTTTTTTTGTTTAATAAATTTTTATTAAAGAAAATAATTACAAAAATAAACAGTTATGTCACAAACTGGGTACAAATATTATGAGAAGCAAAGTCCATTTCAATGCTCGGATATATACAGTGAGTGTCAAGAAGCCTGAGATACATTAAACAGTTCTGTATATTCAGAAAGGAGGATGAGAATCAATGTAGTAATTGAGTAGAAAAAAGACTTCTTTCAGTGTAAACATAGGAATCAAAATGTAAGAACAAGATACAAAACCTTGCATCAGTTAGATAAGAGAGGTATAATGAAGCGACCAGAAAGCATGAGATGCAGAGAACTTGATAATAGGAAAGAAAATGAAAAGAGAGAAAAAACAAAAGGGGATAGTAAATAGGATAGAGGGTAAGAAGGGAAGGGAGAGGGTAAGGTGGGGTGTTGGCATACATGTGTGAAGTGTTGAGTGATCGAAATTTTTGTGACGATATATAAGTAATAAATTTATGAGATCTGTACTATGATATCCTTATATGAGGGGGTGGACTGAAAATCTACCCAAGGAGCCCAAGTGGCTGAGTGTTTTTCTGAAGTCCCTTTGATATTATGGGTAATACTCTCCATGAGTTGAACTTCATCAACCTTCTGCAACCAGGTCCTAATAGGCGGAATTGCTGCTTGGCCCCAGAAGGTGGGTATTAAAGCTTTGGCTGTGTTCAAAAGGTGAGGAATGAGTGAACGTTTATATGAGCCTAAGGAGGTTGTAGAGGCATGAAAAAGGACAGTCCATGGGTCCATGGGTAGATTGACCTCCGAAATCTGTGAAATCAGGTTGCAGATGGCCATCCAGTAGGGGCGAATGAGTGGGCAAAACCACCAGATATGTGCATGAGTGGCTTCGTTCCCACAGTTCCTCCAGCACAATGGGGAACTGGCGGGGAACATTTGGTGAAGTCTAACGGGGGTGTAATGCCACCTAGTGAGTAGTTTATAATTGACCTCTGCCATCTTAGAAGCAAGGGAGGAAGTGTGGGTCAATTGTAAGACCCTATCCTTTAGATTGTCTGAGATGGGAGAACCCAGGTCAGTTTCCCATTTTACCAAAAAGGGTGGAAACCCAGGATTTTGAAGGGCAATAATAGCTCTATAAAATAGAGAAATACTATGTAAGGGAGGGTCTTTTGGGTAGAATATTTCTTCTATTCGATTTAGATCTTGCAAACCTCTAAGCGGATGAGGGATAGAGCTTAAGAAACATTGTAATTGATGGTATCTCCATTTGTCGAGAAACGAGGCAGGTTTGGGATCAATGATCAGATGTAATGGTTTAAGTGTATTGCCACGGAGGGCGTGATGTAGTAAGAGAGGTTCTCTTGGTCTCCAAGATTGGAAACCGGGATCTAATAAACCTGGTAGAAAATATTTGTGATTAAGGAGAGGTGTTAAAGGGGAGTTATACTCCCATGAGAATTTTTTATGTAGGGCATCCCATATAGCTAATGAGGATATAGTGAGTGCTGAGGTGGATCGGTCAAGATTCCTGCAGGAGCGGGGTATCCAAGGAGCTACCGAGAGATCAGCACCGCTCAAAAGGTATTCAAGTTGAACCCACAATTTTGAATCAAGAGCATACTTCCAGTCGGCTATCCTAGAAAGTACAGCCGCTTGATAATACGCCTTAAAATTAGGTAGTGCTAGTCCCCCAGACATCTTGGAGCGAAATAGTATCTCTCTAGATATCCTGGGGTGACTGTTCCTCCAGATAAAATGGGAAATCATGGTTTGCAAAATAGTGAAGAACCCCACTGGAACCCCTAGTGGGAGCATTTGAAAAAGAAAAAGTATGCGGGGCAATATATTCATTTTAATAATATTTACTTTACCTAGCCAGGTGTGAGATAAACTGGACCATTTTTGTAGATCTTCCCTAATCCTGTTAAGCAATGGAATGTAGTTATGTCGGAAAAGGGAGTGAAGGTTGGGAGTGAGATAAATACCTAGATATTTCATATGTTTTGGTTCCCATTTAAAGGGAAAGAGAGGTTTCAGGGAAGACACCTCGGATTGGGAGAAGTTAATGTTTAAAATTTCTGATTTGGATAGATTTATTTTGAAATTAGAGATTGACTGAAAGATGGAAAATGCTGACATTAGGTTAGGTATGGAGATGCGGGGTTGTTGAATAAAAAATAATATGTCGTCAGCATATGCTGCTTATTTATGGGAACTTTTACCAACTCGAATGCCTTGAATATTATCATTGTTTCTAATTGTCACTAGAAAAGGTTCCAAGGTAATGGCAAAAAGGAGGGGGGACAGGGGGCATCCCTGCCTTGTACCATTATGTAAAGCAAAAGAGTCACTCAGCGTCCCGTTGATTCTGATTTGTGCTGTGGGGTTAGAGTATAGGGATAAAATACGGTAGAACATCTTAGGACCCAGTCCAAAATGTCTCAATGTCATTCTAAGATAGTCCCAGTCCGCCCTATCAAACGCTTTTTCAGCATCAGTGGATAGGAGTAGGGTGGGCTGGGCACTTCTCCGAACATACTGAATTAGGGAAATCGCTCTGAGGGAATTGTCTTTTGCTTCTCTATTGGGAATGAAACCTGATTGGTCTTTGGAGATCCAGTTAGGTAGTAGGGGGAGTAGGCGATTTGCCATTACTTTGGCAAATAATTTGATATCAGTATTTATTAATGAAATTGGCCTATAACTATTACAGAGGGTAGGGTCTTTATCAGGTTTAGGAATGACAGTAATGTGAGTGGAGAGGGATTCTGGGCGTAAACCTGAGGATTGAGAAACTGAGTTTGCATAAGCTGTAAGACGGGGAAGCAGAATGTCACTAAATGTCTTGTAGTATAGAATAGTGAACCCGTCCGGGCCGGGTGCTTTACCAGAGGGAGTGGACTTCAAAGCAGCTTGAAATTCCTCTACCGAGAAGTCTGCCTCTAGTTCTTTAAAAATAGATGCAGGTAATTTAGGTAGTTTAGCTTCTTTTAAGTAGGAGAGCATGCGTCTACGTCTCTCTTTCTGAGGTAAAGAGGACAAGTCATTTTTGACACAGTAGAGATCTGCGTAAAACTCCTTGAAGGCCTTAGCAATGTCTGGGGTTGCATGAGCGAGCTCTCCTGACTGTAGTTTAATTTTGGGAATAAAGGACTGCATTTGTTTAGCTTTTAATGACCTGGCCAATAACCTACTTGGTTTGTTTCCCCATTCATAGTATTTTTGTGATAAGCGTTGGAATTTTCTCTTAGTGTCTAAGTTAAGAAGAGATTTTAATTCCTCTCGTTTGAGTGTGAGTGATTGGAGGTGCTCATTATGGAGAGAAAGTTTATGTTGCTTATCAAGAGCAGCTATTTGTTGTAGGACCTGTTCGAGTCGCTGACCATGCTCCCTTTTGAATCTAGCACCAAGTTCAATAAACCGTCCTCTAATAGTGACCTTATGAGCTTCCCAGACAATGGAGGGAGAAGTATCAGAGGGTTTGTTTTCCTTGAAATATTGTGAAAGATGAGAGGACATTATGGAAACCTCGGCTTCATTAGTAAGAAGGGAGTCGTTGAGTTTCCAGTTATTAGTGCGGCGTGCTAAGGAAGGCATAGACAGCGTCATCGAAACAGGTGCATGATCCGAGATAGTTGCGGTGCCTATGTGGGCAGACTGTAAGAGGGGGAGGTGAAAATGATCTAGAAATATATTGTCAATTCTGGAATATGAGTGATGTGTTGTGGAGAAGTGTGAGAAATCTCTCTCTTTGGGATGGAGGAGGCGCCAGACATCCATAAGTTGGAGGTCCAAGAGTCTTCTTTTAACAAATTTCAGGCGTTTAAAAGAGATATTAGATCTTCCTTGGGATGTGTCTAGTATAGGGTCTAGGGACATGTTGATATCACCTGCTAATATAGTAAGACCTTTGGCAAAATGTGATAATTTGGTTAGGATTTTTGAAAAAAAGGTAGGCTGATTTTGGTTTGGGCAGTAAACGTTTGCTAGAGTACATTGGGTATTACCAATGAAACCCTGGAGAAAAAGAAAGCGGCCTGAATCATCTGCTAGCATGTCAGACAAACGAAAGGATATGCTTCTGCTAAACCCAATGGCCACTCCCTTAGCTTTGTTAGTGTCAGATAAACTATAGTACCATTGCGGAAAATGAGGTGAGGTCAGTTTAACCGGTGTTGTATGAGTTAGATGTGTTTCCTGAAGAAAAACAATAGAACAAGCGGCTTGTTTTAGTTCACGGAGTGTTTGGTGCCGTTTAGCTGCGACATTAAGACCTCTAACATTATATGATAGAAGCTTCAATGTAGTCATTGTTACATCTAGGTAGAATACTTCAGCCTATGCTTCCATGTATGCCAGCAGGGGAGAGGGAGGGGGGGGGGGGAGGAGGAAAAGAGAGTGAAGTAAAGAATAGAAAAAAAGAGAAAGAGGGAAAAGTGAGCTTATAGAAAAATCATACACATGAATTAAAGAACTTTTGGGAAACGTATGAATAACACGCAGAAATCTGCAGTGGTCCCATTGGGGAAAGAGAGAACGAGCGGCCATCCAAAACCTTAAACAGGGATTGGGTAGAATAACTTTTAAGGTCGCACGCACTCGTCAACCCCAGAAGGAGGGGGGGACTGGGTTATGTTGTCGGGGAGGAGCAATATAAGAAACGTGCCCCAACAGCACTCGGCCTATAACAGATAATTAACTTGTAATTGGAAATAAAAAATTAGTTCCAGTTAAATAAAAATAAGGGGTCATGTAGGCAGAAACAAAAATCAACTTAAACATTGAGATTCCTACTGAGCAGCATAAATTGTAGACCATTACTGATGCGACAACAAACCAACAAAAGAACATGAAAGGAGATCAGTGGTCTAACTAATCATAGGTCAGAGTTTACCAAAAATAGTCAGGTAAGTGTACAAAAAGTTTACATTTGAAATCTGACTTGGCATCAATTTGCTGTAGGAAAATAAGCATCTGTACTGGTGAAACGTGGTTGAATGAAAAAAGACAAAGGACAAAGTTGCACAGTTCAACCATTCTTTTGTGCAGAGCCCGGGAGAGAGGAACGACTTGCCTTTGAAGGGGTTTTTTTCCAGACTGAATCTGCAAGATTCGAGAATTTAGGAATGGAGTCCTGCCAACCTGGGAGTTCCAAGGGCGGAAGATTAAGAGCTTGCAAAAAGGTTGTAAGTTCCTCTGGGAACCTTAGTGTGTGGGATCGGCCATTTTTTGTGGCAATCAGGCAGGCTGGGAAGCCCCATCTATATGTGATCCCATCTGTACGCAAGAGGTCAAGAAGCGGCTTTAGAGCTCTGCGACGGTCTAAGGTGTCCTTGGAGATGTCTGGGAATACGGTGATGGTTGCCCCGTCGAAATCTATGTTAGGCAGGCCCCGCATCTTCATCATAATTGCATTTTTATCTTCGAAGTAATGTAGGCGACAGTTAACGTCTCTAGGTTGGTCAGAGTTAGTATTGCGGGGTCTCAGAGCCCGGTGTACCCGGTCAAAACGGAGTGGTGCGGTGACAGGATTACCCATAATGGTGTTGAAAATGCCCCGTATTGATGGTTCTAGGTCACTATCTCCAGTAGCCTCGGGTAGGCCTCTGACCCGTATGTTGTTTCTTCGATTGCGGTTCTCGAGGTCTTCGAGCTTGTATTGGGAGGCCCGATGAGCAAATGCTAGTTGGGTAACAGTGTCCTGCAGTTCTTTAATGGCTAGGGCTTGGGTGTCTTGCCGTTGCTCCGTCTCCTCTACTCTGACCAAGATGTGGGACATGTCAGTCCTAACTGCAGTTATCTCTTTTTTAATAGACTTTTCCAAGTTATGAAACATGCCTGCAAGTTCTTTTTTAAGACCGCTCATCAGCGTAGTCATTTCGGAGCCAGCAGGGGAACCTGGGTCATCCATGAGATCAGAGCAGTATGAAGAGGCTGGAGAGCTTCCCCTCACAGAGGCAACGTGAGATGAGGGAGACGCGCTTAGTCTCGAGGTTCGGGCCTGAGCGCCGCGTGCGTTAGACAAATATTGTTGAATAGAGCCTGCAGATATTGAATTAGACAGTGACCTTTTACCAGATCTTTTACCTGCTGCAGAACGAGATTTAGCTGATTTGGAAGGCATAACTGGAACTGTTAGGCCGGTAGCCGTGTGGGGCACTTCTCACTTACATTTGCTCAGTGTCAGTCATATTTCAATATGCTGTGGTTGCCAAAGGAAAAAGATAAAGAAAAAAAAAAAAAAAAAATTTTTGCGGGTATTGAAAGTTCCACCTCAGCTATAGATCAGGGGGAGATCTGATTGAAGCAGAGTCTAGATGAGTATGAGCATGAGCATTGGCTACAATGAGCAAGTGAAGGCACAAATGTGGGTAGGGAGTAGTTAGAGTACAAAGATGGCCGCCGACCTCCGTGGGTAGGCCGAAGCCTCGGACTTTCCTGACAGTCTAGGCCGGCCGGGAGAGCTAGGCCTCGGGTGGCTTCTTATGGGTCCAGGAACAAGGTTTCCCTCTGATGGGAGGCCGACCGAGAGGTAGGTGAAAGATGGTAGATTATCCAGGTACTCACCGCTGTGTAGAAGGCAGAGTAGGTCGGAGCGGCAGGCCGCAGGATGGCGTCGGACCTCCGGAGGTCGGCTTGTCAGAGGAGGGAATCTCCGGGTGGAAGATACTGGGACGGGGGGATCTCGAGTGCGGACAGGGTGCCGTGTGGGAGCTTTTCGGAGGTCTCCGGTCCAGAGCAGCGGAGAGCTGGAGGCTCCGAGCGTTAGATAGGGCCCAAGATGGCGGCGGGCGTCCGAGGCTCGGGCTGAGCTGTAGGCCCCGAACCGCTTCCAGGAGTCAAAAAGATTGGATAGTCCCCAGGGGCCGTAGCCAAGAGTGTCCAGATACCCCTGAGGTGTGTAAATAGCCTCGATGGGTTGAGGAGGGGTAGAGATGGCTTTGGATGTAATCAGCCTAGACGGAGCTAGAGTAGCACACGTCCTCCCTGTTGAACGGCCAGACACGCCCCCCGGCAGTGAAAGGATTAAAAAGCAAAACTTCATATCATAACAGAAATTCCTTGGGCAATCGCTGAAATGTATTCTGAAATTGAACTTAATTAGACTTAAATATGTGGGTGTCCACTAAGTAAACAGGAGAAATGAATGCTGTATTTATGGTTAAATGCATTCCAAATTTAATATTAAAAACCTTTTCTAAAAAATATATGATGTTTGCTAAAGTGTTAAAGAAGTATACAAATGTTTAATTTTAAAGGAATAAGAAGAAACAGTTGTTACCCAACCAAAGATATTACTTCTACATAGGAGAAATTCTGCTGTGGCCCTTTTGGGAGATGCTTATCCATTAGGAATGAACCAGCAGTTCGAGTCGAACGCAAGTTTGAGTCGCACATCGGGTGTTCGTTTGTTCCAAAACTAACTGAACATATGGGGCGCTGCGGAACGCCCCATAATGCACTGTGAGATCGCAGTGCATTGCTGTATGATGATTGGCCGAAGCATGCACCTGACCTGCATGCTTTGGCCAATCACAGCGCACTCTGCTGAGAAAGCCATAATTGGCCAAAAGCAGGGTGCCTTTGGCCAACCACGGCTCAGGGGGACTAAGTCCATGCCCCACACTATATAAGGCTGCTTACATAGCAGCCATGTGTAGTCTTCTTGGCATGGACAGAGAGATAGCTTGAGTTAGATTAAGCAGGCAAGTTATTTAGTTAGTGGCAGTGTATTTAATGTATATATACAGTCAGTCTAGTATATATATATATATATATATATATATATATATATATATATATATATATATATATATATATATATACTCTGCATTTAGCATAGACTTTATATTCAATGTTTACTCTATATTCAGTCAGTGCAGGCAGTGTATTAATATATATATACAGTCTAGTATATATAGATATATACTCTGCATCCAGTGTAGCCTATGTCTACACTGCATTCAGTGGTGTACTGCTTCTTTTTTAAATCAAATAGAATTTTATTGAAAGAACAAAAGATGATTAGAGGCAGTACAGTATACAAAATCTTGTACATATTAGATATACACCTTCAAACCTTTGGTATGTACTGTAGCAACAAATAATTTCTACTCAGTACATCAGCATACTTCTTGGATCGGACAAAAAAAAAGAAGAAAAAACACAACTCAACCAGAAGACTTCTATGAGGAATGGATATCCCGGGTGCCATACTCCCCCCCAGTGCCTATCATCTGCCCTCTTCAGAAGTAGACAGTCCATAATTAGATCAACCGGAGCCAAGCCAGGAATAGCCATTGCGCCCAAATTTTCTCGATTTTTTTCACACCCCCGTTTTGTTGATAAATGTATTTTTCCAGCCCAATAGTGTCGCCCATTTGATTCAGCCACTCCTTCACCGTAGGAGGTTCTTCTGATTTCCAGTGTCTCAAGATTAGTTTCCTAGCCTGGAAGAGAGCCCTAGCTATCGCTAGTCTAGAGGGTTCCTCCTCAGGGACATTATCTATAATTCCCAGCAAGCACAGTTTAGGGTGTCCAATAAGCTGGACCTGAAATACACGATTAATAGTTTCCAGCACCCCCTTCCAGTAGATATGCAATTTAGGGCAGCTCCATAACATGTGGATCAGGTCATCGTGGTGCCAAATGCATCTCGTACAGAAAGAATCCTCTCGCACAACCATTCTCACCAGTTTAGCTGGCGTGTAATTTAGTCGCAGGAGTATATATAACTGGGACAACCTATGGGCCACGTTTAGGGAGCATTGGGGAACTGCAGAGAGAGCCTTTTGGTCCTCCTCAAAGGCTCCTATATCCCTCTCCCACTTGGATATGATCCCTGCGGTGCTGTCAGTAAGGTATTTGTTGAGCAGCATAGAATAGCCGCACAATATGAAACCATTATATGAGGTTTCTTCCCTCATGTAATTGAAAATGGGTGTGGGGCTCAGAGTCTACGCATCACTGTCCAATTGGTCCTTAACCGTGTGTTGGAGTTGGAGATAATGGAACTGCATGAAGGCTGGGAGTTTAAATTCCGACTGTAAAGCAGGGAACGGGCGCAGTTTATTATCTCTTAATATTTGTGTCATATGTGAATTCCCATAATGTTGCCATCTCATGTCATATTGTAATTTCTCCAACTCCAAGTATCTCTTGTTTACCCAAATGGGGCTATACCTAGTGAAACCCTCCACTTGTTGTAAAGCTCTAGCTTTGTTCCAGACTTTCTGCATCAGGTCGTAAGTAGTGGTGTACTGTTTCTAATACACTTCAGGCGGTGTATTTATATATATATATATATATAGTCTAGTATATATATACTCTGCATTCAGTGTAGCCTATATCTACAGTGCATTCGGTGGTGTGCTGTTTCTAATACACTTCAGGCGGTGTATTAATATATATATACAGTCTAGTATATATATATATATATATATATATATATATATATATATATATATATATATATATATACTCTGCATTCAGTGTAGCCTATATCTACAGTGCATACGGTGGTGTACTGTTTCTAATACACTTCAGGTGGTGTATTTATATATATATAAACAGTCTAGTATGTATATATATATATATATATATATACTCTGCATTCAGTGTAGCCTATATATACAGTGCATTCGGTGGTGTATAGTTTCTAATACACTTCAGGTGGCATACACAGTATATAATACAGTGTAGTGTGGGTTTGCAAAACAAAAAATACATCATGTCCGGAAGGTCACCAAGGAGAGGCAGACAGTCACAGGCCACTAAAAGAGGTAAAGCAGCCTGTGCCTACAGTCAACAGTGGTGGTCGTAGACATGGTGCACCCTCTGCAGGTGGTCGTGGGCCATGCTTGTCCTTTTTTCTGCTGCTGGCCATGTTATTGAGCCACAACATGCAGGAGAGTTGGTGGAGTGGATAACAAAGCCGTCCTCATCCTTCTCATCCTCTGTCACCCAGGCTCAGAGTAGTTTGCCTTCCAACGCAGCTGTCAAAGAGGCCCATTCCACCTGCTCCTTGTCCACAGTCACTCCTTCCATAGCCCCACCATCATGTACAGAGCAGTCCCCAGAATTATTTGACCACAGTGTCGGTTATTTGCTGCTTGAGGATGCACAGCAATTTGATGTTGAAGGCTTTAATGTTGGTTCCCAGGTTGAGGAAGGGAGTAACGTGAGCCTAGAGAGAGGGAGTGCCACAGAAGGTCAAGAAACTGGCAGTCATGTTGCCCCATCTGCAGCATACTGTATACTGCAGCATTAGTTTTCTCTAGTGATGAGGAGGGAGGGGCTGATGAGGACACAAACTGTAATTGGGTGCCTGAGAGAAGAGAGGCGGGGGAGGAGGCACAACTCCAATGAGGCAGGATGTCCTCTAGGGGGCAGCTTAAGGGCACCCACTATATTGCATCACATTGCAGAGCTCCACAAGTGCAGGGTGCTGCTGACTCCCCGCTGACTTTTAAAAGTTCCTTGATGTGGGCCTTTTTCGACACATGAGCAGCAGATCACACCATTGCTGTTTGCAACCTATTTCTGAAGCAGATCAAGCATGGACAGAACAGCTGCCGCTTGGGCACCACATGTTTGACTAGACATATGACGACCTGCCATGCAGTCCATTGGCAATAGCACTTGAAAGACCCACATCAAAGAAAAAGGCGGACTTCTCCCTGCTCCTCATCTGGGATCTGCAACCCTACTATACCTCGAGTCCTCTCAAAAACCTGCACTGAGAGGAATGAAGGTATAGCAATAGGTGTCCCAAGTGCTTGCAACCAATCTGATAGCACTACACCACCATCTGATTTTAGCAGGCTAATTTCCCTATCCCAGTTCCTGAACCGTAAAAAGAAATTTGGTCCCAGCCATCCACATGCTCAGCGTCTAAATGCTAGCTTGGCCAAATTGCTAGCACTGCAACCGCAGCCTTTTCAGCTGGTAGACTCTTGCCCCTTTCGTGAATTTGTAGAATGTGCTGTACCTCAGTGGCAAGTTCCAAAATGCCATTTCTTTTCACGGAAGACAATTCCGGCTCTCTACCAGCATGTGTAAGGCAATGTTTTGACCTCATTGGGCAGGGCGGTCTGCATATTACTGCTGACTCATGGTCCAGCAGGCATGGGCAGGAACGTTACCTTTCCTTCACGACGCACTGGGTAACTCTGCTGGCAGCTGGGAAGGATGCAGGACAGGGTTCAGTGTTGTTGGAGCTTGTTCGGGCACCATGCCTCCAAAATGCTAGTGGTGATTCTGCCACAGCTCTCTCCTCCACGCCCTCCTCTTCTTCTTCCTCTATGGCCTCTTCCGCAGAGTTGTCCTCTGAACCAGCAGTGCTCTGTAAGCGTTCAAGGGGCTACGCAAGCAGTCAGGCTAAAAGATGCCATGTGGTGCTTGAGTTGGTCTGCCTAGGGGACAGGAGCCACACGGGAGCAGAGATTCTGTCAGCTCTGCAGGGGCAGGTTCAGAGGTGGTTGATGCCACACCAGCTTCAGCCAGGAATGGTTGCATGCAGCAATGGCACAAACCTTCTCTCTGCTCTCTGACAGGGACACTTGACCCATGTTCTATGTTTTGCACATGTCTTGAATTTGGTGGTGCAGCAGTTCTTGACCAGGTACCCAGGCTTACAAGATTTCCTTAGGCAGGCCAGAAAAGTCTGTGGTCATTTCCACCGGTCATACAATGCCAGTGCTCAGCTGGCTGACATTCAAAGGGAATGCAACCTGCCCACTAACCGCCTCATTTGTGACATACCCACCAGGTGGAACTCAACACTGGTAATGCTGCAACAGCTGCACACACAGCAGAGGGACATCAATGAGTACCTGTGCGAGTATGGCACCAGGACAGGGTCTGGGGAGCTTGGCTTCTTTTCGCCATGCCAGTGGCTACTGATCAAGGATGCATGCACTGTTCTGTCACCATTTGAGAATGCCACAAGGATGGTGAGCAGCGACAATGTATGCATCAGTGACACTGTCCCTTTAGTCTTCCTGCTGGAGCACATGCTTCGTGGATTCATGGACAGGGCACTTGAGGCAGAAAAGCGTAAGGAAGAGGGGGACTTCCTTTCCTCTCAAGGCCTCCTTTATCCAGATAGCATTCCTGTGGGCCCACCAAACACACAGGATGAGGAGAAGGAGGAGGATTGTGTCAGCATGGATGTAAAGGATAACACTCAGCAGCAGTCTTCAAAGGATGGTTTTCAGTCCCCAGAAACCCAAGGAGTTGTATGTGGCTGGGAGGAGGTTGTTACGGATAATGTGATCCTTAGTGACCCAGAGGACTCAGAATCAAATCCCTCTGCAAACTTACACTGCATGGCTTTCCTGATTCTGCAAAGCGTGTGAAAGGACCCTAGGATTCATGGTATCAAGTAGGGTTGTCCCGATACCGATACTAGTATCGGTATCGGCACCGATACCAAGCATTTGCCCAAGTACTTGTGCTCGGGCAAATGCTCCCGATGCTTCCGCCGATACCTTGACTGTCAGCGGTGATGGACGTGTGGGGGAGTTACAAGCTTCTCCCCCCGCGGCTTTCAGCTGCTTAGTGACATACAGCGGTGATCGGTGCTTGTAATTCCCCCACACGCGATCACCGCTGACTGTCACCTCCTCCTCCTTAGTCCTCCTCCGTTCCTCTGTCCCCCTCCGCTGTCCTGTTCCATTGCTGTGTCCCCCTCCGTTCCTCTGTCCCCCCCCCCCGCTGTCCTCCTTCTTTGCTCTGTCCCCCTCCGCTGTCCTCCTCCGTTCCTCTGTCCACCTCCCGCTGTCCTTCTTCTTTGCTCTGTCCCCCTCCGCTGTCCCCATGCGTTCCTCTGTCCCCCTCCGCTGTCCCCATGCGTTCCTCTGTCCCCCTCCGCTGTCCCCATCCATTCCGGCTTTCCGTTGTCCCCCTCTCTCTTCGTCTGTCCCCTCCGTTCTGCTGTCTCTCCGCTGTGTGTATGGAGAGAGTCAGCTGACTCTTTCCATTCACATAACTGAAACATTGTAATCTCCTGTGATTACAATGTGTCAGTTTATGAATGGAGAGAAGCTGCTGTGTTCTCTCCATTCATTCTCAGTGCAGCTGACGCTGCAGAGAAAGGGACTGGGGAATCTATCCTCAGTCTATTTCTCTGTCTCAAGGGGGAGATATCAGAGGTCTGTTAAGACCCCTGATATCTCACCAAAGCCCCCCAACAGGGCTGATTAAAAAAAAAAAAGGGGGGGCGTGGCTTGGCGAGCGACCAAGATGGACGTGTGCTAGAGGAGCTCCGAGAACGACACAGCCTAAAGCCGGACAACCCGAGAGCACAGACCGGGAGATGGGCAAGCTAACTCAGCAGACACCACTCTCCAGATCACGCCGCAACTCAGCAGCGGTTGCCGCTGCTAGAAGCATAGCAGAACTCCTAAAAGCACAGCCGTCTCCACGAGGCAGCGGTACAGGCCCCAAAATGGCGCGGGCGCCGAACGATGAGGAGGACTTCAGTGAGGACTCCCAATCCACACAGGAGGACTCAGGTAGGGGACGTAATCGCTCCAACAAGCCCCTCACATATGATGACATGACCGGATTTGCAGCGGACATTAAGTCCACATTTTCGGCCGCTATCACAGACCTGAAATCCAACCTCCTTTCATTGTCTGATAAAATGGAGCATGTGGAGGCCGCAGGCAAGCGCAGGGATAAGGCCATACATAAGCTGGAAAGGGTGGTGGATTCGCATGCTGAACAGTTTATTGAAATGAACAGGCACTTAGAGGACCTCGATAACCGTGGGAGGAGGAATAACATAAGGGTGAGAGGGATCCCTGAGGTGGTGGACCCAGACCAGATAATACCGGCGCTGCAGCGTGTATTCAACTCTCTTTTAGAGAGACAAGAAGACATGGCTATAGAGTTTGTGAGGGCGCACAGAGCTCTTAGAGCAAGGGGTCCGGATACAGCTCCTCCAAGAGACATTGTTTGCTGCCTCCAGAGCTATCCACTAAAAGAGGAAATCATGAGAAAGGCCCGCAGAAATGACCAAATTGTATTCAATGGTGAACACATTATGCTGTTTCATGACCTCTCCCAAATCACCCTGAGAAACCGCAGAGCCCTGCGACCCCTGCTGGATAAACTCCGGGAGCTAGATCTACGCTACACATGGCGCTTCCCCTTTGCATTGGTGGTGACTCTGGCCGGAAAACAACATATTCTGCGCTCACCAGCTGATTTACCGGACTTTTGTGCAGGCCTTGGTATCGACAGAGTGGAATTGCCGGACTGGTACCAGGAATTCGCTATCACACCACTCACTAGAAGTCCTCACTCATCACCTTCCTCCACTCCAGAGAAGCAGTTCCCCAAGCGTATGAAACATGGACGTGGAGGTGGCCACCATTCAGGGACACCTAACAGGAGACAAATACCTCACGGCTCTCAAGCCGCGGAGTGACGCAGCTAGATTTCAACCCTGGAGGATGGTACCTTACCTTCCACTATCCCACACCACTGGACACAGAGTCGTTGCAGAGATGAAAAATCCTTTCACATGGCTAACATTTGCCTGGACAATGCTTCAAAAAATTGTTCTGTCTTGGGAGGACTGACAACAGCAGAACCTCACTGATATAGGCCTCCGCAAACGAGAGACTTCCATGTGGAACTAGTGTGGGAGAAGGAGATGGATCCGAAACAAGATACCTCATACAGACTCCAGGGAAGCTGTACCGGTTCTCAAGGAAATTTTTTCCCTCTTTCTTTTTTTTTGTTTTTTTTCTTTTTTTCTAAGGGTTGTTTCTACAAGACATTAATTTCATATGTCTTTATATGTCTTTTTATTGCCTATTTTTTTACAGGCTGTGTCGTTCTCTTTCACTTAGTTCCGAATTGAGTGGTTTACATTTTACAAGTCATACGTTTCTGGCAAAAATTTTTTTTTTTTTTTGCCATTTTTATCTGAATTAATCTATTGACCGCATAGATCACTAGAGTCTGGTGATCAGGACTTGCTCCTGTTCATGATACTACTAGCTGTGACTTCCTCACCTTGGTGGTGAACCACCCACGAACCCACAAAGTACACGTGGGTTGGAGATTTCTCGACCTAGGTGTACTACCCAATTGCTTTAGAAAAGTTGTTTCATATCTAAAGTACATTTACTTGAAAATTTTCTCCATTGAAATAGGATTCACTATCTTCTCTTTACTGAATCCACCTCTTTCAATTCCCTCTACTATACTCTACCTTTCATTTCCTTCCTGATCTTTGTATTCCCCATTTCCTCGGTCCCCTGACCAGGTGCGCATACAGTAAGTAACCCCCTTTTTTTTTTTTTTTTATATACCCGCAGAATAAGCCTGATAAGCCGCTCTCACACTAACTTTACAATAATGGCGTACTCATCCCTGGGAGAAGGGCCTATGGTGATTTCCCATAATGTTAAGGGTCTGAAAATTCCGGAGAAACGGGTCTCACTTCTCAGGGAGCTGAAGAAAGGTAGGCCTCAGTTTGTTTTTTTACAGGAAACCCACTTCCGCACCAATCAAATTCCCAGACTTACCAATGCTTACTTCAATAGAGCATACCACGCAACTAATGACCTAGCAAAAACTAAAGGAGTGACCATCCTTCTTAGGAAAGACAATCCCTTTATCCTTACTGACCGACTGACAGATCCAGAGGGCCGCTATGTTTTCATCAAGGGCGCATATGGAAACAAAACTGTGACGCTGGCCAATGTATATTTTCCGAACGTGTCCCAGGTCACCTTTTGCCAGAAGATCTCTCATGAATTAAAGGGCTTTGCAGAGGGAACACTGATTTTGGGGGGAGACTTTAATGTCCCTCTAAACCCAACTATAGACTCTTCCACTGGAAAGTCTTGCATAAAGTACAGAGCTCTCAAAAATATCAAAAAACACCTAAACTCCCTTCAATTGGTAGATACATGGAGATTTCTCCACCCAAACACACGAGATTTTACGTTCCACTCGATTCCTCATGATAGGTACTCCCGCATTGACCACATATTCATATCCCAGAGGGACTTGCAGATGGTGAAGGGGGCACACATTGGCATTCAGACGATCTCTGACCATGCACCCACCTCCCTGGTAGTTGACCTAATACACAATACACCTAAGACAAACACTTGGAGATTAAACTCCTCCTTACTAACAGACCCTGAATCTCTCCCCCGCATCCGTGAAGCTATATCGGACTTTTTTACTCGTAATAACACACCGGATATGGATCCGATGATGATTTGGGAGGCGCATAAATGCACGATTAGAGGGGAACTAATTAGACTGGGGGCCCAACGCAAGAAACAGCAGGAAAAAGATTTGAGAGACTTAATTAATAGGATACATTCTCTAGAAGCCCTACATAAACAATCTCTAGCCATGCAGACAGCCACTGAATTGCTTGAAACCAGAAAAAAGTTGCAAGAATTACTACTCACCAAAACGCGGAGATCCCTATTTTTTAAAAAGAGGGTATACTATGAGTCAGGGGACAAGACCGGCCGATTTCTAGCTAGAGCCCTGAGAGAGGCTTACGCTACCAATACGATAGCGGGGATTAGGTCACCGGAGGGGACCATGGAAGTTACCTCGGAAGCTATAGCATCGCAGTTCCATAATTACTATTCAAAACTCTATAACTTACCGAGACAAAACAGACCCCCCGCAATTCTAACCGACAGAATGCAGGCCATACAAGAATATCTAGCTGAGAGTGGTTTGCCACGATTAGAGACCGCAGAGACGACTCCCCTAGAAGAACAGATTACACTGACTGAAATACAGGGTGCCATTAAGGGACTTAAATCGGGTAAGAGCCCTGGACCAGATGGCTACACATCTGTTTACTATAAGACCTTTGGCGACATCTTGACTAACCCATTAGCAAAAGCCCTAAATTCCCTCTCCTCACCCAGACAAGTACCCCCTGACTTCCTGACAGCCCACATAACAGTGATACATAAAGCTGGAAAGGACCCTGCAGAGTGCCCGAGTTATCGACCTATCTCGTTACTAAATTTAGACCTCAAAATACTAACCAAGATACTTGCCAATAGACTAATACCGCTCCTCACGTCTATAATTGGACAAGATCAGGTAGGATTCATGCCAGGAAGAGAGGCAAGGGACAACATTATAAAGGCTCTACTTTTGACACATGCGGCGGGGACGCAGGGCATCGAGGGCCTTCTCCTGTCCACGGACGCGGAGAAGGCCTTCGATCGGGTCTCCTGGGATTACATGCTGGAGGTGTGTCGCCATGTGGGACTGGGAACGCACATGATGACATGGATTGCAGCCCTATACCAGAACCCTAGTGCGAGGATAAGGGTCAATGGCATATTGTCAGATAAGGTTAACATCTCAAATGGGACTAGACAAGGATGTCCCTTGTCACCGTTGTTGTTTATCCTCTCACTGGAACCGTTTATTAGAAAAATTAATAAGAATGACTCCATCTCAGGCTTTACAGTTGCCAACAAAACTTACAAAACAGCCGCATATGCGGACGACCTTTTGTTTTTTTTAACTAAACCACATATCACAATACCGAACTTGATGGCGGAATTCACGCACTATGGCTACTTATCGAACCTCAAAATCAACTACTCCAAGTCCGAGGCGATGAATGTTTCGCTTCCAGAGGATACACTAGCTAAAACACAGGGGAACTGTTCGTTCCGCTGGGTAACAAGTGAACTCAAATATCTTGGGGTGTGGATACCCTCGAGACTCTCGAAAACTTTTGAAAAGAATTTCCCACCGTTGCTGGCAGACATTGCCTCGGACTTGCAGAGTTGGAACTCTAAATTCTTCTCTTGGTTCGGAAGGGCAGCTATTCTTAAAATGGTCATCCTTCCGAGACTATTATATTTGCTGAGATCATTGCCAGTTGAAGTCCCACTACACTTTTTTAAGAAACTACAATCCACCCTCACACGCTTCCTTTGGGGACACAGGCGGCCAAGAATCAAATTTTCCTTACTAACCAGAACCAAGGAACGAGGGGGTATGGGCATACCCCACTTCCACAACTACTATTTAGCTTCACACCTTACCAGAGTGATTGATTGGCACTGTCATGGAAATTCAAAAGACTGGGTCCTTTTGGAGGGGTCATTGACTTCGAGCAGACTCAGGTTCTCCCCTTGGATTCCCTGGGGAAAACTCCATGAGTCCACACAGAAACACCCACTGACGGGGGCTACCATGAAGGCCTTCCAGATGGTGGTTAAAAAATATGATTTGACGACACAATTAAGCCCACTGACTCCAATCCAAAATAATCCAGACTTTGCTCCAGGTCTGTCAGGCAAGAGCTTCCAAGCCCCAGACCTATCAAATCTACTGACTGCAGGAGACTGCTTTAGGAAAGGTAAATTCAAAAACTATTCAGAGCTGAAGGAAGAGACTGGTATTCCTCACTTGTCCAGGTGGTCATATTTCCAGATACATAGCTACGTCATGGACAAGATCAAATTACCTTATTTTCAGAGACCTATGACTCAATTAGAGACAGTGTGCCACAGAGGAGATGACTTTTCCAAAACTACCTCGACTGCCTACTCATGGCTACAAAACCCTAAATCATCTACAGACGATAGATTTAGAGTAGAATGGTCTAGTGCCCTGCAGAGGGATATAACAGATAATCAATGGCTGACGGCTTGTACATTGGCACATAAATGCTCCATTAGTACAAAAACACAGGAGACAGCATATAAACTTCTGACTCACTGGTACGCCACTCCACATAAAATTAAAAAATGGTTCCCCGAGGCCTCAGACAGTTGCTGGCGATGCAATGGAGAGCCAGGCACTCTCTTGCATATCTGGTGGCAATGCCCAATTCTGGAGACCTATTGGACGAAAGTGAGGGATGCCATACGACAGATAACGGAGACCAAGATTAATCTGGATGCAGCATGCTGCCTACTACACATCTCGAACTTTCCCTACAAGAGATATAAAAATTCCTTAACGAAGCACCTCTTAAACGCTGCTAAGGCACTGATCCCACTACGGTGGAAAAGCACACAGGCTCCTTTGATCAAGGAGTGGCTTCAGAAAGTCTCCGAGATCTGTCATATGGAAGATTTACTTGCCCAATCCACGGATAGCATAGAAAGATATCACAAAACATGGACGCCTTGGCTAATCTTTAGGTATTCCGCGGCTTATGAACAACTACTGAATATTTAATGGGTTCCTGGATGTGGGAACACTTCATAGTCTCACATAAGTTAAATGGGCGCACAGGGGGCCGGGGAGGTGGGGACGCCACTTCCTTAAAGGAAGGCCCTACTCTATTAGCTTCTCTTTCTCATTATTCATCTCTTTATGCTTCACTTCTCTCTATGTCAATTATTTCTACTTTCTGTTTTGATAAACACTGAAATGATGCTAATTCCACTAAATTTAAAGCTAACAGTTAGATAGGTTTACCGCCTGAAATGTTGTAACTGATCCAAAAAGTCCATTACAATAGCAGTCGCTGAAATTTTTTTTTGATCTTCAGGATCACCACTTATTTTTCCAGCACACGAATGGGCGGATATAACTATAAATTCATGCTCAATACCTTCACACAGATGTTAACCAATGTATACACTGCTCATTAGATGTACTGAACTTGTATGGTTGATCTCTCTTGATAAATGGCATTGTTTGACAAACTTTATTAACCTTCTAATAAAACTCTTTAATGGAAAAAAAAAAAAAAAAAAAACACACACACATAGTGCAATAAAGAATAAAAAAAAAAATTGTAAAAAATAATAAATGTAAATGAAAAAAACCAAAACAAAAACACACACACAGACACCGTTCACTATACCCCCACCCCCACCCCACCCGCCCCCCACCCCCACCCCCCCCCCCTCAAAAAAAAAAACAAAAAAAACTGTCACGTGACATTAAAAAAAAGTATCGGTAATCGGTATCGGCGAGTACTTGAAAAAAAGTATCGGTACTTGTACTCGGTCCTAAAAAAGTGGTATCGGGACAACCCTAGTATCAAGGAAAGGGATCATTACTGGCTGGCAACCCTTCTTGATCCACGTTACAAGGGTAAAGTTGCAGAACTCATCCTGCCTTCGCAGAACGAGCAGAGGATGAAACATCTTCAGGAGGCCTTGAAAAAAGGTTTGTGTTATGCATTTCCAGGTTACCATTTCCCGGTGCTGGACAACGTGTTGCTGAGACTTCGTTCAGTCAGAGGAAGAGTGGTGGAGAAGGTCGCTGGCTGACTGATGCCTTTAAACAATTTTTCAGTCCTCAGCGCCAAGGTCTGATCGTGTCAAGCAACCATCGCCAGCGTCTGCATTATATGGTGCAGGAATATCTACGGGCAACAGCAGACTTGGAGACCTTTCTAACAGAGCATCCACTGGGTAACTGGCTCTTGAGGATGGACCACTGGCCAGAACTTGCTCAATATGCAATTGTGCTACTGGCCTGTCCTGCATCCAGCGTGCTTTCTGAATGCACATTCAGTGCTGCTGGAGGGTTTGTAATGGAGAAGCTATCAAGCACCTGATGCTGATGTAACTGATTGAATTTGCTAAGGATGTGGGATCCCTTGAAGACTGCCTATGCTGTTTATCCTATTCCTCCTCAATCTTGATAATGCTAGCTTCCAACAATATTTTTGGTTTAGGGCACCACCACCACCCAAGGCCCAATTTTTCTGCCCCTGTTTAACAGGAGCATATAATTACACTTTTTTATATAATATTTCACAGCGGGGCCCATTCCTGTGCCCAACAAGATTATCTGTGAGGGGTTACAGTGTTGTGGCACCACCGCCCAAGGCCAAATTGTTCTAACCCTGTTTAACAGGGGCATGTAATTACAATTTTTGCTATAATATTTCAATGCAGGACCCATTCTTGCGCCCAACAAGAGTACCTGTGAGGGCTTACAGTGTTCTGGCACCACCAAAACCAAAGGCCCAATTTTTCTTGTACAAAAGGTTTTTATTGAAAATATACATCAACAGATAAGTACAAAACGGTGATGGATACATCATGAGTTAA
Organism: Lithobates septentrionalis; assembly: GCA_037952835.1. NCBI lineage: Eukaryota > Metazoa > Chordata > Amphibia > Anura > Ranidae > Lithobates > Lithobates septentrionalis. The sequence continues at coordinate 4,222,642 of JBBDGP010000969.1, read as the reverse complement.
CAGGTATAAGACTGCCGGTATCCGGCGGGTGAAACTATTATTCAAAAATTTAAGCCTGGACTCAGGCGGTACAATGCCGAGGCCAGGCGACATACCAAGACATATTCTCATCCCGCGTATTCTGGCATAGTGGTATGACATCAGCACATATTAATATGATTGCAAACATACATGAATAACTAAGATGTCTAAATGAGATGTTGTTGCAATACATAACGTTTCATGAAGAAATAAAAAAAAATAAAATAAAAAATAAAAATATAAAATAAAGAGAAAACAAAAAAGGACCAGTACTAAAATCAGATTAAATTGAATAACCTTAAAGAGGATAAAATACCTCTGAATGTAATAATTTGTGTATTATATTAAATTTCCGGTCCTTGTAGAATTAAGCCCGAGGGCCTGAATAAGGAGAAGGAGAGAGAAATTGAAAGTGGGAAAGGAAGGGGGTAGAAAGGAGAGAAAGGAGGGAAGGACCCTGGGGTGGGGGGAATGGAGGCTTGTTATAGGGAAAGGAGCGTTAGATCAAATCTTGATGGGCGATTGTAAGTCACCCAGGGTTGCCATATCCTGAGGAATTTATCATGAGTGTCCATCAATATGGCCGTAAGTTTCTCATTTACCATGATATCATTCACACTATTTTTAACTGCTTCAAAACTAAGGTTCAGGGTTTTCCAGGCCCTTGCTATGGTGAGTTTAGTTGCAGTGAAAATCTGTGCTGCTAACTGACGTTCAGGACGAAGAAGTTCTGCAATTGGGTTCCATAAAAGGGCCTCAAAAGGGTCCCGCTTTATGTTGGTATTAAAAAGATTACGTAATAGTGCATATACTCTAACCCATAGTCTGCAGACCCTGGGACAGGTCCACCAAATATGCGCCATCGTGCCCTCCTGTGAGCACCCGCGAAAACAGAGGGAGGAGTAAGATGGGATGAAACTTGCTAATCTAGCCGGAGTATAATACCATCTATAGAAGACTTTATACGCGTTCTCTAAAAAAAGAACATTCTTGGAACATTTAGATAGCGCAGTAGTCATGCTATGCCAGTCCTCTGGATCTAATTGTTTGCCAAACTCAGCCTCTTATTGGAGATGATAGGGTCTCAATGGTATTGTCTTGGAATTATTTATAGCGGTATATATTAGAGAAATCAAACCCGAGGATTGGGGGCGTGATCTACAAAGGCTTTCAAATGGTGTCATGACAAAGGGGGCAGAATGAGATATTGTAAGCTGTCGGAGAAAATGTCTAATTTGCAGGTAACTGTAATGCTCCCTAAGGGGGATATCATGTGAAGAACGTAAGGCAGCGAAAGAGATAATCTTGATTGGGGTGAAAAACGAATGGATATCTATGAAGCCATTATCGGACCACCACTTAAATTGCAGTGGATTATCACAACCTGGTTGAAATAAAGGGCAGTGGAGGATACGAAGTAGTGGGAGATGAGGAGAAATTAGGCCTGCTGAGTACTTGACCGCATCCCACAGTTTGAGGGAATGAGCTAAACAGGGACCTATTGTAGGGGGGCGATGTGCTTTAGGAAGCCAAGGAAGAGAAGCTAGAGGTGTTGGGTGTGCGTCGACCAAATCAATGGTGGCCCATAGGGGCATTTGTTGCTTTACATGAAGGTGAGATAATGGGGCGATACCTGCTGCTATATAATATGCTTGCAAATTAGGAACTGAAAGGCCACCATTGACTCTGCGCGCGTAAAGCACTTGTCTCTTGATCCTGGGCCTCTTTTGGCCCCATGTAAATTGCATAATTTTACGTTGGTGTATTCGAATGATATGGGGAGGCACTGGAACTGGCAAAACTCTAAAATAATAGAGCAATTTGGGGAGGTACGTGGACCAAGAGGCTAGCATAGCCTCCAGCTTTCGAAAAAGCGGAGGAAAATTATTTTGATATAATCCCGAGTATTTTGGGGTAAGTTTAATACCCAGATAGGGTAAAGAGGTTAACCACTGAAACGAAAATTCCGACTGCAGGGCTTCTAATACCGGGGGCCGAAGGTTAATAGACATCACTTTAGATTTTGCTGGATTAACTGAAAGGCCCGAAAACGAGGCGAAGGAGTCTAAGAGGGAGAATAAATTGGGGAGGGAGATTCTGGGTTTAGTAATGGTTAATAAAATGTCATCTGCAAACAGGGACAATTTGTGCACGTTGCCTGCTATTTCTACTCCTGAGATATCTGGATGAGAGCGTATGGCCTCCGCCAGGGGTTCAAGTGCTAGTATAAATAGAAGGGGGGAGAGCGGGCACCCCTGCCGTGTTCCCCTTTTAATAGGGAAAGTAGGCGATTCATATCCATAGTAACGCACTTTAGCCTGAGGGGAGTGATATATGGCTGAGACCCAGCCCAAAAAGGAGGTGCCAAAACCGTAGTGTGTAAGGACCTGTGTCAAATAGGGCCAGGATAAGGTATCAAAAGCTTTATTAACATCTAAAGAAAGAAACATTGTGCCCAAGGACCTTTCATTTTCATGCACTATATGTTGGATTTGGAGGAGTCGTCGAATGGCATCACTTGCCTGTCTGCAGGGGACAAATCCCACCTGGTCTTTTTTTATTAGGCGCGGTAGGAAAGAATTCAAACGGTTGGCCAGAATTTTCGTCAATATCTTCATGTCAATATTGATTAAAGAGATTGGCCGAAAATTTGCCCAGGAGGAGTGATCTTTGTCTGGCTTAGGAATCATCACTATGTTGGCAGTTAGCAAGTCCGGCGTAAATGAATGACCTCCTTTGACCGATCTATACATAGTCGCTAGGTGTGGGGCCAGGATGTCTGCAAATTTTTGATAATACAAAGCAGTGAAGCCATCCAGACCTGGTCTTTTGCCCACTTTCAGTTCCTTAATGCACTGGAGTATCTCAGAGACCTGTATATCTCCCATTAGGGAGATATGGGGTTCCGATAGGGAAGGTAAAGATAACTTATCTAAAAGATCATTCAGGCCCTGTGTTGAAGAATGATTTAGGGGAAGTAGAGTTTAGTAAGTCGGTAATGGAATTCTTCCTGAGGGTTTCCCGTAAGGATATTATGACGGGTGCGCAGGCTTATGGGAGTAAATTGCGGGATAAAGGTTCGCAATCTGTTAGCCAACTGCACATTAGGTTTGTTGGCCTTAGAATACCATTTCTGGCGGGTCCAACGTAAGGTACAATCCGCTTCATCTGTCAGACATAGATCCAAGTCTGTACGGGCTTTGTCTAAACCTCTGCGGTTAGCAAGGGTGGGGGTTAGTTTAAAGGTCGTCGAGCAATCCTCTAAGATCTGTTCTAACTTGCGTCGTGCCTGAAATCTTTCTCTCTTGCACTGAGACGCTATTCGAATAACATGACCCCGGAGGACTGCTTTATAAGCCTCCCATAATGTTATTGGGGACGAGACCGAACCTGCATTAAATCTAAAGTATTCCATAGAAGCTTCTTTGATTTCATTGAGGATCAGTTTGAATGATAAAAGTGAATCATTCATCACCCAGGGAGCTTGTTGTGGTTTGTTGAGTAGGGAATGACAAACAGTTAGAACTAGGTCGTGATCAGACCAAGGGACTGTTAGGATCGATACCGAATCTATTAAAGGAAGGTGTTTCCGTAACATAAACGTATGGTCAATTCTAGAGTGAGAATGGTGGGGATGAAATAGTGGGTGTAGTCCCTACCCATGGGATGAAACTCTCGCCATAGGTCTACTAGGTCCAAATTTTGTAGGGCCCGCCAGAATTTTTTCGCCACAGGAGGGGGGGCTTTGTGGTCGGCCGGGTACTTATCAAGGGCCGGATTAAGCGTCACAACAAAATCGCCCGCCAACAGGAGGGTGCCTCTTTGGTGGAGGCCCAATTTTTCTAATCCTGTTTAACATGGGCATGTAATTACAATTTTTGACATAATACTTCACAGCAGGGCCCGTTCCTGCACCCAAAAAAGAGTAATTGTGAGGGGTTACAGTGTTTTGGCACCACCAAAACCAAAGGCCCAATTTTTCTGCCCCTGTTTAACAGGGCCATGTAATTACAATTTTTGATATAATATTTCACAGCAGGGCCTGTTCCTGCACCCAACTAGAGTAACTGTGAGGGGTTACAGTGTTCTGGCACAAAAACTCACGGTTCGGATCGTTCCTCGGACCAGAGTTACGGATCGGATATTTTTTGGATCAGCAAAAAAAAAAAAAAGACAAGACAAATAAACATAAGTTTTGTCTTTTTGTTTATTAACACTTTTAAATTACTTGATCTCCCCCACTGTAATATCCACGTCATCTCCCCCACTGTAATATCCACAATCTCCCCCACTGCTGTAATATCCACGTCATGTCCCCCACTGTAATATCCACGTCATCTCGCCACTGTAATATCAACGTCACCTCCCCAACTGTAATATCCACAATCTCCCCCACTGTAATATCCAGAATCTCCCCACTAGGGATGAGCTGAACACACCCCGGTTTGGTTCACACCAGAACCTGCGAACGGACCGAAAGTTTGCGCAAACTTTAGAACCCCATTAAAGTCTATGGGACTCGAACGTTCAAAATCAAAAGTGCTAATTTTAAAGGTTAATATGCAAGTTATTGTCCTAAAAAGGGTTTGGGGACTCGGGTCCTGCCCCAGGGGACATGTATCGATGCAAAAAAAGTTTTAAAAATGGCTGTTTTTTCGGGAGCAGTGATTTTAATGATGCTTAAAGTGAAAAAAATAGAGATATTCCTTTAAATATGGTACCTGGGGGGTGTCTATAGTATACCTGTAAAGTGGCGCATGTTTCCCATGCTTAGAACAGTCCCTGCACAAAATGACCTTTTTAAAGAAATAAAAGTAATTTAAAACTGCTTGCGGCTTTAATGTAATGTCGGGTCCCAGCAATATGGTTGAAAATCAGTGAGACAAACGGTATGGGTACCCCCCACCCCTCCCAGTCCATTACCAGGCCCTTTGGGTCTTGTATGGATATTAAGGTGAACTCCGCCCCCAAATTTAAAAAAAAAGAAAGGCATGGGACCCCCAGGCCCTATATACTCTGAACAGCAATATACAGGCGGTGCAAACAAGACAGGGACTGTAGGTTTGTTGTTAAGTAGAATCTGTTTGTAATTTTGAACTGGTACATTTTAAAAGTGTAGCTTCAGCCAAAAAAACAATTTTTAAGCTTTTTGGAAAACACAGGGAAGGGTTATTATTATTATACAGGATTTATATACCGCCAACAGTTTACGCAGCGCTTTACAATATAAAAGGGAGACAATACAGTTATAATACAATAAAATACAAAAGGAGTAAGAGGGCCCTTCTCAGAAGAGCTTACAATCTATCACCCCTGTAACATTTGTTTTGCTGTCTGTGCACCTCTTCAGAAGATTCCACCTCACTTTCTGTTCCAATGACAAATGTTTTTTAAAAATTTGGGGTTTTTAGTGAAACAAGGATTGGTGGTAAAGCATCAGTGAAGAGGAGACACGTTTTTCCCATATTAACTCTTATGCCCCGTACACACGGTCTGATTTTCCGACGGAAAATGTGTGATAGGACCTTGTTGTCGGAAATTCCGACCGTGTGTAGGCTCCATCACACATTTTCCATCGGATTTTCCGACACACAAAGTTTGAGAGCAGGCTATAAAATTTTCCGACAACAAAATCCGTTGTCGGAATTTCCGATCGTGTGTTCACAAATCCGACGCACAAAGTGCCACGCATGCTCAGAATAAATAAAGAGATGAAAGCTATTGGCTACTGCCCCATTTATAGTCCCGACGTACGTGTTTTACGCCAGAATGATCGGATTTTCCGACAACTTTGTGTGACAGTGTGTATGCAAGACAAGTTTGAGCCAACATCCGTCGGAAAAAATCCTAGGATTTTGTTGTCGGAATGTCCGATCAATGTCCGACCATGTGTACGGGGCATAACAGGAGAGAATTTCCCTTCCTAGGGGTAGATTTCATCTCACTTCCTGTTGTCTCCTTCCATTTGCAAGTAGGAGTCGTTTGTAAGTTGGATGTTTGAAAGTAGGGGCCTGCCCTATATACTCTGCAGAAATTGGGGCCTTAGGTGTTGGTGTTGCCACAACACTGTAAGCCCTCACAGTTACTGTTGGTGGGCACAGGAATGGGCCCAGCTGTGAAATATTAGATCAAGAATTGTAATTACATGCCATTGTTGAACAGTGGTAGAAAATTTGGGCCTTTGGTGGTGGTGGTGCTGGTGCCACAACACTGTAAGTCCTCACAGTTACTCTTGGTGGGCGCTGGAACGGGCCCTGCTGTGAAATATTATATCAAGAATTGTAATTACATGCACCCGTTAAACAGGGGCTGAAAAATTGGGCCTTGGGCACTGGTGCTGGTGCCACAACACTGCAACCCCTCACAGATACTATAGTTGGAGCGCAGGAATGAGCCCTGCTGCAAAGTATTGCATCAAAAATTGTAATTACACGCCCCTGTTAATCAGGGGCAGAAAAATTGGGCCTTGGCCACTGGTGGCCATGTCCAGGACCAAAAATGTTCTTACAAGCTATCAGCATGGTCATTGAGGAGGAAGAGGATTGTCACTTAGCATAACATGATAGTCACTCAGCATCAGCATAGGCAGTCTTGAAGGGATCTCACATTAAAAAAAATCAATCGATTACATCAGCATCAGGTGCTTGGTGTTTGGTGATCCACGACTGATTAATTTTTATGAAGGTCAGCCGATCGACCGATTCGGTGGACAGGCGCACCCTGTGATCGGTTACAAAGCCTTCAGCAGCACTGAATGTGCGTTCGCTGGATGCAGGACAGGCCAGTAGCTCAATTGCATACTGTGCAAGCTCTGGCCAGTGATCCATCCTCAAGACTCAGTAACCCAGAGGATTTTCAGTGGGAAAGGTGTCCAAGTCTGATCTTGCCCCTAGGTAATCCTTTACCATGTGAATCAGACGCTGGCGATAGTTGCTGGAACCGATCAGACCTTGGGGCTGCAGACTAAAAAATTGTCTGAACGCATCGGTCAGACGGCCACCTTCTCTACTGCTCCTTCTGTGACTGACCGAAGAATCACCAACATGTTGTCCAGGAGGATCAGGAAATTGTAACCTCCCAGGCTCTGGAAACGCATTGTACAAACCTTTCTGCAAGGCCTCCCGAAGATGTTTCATCCTCTGCTCGCTCTGCGACGGCAAGATAAGGTCTGCAACCTTATCCTTGTAACATGGCTCAAGGAGGGTTGCCAGCCAGTAATCATCCCTCTCCTTGATACCACGAATCCGAGGATCCTTCCGCAGGCTTTGCAGGATCAGGGAGGCCATGCAGCGTAGGTTTGCTGAGGCATTCGGTCCAGAGTCCTCTGGGTCACTAAGGACGACATGATCCGCAGCCACCTCCTCCCAGCCACGTACAAGTCCATGGGTTTCTTCAGACTGTAAATGATCCCTTGAAGACTGCTGCTGATGCTGAGTGTCAGGCTCCACCTCCATACTGACACAATCCTCCTCCTCCTCCTCCTCCTCTTCCTGTATGATCGGCGGGCACGCAGGAACACTGTCTGGAAAAAGGGGGCCTTGAGAGGTAAGGAAGTCCTCCTCTTCCTCCCTCTGTTCTGCCTCAAGTGCCCTGTCCATTATTCCATGCAGTGTGTGCTCCAAGAGGTGTACAAGAGGGACAGTGTCACTAATGCATGCACTGTCACTAATCACCATCCTTGTGGCCTCCTCAAATGGTGACAGGACAGTGCATGCATCCCTGTTCATAGCCCTCTGGCGTGGGGAAAAAAACCAAGGTCCCCTGACCCTGTCCTGGTGCCATAGTTGCATAGGTACGCATTGATGGCCCTCTGCTGTGTGTGCAGCTGCTGCAGCATGGCCAATGTTGAGTTCCAACTGGTGGGCATGTCACAGATTAGGTGGTTCTTGGGCAGGTTAAATTCCTTTTGGAGGTCAGCCAGCCGAGCACTGGCATTATATGACCTGCGGAAATGCACACAGACTTTCCTGGCCTGCCTCAGGATATCCTGTAAGCCCAGGTAACTGCCCAAGAACCGCTGCACCACCAAGTTAAGGACGTGAGCCAAACAGGGCACATGGGTCAGTTGTCCCTGTCGGAGGGTGGAGAGGAGGTTGGTGCCATTGTTGCAAACCACCATACCTGGCTTAAGCTGCCGTGGCATCAACCATCTCTGAACCTGCCCCTGCAGAGCTGACAGAATCTCTGCCCCAGTGTGGCTCCTGTCCCCCAAACACACCAGCTCAAGCACCGCATGGCATCTTTTTGCCTGCGTGCTTGCGTAGCCCCTTGAACACCTACGGAGCACCGCTGGTTCCGAGGACAAATCAGCACAGGAAGAGGCCATGGAGGAAGAAGAAGAGGAGGGGGTGGAGGAGAGAGGTGTGGCAGAATCACCACTTGTAGAATTTTGGAGGCGTGGTGGCGGAACAACCTCCAACACTACTGCACCCTGTCCTGCATCCTTTCCAGCTGCTAGAAGAGTCACCCAGTGCGTGGTGAAAGATAGGTAACGTCCCTGTCCATGCCTGCTGAACCATGAGTCAGCGGTAATATGCACCTTACTGCTGACCGACCTGTCCAGCGAAGCCAAGACATTGCCTTCCACATGCCGGTAGAGAGCCGGAATCGCCTTCCGTGGAAAAAAGTGGCATTTGGGAACCTGCCACTGAGGAATCACACATTTCACAAACTCACGGAAGAGGGCAGAGTCTACCAACTGAAAAGGCAGCAGTTGAAGTGCTAGCAATTTAGCCAAGCTAGCATTCAACAGCTGGGCATGTGGATGGCTGGGAGCGAACTTCTTTCGACGGTGTAGCAGCTGGGGCAGGGAAATTTGCCTGGTACAATCTGACGTCGGTGTACCAAAAGCAGATTGCCCACAAGTACTTGGCTGTGACACACCTAATTCTACACCTTCATTCCTCTCAGTGCAGTTTTCAGAGAGGACTGAAGGTATATTGGGGTTAGAGATCCCAGCTGATGAGGAGCAAGGAGAGGTCCGGTTTGTTCTTTGGTGTGGGTCTTTTAGGTACGCTTGCCAACGGACTGCATGGCAGGTCGACATATGTCTGGTCAAGCATGTGGTGCCCGAGCGGGTGTTGTTTTGGCCACACGAGATACGCTTGAGACATATGTTGCAAATAGCAGCAGTGGGATCTGATGCACTCGTCTCAAAAAAGGCCCACACCAAAGAACTTTTTGAATAACGCACAGAGACAGCAGCGCATGTACCCAACACTGTGGTCAAACAGTTTGGGGGACTCCTCAGGAGGACATGGTGGGGCTAGGGAAGGAGTGACTGATGCCATTGAGCCAAGGGAATAGGCCACATTGGCAGCTGCTTTGAAAGACAAAGTACCCTGAACCTGGGTGAGAGAGGATGAGGAGGATGAGGAGGGCTTGGTCATCCACTCTACCAAGTCTTCCGCATGTTGCGGCTCAACGCGGCCAGCTGCCGAAAAAAAGGACAAGCATGTCCCACGGCCACGTGCTGATGAGGATGCATCGTCTCCGCGACCAGCACTGTTGCCTCTAGACACAGAGTCTGCTTGCCATCTTTTATTGGCTTGTGACTTTCTGCCTTTCCTTGTCGGCCTTCCAGACATACTAATGGCCTGCAGTGAGATGTAGCTGCACAAAGCTGGGATGTATATATATATATATATATATATATATATATATATATATATACTGATACTGCAGCTAGCAGAATCAACTGCCTGCCTGTGGTACTAATAGGATCAGAAGAACACCACCAATTTTCTTCAGGTAGCTTTAGTGCAGAGGACGCAGTACACTAACTGTAAATACTGTAGCTGCCCGCCTGTGATATTAACAGGATCAAAACAACAGCAATTGTCTTCGGGTAGCTTTAGGTGCACACTGTGCAGAGGACGCAGTACACTAACTGTAAATATGTAGCTGCCTGCCTGTGGTATTAATAGGATCAGAACAACAGCAATTGTCTTCAGGTAGTTTTAGGTGCACACTGTGCAGAGGATGCAGTACATTAACTGTAAATACTGCAGCTGCCTGCCTGTGGTACTAATAGGATAAGAAGAACACCACCAATTTTCTTCAGGTAGCTTTAGGTGCACACTGTGCAGAGGACACAGTACACTAAATGTAAATACTGTAGATGCCTGCCTGTGGTATTAATAGGATCAGAACAGCAGCAATTGTCTTCAGGTAGCTTTAGGTGCACACCGTGCAGAGGACGCAGTACACTAACTGTAAATACTGCAGCTGCCTGCCTGTGGTATTAATAGGATCAGAAGAACACCACCAATTTTCTTCAGGTAGCTTTAGGTGCACACTGTGCAGAGCACACAGTACACTAACTGCAAATACTGTAGCTGCCTGCCGGTGGTATTAATAGGATCAGAACAACAGCAATTGTCTTCAGGTAGCTTTAGGTGCACACTTTGCAGAGGACACCGTACACTAACTGTAAATACTGTAGCTGCCTGCCTGTGGTATTAATAGGATCAGAACAACAGCAATTGTCTTCAGGTAGGTTTAGGTGCACACTGTGCAGAGGACGCACTACACTAACTGTAAATACTGCAGCTCCCTGCATTACTAATAGGATCAGAAGAACACCAACAATTTTCTTTAGGTAGCTTTAGGTGCACACTGTGCAGAGGACGCACTACACTAACTTGTAAATACTGCAGCTGCCTGCGGTACTAATAGGATCAGAAGAATACCACCAATTTTCTTCAGGTAGCTTTAGGTGCACACTGTGCAGAGGTCGCACTACCCTAACTGTAAATACTGCAGCTGCCTGTGGTACTAATAGGATCAGAAGAACACCACCAATTTTCTTCAGGTAGCTTTAGGTGCACACTGTGCAGAGGACGCACTACACTAACTTGTAAATACTGCATCTGCCTGCGGTACTAATAGGCTCAGAAGAACACCACCAATTTTCTTCAGGTAGCTTTAGGTTCACACTGTGCAGAGGACGCACTACACTAACTGTAAATACTGTAGATAATATGACTAATAGGATCAGAAGAACACCAGCAATTTTCTTCAGGTAGGCTAAACTGAATACAGTGTATATATATATATATATATATATAGATATATCTATCTATCTATCTATCTATCTATCTATCTATATATATATATATATATATATATATATATATATATATATATATATATATATATATATATATATATGCAACACCTATAATGCATATATATACACAATACACTGTAAGTGTATTAACTTAACGGTCCTTGCAACCAAACAGAATTGACGCCCTTATTTTCCCACAAATAGAGCTTTCTTTTGGTGGTATTTGATTGCCTCTGCGGCTTTTATTTTTTTGCTCTATAAACAAGAAAAGAGTGACAATTTTTTAAAAAACACAATATTTTGTACTTTTTGCTATAATAAATTTATCCCCTTTTTTTAAAAAAAGCTATTTTTTTCTCAGTTTAGGCCAATATGTATTCTTCTACATATTTTTGGTAAAAAAAAAAATCGCAATAAGCGTATATTGATTGGTTTGCGCAAAAGTTATAGCGCCTACAAAATAGGGGATAGATTTATAGCATTTTTATTATTATTTTTTTTTTACTAGTAATGGCGGCGATCTGACATTTTTATCATGACTGCGACATAATGGCAGACACATCGGACACTTTTGACACATTTTTGGGACCATTGACATTTATGCAGTGATCAGTGCTATAAAAATGCACTGATTACTGTAAAAATGTCACTGGCAGAGAAGGGTTTAAAACTAGGGGGCGATCAAGGGGTTAACTGTGTTCACTATGTGTGTTTCTAACTGTAGGGGGAGGGGACTGACCTACAGGAAGTGACTGATCGTGGTTCCTAGCTAATAGGAACTCATGATCTGTCACGCCTCACAGAACAGAACAGGGATTTGTGTGTTTACACACCTACGTCCCTGTTCTGCCTCTTGTACCCGCGATCGTTCGTCCCGGTGGTCATCGCGACCTTCAGCCACGAGCATCAGCACCCCTGCTGTGCAGCGGGTGCCTGCGCGCCTGCTAACCCGATCTGCGAGCCGACGTACAGCTACGAGGGCTTGCGGGATCGTGCTGACCTTCCATAGTAAAATGATGGTGGCTGGTCGGCAATTGGTTAAAGGAATGTTTCATTTTTATTGTTTCACTTTAAGCATTATTAAAATCACTGCTCCCGAAAAAACGGCTGTTTTTAAAACTTTTTTTTTTGCATTGATACATGTCCCCTGGGGCAGGACCCAGGTCCCCAAACACTTTTTATGACAATAACTTGCATATAAGCTCTTAAAATTAGCACTTTTGATTTTTCATGTTCGCGTCCCATAGACTTTAACAGTGTTCGCATGTTCGCACAAATTTTTTGCCTGTTTGCATGTTCTGCTGCGAACTGAACCGGGGGTGTTCAACTCATCCCGATTAACCATTCAGACATGAGGGAGGGAAGGGAGCTGTAGTCAATAACTCAAGCTGGACATTATATAACTACCTGCTCCCCACTCAGCCCTGTGATTACAGTGTATGGCAGAGAGAAGTGTTGCAGAAAACACTTCCTTTGTGGCTATGAAATTTAATTCGATAGACTATCATAATCCGAAAAAGAAGCTGATGCTGGAACATGTGAAAAGGTGTGTTATAATAAACCAGGTTCTTTAAGAGCATCCACCTTTACCAAGTCCACTAATTACTTTGTCACCATGGCCGCTTCCTACTATGAATGTGTATGTATCTGACCTGTGTATAATTGTGTTTGACCTCAAAGTCTAGGGTTTCCAGTCTTTACTGTAGTGCCACCAGCCAAGAGAGGAGGTAGATATGCGTACTTCAAAGAAACAGATACTCAAAAGCTTGGCTCTGTAAAGTAGAACAAAAACATATCACCATTCTACTGATTTTATTTTGGAGGATTTATCATGTTATTTTTTGCTACTCCTTTGCAGATATAAAAGAAAATGGATTTTCTAGCACTACAGACAAAATGAAGACATGAGCCACAAATGTGTTTTGTGAATTTTTTTTTTAGATATGAACACAGCACAATGTCCTCTACTAAATGGGTTAGTTGTAGCATTTTCTAGTGGCATTATGACCAGTGGCAGTGCGTCCATAGAGGATGCAGGAGCACCGCCCCCTCTCTCCTGCACCCATCAATCTCCAATAGATAGATTCATGCATTGCATAAATCTATCTATTGTCGCTACTGCCGCCTCCTATTCAGGTGTCCGGCCCCTTGTCGGGCGCCGGGCATCTCAATTACAGTGGCGGGGGTGTTTTTGGAAGTGCCTGATTAGAGCCGTGGGCTCTAATAGGTGTCCTTATTGGAGCCATGGGCTCTAATAGGCTTCCAAATTGGTAAACAGGGGGCACGCTGCTGTTCATTTGCTGCTTAGGTAATGCTGTGTTAGGGAATCAAATAAATTGCTTCCCTAACACTGACCCGCCTCTCAGCCAATCAGGTGCACCGGGTCTGGTTACCTGTCACCTGATTGGCTGAAGTGACAGGCACTGTGATTGGATGCCTGTCAGGCGTCCGATCATAGCAGAAGAGGACGGGAGAAGACATTGAGGACTCAGAGGGAGCATGGAGGACAGCGCTGACCCGAGACAGGTAAGTGCCGGGTGGGGGGGCAAACTGGCAGCAATTGATGGGGCAAACTGGTGGCAATTGATGGGGCAAACTGGCAGCAATTGATGGGGCAAACTGGCGGCAATTGATGGGGCAAACTGGTGACAATTGATGGGGTAAACTGGCAGCAATTGATGGGGCAAACTGGTGGGAATTGATGGGACAAACTGGTGGCAATTGATGGGGCAAACTGGTGGCAATTGATGGGGCACACTGGTGGCAATTGATGGGGCAAACTGGTGGCAATTGATGGGGCAAACTGGCGGCAATTTATGGGGCAAACTGGTGGCAATTGATGGGGCAAACTGGGGGCAATTTATTGAGCAAACTGGTGGCAATTTATGGGGCAAACTGGTGGCAATTGATGGGGCAAACTGGCGGCAATTGATGGGGCAAACTGGCGGCAATTTATGGGGCAAACTGGTGGCAATTGATGGGGCAAACTGGCGGCAATTTATTGGGCAAACTGGTGGCAATTTGTGGGGCAAACTGGTGGCAATTGATGGGGCAAACTGGCGGCAATTGATGGGGCAAACTGGTGGTAATTGATGGGGCAAACTAGCGGCAATTGATGGGGCACACTGGTGGCAATTGATGGGGCACACTGGCGCCAATTGATGGGGCACACTGGTAGCAAGTGATGGTTACAGTAGCTGCATTTGATGGCACAGTGGCGGCAATTTATGGATGCAGTGGCTGTGTTTAATGGCACAGTGTCTGCGCTTGATGGGCACAGTGGCTGCGCTTGATGGCACAGTGGCAGCATTTATTGGGCACAGTGGTGGCAATTTATGGGTACAGTGGCTGCTTTTGATGGCACAGTGGCTGCGTTTAATGGCACAGTGGCTGCGTTTGATGGGCACAGTGACTGCGTTTGATGGACACAGTGGCGGCAATTGATGGGCACAGTAGCTGCGTTTGATGGGCACAGTGAGGCTGCAATTGATGTTTTTTTTTTTTTTCAGTTTGTTTGCGCCCCCCCAAAAAATTTTGAGCACCAGCCGCCACTGAATATGACCATGAAATTGTATGTGTTTGGCCTGGGTTTAGTTGCGTTTGGACTCCAAGCCAAAGGTTTCCAATCTTTACGGTAGTGGTACCAGCCAGGCGAGGAAATAGATTTGTATATTTCAAAGAAACCGATACTCAAAAGCTTGGCTCTGAAAAGAGAACAAATAACTTATCACCAAGTCACACATTTTATTTTGAAGGACTTATGTCGTTTTTTTGCTACTCTTTTGCAGATTTAAAAAAAATTGATTTTCTGGCACGGGAGTACGGATGAGCCGAACACCCCCCAGTTCGGTTCGCACCAGAACATGCGAACGGACCGAAAATTCGCACGAACGTTAGAACCCCATTGACGTCTATGGGACTCGAACGTTCGAAATCAAAAGTGCTCATTTTAACGGCTAATTTGCATGGTATTGTCCTAAAAAGGGTTTGGGGACCCGGGTCCTACCCCAGGGGACATGTATCAATGCAAAAAAAACTTTTAAAAACGGCCGTTTTTTTCGGGAGCAGTGATTTTAATGATGCTTAAAGTAAAAAAAAAAAAAGTGAAATATTCCTTTAAATATTGTACCTGGGAGTTGTCTATAGTATGCCTGTAAAGTGGCGCGTGTTTCCCGTGTTTAGAACAGTCCCTGCACCAAATGTCATTTTTAAAGGAAAAAATCTCATTTAAAACTGGTTGCGGGTTTAATGTCATGTCGGGTCCTGGCAATATGGATGAAAATCAGTGAGACAAACGGCATGGTTACCCCCCAGTCCATTACCAGGCTCTTTGGGTCTTGTATGGATATTAAGGGGAACCCCGCACCCAAATTAAAATAAGGAAAGGTGTGGGGCCACGAGGCCCTATATACTCTGAACAGCAGTATACAGGCGGTGCAAACAAGACAGGGACTGTAGGTTTGTTGTTAAGTAGAATCTGTTTGTAATTTTGAACATTTTTAACGTGTTTAGCTCCAGCCAAAAAATCTTTTTTAAGCTTTTTGGAAAACATAGGGAAGGGTTATCACCCCTGTGACATTTGTTTTGCTGTCTTTCCTCTTCTTCAGAAGATTTCACCTCACTTTTGTCCCAATGACAAATGTTTTTTGAAAATTTGGGGTTTTTTGTGGAACAAGGATTGGAAAGCATCAGTGGAAAGGAGAAATGTTTTTCCCATATTAACTCTTACAGGAGAGAATTTCCCTTCCTAGGGGTAGATTTCATCTCACTTCCTGTTGTCTCCTTCCGTTTGCAAGCAGGAGTCGTTTGTAAGTTAGATGTTTGAAATTAGGGGCCTGCCCTATATACTCAGCAGAAATTTGGGCCTTAGGTGTTGTTGTGGCCACAACACTGTAAGCCCTCACAGGGCCCTGCTGTGAAATATTAGATCAAGGATTGTAATTACATGCCCCTGTTGAAACAGGGGCAGAAAAACTGGGCCTTTGGTGGTGGTGGTGGTGCTGGTGCCACAACACTGTATGTTCTCACTCGATCTTGGTGGGTGCAGAAATAGGCCCTGCTGTAAAATATTAGATCAAGAATTGTAATTACATGCCCCTGTTGAACAAGGGCAGAAAAATTTGGACTTTGGTGGTGGTGGTGCTGGTGCCACAACACTGTAAGTCCTCACTCGCTCTTGGTGGGTGCAGAAATGGGCCCTGCTGTGAAATATTAGATCAAGAATTGTAATTACATGCCCTTGTTGAACAGGAGCTGAAAAATTAGGCCTTAGGCACTGGTGCTGGTGCCACAACACTGCAACCCCTCACAGACACTCTAGTTGGAACGCAGGAACGAGCCCTGCTGCAAAGTATTGCATCAAAAATTGTAATTACACGCCCCTGTTAAACAGGGGCAGAAAAATTGGGCCTTAGGCACTGGTGCTGGTGCCACAACACTGCAACCCCTCACAGACACTCTAGTTGGAACGCAGGAACCAGCCCTGCTGCAAAGTATTGCATCAAAAATTGTAATTACACGCCCCTGTTAAACAGGGGCAGAAAAATTGGGCCTTAGGCACTGGTGCTGGTGCCACAACACTGCAACCCCTCACAGACACTCTAGTTGGAACGCAGGAACGAGCCCTGCTGCAAAGTATTGCATCAAAAATTGTAATTACACGCCCCTATTAAAAAGGGGCAGAAAAATTGGGCCTTAGGCACTGGTGCTGGTGCCACAACACTGCAACCCATTACAGACACTCTAGTTGGATCGCAGGAACAAGCCCTGCTGCAAAGTATTGCATCAAAAATTGTAATTACACGCCCCTATTAAACAGGGGCAGAAAAATTGGGCCTTAGGCACTGGTGCTGGTGCCACAACACTGCAACCCCTCACAGACACTCTAGTTGGAACGCAGGAACGAGCCCTGCTGCAAAGTATTGCATCAAAAATTGTAATTACACGCCCATGTTAAACAGGGGCAGAAAAATTGGGCCTTAGGCACTGGTGCTGGTGCCACAACACTGCAACCCCTCACAGACACTCTAGTTGGAACGCAGGAACGAGCCCTGTTGCAAAGTATTGCATCAAAAATTGTAATTACACGCCCCTGTTAAACAGGGGCAGAAAAATTGGGCCTTAGGCACTGGTGCTGGTGCCACAACACTGCAACCCCTCACAGACACTCTAGTTGGAACGCAGGAACGAGCCCTGCTGCAAACTATTGCATCAAAAATTGTAATTACACGCCCCTGTTAAACAGGGGCTGAAAATTGTGCCTTAGGGACTGGTGGTGGCGCCCAGAACCAAAAATGTTCTTACAAGCTATCAGCGTGATCATTGAGGAGGAAGAGGATAATTACTCAGGGATAGTCACTCAGCATCAGCATAGGCAGTCTTTGAAGGGATCTGAGATTTCAAAAAAAATTATTCGGTTACATCAGCATCGGGTGCTTGGTAGCTGGTGGTGATCCAAGACTGATTCATTTTTATGAAGGTCAGTCGATCGACCGAGTCGGTGGACAGACGCACCCTGTGATCGGTTACCATGCCTCCAGCAGCACTGAATGTGCGTTCTGAAAGAACGCTGGATGCAGGACAGGCCAGTAGCTCAATTGCATACTGTGCAAGCTCTGGCCAGTAATCCATCCTCAAGACCCAGTAACCCAGAGGATTTTTGGTGGGAAAGGTGTCCAAATCTGATCTTGCCCCTAGGTATTCCTGCACCATGTAAAACAGACGCTGGCGATGGTTGCTGGAACCGATCATACCTTGGGGCTGCGGACCAAAAAATTGTCTGAACGCATCGGTCAGACGGCCATCTTCTCCACCGCTCCTTCTTTGACTGACCGAAGCCTCAGCAACACGTTGTCCAGAAACAGGAGTTTGTAACCTCCCAGTCTCTGGGAACGCGTTGCACAGACCTTTCTGCAAGGCCTCCCGAAGATGTTTCATCTTCTGCTCCCTCTGCGATGGCAAGATAAGGTACGCAACCTTACCCTTGTAACGTGGATCAAGGAGGGTTGCCAGCCAGTATTGGTCCTTCTCCTTGATCCCACGAATACGAGGATCCTTACGCAGGCTTTGCAGGATCAGGAAGGCCATGCAGCGTAGGTTTGCTGAGGCATTCGGTCCGGAGTCCTCTGGGCCACTAAGGACGACATGGTCCGCAGCCACCTCCTCCGAGCCACGTACAAGTCCATGTGTTTCTTGGGACTGATCCCTTAAAGACTTCTGCTGATGCTGAGTGCCAGGCTCCACCTCCATACTGACACAATCTTCCTCCTCCTCCTCCTCGTCCTCTTCCTGTGTGATCGGCGGGCACGCAGGAACACTGTCTGGATGAAGGGGGCCTTGAGAGCTAAGGAAGTCCTCCTCTTCCTGCCTCTGTTCTGCCTCAAGTGCCCTGTCCATTATTCCACGCAGCGTGTGCTCCAACAGGTGGACAAGGGGGACAGTGTCACTGATGCATGCACTGTCACTGCTCACCATCCTCGTGGCCTCCTCAAATGGTGACAGGACAGTGCATGCATCCCTGATCATGGCCCACTGGCGTGGGGAAAAAAAAACAACCTCCCCTGACCCTGTTCTGCTGCCATAGTCGCACAGGTACTCATTGATGGCCCTCTGCTGCGTGTGCAGCCGCTGCAGCATGGCCAACGTTGAGTTCCACCTGGTGGGCATGTCACAGATTAGGCGGTTCTTGGGCAGGTTAAGCTCCTTTTGGAGGTCCGTCAGCCGAGCACTGGCATTATATGACCGGCGGAAATGCACACAGACTTTCCTGGCCTGCCTCAGGACATCCTGTAAGCCCGGGTACCTGCCCAAGAACCGCTGCACCACCAAGTTAAGGACGTGAGCCAAACAGGACACATGGGTCATTTGTCCCTGTCGGAGGGCAGAGAGGAGGTTGGTGCCATTGTCGCAAACCACCATTCCTGCCTTAAGTTGGCGTGGCGTCAACCACCTCTGAACCTGCCCCTGCAGAGCTGACAGAACCTCTGCCCCAGTGTGGCTCCTTTCCCCCAAGCACACCAGCTCAAGCACCGCATGGCATCTTTTGGCCTGCGTATTTGCGTAGCGCCTTGAACGGCTACGGAGCACCGCTGGTTCCGAGGACAAAGCACAGGAAGAGGCCATGGAGGAAGAAGAGGAGGGGGTGGAGGAGAGAGGTGTGTCACAATCATTAGCATTTTGGAGGCGTGGTGGCGGAACAACCTCCAACACTACTGCACCTTGTCCTGCATCCTTCCCAGCTGCCAGCAGAGTCACCCAATGCGCCGTGAAACTTAGGTAACGTCCCTGTCCATGCCTGCTGGACCATGAGTCAGCGGTAATATGCACCTTACCGCTGACCGCCCTGTCCAGTGAGGCATGGACATTGCCTTCCACATGCCGGTAGAGAGCCGGAATCGCCTTCCGTGAGAAAAAGTGGCGTTTGGGTACCTGCCACTGAGGAACCGCACATTCCACAAACTCACGGAAGGGGGCAGAGTCTACCAAATGAAAAGGCAGCAGTTGAAGTGCTAGCAATTTTGCCAAGCTAGCATTCAACCGCTGGGCATGTTGATGGCTGGGAGCAAACTTCTTTCGGCGGTGCAGCAGCTGGGGCAGGGAAATTTGCCTGGTACAATCTGACGTCCGTGTACCAAAAGCAGATTGCCCACAAGTACTTGGCTGTGACACACCTAATTCTACACCTTCATTCCTCTCAGTGCAGGTCTCAGAGAGGACTGAAGGTCTAGTGGGTTGGAAATCTCAGCTGATGAGGAGCAAGGAGAGGTCCTCTTTGTTCTTTGGTGTGGGTCTTTTAGATATGCTTGCCAACGAACTGCATGGCAGGTCAACATATGTCTGGTCAAGCATGTGGTACCTAAGCGGGAGATGTTTTGGCCACGCGAGATACGCTTGAGACATATGTTGCAAAAAGCAGTGGTGCGATCTGATGCACTCGTCTCAAAAAAGGCCCACACCAAAGAACTTTTTGAATAACGCACAGAGACTGCAGTGCCCTGCACATGTGGAGCTTTGGGGTGTGATGCAGTCAATGTGCTGCCCTTAGGCTGACCCCTGGAGGGCATCCTGCCTCGTTGGTGATGTGCCGCCTCCTCCTCCTCCTCCTCTCTCCTATCAGGCACCCACGTTGAGTCAGTGACCTCATCATCCCCTCCCTCCTCATCACTGGAGCAAACCTGGCAGTATGCTGCAGCAGGGGGAGCATGACTGCCACATTGCTGTCCTTCTTGGGCACCCCCTCTGTCCGTGCTCATGTTACTGCCTTCATCGAGCTCAGTATCATCATCAGAGCCTTCCAAACGCTGGGCATCCTCCTGGAGCATGTACCCAACACTGTGGTCAAACAGTTCGAGGGACTCCTCAGGAGGACATGGTGGGGCTAGGGAAGGAGTCACTGATGACATTGAGCTGAGGGAAGAGGCCGCTGCTTTGCCAGACAAAGTACCCTGGGCATGGGTGAGAGAGGATGAGGAGGATGAGGACGGCTTGGTCATCCACTCGACCAAGTCTTCCGCATGTTGCGGCTCAACACGGCCAGCTGCCGAAAAAAAGGCCAAGCGTGTCCCACGGCCACGTGCTGATGAGGATGCACCGTCTCCACGACCAGCACTAGACACAGAGCCTGCTTGCCCTCTCTTATTGGCTTGTGACTGTCTGCCTCTCCTTCTTGGCCTTCCAGACATACTAATGGCCTGTAGCTGCACTAAGCTGGGATATATATATATGTACTGATACTGCAGCTAGCAAAATCAACTGCCTGCCTGTAGTATGAGAACACCACCAACCTTCTACAGGTAGCTTTAGCTGAACACTGTGAGCAGGACACACCCCACTAACTTGTAGGTTTAGCAGAACACTGTGAGCAGGACACACTGCACTAACTGTAAATAGTCTAGCTGCCTGACTGTGGTACTAATAGGATCAAAAGAACACCAGTAATTTTCTTCAGGTAGCTGTATATACTGTAACAAGACAAGCCTGCCTGTTAGTAAGAAGATAACAGGAACGGATCTAGCTGAACACTGTGAGCAGGACGCCCTGCACTAACTTTAAATAGTCTAGCTGCCTGACTGTGGTACTAATAGGATCAAAAGAACACCAGTAATTTTCTTCGGGTAGCTGTAAATACTGTTACAAGACAAGCCTGCCTGTCAGTAGGAAGATAACAGGAACGGATCTAGCTGAACACTGTGAGCAGGACGCACTGCACTAACTTTAAATAGTCTAGCTGCCTGACTGTGGTACTAATAGGATCAAAAGAACACCAGTAATTTTCTTCAGGTAGCTGTAAATACTGTTACAAGACAAGCCTGCCTGTCAGTAGGAAGATAACAGGTACGGATCTAGCTGAACACTGTGAGCAGGACGCCCTGCACTAACTTTAAATAGTCTAGCTGCCTGACTGTGGTACTAATAGGATCAAAAGAACACCAGTAATTTTCTTCAGGTAGCTGTAAATACTGTTACAAGACAAGCCTGCCTGTCAGTAGGAAGATAACAGGAACGGATCTAGCTGAACACTGTGAGCAGGACGCACTGCACTAACTTTAAATAGTCTAGCTGCCTGACTGTGGTACTAATAGGATCAAAAGAACACCAGTAATTTTTTTCAGGTAGCTGTAAATACTGTTACAAGACAAGCTTGCCTGTCAGTAGGAAGATAACAGGAACGGATCTAGCTGAACACTGTGAGCAGGACGCACTGCACTAACTTTAAATAGTCTAGCTGCCTGACTGTGGTACTAATAGGATCAAAAGAACACCAGTAATTTTCTTCAGGTAGCTGTAAATACTGTTACAAGACAAGCCTGCCTGCCTGTCAGTAGGAAGATAACAGGAACAGATCTAGCTAAACTGAATACAGTGTATATATATATATGCAACACCTGGGATGCATATATATACACAATACACTGTAAGTGCAGCTAACTGACTGACTGTCCTGCCTAATCTAGCTAACTCAAATGAAATGACACTGTCTCTCTCTCTCTCTCTCTCTATCTATCAGCACACCGGAACACACTGCACAGGGCCGCCGTGCAGGCGGCCTTATATAGTGTGGGGCATGTACTAAATCCCCTGAGCCATAATTGGCCAAAGCCTCCTTGGCTTTGGCCAATTACGGCTCTCTGTTCAGGCGGCGCTGTGATTGGCAAAGCATGCGGGTCATAGTGCATGCTTGGCCAATCATCAGCCAGCAATGCACTGCGATGCCGCAGTGAATTATGGGCCGTGACGCGCCAAACGAATTTGGCAATTCGGCGAACGACCGAACAGCCGATGTTCGAGTCGAACATGGGTTCAACTCGAACACGAAGCTCATCCCTACACGGGAGACAAACTGAGGACACAAATGTGTTTTAGGAGTTTCCCTAAGATGTGAACACAGGGACAATATCCTCTATCATATGTGTTTTGTTGATTGTGACATTTGAGACATGTGCTGGTTTTTTGCAGTTGTTTTGGTCAAAACAGCACAATAAAACAAATTTTGAAACTTTGGCATCTGTTGATTCAAACATGAGTAGATTTTCATTACTGATTGGTATTTAGTCTTTATGATGTATTGAGTTAACCTAATCAGGACAAAATTAGGCTGTGCTAGTCATATTCAGAAAATATAAGTTTCACAATAATTAAATTAAAATAGTTAAGTTGCACTTAGGTCCTTGGTTCAGATCCTAACAGGGCTTTATCTGAAAATTTGCTTGTGTAACTTAACTCATGGGATTGATGTCTTTCTCAAGTATTTTAATATATAAAATTTAAACTGTGAAACCCTATCCTGACCGAAGGCTTGAGACTAAAGGCAGAGGGTCCTTGCTTACTGAGGTATCATTACCATATTAAAATTGAAGGGGTTCCATAAGACACCTTTACCAGTTCACAAACTGATATTTTCAATTGGGAAAATTTACAAATACTGTATACGCAGTATGATAGTTATGAAAAGACTCTCTCTCTCTCTCTCTCTCTCTCTCTCTCTCTCTCTCTCTCTCTCTCTCTCTCTCTCTCTCTCTCTCTCTCTCTCTCTCTCTCTCTCTCTCTCTCTCATATTTGCATTATGCTTTTTCATACATTTATGGTCACTCAAGTGTACAGAGATATACATTCAAATATGATTTATTTTGTGTTTTCCACAACATTTTTGTAAATGGTTTGTCTTTTAATTGAAAACATAGAACATATATATCCCAAGGGGAGAAGCTAGACCACCTTCTTAGAAGATCTGCATTGTGTAAAGATGTTCTCTATTAGCAGTTGCCAGTCATAAATCCTCACTGCTGTCAATGGATTTAACAAAACCAGAACAAGAATCTCATAAAAGTCCCATTGTTCATAAGTGAACTTGGAAGGAAATACAATGCTTTTATGAGATGAGACTTCCTCCATGGATGGCTTTGGCAATGTAATAGAACTGAGATTTACAAAAGCATGCAAACAATGCAAAATTGCATTTCATAAACATTGGGGTTTCTTTATAAAGGGCTGGAATTAAAATTGTGCCACTTGTTTGGTCATTTTGCCATAGTTTTCTACAATACAATGACAAAGTAAAATTTTTAGACATAATTTATCAACTTACAAACGTGGAAAAGTACTATTATTTTAGCTACACTAAACATCACCTGTCATCATTCACTATTTTTATTTATTAGAAAAGAGCACTCTACCATTTTTTATTGAGAAAATCTCTAATGCCCCGTACACGCGATCGGAAATTCGGCCGGCAAAAGACAGATGAGAGCTTTTGGTCGGAAAATGTGACCGTGTGTATACTCCATCGGACTTTTGCTGGCGGAATTCCAGCCAGCAAAAGACTGAGAGCATGTTCTCAATTTTTCGGTCGGAAAAAGATCCCATCGGAAATTCCAATCGTCTGTAGCAATTCCGACGCGCAAAATTCCTACGCATGTTCGGTAATAATTCGACGCATGCTCGGAAGCATTGAACTTAATTTTCTCGTCTCGTCGTAGTGTTGTACGTTACCGCGTTCTTGACGGTCGAATGTTCAGCGAACTTTCGTGTGACCCTGTGTATGCAAGCCAAGCTTGAGCGGAATTCCGTCAGAAAAACCATCCAAGATTTTTCCGACAGAAATTCCGCTCGTGTGTATGCGGCATAAGACTTGAATGCAAAAATGGAAGAATGGCACTTGTATATCTAATCCTGTTCTTATATAGAATGTGGGATGGCTGGCAATAGCACCACTTATATCCTGAAATCCCACTACAGTGTGGGGTCAGGTTCTCTATCAGGTTTTTATTGCTGGCTAAAGGAACAAGACCAAAAAAGTATACTGCAAAAATAAAATAAGGTAATCTAACATACGCTGAGCACAATTATAAACGCAACACTTATGTGTTTTCCCATATTTATCATGGGCTGAACTTAAAGATCTATGACTTTTTCTATTCACACAAAAGGCCTATTTCTCTCAAATATTGTTAATAAATCTGTCCTAATCTGTGTTAGTGAGCACTTCTCCTTTGCCGAGATAATCCATCCACCTCACTGGTGTGGCATATCAAGATGCTGATTAGACAGTATGATTATTGCACAGGTGTGCCTTAGGCTGGCCACAATAAAAGGTCACTCTAAAATGTGCAGTTTTACTGTATTGAGGGGAGTCCGGGAGGGACCAGTCAGTAGGGATTAGCCAAACACCCCCCTGTTCGGTTCGCACCAGAACTTGCGAACAGGCAAAAAATTAGTTTGAACACGCAAACACCATTAAAGTCTATGGGACACGAACATGAATAATCAAAAGTACTAATTTTAAAGGCTTATATGCAAGTTATTGTCATAAAAAGTGTTTGTGGACCTGGGTCCTGCCCCAGGGGACATGGATCAATGCAAAAAAAGTTTTAAAAACAAAAGTTTTTTCGGGAGCAGTGATTTTAATAATGCTCAAAGTGAAACAATAAAAGTGTAATATTCCTTTAAATTTCGTACCTGGGGGGTGTCTATAGTATGCCTGTAAAGGGGTGCATGTTTCCCGTTTTTAGAACAGTCTGACAGCAAAATGACATTTCAAAGAAAAAAAGTCATTTAAAACTACTCGCGGCTATTAATAAATTGCCGGTCCGACAATACACATAAAAGTGCATTGATAAAAACGGCATGGGAATTCCCCACAGGGGAACCCCGAACCAAAATTAAAAAAAAGACGTGGGGGTCTCCCTAAATTCCATACCAGGCCCTTCAGGTCTGGTATGGATATTAAGGGGAACCCCAGCCAAATTTTTTTTTTTTTAAATGGCGTGGGGTCCCCCTCAAAATCTATACCAGACCCTTCAGGTCTGGTATGGATTTTAAGGGGAACTCTGCGGCAAATTTTTTTTTTAAATGGCGTGGGGTCCCCTCAAAAATCCATACCAGACCCTTATCCGAGCACGCAACCTGGCAGGCCACAGGAAAAGAGGGGGGACTAGAGAGAGGCCCCCCTCCTGAACCGTACCAGGCCACATGCCCTCAACATTGGGTGGGTGCTTTGGGGTAGCCCCCCAAAACACCTTGTCCCCATGTCGATGGGGGCAAGGGCCTCATCCCCACAACCCTTGCCTGGTGGTTGTGGGGGTCTGTGGGCAGGGGGCTTATCGGAATCTGGAAGCCCCCTTTAACAAGGGGACCCTTCTATCTTCTTTCTTCTATCTTCTATCTTCCTTCGGTTTCTTCCTCCATCTTCTTCTGGTTCTTCTGGTTATTCCTCCGATGTTCTCGTCCGGCATCTTCCTCCGTGGCGTCGGCGTCTTCTTCCCTTCTTCTCCTCGGGTCGCTCTGCATCCATGATGGCATGGAGGGAGGCTCCCGCTGTGTGACGCTTCTCTCTTCATCTTCTTCTCTTCATCTTCTTTTCAGGCCACTCCACATCCATGATGGCATGGAGGGAGGCTCCCGCTATGTGACGCTTCTCCTCTTCTGACGGTTCTTAAATAATGGGGGGGCGGGGCCACCCGGCCCCTCTGGCGCACGGGGACTTGATGGGACTTCCCTGTGGCATTCCCCGTGACATCAGAGGGGCGCGGGGGTCACCCGTTACGTAACCTCGCCCCCTTCTGACGTCATGGGGAATGGGGAATGCCACAGGGAAGTCCCCATCAAGTCCCTGTGCGTCAGAGGGGGGCGGGGTCACTGTGTGGCTCTGCCCCCTGTTATTTAAGAACCGTCAGAAGAGGAGAAGCGTCACACAGCGGGAGCCTCCCTCCATGCCATCATGGTTGCGGAGCGGCCCGAAAAGAAGAAGAAGACAAGAATATGAAGAGAAGAAGATGAAGAGAAGAAGATGAAGAGAGAAGCGTCACACAGCGGGAGCCTCTCTACATGCCATCATGGATGCGGAGCGGCCTGAGGAGAAGAAGGGAAGAAGACGCCGATGCCACAGAGGAAGATGCCGGACGAGAACACCGGAGGAAGAACCAGAAGAACCAGAAGAAGAAGAAGATGGAGGAAGAAACCGAAGGAAGATAGAAGAAAGAAGAAAGAAGAAGCATTTAAATAAAGGAATTGTCAAAAACTGTCTCTTGTCATTTTAACATTTTTGACAGTTTTTTAGTGAAATTACCATTTCACACAGGGGGAGGGCCAGGATCTGGGGGTCCCCTTGTTAAAGGGGGCTTCAAGATTCCGATAAGCCCCCCGCCCGCAGACCCCCACAACCACCGGCCAGGGTTGTGGGGATGAGGCCCTTGTACTCATCAACATGGGGACAAGGTGTTTTTGGGGGCTACCCCAAAGCACCCTCCCAATGTTGAGGGCATGTGGCCTGGTACGGTTCAGGAAGGCGGGTGCTCTGTCACCCCCCCTCTTTTCCTGCTGCCTGCCAGGTTGCGTGCTCGGATAAGGGTCTGGTATGGATTTTTTTTTATTTTGGCACGGGGTTCCCCTTAAAATCCATACCAGACCTGAAGGGCCTGGTATGGGATTTAGGGGGACCCCCCCCACGCCATTTTTTTTAAAATTTTGGCCGGGGTTTCCCCTTAATATCCATACCAGACCTGAAGGGCCTGGTATGGAATTTAGGGGACCCCCCACATCATTTTTTTTTTAAATTTTGGTTCGGGGTTCCCCTGTGGGGAATTCCCATGGCATTTTTATCAATGAACTTTTATGTGTATTGACGGACCGGCAATTCATTAATAGCCGCAAGTAGTTTAAATGACTTTTTTTCCTTTGAAATGTCATTTTGCTGTCAGACTGTTCTAAACACAGGAAACATGCGCCCCTTTACAGGCATACTATAGACACCCCCAGGTACGAAATTTAAAGGGATATTACACTTTTATTGTTTCACTTTAAGCATTATTAAAATCACTGCTCCCGAAAAAAGGGAATATGACAATACCATGAATATAAGCCTTTAAAATTAGCACTTTTGATTTCTCCCATAGACTTTTAAAGGGTGTTCCGCGGCATTTGAATTTGCCGCGAACACCCCAAATTGTTCGCTGTTCGGCAAACTGGCGAACAGCCGATGTTCGAGTCAAACATGAGTTCGACTCAAACTCGAAGCTCATCCCTACCAGTCAGAATCTAGTGTGACCACCATTTGCCTCACGCAGTGCAGCTCATCTCATTCACATAGAGTTGATCAGGTTGTTGATTGTAGCCTTCGGAATGTTGGTCCATTCCTCTTCAATGGCTGTGCAAAGTTGCTGGATATTTGCAGGAACTGGAACACGCTTTCGTATACCGCCAATCCAGAGCATCTCAAACATGCTTAATGGGTGACATGTCCAGTGAGTATGCTGGCCATGCAAGAACTAGGATGTTTTTAGCTTCCAGAAATTGTGTACAGATCCTTGCAACATGGGGTCTTGCATTATCATGCTGCAACATGAGGTGATGGTGGTCACCCAGATACTGACTGGTTTTCGGACCCCCCCAATATAGTAAAACTGCACTTTTTAGAGTGACCTTTTATTGTGGCCAACCTAAGGCACACCTGTGCAATAATCATGCTGTCTAATCAGCATCTTAATATGCCACACCTGTGAGGTGAATGGATTATCTCGGCAAAGGAGAAGTGCTCACCAACACAGATTAAGACAGATTTACCCCCTTCCTGACCAGAGCACTTTTTTGTGATACGGCACTGCGTCGCTTTAACTGACAATTTTGCTGTCGTGCTACGTTGCACCAAAACAAAATTGATGTCCATTTTTTCACAAATAGAGCTTTCTTTTGGTGGTGGTTATTTTTTGCGCTATAAACAAAAAAAAGAGCTACCATTTTGAAAAAAAAAGCAATATTTTTTACTTTTTGCTATGATAAAAATCCCCAAAAAATATATAAAGAAACTAATTTCTTTCTCAGTTTAGGCCGATATGTATTCTTCTACATATTTTTGGTAAAAAAATTGCAATAAGCGTATATTGATTGGTTTCCACAAAGGTTATAGCGTCTACAAAATAGGGGATAGATGTATGGCATTTTTATTATTATTTTTTTTATTAGTAATGGCGGCGATCTGCAATTTTTATCGTGTCTGGGACATTATGGCAGACACATCGGACACTTTTGACATTATTTTGGGACCATTGTTATTTATACAGCATACAGCGATCAGTGCTATAAAAATGCACTGATTACTGTGTAAATAACACTGGCAGGGAAGGGGTTAAACACTAGGGGGCGATCAAGGGGTTAAGTGTGTCCTAGGGAGTGATTCTAACTGTGGGGAGGGTTGCCTCACTAGAACACGACAGAGATCACTGCTCCCGATGACAGGGAGCAGTAGCTCTCTGTCATGTTGCTAGACAGAACAGGGAAATGCCTTGTTTACAAAGGCATCTCCCTGTTCTGCCGCTCCGTGACACAATCAAGGGCCCCTGGTGGACATCGAGTCCGCAGGACCCGCAGGCACTGTCGTGGAGTACGCGGCACGTGCGCGCCCACAACGATTTAAAGGGAACGTACCTGTACGCCCATTTGCCCAGCCGTACCATTGTGCCGACATATATCGTTGTGCGCTGGTCGGCATGTGGATAATTTTGCTCAGTGTATACAGAGACTGCTTAAACACACAAACTAAAACCTAAATAATAACTTTAACCACTTCAATTCCATGCACTTTTACCCCCTCCCTGCCCAGGCAAATTTTCATCTTTTAACACTCGCACTTTTTGAAAGACAATTGCATGGTCATGCAACACTGTACTCATAAGAAATTTTTATCTTTTTTTCACACAAATAGAGCTTTCTTTTGGTGGTATTTAATCAATACTGAGTTTTTTAATTTGTGCTAAACAGACAAAAAAAAAAAGTTTTCATAGTTTGTTATAAAAGTTTGCAAACAGATAATTTTTCACTATACCAGAGCAATACAGTTTTTCCATAGTAACACAGTACTGCTCTGGGGAAGTCATCAGAATTTTTTTTTTGTACACATTGTGATTGCTTAAAATTTACCAATGAATTTTATTGGTATAGGCAACCATTTTTACTGAATGAAACTGATTAATTCAGTGTCTTTTGTTATGATTAACTGTAATTGGCCAAAGCTACTCACATGGTAAAGATGGGCTCTGATTGGCCCTATCTGTACCATGTGATCACTGTGACCAATTACAGCTAGCATCACAATTGTATACAATGGATGGCATGAAAGAAAGCCATCCATTGTATACAATCGTCATGTGATCTGCTGTGATTGGCCACAGCGATCACATAATACTGGCAGCAGGCCGGTATAGTGGTCAGTCATCGGCTGTGTCCGGTGGATGCACGAGTGGCACCTTCTGGGAGGACATCCACTTAAAAGAACAAAAGACCCGCCCAGCCATCAATCTGCTATAGGCAGGGCAAAGAGGTGTTAAAATATAAGATTTTTAGGACGTTTTTAGTGTTTTTACAATATTATTCATATATATATAATATTTATATCTATATATATCTATATATAGATATATCTATATATAGATATATACACTACCGTTCAAAAGTTTGGGGTCACCCAAACAATTTTGTGTTTTCCATGAAAAGTCACACTTATTCACCACCATACGTTGTGAAATGAATAGAAAATAGAGTCAAGACATTGACAAGGTTAGAAATAATGATTTGTATTTGAAATAACATTGTTTTTACATCAAACTTTGCTTTCATCAAAGAATCCTCCTTTTGCAGCAATTACAGCATTGCACACCTTTGGCATTCTAGCTGTTAATTTATTGAGGTAAGCTGGAGAAATTGCACCCCACGCTTCTAGAAGCAGCTTCCACAAGTTGGAATGGTTGGATGGGCACTTCTGGCGTACCATACGGTCAAGCTGCTCCCACAACAGCTCAATGGGGTTCAGATCTGGTGACTGTGCTGGCCACTCCATTACCGATAGAATACCAGCTGCCTGCTTCTGCTGTAAATAGTTCTTGCACAATTTGGAGGTGTGTTTAGGGTCATTGTCCGGTTGTAGGATGAAATTGGCTCCAATCAAGCGCTGTCCACTGGGTATGGCATGGCGTTGCAAAATGGAGTGATAGCCTTCCTTAGCTTTTACCCTGTACAAAGCTCCCACCTTACCAGCACCAAAGCAACCCCAGACCATCACATTACCTCCACCATGCTTAACAGATGGCGTCAGGCATTCTTCCAGCATCTTTTCATTTGTTCTGCGTCTCACAAACGTTCTTCTTTGTGATCCAAACACCTCAAACTTGGATTCATCCGTCCACAACACTTTTTTCCAGTCTTCCTCTGTCCAATGTCTGTGTTCTTTTGCCCATCTTAATCTTTTTCTTTTATTGGCCAGTCTCAGATATGGCTTTTTCTTTGCTCTGCCCTGAAGCCCAAAATCCCGCAGCCGCCTCTTCACTGTAGATGTTGACACTGGTGTTTTGCGGGTACTATTTAATGAAGATGCCAGTTGGGGACCTGTGAGGCGTCTGTTTCTCAAACTAGAGACTCTAATGTGCTTATCTTCTTGCTTAGTTGTGCAACGCGGCCTCCCACTTCTTTTTCTACTCTGGTTAGAGCCTGTTTGTGCTGTCCTCTGAAGGGAGTAGTACACACCGTTGTAGGAAATCTTCAATTTCTTTGCAATTTCTCGCATGGAATAGCCTTCATTTCTAAGAACAAGAATAGACTGTCGAGTTTCAGATGAAAGTTCTCTTTTTCTGGCCATTTTGAGCGTTTAATTGACCCCACAAATGTGATGCTCCAGAAACTCAATCTGCTCACAGGAAGGTCAGTTTTGTAGCTTCTGGAAGGAGCTAGACTGTTTTTAGATGTGTGAACATGATTGCACAAGGGTTTGCTAATCATCAATTAGCCTTCTGAGCCAATGAGCAAACACATTGTACCATTAGAAACACTGGAGTGATAGTTGCTGGAAATGGGCCTCTATACACCTATGTAGATATTGCACCAAAAACTAGACATTTGCAGTTAGAATAGTCATTTACCACATTAGCAATGTATAGAGTATATTTGTTTAAAGTTAGGACTAGTTTAAAGTTAGCTTCATTTAAAAGTACAGTGCTTTTCCTTCAAAAATAAGGACATTTCAATGTGACCCCAAACTTTTGAACGGTAGTGTATATATATATATATATATATATATATATATATATACTGTATATATATTTATATTATACAGTATAGTATATTATAATTAAAATGCGTGCAAGTGGGGCGTGGCCTAGCACCGGAGCGAAATGGCTGCTTAGAGAGAGAGCTCCGCCGCACGGGAGCCCAGGTGAGCCTTCAATAGCAGCTAAAACCTCACCCACAAGCAGTAGGATGGCGGGTAGGAGTCAGTCAGTCACCCGCTCTCAGCTGGACCCATCCACCCAGCTGAGTAAGAACATTCCGGCGATGTTCCGGACCCAACACACAGATCCACAGGCCACATCTCAAGCCGCGGTCTGTAGTTTCACAGGCCACATGGCCGCAGCTGCTGCCCCTACAGTCTCTCAGACGGTAGCGTCCTCTGCAGGTCCCTCTCCCTTCCTGTGCTTGGCAGACCTACAGAATGTGGCCCTGGACATTAAGAACACGCTTACAGCGGCAATCGCGGACCTGAAAACGGACCTCAAAGCCGTTGACTCACGTGTGGAACATGTGGAGGCGGCGGCCATGACACATGGCACGGCCATCCATCAGGTGCAGCAAGCAGTGTCTGTACATAGCCAACATCTTATGGACATGCATAGACATATGGAAGACCTCGATAATAGGGACCGCAGGCGCAACCTACATATCAGGGGGATTCCGGAATCTGTGGAGGGACCCCAACTACAAGCTGTGGTCTGGGCTATCTTTAACACCCTCCTAGGTAGACCACCAGATGCACATGTTGAGATGGAGAGATGCCACAGGGCGCTGAGGCCAAGGGGTAGGGACACTGATCCATCCAGGGATGCTGTTTGCTGCCTAGTCAGCTTTACACAGAAGGAAGAGATCCTGCGCCTGGCCCGCAATCATGTTCACCTGGAACATGAAGGGGCACGCATCCAGCTCTACCAGTACTTCTCTGCCATCACTTTACAACACAGGAGGGACCTCCGCCCTCTCCTACAAGCCCTGTGAGAGAGACGCCTTCCTTATCTCTGGAAGTTCCCATTCTGCCTTCAAGTCACGAATGGTAATCGCACGGCCCAATTGAGAACACCAGCAGACCTAAAGCTGTTCTGCGACACCTTAGGAATCCCGATGATACCAGTTCCGGATTGGTAATGGAGCCTTTCTACGGCCTGAACCCTGGATCCCCACACAACCTGGAGACACCCCAAAGTCACAGAGAAGCAGACAACGTCGCCGTAGACCCTCAGCTGACTCACCAACGAGACGCCGGGGAGATATGAAACAGACGAAAGCCCGCATGTTTCCCCGTCATCTGCCAGACGCAAAACTGATCATTGAAAACGCAGGAGCCCAGATGGTGAGCTGTGTCGTTGCCTATACCTATCCCTATGTGCACTCTTTAACATATCCTGTGAGTTAAGCTGAGATTCAATATTATCAATGGTGCTTGCATTTGGTGACCAAGTGATGCAGAATTCCCTGACACCTGATCTCTGCCTGTTCGCTGTGTTCCCCGTTCATACTGCTGATGACAGAAGCTATCTCCCCTATATGCCCCGGGAACCAGCACAAGCTTCCTCATGCAGTACTACCAACAGAGAATGTGACAGGTGACTTTACTTTGGATCTCTGAACTGGTATTACGCAGAGGTATGCGATGACCTCAGAAGAACCCTTGCCATCCCTGTATCATTCCTGGCTATGGTCCAATCACCAGGATAACTTTTCCACACAAGGTGACAGCTGAGCTTTGGGAAGAGGCATGCCCCCCCCCCCCCCAAGTGACTCTCTATGCTAAATGTGGGCAGCTCCTATCTGACAGAATTTGTGATCATCTGCTCTCCATCTAGCCTATTTTTGTCAGTGACGGTAGTACTGGACTTTTTGCTCTTGGTGTCACATTGTCACCCACCCCTTCCCCTCCGGGTATCACCCCTTTTCTACCTTTTTTTTCTTTCTTTTTTTGGGGGAAAAAAGAGGATCTGGACTTGCCAGTCTGCTATCACGGCAAACTCGCCGACAACTCAGAAACTCTCACAGAATGTTACCTTCATGACTACTAGGGATAGGAGCCGAGCATAGCTCATCAGGGTGGTACTACATTGAATCCTGATTTAATGTTGAAGTTGTGAAGTATATCACTCCACTATATAATACGATGGTTGTCTCACGGTTGCTCTGGGGACGGTGAACTCTAACCCTTCCATCCATGACTGACTATGGATGCGGGGATAGATGTCCCAGAAATCCCAGAGTGGGGGGAAACCCCTACCTGGCCCACGCTGGCCCTTACGGCTGTAGAGGCTCTCTTGCAGTGAGGGGGTATAGGGCTCTATATCCTCCTCCTTGCAAGGTAATGCAGGGATCCTTACAAAGCCTGAATGTTCACGGGCTTTCAGGGCCCCTAGTCCCTGGACCCATCGCCGTTGCGATGATCCTGGACTCGGGGACTCTGACATTCTTATTTT
Organism: Lithobates septentrionalis; assembly: GCA_037952835.1. Lineage (NCBI taxonomy): Eukaryota > Metazoa > Chordata > Amphibia > Anura > Ranidae > Lithobates > Lithobates septentrionalis. The sequence continues at coordinate 4,188,562 of JBBDGP010000969.1, read as the reverse complement.
TTGCCACTATGCAGGCAGCCTAAATGTTTACATGTTAAAATGCTAAGATGATAAACTGTCATTTGTTTAGACTGTTATTCGTTATTTTTCTTCGTTTAGTTACGAATGGGCCTAAACTACAAAGCAACATGTCGAGATAGAGTGGTACTCCTGCCTCGTCAAGGCTTCCCAGGTTGCTGGCGAGGGGGGGCCGGAGTGGGTCCTTCTCGCCTATTATGAGGGGGCCTACGTGGTACCATCTCGCCCAGCAAAGACGAGGTATCTTATGAATCTTCAAACATGTGTACTTGGGTTCCTGGATGGCAGGAAATGTCCATATAGTAGTTTGGGTGCAAGGTTTCTTCCCCACTTAAAGGAGGCAGGTATCCCGCTTGAAACTAGCTGGAAAAGTTTTACGTTATTTCAATCTTTCATTTCTTCTCTCATTAGGTTATTCAGCTGGTCTGTATTACCTCCAGTATGTCTACTGTGATCCCCGCATAGGGGGTAGCTTGTAAGTGCAGGGGGTAAGCCTCTTTGGGTTTACTGGTCAGCTCTGTGTGCCTTCCCGGAGTGAGCTTATCCTTGACTGTAGTTTCCTCTCTCTTATTAGCTCCCCCTTTCCTTCTTTTCTTCTTTCTCTTCCCCCCTCTCTCTTTTGTTTGTCTCCTTGGTCTTGTTCTCTACTCCCCTCCTTTCTAACCTCCTAGACCCCTTTCCCCTGAAGTTTGGGGGTGGCACTGATAAGCACTGCTAAACACTGAAATATGCCTTCTGCGGTGCAATCATTGGCACCTCTATCCCTTTAAGGTATATTCTCTGAAAGCTAGAGGCCTCAATGCCCCGGAGAAGCGGAGTAGTATTGCTGAAACACACCGCCACAGAGCTCAAGTGCTATTTCTGCAAGAAACACATTTTAAATCGGGCTCCATCCCCCCGCCTATCCAATAGCCGATTCCCGGAGGTCTACCATGCGACTTGCCCTGACTCCAAAACAAAAGGAGTTTCCATAGTACTTGCCAAATCTTTTCCGTTCCGCCTTACGGACCAAGTCCTTGACCCAGAGGGTAGATTTCTCTTTCTAAAAGAGATTTGGAAAAATAGACCGGTGACCTTTGCGAACATCTATTGCTGCAATTCTAAACAGGTAACCTTCCTAAAAGAGGTCCTCCTACAGCTTACCACCTTTAAAACGGGCCTTCTAATACTGGGAGGGGATCTTAACATGGCACTAGATCCGCTTCTTGATACCAGGTACCTCCTCACTCCCATTTTCTGACTTACGCCAAGCCAAGCTCGCACTAGCCTCCCTTGCACTTCACAACACCTGGCGTATGCTGCAGCCCCAGGGGAAAGACCATACATCTTTTTCACCTCTGCACAGCCGCTACTCGAGGCTAGACTATTTATTTATCCACCAGACCGACTTGAGTTTCCTACAGGATGCGACCATAGAGAGTATGTACATCTCTGACCATCACCCGATTACACTGACCTTGCAGTTTCCACAAAGGGAAATGACTGCCAGGACTTGGAGATTGGATGCTTCCCTTCTCACTGACCCGGGAGACCTAGCTGAAGTCACTAAGACTATTGAGGACTATTTCCAACACAATGACACCCCAGACGTGTCTCCCATGACCCAATGGGAGGCACATAAATGCGTTGTACAGGGAAACCTGTTACCAATCGCTGCCAGGAAGAAAAAAGCACATCAAATTGCGATCCGAGACCTGTCAGACAAAATAGCTCTACTGGAAGCACAGCATAAACACTCACTAGCAGTAGGGGTAGCCCAGGAATTAGCTGATACGCGGGCGACTCTCTTAGAAGAACTATACAAATGAGCACGGAAGAGACAGGTACTCTCTCAAAAACTATTCTACGAGCAAGGCAATAAACCCGGAAGGTTACTGGCTAGGTTTACACAGAGATGTACACTGGCATCCACTGTCCACCACATAGTAGACCCAGGAGGAGCAACACACTCAAGAAATAAAGACATTGCTAACCAATTTCTCTCTTTTTATACGAAATTATACAATCTTGAATCACACGAACATAGACCCATTACGGCGGATGCGCGCTTGAAGCTCATAAAGGAATTTCTGGCCAAATACAGCCCCTGGCCTCTATCTACTAATGACTGGCAAGCCATGGAGATGCCACTGTCATTGGAGGAGTGGGGGAAGGCCTTGAAGGCTACGAAACCTGGCAAAAGCCCGGGGCCAGATGGCTTCTTGGCACAATATTATAAAAGCTTTGCTGACCTCTTGGCACCTGAATTTCTTAAAGCCTTCAATGCCCTCTCCCATTCACCATGTGCTTCAGGTAGCTTACTAGAGGCTTACATATTGGTAATCCCTAAGGAAAACAAGGATCCTGTCGACGTAGCCAACTATCAACCCATATCCCTCCTGAATGTTGATGTTAAATTGTTCGCCAAGATCCTAGCTACTTGTTTGTCCTATCATATACCCGCCTGGATAGGACTCGACCAGGTTGGATTTTTCCCTGGAAGAGAAGCCAGGGACAATACCATTAAGGCCCTCAATTTGAATCATTGGCTTACGTCAACTAATAGGGAGGGTTGCTTCCTGGCCAAGGATGCGGAGAAGGCATTCCACAGAGTGGCCTGGGATTACATGGATGCGGTCCTGGAAGCCCTGGGCCTGGGAAGCGGTATGCAAACTTTTATCGGAGCACTCTATACCAAGCCCAGGGCCAGAGTTCGAGTAAACGGCCACCTATCGGACGCCTTCCCTATCCACAATGGGACCAGGCAGGGATGTCCTCTCTCTCCCTTGTTATACATTCTCACCTTAGAACCTCTCCTTCGGTGCATCCTGCGAATCCAGACATAAAGGGGATAGTGGTCCATCAGCGGGAATATAAGATTGCCGCTTTTGCGGATAACATTTTGCTCTTTCTTTAATCCCCACTGATGTCTCTACCCAATCTAATGCCAGTGTTAGAACAGTTCAAGTACATCTCGAATCTAAAAATTAACCTTTCAAAGTCTTATGTGCTAAATGTTTCTTTGCCCCCTAAGATAGTTCAGCTCTGTCAGGCAAACTTCCCATTTTGCTGGAAAGCAGACGCTATTACGTACTTAGGCATTCAACTCCCTAGTAAACTTAAAGACCTATATGAAAAGAACTTCCTGGTGGAATTGAGGCTTATACAACAGGATCTACTTAGGTGGGAGGCCCCCACCATCTCGTGGTTTGGCCGGGCCTCAATTTTAAAGATGACGGTGCTCCCCCACTTACTCTACAAATTACAGACTATCCCAATTTGTCTACCGCCCTCCTTCTTCACAGCCTATAAGCGTATGTGTAGAACCTTTCTATGGGGAACGAAGGTAGCGTGAGTGGGGTGGGCTAAGCTAGTTCTGCCAAAGTCGGGGGTGGGATTGGACTCCCAGATCTCCAGTGATACTACTGGGCTTTTCATCTAACCCGAGTGGTAGACTGGCGGCTCCATACTAACTATAAGGGTTGGGTGTTATTGGAAAAATGAATTTCGGGTACCGAACTCCAATACATTCCCTGGTTCTCAAAGACACACAAACCGACTAATGTACACTCGCATTCCTCTTATAGGAGCAACCTTGCATGCTTACGATAGTGCATGCAAGGTACACTCACTTTCAAATTCGCACTGTGCAATCACACCTATCAGGGGTAACCCAGATTTCCCCCCAGGCATGGAGGGGGCCTTCCTAGCAGCAGAATGGCCTTACACAGAAGTGCAGGCTAAACACTTCTTTTCCAGAGGACGGTTTCTCCGACATGGGGAACTGGCTTCAATGTCAAACACAAAGTCTTTCCCCTTTTGGGCCTATTTCCAATTGAAACATTTCTTAGATAGTCCCTTGAATAGATGTAACTTTGCGAAAAATCCTACTTTCCTGGAATCGCTATGCTCTAGCTCTTCTCCCCAGAGTCACCTAATTTTGGGGCTTTATGCTACGATGTTCGGGGAACCTTATGCCTCCTTACAATCGGAGCATACCTACTGGGAGACCGAGCTGGGCATGGCGATTGATGATAACGCCTGGGATCGAGTGCATTTATATATCCACAAGGGCTCTCTGAACGTTCATACTCAGGAGAATGGCTACAAAGTTAAAACAAGGTGGTATAGAACACTGGAAATGCTACATAAATTCATCTCGACAGTCTCAGAACAATGCTGGAGGTGTGAACAAGGTCTAGGCACATTCCTTCATATTTGGTGGACATGCCCACTGATTCAGCCGTACTGGCATAAAATTCATGAAGTTGCAACAGAGATATCCTCGCTTCCACTGGAATTTTCACCAGCGCAATACCTTCTTCACATCTCAAAAATTTTCCGTAAAAAATATTATAGGTCAATAGTAGGGATGAGCCGAACACCCCCCGGTTCGGTTCGCACCAGAACCTGCGAACGGACCGAAAGTTCGCACGAACGTTAGAACCCCATTGACGTCTATGGGACTCGAACATTCGAAATCAAAAGTGCTCATTTTAAAGGCTAATTTGCATGGTATTGTCCTAAAAAGGGTTTGGGGACCCGGGTCCTACCCCAGGCGACATGTATCAATGCAAAAAAAACTTTTAAAAACGTCCGTTTTTTCGGGAGCAGTGATTTTGATGATGCTTAAAGTAAAAAAAAAAAAGTGAAATATTCCTTTAAATATCGTACCTGGGGGGTGTCTATAGTATGCCTGTAAAGTGACGCATGTTGCCCGTGTTTAGAACAGTCCCTGCACCAAATGTCATTTTCAAAGGAAAAAATCTCATTTAAAACTGCTTGCGGGTTTAATGTAATGTCGGGTCATGGCAATATGGATGAAAATCAGTGAGACAAACGGCATGGGTACCCCCCAGTCCATTACCAGGCCCTTTGGGTCTTGTATGGATATTAAGGGGAACCCCGCACCCAAATTAAAATAAGTAAAGGTGTGGGGCCACCAGGCCCTATATACTCTGAACAGCAGTATACAGGCGGTGCAAACAAGACAGGGACTGTAGGTTTGTTGTTAAGTAGAATCTCTTTGTAATTTTGAACGGGTACATTTTTAACGTGTTTAGCTCCAGCCAAAAAATCTTTTTTAAGCTTTTTGGAAAACATAGGGAAGGGTTATCACCCCTGTGACATTTGTTTTGCTGTCTTTCCTCCTCTTCAGAAGATTTCACCTCACTTTTTGTCCCAATAAAAAATGTTTTTTGAAAATTTGGGTTTTTTTGTGGAACAAGGATTGGAAAGCATCAGTGGAAAGGAGAAATTGTTTTCCCATATTAACTCTTACAGGAGAGAATTTCCCTTCCTAGGGGTAGATTTCATCTCACTTCCTGTTGTCTCCTTCCGTTTGCAAGTAGGAGTCGTTTGTAAGTTAGATGTTTGAAAGTAGGGTCCTGCCCTATATACTCAGCAGAAATTTGGGCCTTAGGTGTTGCTGTGGCCACAACACTGTAAGCCCTCACAGGGCCCTGCTGTGAAATATTAGATCAAGAATTGTAATTACATGCCCCTGTTGAACAGGAGCTGAAAAATTAGGCCTCAGGCACTGGTGCTGGTGCCACAACACTGCAACCCCTCACAGACACTCTAGTAGGAACGCAGGAACGAGCCCTGCTGCAAAGTATTGCATCAAAAATTGTAATTACACGCCCCTGTTAGACAGGGGCAGAAAAATTGGGCCTTAGGCACTGGTGCTGGTGCCACAACACTGCAACCCCTCACAGACACTCTAGTTGGAACGCAGGAACGAGCCCTGCTGCAAAGTATTGCATCAAAAATTGTAATTACACGCCCCTGTTAGACAGGGGCAGAAAAATTGGGCCTTAGGCACTGGTGCTGGTGCCACAACACTGCAACCCCTCACAGACACTCTAGTTGGAATGCAGGAACGAGCCCTGCTGCAAAGTATTGCATCAAAAATTGTAATTACACGCCCCTGTTAGACAGGGGCAGAAAAATTGGGCCTTAGGCACTGGTGCTGGTGCCACAACACTGCAACCCCTCACAGACACTCTAGTTGGAATGCAGGAACGAGCCCTGCTGCAAAGTAGTACATCAAAAATTGTAATTACAAGCCCCTGTTAAACAGTGGCTGAAAAATTGTGCCTTAGGCACTGGTGGTGGCGCCCAGAACCAAAAATGTTCTTACAAGCTATCAGCGTGATGATTGAGGAGGAAGAGGATAATTACTCAGGGATAGTCACTCAGCATCAGCATAGGCAGTCTTTGAAGGGATCTGAGATTTCAAAAAAAATTATTCGGTTACATCAGCATCAGGTGCTTGGTAGCTGGTGGTGATCCAAGACTGATTCATTTTTATGAAGGTCAGCCGATCGACCGAGTCGGTGGACAGACGCACCCTGTGATCGGTTACCACGCCTCCAGCAGCACTGAATGTGCGTTCCGAAAGAACGCTGGATGCAGGACAGGCCAGTAGCTCAATTGCATACTGTGCAAGCTCTGGCCAGTGATCCATCCTCAAGACCCAGTAACCCAGAGGATTTTCGGTGGGAAAGGTGTCCAAGTCTGATCTTGCCCCTAGGTATTCCTGCACCATGTAAAACAGACGCTGGCGATGGTTGCTGGAACCGATCATACCTTGGGGCTGCGGACCAAAAAATTGTCTGAACGCATGGGTCAGACGGCCACCTTCTCCACCGCTCCTTCTTTGACTGACCGAAGCCTCAGCAACACGTTGTCCAGAAACAGGAGTTTGTAACCTCCCAGTCTCTGGGAACGCGTTGCACAGACCTTTCTGCAAGGCCTCCCGAAGATGTTTCATCCTCTGCTCCCTCTGCGATGGCAAGATAAGGTGCGCAACCTTACCCTTGTAACGTGGATCAAGGAGGGTTGCCAGCCAGTATTGGTCCTTCTCCTTGATACCACGAATACGAGGATCCTTACGCAGGCTTTGCAGGATCAGGGAGGCCATGCAGCGTAGGTTTGCTCAGGCATTCGGTCCGGAGTCCTCTGGGTCACTAAGGATGACAACATCCGCAGCCACCTCCTCCCAGCCACGTACAAGTCCATGTATTTCTTGGGACTGATCCCTTAAAGACTGCTGCTGATGCTGAGTGCCAGGCTCCACCTCCATACTGACACAATCTTCCTCCTCCTCCTCCTCCTCCTCCTCCTCTTCCTGTGTGATCGGCGGGCACGCAGGAACACTGTCTGGATAAAGGGGGCCTTGAGAGCTAAGGAAGTCCTCCTCTTCCTGCCTCTGTTCTGCCTCAAGTGCCCTGTCCATTATTCCACGCAGCGTGTGCTCCAACAGGTGGACAAGGGGGACAGTGTCACTGATGCATGCACTGTCACTGCTCACCATCCTCGTGGCCTCCTCGAATGGTGACAGGACAGTGCATGCATCCCTGATCATGGCCCACTGGCGTGGGGAAAAAAAACAAGCTCCCCTGACCCTGTCCTGGTGCCATAGTCGCACAGGTACTCATTGATGGCCCTCTGCTGCGTGTGCAGCTGCTGCAGCATGGCCAACGTTGAGTTCCACCTGGTGGGCATGTCACAGATTAGGCGGTTCTTGGGCAGGTTAAACTCCTTTTGGAGGTCCGTCAGCCGAGCACTGGCATTATATGACCGGCGGAAATGCACCCAGACTTTCCTGGCCTGCCTCAGGATATCCTGTAAGCCCGGGTACCTGCCCAAGAACCGCTGCACCACCAAGTTAAGGACGTGAGCCAAACAGGGCACATGGGTCATTTGTCCCTGTCGGAGGGCAGAGAGGAGGTTGGTGCCATTGTCGCAAACCACCATTCCTGCCTTAAGTTGGCGTGGCGTCAACCACCTCTGAACCTGCCCCTGCAGAGCTGACAGAACCTCTGCCCCAGTGTGGCTCCTGTCCCCCAAGCACACCAGCTCAAGCACCGCATGGCATCTTTTGGCCTGCGTACTTGCGTAGCCCCTTGAACGACTACGGAGCACCGCTGGTTCCGAGGAAGAGGCCATGGAGGAAGAAGAAGAGGAGGGGGTGGAGGAGAGAGGTGTGTCACAATCATTAGCATTTTGGAGGCGTGGTGGCGGAACAACCTCCAACACTACTGCACCTTGTCCTGCATCCTTCCCAGCTGCCAGCAGAGTCACCCAATGCGCCGTGAAACTTAGGTAACGTCCCTGTCCATGCCTGCTGGACCATGAGTCAGCAGTAATATGCACCTTACCGCTGACCGCCCTGTCCAGCGAGGCATGGACATTGCCTTCCACATGCCGGTAGAGAGCTGGAATCGCCTTCCGTGAGAAAAAGTGGCGTTTGGGTACCTGCCACTGAGGAACCGCACATTCCACAAACTCACGGAAGGGGGCAGAGTCTACCAACTGAAAAGGCAGCAGTTGAAGTGCTAGCAATTTTGCCAAGCTAGCATTCAACCGCTGGGCATGTGGATGGCTGGGAGCAAACTTTTTTCGGCGGTGCAGCAGCTGGGGCAGGGAAATTTGCCTGGTACAATCTGACGTCGGTGTACCAAAAGCAGATTGCCCACAAGTACTTGGCTGTGACACACCTAATTCTACACCTTCATTCCTCTCAGTGCAGGTCTCAGAGAGGACTGGAGGTCTAGTGGGGTTGGAAATCTCAGCTGATGAGGAGCAAGGAGAGATCCTCTTTGTTCTTTGGTGTGGGTCTTTTAGATACGCTTGCCAACGAACTGCATGGCAGGTCAACATATGTCTGGTCAAGCATGTGGTACCCAAGCGGGAGATGTTTTGGCCACGTGAGATACGCTTGAGACATATGTTGCAAATAGCAGCAGTGCGATCTGATGCACTCGTCTCAAAAAAGGCCCACACCAAAGAACTTTTTGAATAACGCGCAGAGACTGCAGCGCCCTGCACATGTGGAGCTTTGGGGTGTGATGCAGTCAATGTGCTGCCCTTAGGCTGGCCCCTGGAGGGCATCCTGCCTCGTTGGTGATGTGCCGCCTCCTCCTCCTCCTCCTCCTCTCTCCTATCAGGCACCCACGTTGAGTCAGTGACCTCATCATCCCCTCCCTCCTCATCACTGGAGCAAACCTGGCAGTATGCTGCAGCAGGGGGAGCATGACTGCCAGATTGCTGTCCTTCTTGGGCACCCCCTCTGTCCGTGCTCATGTTACTGCCTTCATCGAGCTCAGTATCATCATCAGAGCCTTCCAAACGCTGGGCATCCTCCTGGAGCATGTACCCAACACTGTGGTCAAACAGTTCGAGGGACTCCTCAGGAGGACATGGTGGAGCTAGGGAAGGAGTCACTGATGACATTGAGCTGAGGGAAGAGGCCGCTGCTTTGCCAGACAAAGCACCCTGGGCATGGGTGAGAGAGGATGAGGAGGATGAGGACGGCTTGGTCATCCACTCGACCAAGTCTTCTGCATGTTGCGGCTCAACACGGCCAGCTGCCGAAAAAAAGGCCAAGCGTGTCCCATGGCCACGTGCTGATGAGGATGCACCGTCTCCATGACCAGCACTAGACACAGAGCCTGCTTGCCCTCTCTTATTGGCTTGTGACTGTCTGGCTCTCCTTCTTGGCCTTCCAGACATACTAATGGCCTGTAGCTGCACTAAGCTGGGATATATATATCTATATATATCTATATAGATATATATATATATATATATATATGTACTGATACTGCAGCTAGCAAAATCAACTGCTTGCCTGTAGTATGAGAACACCACCACCAACCTTCTACAGGTAGCTTTAGCTGAACACTGTGAGGTGGACGCACCCCACTAACTTGTAGGTTTAGCTGAACACTGTGAGCAGGACGCACTGCACTAACTGTAAATAGTCTAGCTGCCTGACCGTGGTACTAATAGGATCAAAAGAACACCAGTAATTTTCTTCAGGTAGCTTTATATACTGTAACCAGACAAGCCTGCCTGTCAGTAGGAAGATAACAGGAACGGATCTAGCTGAACACTGTGAGCAGGACGCACTGTACTAAATGTATATAGTCTAGCTGCCTGACCGTGGTACTAATAGGATCAAAAGAACACCAGTAATTTTCTTCAGGTAGCTTTATATACTGTAACCAGACAAGCCTGCCTGTCAGTAGGAAGATAACAGGAACGGATCTAGCTGAACACTGTGAGCAGGACGCACTGTACTAAATGTAAATAGTCTAGCTGCCTGACCGTGGTACTAATAGGATCAAAAGAACACCAGTAATTTTCTTCAGGTAGCTTTATATACTGTAACCAGACAAGCCTGCCTGTCAGTAGGAAGATAACAGGAACGGATCTAGCTGAACACTGTGAGCAGGACGCACTGTACTAAATGTAAATAGTCTAGCTGCCTGACCGTGGTACTAATAGGATCAAAAGAACACCAGTAATTTTCTTCAGGTAGCTTTATATACTGTAACCAGACAAGCCTGCCTGTCAGTAGGAAGATAACAGGAACGGATCTAGCTGAACACTGTGAGCAGGACGCACTGTACTAAATGTAAATAGTCTAGCTGCCTGACCGTGGTACTAATAGGATCAAAAGAACACCAGTAATTTTCTTCAGGTAGCTTTATATACTGTAACCAGACAAGCCTGCCTGTCAGTAGGAAGATAACAGGAACGGATCTAGCTGAACACTGTGAGCAGGACGCACTGTACTAAATGTAAATAGTCTAGCTGCCTGACCGTGGTACTAATAGGATCAAAAGAACACCAGTAATTTTCTTCAGGTAGCTTTATATACTGTAACCAGACAAGCCTGCCTGTCAGTAGGAAGATAACAGGAATGGATCTAGCTGAACACTGTGAGCAGGACGCACTGTACTAAATGTAAATAGTCTAGCTGCCTGACCGTGGTACTAATAGGATCAAAAGAACACCAGTAATTTTCTTCAGGTAGCTTTATATACTGTAACCAGACAAGCCTGCCTGTCAGTAGGAAGATAACAGGAACGGATCTAGCTGAACACTGTGAGCAGGACGCACTGTACTAAATGTAAATAGTCTAGCTGCCTGACCGTGGTACTAATAGGATCAAAAGAACACCAGTAATTTTCTTCAGGTAGCTTTATATACTGTAACCAGACAAGCCTGCCTGTCAGTAGGAAGATAACAGGAACGGATCTAGCTGAACACTGTGAGCAGGACGCACTGCACTAAATGTAAATAGTCTAGAAGATAACAGGAATGGATCTAGCTGAACACTGTGAGCAGGACGCACTGCACTAAATGTAAATAGTCTAGAAGATAACAGGAACGGATCTAGCTGAACACTGTGAGCAGGACGCACTGCACTAAATGTAAATAGTCTAGAAGATAACAGGAACGGATCTAGCTGAACACTGTGAGCAGGACGCACTGCACTAAATGTAAATAGTCTAGAAGATAACAGGAACGGATCTAGCTGAACACTGTGAGCAGGACGCACTGCACTAAATGTAAATAGTCTAGAAGATAACAGGAACGGATCTAGCTGAACACTGTGAGCAGGACGCACTGCACTAAATGTAAATAGTCTAGAAGATAACAGGAACGGATCTAGCTAAACTGAATACAGTGTATATATATATATATGCAACACCTGGGATGCATATATATACACAATACACTGTAAGTGCAGCTAACTGACTGACTGTTCTGCCTAATCTATCTAACTCAAATCAAATGACACTGTCTGTCTCTCTCTCTCTCTCTCTCTCTCTCTATCTATGAACGCCGGAACACACACTACACAGGGCCGCCGTGCAGGCGGCCTTATATAGTGTGGGGCGTGTACTAAATCCCCTGAGCCATAATTGGCCAAAGCCTCCTTGGCTTTGGCCAATTACGGCTCTCTGTTCAGGCGGCGCTGTGATTGGCCAAGCATGCGGGTCATAGTGCATGCTTGGCCAATCATCAGCAAGCAATGCACTGCGATGCCGCAGTGAATTATGGGCCGTGACGCGCCACACGAATTTGGCGCGAACGGCCCATATCGTTCGCAATTCGACGAACGATCGAACAGCCGATGTTCGAGTCGAACATGGGTTCGACTCGAACACGAAGCTCATCCCTAGTCAATAGCTATGCACATGATTAATGCCGCTAGACTGTGTCTCCCAGTACACTGGAGATCCAAGTCACTCCCTCCATAAAGGAATGGGTGGCACAGATCAATCAGATAGCAGCAATGGAGGAATTGATTTGCACTGCACAGGACAGAATAACACATTTTTCAACAATATGGGCACCATGGCTCGAATACCGAAACTCACAGCACTGTCAGGACTTATACCAGTATAACCCCTAAAAGGCGCAGTAGCTACCATAATACTCAGGGTGCAATGAGGAGGGTAGTTGGTGGTAACCCCACCGCCTCCTCACACTTTCTCCTTGCAGTGCCCCCTCATTCCCTCCCTCCCTTCCCTTCTCCCTCCTTTTTCTTATCTCTCTGTTCTTCATTCTTTCTTCTTTTCCACTTTCTCCTCTTCTTTTTTTCCTACTCTTTCTTTTTATTTTTTCATCTTATTTCAGTAAGAGGCTTAGGAGTCGAATGCCAACATGGTACTCGGACGCATATCCTAATCCTTAACTGTCGTATAGCATCTACAAAAGCATTTGTGATTATTTGTCTAAGAAATCTCTCATTTCAACGTAAACCTAGCAGGCCTGAAACACACTCCTTACTACTATAGGTGTCTTTATGTGGCCATCTTAATGACTTAACTAGAGGCAGCACCTCCCGGCTCATATTTTCCTGAATTTGAACTCTCTGCCTCCTCCTAGTTGGAATATTTACCTGTAATCTGGTTATGTATCATATGGTACGTTTTGTATTGTCTATGAAAAACTCTTAATAAAAACATTTTTTTTGTGGGAAAAAAAAAATGCGTGCAAGTTTTTGTAGACTAGAGGATAGGGCATATTTTTAAAGCAATGAATGTGACAGTTACCAAGAATTCACTGCAGTTGAATCTTCATGTTAAAATTTTTTAATATAAAGTGAATGATTCGCTACCAGTGAAAGTTTGGTAAGTGTAAAACTCCCTGCTATATAAACATGCCCCATATACTCTATTGGCACAATTTAAAATTCTGCTTAGAAACCTATTACAATACTTCAAATCAAGTTCAACATAGATTTTCAGAGTTAAATCATAGATTTGCCTCTTTTCTGTTGCTATATCCAAAAATGTGTATATAATAAACTACGGTATATATTTTTTCATGAAAAAGTACAATTTCTGATAAATAATCTTTCTACAAATGATTTAATGTTTTATCTTTTGAAGAAAGTGTACCCTTGGTAAATTCAGTACGTCATTTACATATGCAGAAAAAAGAAGAATAGAAGGCGCGTGGCCTGATGCATGAATCATAATAAAGAGTTTATTATTAAAAACAAATGAGTTAATACAGGGGTGGATACTACGTATTCAAAATGTAAATAATAATAATAATAGCTAACGACAATGTTGTCACTAGATGGACTGACATAAAATGATACCCATACAAGGGATAAAATGAAGTGAATAGTTGGCTAACGTATTGGTCTGTGTGTTATAATAGAGAGACAACTGGATGGGTTGTATAGCTCTAGGTGAGTGATGTAACCACATTAGTGGAATATTCTTCACTGTTGGGATTTATCCTTTCACACCACAGTGTTATCAGCACCATGGGGGGATAAACTCAAATGCAGTTGTCTGTAGTTTGTTTTTATTACCAGGAAGACCTTAAACAAATACCACAACAGGTCTAGTGGCGCTCCTGCATCGAAATCCACGGCTGGTCTGACAAGGCTTTTTTTTTTAGTTAATAATTTTTATTTTGTGGGATAAAGACAGGACATTAGAAAGCATATTTGTGGGCGCAGCCACTGTAATAAACAGTAGAATACAGAAATGTGATCATTCAAAATAGGTCAAATGTTACATAATGTAATTAACAATTCAATAAACATACGGTCATTAGATACATTGATCTGATGTTTCTGGCGTGTGAACAAGGCTGTGTTTGTTTCGTCTGGGACTAGCACATCTTAGTGATTGCTAAGTCTCTGTTCTCTCTGTATCTATTAGAGACTGTTAGGTCATACTACGTATGATTGCTGTTATAGTTTAATAAATTGCATTGTGGGCAGCAAGAAAACAAAAAAGGAGGGGAGGTATGTAAGGGATCAGAGGGAGTGGCTATGAATATTTTAGGGAAGGGTGGGGTTATCTGAGTTCTCGTGAAGGTGGGGAAAGGGGGAGGTCGGGTCAAGAATTTGACCCTCCTCTCCCGCCGCAGCTCTGCAAGGGTATGTTAATTCGTGAGTTGCTTATATTCGTCAGTTGTGATGAAGTGTAGCCAGCAAGACCATATTTTCCCAAATTTGGGGGGTGTCTTTCGCTTGGTGAATGAGGTCTTCCATTTCTGCAGTTTTTTGTATGCGATTGAGCCAGTCGGCTATAGTTGGTGGTTCTGAAGAGCACCATTTAGCTGGTATGCACATCTTTGCTGCATTTACCATACGCATGGCAAGTGAGCAAAGGTAAGCATTTTTTGGAATCGAAGAATGGTGTAACAAAAACTGTGTTGGTGAAAATTCGAGAGAGTAAGTGGTAATGTGGTTTGTGAGTCTGTGAACCTCCTTCCAGAAAGGTTGGAGTTTGAGACAGGCCACCAGATATGTAGCAGCGATTCCAGCTCCCCCTCGCATCTCCAGCATTGTGTGGAGACTGATGGGAATATTGCATGCAAACTATGGGGGGTCCTGTACCTCGAAAATATTTTGAAAGCGTTCTCCTGGGCATACACATTTACAGATCCCTTGTGGATACATGTATAGATATTCTCCCACTCTTGATCTGATAGGTCAATTGAGAGTTCTTGCTCCCATTTGCTACTGGCTAGGTTAGCTTTGATTGATTAGCTTTAATGTCCGCAAATAATAGAGCATATGTGTCAGAAATTAGGTGATTTTGGGGTTCTATTTTCAGGCACAGTGATTCAAAAGGGGTCTTCTGTCTGGACCAGTCCGGTCGAGAGTTAGGATTTTCAAGGAAGTGTCGAATCTTTACATACGTCCAAAATGGGAATGTATGATATGTCATCTGGGAGGCTAGTTGAGATTGTGTGAAGAGGTGGCCTCTCTCATAGAATTGTTCTGCTTGGATGGTAGAGTATGGCCATGAGTCTGTGAGAAAGGAATGGAGGCTCCTGGAGGGAAATCTGGGTTTTGTCAGAGTGGGGTCATAGGGCCTGGGTTGAAGATATTTTGTGCTTACAGCAGGCATCCTGGAAGGTGGTTAAAGTTGGGTGAATTAATGGGTGGGCTTTGCAAGGGGTATGTCTGGAAGTTATCCAGTGGAGTTGAGATAACGTGTTCTAGATGAACCCATGTGGGTTTGAGAAAAAAGTAAAGTCTCTACCATTGGGGTTTAATGTCCGCCAGGAGTCATGAAGTAGGAGATTGCGAAGCTGTGATTTAATGGAGCATAGGACGCACCGTTAGAGGTGTCTTGGAGGGGGTTTAGAGGGACATTAAAGTCACCTCCTAGAATCAGGGTGCCTTCTTGGAATGGAGTAAGTGCTTTGGTTAGTTCGTGGAAGAAGGTCACCTGTTTCTTGTTTGGGGTGTATATATTCGTTAGAGTAAACTGTTTGCCATGGCAGGTCCCTTTCAGAATGAGGAACCTACCTTCCTCATCAGAGTGTGTGTCAGTGAGTTGGAAAGGGCAATGTTTTGCTAAGAGTATGGAGACCCCTTTTGATTTGGACGCTCGGTTGGTTGCATGATACACAGTAGGATATTGATTCGTCCATGCGGAAGTGTGTTTCCTGCAGAAATATTATATCTGTTTATTCTGTTGCATGAAGAGGAGGAGCTGGGATAGCTTTTCTGGAATATTAAGTCCTTTTGTGTTGAGCAAGATAATTTTGATAAGAGGTTTATGGCTGCTGGGTGGGGTAGGGGCCATGGTTTGGGTATTCACCATATACAGCATGAGGATTGTATTAACGAGACACCAAAAAGCGTGAAAGGTTAGGTTGTAAGAGCTGTGACGGGAGGGGGGGTCAGAGCTGGAGATAGGGTCTGGGAGGTTGGAGAATTGGGGGAGGGGAGTGTATAGGGGAAGGTAAAGGAGGATAGGGGATGGTAGTATAGAAGGGGTGCTTTAGAAGGGAGTTGTCCGGCTACAGGTGGAAGCTCGCTGTCCGGTTATGGGATATACTGTAAAGTCGGTATTGCCGGAAGAGTTCAGTGGTAGTGTTAGGTAGTGAAATCCTAGATGTCATGTCTATAGGGGCTACCACTGTGTGGGCGGTAGTTTTTCAAGGGAGAAGGAGTAGCTTGATTTCCCGTCAGATGTTTAACCACATTAGGCTTATTTGTTTGCGGAGGAGGCGGTTGCATTAAAGGGGGTACCTAGGCAAAATAAACTTTTTTTTTTTTGCGATTGTAGGATCAAGTGATAGGGGAGAGATCAGAAATATAGGAGCACTGTGAGTCGGTGGACTTTCTATAAGATGATTCAGTGGATCCGGGGTTGGTTGGTGATAGGTAAAATCTACTATACCAGAATATACGCCTTATGTCTGTCCTATAACATCTTTGTTTGAGTTAGACAACTTGAACCTTTGAACAAGTAAACAAACATATGTAATAACTGATGGCTGCATATGAACCAATGAGATATGAACACAGGAGTCTAGGCAACATGTTAGATGTTAGACTTTAAGTCGTGGCATTCACTTGTCAGTGTATTTTACTGTTTTAGGGCTGTCGGGCTGACCTGCACGTCCGTGAGATTATGTTGTCTGGGGGATGGGGCTAAGTAGGGTATGTTTGTCAAGTGTCCATATCATTACCTCATGGGTCTATGACAAACATGGGGCAACAGACAATTAACATAGGATGTGGGAATAGTGGCTTTACCCCCCTTTGGACCAAATTTTTTATCAGTAACCCTTCACCTACCTTAACAATTGGTCTGAGGGACCTGCGAATCAGCCCAACAGACACTGATCCACGAATGTTTTTGTTCAGAGCTATATGGGTTAGCGGCGGCACTTATAGGAAGATCCCCATGTGGGAGATCGCATCCAAGCCCTGTCCAGGTAAATTCACGTGCTCTTACAGTTCGTGGCTTGTATAACCCTGGAAGGGTGTCAGTGTGAGTTGGGTATTAATTTGTATGGACATCCAGAACATACATGCGGGGATATGCAAAGGGGAGGTCGTAGTCCGGGTCAGGAATAAGAGTTCTGTGCAGCCCTCTCGCATACGAAGGATGGTTATGAGATAACCCTGATAATACTCAGTTTGTTATCCGGGGACGTACCAATTAAGCCAAGGATAAGCTAAACTGGTGGTGAGCTTGGGGATGGCGAGCATCATGGTGCAAATTTGGCACTGCTAGGCTTGTGGTGTCTAATGGAAGAGTGAACCAAAGTCAGCCATGGTGGAGCTTATAACAGTGCGGCAACAAGCATCGCAGCTCCTTGTCTCATAAGGGTAATCTGGGAAGTAAAGTCACAGTTGATAATCACATTGTACTTATCTGTTAGGAAGATACGCAGCTGAGTCCAAATCAGTTGTCAGGGCGTGCCCTGCGAGAAAGGAGAGCTTTCGTAGGGCCCGGGTACTGGTGTTGAGCCATCAGCGCTGGGATGGGTCTTGTAGCTGATGGCGAGCGGTGTCGCGTATCTTGTGCTTCCATTGGTTCTTCTTGGGCTGCGGAGTGTTTCAAGCCTGGGGTATAGAATTCTGCGTACCAATTCAGAAATTGAACTCTCGGTATGTCGAGCGTGTCGCAGAATGTGTCTAGTTCTTCCGGGACCCTGTAGAGCGGTGCAGCCCTGGTGGGTGGCTGAGAGGCCGAACTGGAACTTCTATCTGTAATGGATTCCTCTGGTCTGCAAGCTGTCCAGGAGAGGGCGTAGATCTTTGCGCAGTGGGTCTGTGTCCCTGCCTTGTGGCCTGAGGGCTCTGTGTATGCATTCCATGTTGATGGGGGTAGATGGGGGTTTATCCAGGAGGTGGTTGAACAAGCCTGTTTTCGTGGGAAGAATTTGCTCAGGCTCAACCAATTCGGGGAGACCTCTTACCATCAAGTTGTGCCTTCTCCCATGATTGTTCAGATCTTCTACATGTCTCTGGAGGTCATCTGCAGGGTGTGTGTGTGTCCACAGTGTGGTGGATCCTCTTGATGGCTGGGTGCTGATGAGCAGCGGTGCGCTCCACCTCGTGTACTCTGCCTGTCAGTGTCTGTATGTCGCGGCGGAGGTCAGAAATAGCAGCAGACAGCATGTCTTTGATGTTCACTGCTATGTTGCGGAGATCGCTGGTGCTCGGTTGCTGTAGCGCTGACAGATGCCCCTCAGTGAGGGGGGAGGAAGGACCTTCAGAAATCAGGCTGGCGGTGGTGTGGCTTGGAGTAGAGGCGGGGGTTGATGAGGACGCCGCCATGTTGGTCCCCTGTGTCCAGAATATCTCTGGGATATTCTGGCTTATGCGGAAGGATTAATCCCAACAGTGAAGGATATTCAACTCATATGGTTACATCACTCAACTAGAGTTATGCCACCCATTCAGTTGTCTCTCTATTATAACACGCAGACCAAGGCTCTGATGAAGAGGAAAACTCTCGAAACACATTAGCCAACTATTCACTTCATTTTATCCCTTGTATGGGTATCATTTTATGTCAGTCCATCTAGTGACAATATTGTCGTTAGCTATTATTATTATTATTTTAATTTTGAATACGTAGTATCTACCCCTGTATTAACTCATATGTTTTTTATAATAAACTCTTTATTATGATTCATGCATTCATGCATCAGGCCACGTGCCTTTCTTTCTTCTTTTTTTCTACATAGCATATCCGACTTCCCCTAGTCGGCCTAGGCAGCGAGGTATGCATGATCACTTCACTACCAGGAAATACTACCATTTGTACTAAGGCCTTCCGTACTAGCGCAGGAGAATATCTTTTCTACTTATACCATCATTTACATATCATATTTACAAAAATCTCAAAGAGAAAGCATAAGAATAGTTCCAAACAGATGACTGCTGGTTTGGAGCCTAATCTTGTCTGGATATGTACACATCTTGCACTGGTTGGATGTTAGCAAAGTGGATTCTTAATTCTTTCTACAGTGTGCTGCACTTACATTAGCATCTTACAGAACCTTACAATTACAAATGATAGTGGGCTTAAAGGTTCACACCTACAGATTTTTGTTAGTAGCAAAACTAACAAAATATACATACAGTAATACTAATAATATGGGGACTAACTCATGGGAGCAGGACTGAAGGATAGAGGGGAAGTGGATGTCAAATTGTTCTTTAAAAGAACAAGTCCACTTTTAGGGCCTTTTCACAGCTGTCTATTTTGGTGTTTTGTGATATGTCACATGTTAATGTGCATTGTTTTAAGGCAGCTAATTTATTTCGAATGGGCATCGGACACCCCAGAAACAAACAGAAAATCATAATTTTTTTTGCAACACAACACATCACATTGCATTGCAATGCATTAGTGTGTGGTAGTGCTGCAATCTAGGCACATTGCATGTGTGCGTTAAAGTACTATTGAAAATGAATGACTCAACAATGCACAAAGCGTATAACTTAAATGACTGTGTTTTAGGGTAATGCCTGCAGTATCTTGCACTTTACCTCAGCACAACAGTGTGAACTTAGTGAGGCATGTACTAGTCTATCCTCTAGACTTCCTAACCTAAACTAACTTAAAGTGAATGTAACCCCCCAATTTTTTTTTTAATGCCCCTGTCCCTTTAAGGCATGAGATATAGCACAGTGCTTTTGCTATGTCAATTTTTCCTTTCTATGTTGTACAATACCTGGTTGATGCTACCTGTTCCTGTGTTCCCCTGTTTAAATTTACCATGTTTATCATGGCTGCTGATCCATGATAGAGTGGTCATATTACATGCCTCCGTCACCCAGCTCTCTCCTCAGCATCTCTGCATCTCCCCCCTCGTCCCCACCCTCTCTCCCTGTCATTTCCATAGTCTGTGTGTGAAGCCAATCTCCTCCCTGCTCCACCCCTCCTGCCTTCATTAAGTAATACTATTCCCTGGCAGCTACTCCTCGCCCTCCTCTATGATGCCAAAGCCAGTTCTCACAAGGTCAGAGTGAGAGTGGAATAACAGCCCCTCTCACTGGAGTTCCTCTGCTTGGGAATGAGAGCAAACTAAACCATGTGACCACACAGAAAAGCTCCTATCTAAAGGTACTTGGAGAAGATTTAGCAAAAAAAAAATAAAAAACACACTCCCATTACTATTGCTACATAAGAGAATGGATAATGGGAGTGTGTTTATGGGACTTTACAACCACTTTAAGACTCCCATAGGCTTAAATAATGCCAGGCTCTGGCAGACAGGCTGGTAAGCTAACGCTAAGGATAATTTTGGTCCAGGGGTAGTAAACAGGGGATAAAAAGACAGTTGTCATGATGTTAGTAGGGAGTTCAAGGTTAATTTATGCTACAGGGGCTATAGAGGGATGACCAACATTCTTTTTACTAGAAATGCACTTGTACTTAGATGTTTATAGAAAAACGTTCCTGTGGTATACAGGAATTTAGAGCAGTAGAGGGTAGTGTGGAGAATTAATTGATTTAAACAATTGGAGTGTGGAAAAGTGCAGACTGGTGATGGGCAAATCTGTCTGTCTGAATTTGGTTCACTAATGCCGCGTACACACGGTCGGACTTTTCGTCTACAAAAGTCCAACGGACGCTGACGGACTAAAGCTGGCTGGTAATCCGATCGTGTGTGGGCTTCTCCGGACTTTCAACGTACTTTTTTAGCCTCAAATCCGACGTACTTTAGATTTGGAACATGCTTCAAATCTTTACGTCGTAACTACGACGGACCCCGAAATCCGCTCGTCTGTGTGCTAGTCCGACGGACAAAAACCCACGCTAGGGCAGCTATTGGCTACTGGCTATGAACTTCCTTATTTTAGTCTGGTGTACGTCATCACGTACGAATGCGTCGGACTTTTGTGTGGTCGTGTGTAGGCAAGTCCGTTCGTTAGAAAGTCTGCCACAAGTCCGCCGCAAGTCTGCCGAAAGTCCGCCGGAAGTATGTCGGACAGGCTGTCTGACTTTTGTAGCTGAAAAGTCTGACCGTGTGTACGCGGCATAAGGGTTTGGTAAATCTGGTTTGAAATTTTGTGAACCCAAACTTTGCAGCAAATCCAATAATGCCCACTAGGGGGATGGGGGTGGGGGGTGGGGGTCTTGTTGTTTTTAGTGTTATGAGTCTGGGTCTGTGCACTTCCATGGGACAAAAAAAAGCAAAAACATTTTTTTTAAATACTATGCCATGGGAAATTAGGTCCATTTAGTACGGCCTTAAGCGTGACAAGCAAAAACACCAATCCTTTGCATGACATGGCTTTTAGGATGCTTTTAAGCTGTGTGTGTTATTACAGAGAAGTACAATTTTCACAGACACTGTAATCTGGCATCACATAATTTGTTTTTGTTTTTTTTTGTTTTTTTTTCCACTTCAGCGAAAATTTTTCTGAGAGACGTTGTATCAACTTTAAATATCAAAATCTATCTCCTCTCATTTTTCACATCATTGTGGATTATTTCCGTCTTATCTTTATTAATTTTCCCATCGTATATCTTTATTTAAGTACAAAAAACAGAAAAAAACTCCAAAATATGTAACTACCACTATACCTTTATTCCTTCTTAGTCCCTCTTTAGGTTATCCCCCCTTCCCCCCTCCCCTCTTTTATGTCTGGTTTACTCCTTCTTATGTTTTATATCATTTTAGCTCTGTACCTGTTGCTTCCTTCATCTTGTCTAAATATATATCCGAGGTTTTATATTTTTTCCATCCCTCCCAGAGACTATTGCGCTTATTATCTTCTCAGCAGATCCATTTTGCAATAATAATCTATTTTCTCGAACCATTCTCTAATATCTGGTTTTCCACTTTTTAGCCAATATCTTGGGATCAAACCCTTAGCGGCGTTCAGGAGACTCGGAACCATTGATCTCATATATTGTTTCCTTGATTTTTTATAGTCATGGAACAGGCAGGTCCATATGTTTTGTTCTATTTTTTCACCGGTTATTTCCCCTATGTTTTTTAGCACTTTGTGCCAGTAGTCCACTATTATTGGGCATCCCCACCATAGATGTGTCATCGTGGCTTTTTGACCACATTTTCTCCAACACAGAGGTGTCTTTTCTTGCTGGTATTTATGAGTTCTTACTGGTGTCAGGTACCATCTTGCTACCAGTTTGTAGTTCATTTCAATGGTCGTCATATCCCAGGCATTGTTGTATCCCATTTCTATCATTTTTTCCACTCTCTGGTCTTCAAGTTTTAGATTCATTTCTCTCTCCCATTGTTTTATGTACTCAGGTCTTTCTTGCCCATCCAGATCTGCTAATATTCCGTATATTCTTGATACTTCATTTTTCAATTATGTTTTGTTGAAACAGAGCTTTTCCAATGAATTAAATTTCTCTTCTTTTCTCAGTGGATGTGGTATCGTGTTTACTAAGTGTCTTAATTAACAAAAATTCCATTCACTCATCTTCCACCCGTTGATTTCTTCGAATTCTAATCGTGTTTTAATCCAGCCGTTTATAGTGATGTCTTTCAATTGTGGATTTCTTATTCCTTGACCTGCAAATATTTCCTTCCCAGGAGTAAAGAAATTCGTTCCTGTGAGTGCTAATAGCTGTGAATTGTGTCTCCATTCATTCTTCAAGTGTACTATATCCCAAATTTTAAAAACATTTTTTGTTATTTCGTGAGTTTCCGTGTCCATTGGTCTGAATTTTCGTGGTATCCATATGTTTTTGTGCAGTGTGGTTTTACTTATTGTGTTTTCCATTTCTACCCACTTTTTTCACTATTTTCGTTTGTCCACTCGAACATACGTGTCAAAACAATTGCTTTGTAGTACCTGCTTATGTCTTGGGTAGCTAGTCCTCCGTGCTCCCTTTTCCTTGTGATCTGCGTATATTTAATTCTTGTTTTTTTATTGAACCAGATATATTTTAACAATATTGTTTTGATTGTTTTGAAAAAACTCTGTGGAATCATTACTGGCAACATCTGGATTTTGTAAATTATTTTTGGGAGGACCATCATTTTAAACATATTTACTCTTCCAATCCATGAAAGTGGTTGTGTACTTAGTTTTTTTATTTCTTCTTTAACCTCATTGATCAATGGGATATAATTTGCCTGATAGATTTTTCTTGTGGTTAATTTGATTCCAAGATATTTTAATTCTTTTACCCAGGTAAATGGAAATTCTTTTTGTAGGGACTGAACTTCTTTTTTCCCCAGTCCTGTATTTAATTTCTCTGTTTTTATTGGGTTTATTTTGAAGTTGGACAGTTCTCCATATTTTTTTTATTTCTTTCAATATGTTTGGCAGTGTCACTCTTGGGTTGGTTACATACATCAAGATGTCATCCGCATATGCCGCGATCTTATGTTCTTTTTCTCCAATTCTCGTCCCTCTCACATCTTGGTTGTTACGGAGTGTCGCTAACAATGGTTCCAGTGCCAGTACATATAGTAATGGAGAGAGCGGGCAACCTCGCCGTGTTCCATTCTGCATCTCGATCAAAGGAGAGAGTCTACCATTCACCTTTACCATTGCTGTCGGGCCGTTATACAGTGCCTTGCGAAAGTATTCGGCCCCCTTGAACTTTTCAACCTTTTGCCACATTTCAGGCTTCAAACATAAAGATATAAAATTTTTATTTTTTGTGAAGAATCACCAACAAGTGGGACACAATTTTGAAGTGGAACGAAATCTATTGGATTGTTGAAACTTTTTTAACTAATAAAAAAATGAAAAGTAGGGCGTGCAAAATTATTCGGCCCCCTTGCGTTAATACTTTGTACAGCCACCTTTTGCTGCGATTACAGCTGCAAGTCGCTTGGGGTATGTCTCTATCAGTTTTGCACATCGAGAGACTGAAATTCTTGCCCATTCTTCCTTGCAAAACAGCTCGAGCTCAGTGAGGTTGGATGGAGAGCGTTTGTGAACAGCAGTTTTCAGCTCTTTCCACAGATTCTCGATTGGATTCAGGTCTGGACTTTGACTTGGCCATTCTAACAACTGGATACGTTTATTTGTGAACCATTCCTTTGTAGATTTTGCTGTATGTTTGGGATCATTGTCTTGTTGGAAGATAAATCTCCGTCCCAGTTTCAGGTCTTTTGCAGACTCCAACAGGTTTTCATTCAGAATGGTCCTGTGTTTGGCTGCATCCATCTTCCCCTCAATTTTAACCATCTTCCCTGTCCCTGCTGAAGAAAAGCAGGCCCAAACCATGATGCTGCCACCACCATGTTTGACAGTGGGGATGGTGTGTTGAGGGTGATGAGCTGTGTTGCTTTTACGCCAAACATATAGTTTTGCATTGTGGCCAAAAAGTTCGATTTTGGTTTCATCGGACCAGAGCACCTTCTTCCACATGTTTGGTGTGTCTCCCAGGTGGCTTGTGGCAAACTTTAGACAAGACTTTTTATGGATATCTTTGAGAAATGGCTTTCTTCTTGCCACTCTTCCATAAAGGGCAGATTTGTGCAGTGTACGACTGATTGTTGTCCTATGGACAGACTCTCCCACCTCAGCTGTAGTTCTCTGCAGTTCATCCAGAGTGATCATGGGCCTCTTGGCTGCATCTCTGATCAGTCTTCTCCTTGTCTGAGCTGAAAGTTTAGAGGGACAGCCAGGTCTTGGTAGATTTGCAGTGGTCTGATACTCCTTCCATTTCAAAATGATCGCTTGCACAGTGCTCCTTGGGATGTTTAAAGCTTGGAAAATCTTTTTGTATCCCAATCCGGCTTTAAACTTCTCCACAACAGTATTACGGACCTGCCTGGTGTGTTCCTTGGTCTTCATGATGCTCTCTGCGCTTTCAACAGAACCCTGAGACTATCACAGAGCAGGTGCATTTATACAGAGACTTGATTACACACAGGTGGATTCTATTTATCACCATCAGTCATTTAGGACAACATTGGATCATTCAGAGATCCTCGCTGAACTTCTGGAGTGAGTTTGCTGCACTGAAAGTAAAGGGGCCGAATAATTTTGCACGCACCACTTTTCAGTTTTTTATTTGCTAAAAAAGTTTAAAATATCCAATAGATTTCGTTCCACTTCACAATTGTGTCCCACTTGTTGGTGATTCTTCACAAAAAATAAAAATTTTATATCTTTATGTTTGAAGCCTGAAATGTGGCAAAAGGTTGAAAAGTTCAAGGGGGCCAAATACTTTTGCAAGGCACTGTATAAATTTGTTATCCACTTCATCATTTTTGTCCCTAGTCCCAGATGGCGCAATGTATCCATCATGAATCCCCAGTCTACCCTGTCAAATGCTTTTTCTGCATCTAATGACAGGAATAGAGCTGGGGACTCATTTTGCACACTCTTGTGTAGCATCAATATTGTTTTTAAACTGTTGTCCCTTCCTTCTCTCCCCAGAAATCCAGTCTGATCGGGGTTAATCCAGAGTGGGATTCATTTTTTTATTCTGGTGGCTAGGATTTTTGCGTACATTTTTGTGTCCATGTTCAACAAGGCAATAGGTCTGTAGCTTGAGCAGTTGGTTCTGTCCTTCCCTTCCTTGGCCAATATTGTAATATGGGCTAGTAGCGATTCTCTTCTTATTTCTTCTTCTTTGCCTATATTGTTCAGGTATTCTTGTAACTTAGGGATCAGTTGTTCTTGGAATTTTTTATAATACTTGACCGTGAACCCGTCTGGTCCTGGGCTTTTTCCTACGGGAGTTTCCTTTAATGCCAGTTTTATCTCTTCTTGCGTTATTTTTTTTTCCAGCTCTTTTAAATGCTCAAGTTTTGTTTTTGGTAAATTTGCTTTCTTTAAGTATTCTTGTATCTTCTTTATCTTATATCTTCCTCTAACTGTGTTTCCTGTCTTTTTATCACATATAGTGAGCTGAAATATTTTTGGAATGTTAGTGCAATATCTGTTGTCTTGTTTACTACTTCTCCTTTCTCATTTTTGATCTTCTCAATGAAGTTTAGCGACTTTTTTCTCATTTCCTGCTTTTTTCCCGCCCCAATAGCTGTTAATTTGCCCCTAATGACCGTTCAACGAATGACCAGATCGTTGCTTTTGATACCTCTGGGGTGTCATTTCCTTAAAATATCTTTTAATCTCTTCTATTATAATTTTTTTCCATCTCATTATCTTCAATTACATCTTCGTTGATTCTCCATGGTCCTTTCTCGGGAGCTTCTCCTTGCATTTTGATTTTCAGCATTACTGGGCTGTGGTCCGAGGCTGTTATTATTCCTATTTTCGTTTCTACTATTTCTTCCAAGTTTCTATGTTCAACCATAATGTAATCCAACCTGGAATAAATTCTATGTACAGTTGAGTAAAAAGTGTAGTCTTTTGTACTTGGATGTTGAATTCGCCAAGGATCTATTAGTTGATATTCATGTAATTTTCTCTTTAGTTTCTTTAGTTGTCTTATTTCTCTGTGTATCACATAATTTGGATGTGTAATGGATTTTTTTACTTTTAAAAATTTGGGTTGGCTTAATTACAGCAGTGACACCCGTATCCTATTCTTTTCAATTTGAAAAAAAAAGGTTTTTTTAGTTTTAGCTATGGCACGTAAAATTTCATCAAGAAGTAATAATAATAGAATGAGGTGGCCACAACAGATCTAAAATCTGTAGAGATGTTTTCTTTTAAAAAATCTAAAGCAATTTCTTAACCACTTGCCTAATTGCCACTAATTTTTTCACACAAATAGAGCTTCCTTTTGGTGATATTTAATCACTACTGGGTTTTTTATTTTTTGCTAAAGAAAGTTTGTTATAAAATTTTGCAAACAGATAATTTTTCTCCTTCACTGATGTGTGCTGATGAGGCTGAACTGATGGGCACTGATAGGCACTGATGAGGCAGCACTGATAGTTGGCACTAATGGGCTCTGATAGGCAGCATTGGTGGGCACTGAGAGGTACCACTGATGGGCACTGATAGGTGGCACTGATAGGCACTGGTAGGCAGCACTGACAGGTGTCACTGATGGTGAGGCACTGATTGGCACTGATTGACATCACTGATGGACACTGATAGGTGGCACTGATGGGCACTGATTCGTGGCACTGGTGGGCACTGGTAGATGGCACTGGTGGGCATTGACAGGTGGCACTGGTGGGCACCGATAGGCACTGATTTGCTGCACTGGTGGGCACTGAGGCAGGGACCAATGCCCTGTAACAGAAGCCGGTTACTGGCTTTCTGCTTTTCTCCTCGCGCTGATCGTGAGGGAAAAAAAGCTGATAACCAGCTTGTTTACTTCAGTGATAAGCTGTCATTGGCTGACAGCTGATCACGTTGTAAAGGGCCCGCTGTGATTGGCCCTTAACCCTGTTCTGTGATAAGCCAAGTCAGAAGAACTCAGCAGTCTCAGAGCATGCCACCCTTCCGGCACTGGAAGCACACGCTGTAGCCGTCATTCAGGTAAAGCGTGGGCGGAAAGTGGTTAAACAAAAGCCTGTGACACAACAGTTTAACAGTATAATTTTAATTTTTTAATTCATTTTTTTACAATACTGCACTACATTGTATTGAGTTAAATAAAATGTCTAAATATCGAGCACAAAAACACTTCAAAACCACAACCCCACATTCCCTGCTCCCTTACATCCCTATATTCTCAATTTCCCCCAAATATTAAAAAAATACTTTTGGTAAAACCCAGCCAGCAGCAGGATAGTATGACAGCACTTGTATCTGTGACAAAGAGAGAAAGACAAGGAAATGTATGTTGTAGTAAAAATTTGAGTGAATTATATGAGAGACAATAGTCTCAAAAAACAGTGCCTGGACAATGTGTAAGTTTGGTTAGGCTGCAATATAAGAAAGAGAGAGAAGGCACATTTTATCCTAAAATAGAAAACAGAGTGTATTATTTAAATGATAATAGACACATATATTTTTAAGTGGCAGGATAGAAGCAGAGCACCAGAATAAGTTTTAAACTTTGAGTCATGATGCAGGAATCTCCCCGAGGAAGCCATGTGCCATGTGGCGTAACGCGTAGGGAAGTGGCATACTGACATCATGACGCTTGTTGTCCAGAGGAGAGTAAGCAAACATTTATCGCTGAGCTGTTACAGTGTCATGGTTACAAGTAATTTTATGCAATTGCAAGTGTGATTTGTTAAAACCACCAATCACATGTAAGTATTTTTAAGGAGTGTAAAAAAAACTTTTATATTTAACAATATAAGCTCTATTGTTGGCGATTTCTTCCTTTTCCATATGGCTACACATAACATGATGTGAGGGAACTCATGCAAAAGCAATAAGGAAGAAGAAGGAGAGCCTGAGAGATCCATCTTTTAGCCCTGGAAGGACTAAAAGCATTTTTGACCTCACTTAGGTCACACGCTATCAGATGAGAGCACATCTGATGGTGGGGGAGCATGATTGAAATTAAATATTAGCACTGCATGGGGACATATAAAAGGAAGGATTTTGCATGAAGCGTAATCATTATTTTTTGTAAAATCTTTGTTTCAAATCTTAGTTTTTGCCATTCTTATTTTTATTTTATTTTTATTTTTTGGAATATATTTGGATTAAACTGGATTGTTGACTTTATTTCGGGATTGCACTACTCTGTATAGTATAATATTTACTATTTTGTGGCATGAAAAAGGATGTTTGAAGTTTAACCATGTCCCAATAATATGATTGCATAAATTACAGGGTATTTGTATTAAATTTGTATCACATTATTACATATATTTGGTTAGAAAGGATAGCGCGGCACAATTTCTGCTTTTTTTTACAATGTAGGACATACCTTAAAGCTAGGGATGAGCTTCGAGTTCGAGTCGAACTCATGTTCGACTCGAACATTGGCTGTTCGCAAGTTCGCCGAACAGCGAACAATTTGGGGTGTTCGCGGCAAATTCGAATGCCACGGAACACCCTTTAAAAGTCTATGGGAGAAATCAAAAGTGCTAATTTTAAAGGCTAATATGCAAGTTATTGTCATAAAAAGTGTTTGGGGACCTGGGTCCTGCCCCAGGGGACATGGATCAATGCAAAAAAAAGTTTTAAAAACGGCCGTTTTTTCAGGAGCAGTGATTTTAATAATGCTTAAAGTCAAACAATAAAAGTGTAATATCCCTTTAAATTTTGTAGCTGGGGGTTGTCTATAGTATGCCTGTAAAGGGGCGCATGTTTCCTGTGTTTAGAACAGTCTGACAGTAAAATGACATTTTGAAGGAAAAAACTAATTTAAAACTACCCGCGGCTATTGCATTGCCGACAATACACATAGAAGTTCATTGATAAAAACGGCATGGGAGTTCCCCAAAGGGGAATCCCGAACCAAAATTAAAAAAAAAAAAAATGACGTGGGAGTCCCCCTAAATTCCATACCAGGCCCTTCAGGTTTGATATGGATATTAAGGGGAACCCTGGCCAAAAAAAACAAAAAAACAGTGTGGGGTCCCCCCAAAAATCCATACCAGACCCTTATCCGAGCACGCAACCTGGCAGGCCGCAGGAAAAGGGGGGGACGAGAGTGCGCCCCCCCTCCTGAACTGTACCAGGCCACATGCCCTCAACATTGGGAGGGTGCTTTGGGGTAGCCCCCCAAAACACCTTGTCCCCATGTTGATGAGGACAAGGGCCTCATCCCCACAACCCTGGCCGGTGGTTGTGGGGGTCTGCGGGCGGGGGGCTTATCGGAATCTGGAAGCCCCCTTTAACAAGGGGACCCCCAGATCCCAGCCCCCCCCTGTGTGAAATGGTAAGGGGGTACTTACCCCTACCATTTCACTAAAAAACTGTCAAAAATGTTAAAAATGACAAGAGACAGTTTTGACTATTCCTTTATTTAAATGCTTCTTCTTTCTTCTATCTGCCTTAATCTTCTGGTTCTTCTGGTTCTTCTGGCTCTTCTGGCTCTTCCTCCGGCGTTCTCGTCCAGCATCTCCTCCGCGGCGTCTTCTATCTTCTTCTCCTCGGGCCGCTCCGCACCCATGGCATGGGGGAGGCTCCCGCTCTTCTCTTCTTCTTTTCTTCTCTTCTTCTCTTCTTCCTTCTTCTCTTCTTCATTTTCTTCTCCGGGCCGCTCCGCACCCATGCTGGCATGGAGGGAGGCTCCCGCTGTGTGACGGCGCTCCTCGTCTGACAGTTCTTAAATAACGGGGGGCGGGGCCACCCAGTGACCCCACCCCCCTCTGACGCACGGGACATGACGGGACTTCCCTGTGGCATTCCCCGTGACGTCACAGAGAAGTCCCGTCAAGTCACCGTGCATCAGAGGGTGGCCCCGCCCCCCGTTATTTAAGAACTGTCAGACGAGGAGTGCCGTCACACAGCGGGAGCCTCCCTCCATGCCAGCATGGGTGCAGAGCAGCCCGGAGAAGAAAATGAAGAAGAGAAGAAGAGAAGAAGAGAAGAAGAGAAGAGCGGGAGCCTCCCCCCCATGCCATGGGTGCGGAGCGGCCCGAGGAGAAGAAGATAGAAGACGCCGCAGAGGAGATGCTGGACGAGAACACCGGAAGAAGAACCAGAAGAGCCAGAAGAAGAAGAAGATGAAGGAAGATAGAATAAAGAAGAAGCATTTAAATAAAGGAATTGTCAAAAACTGTCTCTTGTCATTTTTAACATTTTTGACAGTTTTTTAGTGAAATGGTAGGGGTAAGTACCCCCTTACCATTTCACACAGGGGGGCCGGGATCTGGGGGTCCCCTTGTTAAAGGGGGCTTCCAGATTCCGATAAGCCCCCCGCCCGCAGACCCCCACAACCACCGGCCAGGGTTGTGGGGATGAGGCCCTTGTCCTCATCAACATGGGGACAAGGTGTTTTGGGGGGCTACCCCAAAGCACCCTCCCAATGTTGAGGGCATGTGGCCTGGTATGGTTCAGGAGGGGGGGGCGCACTCCCATCCCCCCCTCTTTTCCTACGGCCTGCCAGGTTGAATGCTCGGATAAGAGTCTGGTATGGATTTTTGGGGGACCCCATGCCGTTTTATTTTTTTTTTTGTGCGGGGTTCCCCTTAAAATCCATACCAGACCTGTAGGGTCTGGTATGGAATTTAGGGGGAACCCCACGTCATTTTTTTTTTAAATTTTGGTCGGGGTTCCCCTTAATATCCATACCAGACCTGAAGGGCCTGGTATGGAATTTAGGGGGACTCCCACGTCATTTTTTTTTTTTAAATTTTGGTTCGGGGTTCCCCTTTGGGGAATTCCCATGCCGTTTTTATCAATGAACTTCTATGTGTATTGTCGGCAATGCAATAACCGCGGGTAGTTTTAAATGAGTTTTTTCCTTCAAAATGTCATTTTGCTGTCAGACTGTTCTAAACACAGGAAACATGCGCCCCTTTACAGGCATACTATAGACACCCCCCAGCTACGAAATATAAAGGGATATTACACTTTAATTGTTTGACTTTAAGCATTATTAAAATCACTGCTCCTGAAAAAACGGCCGTTTTTAAAACTTTTTTTTGCATTGATCCATGTCCCCTGGGGCAGGACCCAGGTCCCCAAACACTTTTCATGACAATAACTTGCATATTATCCTTTAAAATTAGCACTTTTGATTATTGATGTTCGTGTCCCATAGACTTTAATTGTGTTCGCGTGTTCGAACAAACTTTTTTCCTGTTCACATGTTCTGGTGCGAACCGAACAGGGGGTGTTTGGCTCATCCCTACTTAAAGCAAACATTACACATTTTACAGATGAGGATGAGCTGTGGAAACATTGTGTTTGATTTACTAAAACTACAGAGTGGCAAATCTGGTGCAGGTGTGCATGGTAGCCAATCAGCGTGTAACTTCAATTTGTTCAATTAAGCTTTTACCAAAAAATCCTGAAAGCTGATTGGTTTCTATGCATAACTGTACCAGATTTTGCACCTTCCAGTATTAGTAAATCAACCCTATTATGTGGCACTTTTATGGTGCCTGAGCACTGTAATAGGCTACAGACTTTGAATCACAATGCAGGATTTACTCTGCAGCAAATATGAGAAAATGTTGTAGTTGATATTGAGCTGTTGAAACTTTGTGTAGCACCTTTACAGTGAATAGAAATAAAAATTATATATCTGCGCTAAGTGATAGATGAATTAAACGATGTGAAAAATGTGTCAATTAATGACCTGCAGCTAAGCATTATAACCCAGATACAAGGCACAAAAAAAATGCAAAAAAGTGCAGGGCTAGGTTTAAGCACAAGATGATCCTGTGCATAAAAACATATATGAAAGTAAATATAACACTGAATTATTAAAGTGCAATATGACCATAGACATTAAATGGCATAAATTCAAATAAAGTACAACTATACAGTGCACATATGATGAATTGTATTATACGCAACCAAAATATTTCGTTTTAGTTAAAGATCTTTTTTATATTATCCTGCTGTTCACATCATTGGGATTTGAGTGGATATCCATGAATCCTTCTGGAGAGGGATGCTGAAGTCTTCCATTGGTGAATCTTGGATTTCACTAAAAATGCTGTTTGACCCCCCCTGAATAAGAGAGGTCGCAGGCTTTCTGGTAAGTCCTTTATCTTAATGAGGTGACGGGAAATACGGTGATGAGCACTCAATCTATGTTATATGCTGCACTGTGAAGTCACATATTGGATATCATGCAGGATTTAAAAAAAATTGCAGCTGAGGTTAAGCTTTGGAGACATTATTTGGCACATTTACAAGTGTGAGTACTGCAGCATTGTTACTGAGTGCCCAGTACGTATGTACATAATCATTATGATTGGCACACTGTGAGTACTCAAGCTTTGTGATTGGGACACTGTGAGTACTAAGGTATTGTAACTGGGACACTGGAAACTCTGAAGCTTTGGGAGAGGGGCACTGAGAAGTATTGACACATTGTGATTGGGGCACTGAGAGTACTGAAGCATTGTTATTAAGGCATTGTAAATACTGAAGCATTGTGACCTGAACCCTGTGAGTACAGACACATTGGGAGTACAGTTAGTACTGTGGCACGTGATTGGGGCACCGTGAAAGCTGAAAACACACACAAAATCAGAGGAAGATAGAGCATTCTAGTATCCTAAAAAGTTATTTCAGGGACTTGGGTGCCATATTAAAGAAAAGGACCTTTAAGTCAGAGTTCTCGGAAATACTGCCTGTACCTTGAGCCACACCAGAGAGGCAGCGGGAGCTTAGAAAGATTAATGAGTGGCTGAGGAACTGATGTAGGAAGGAGGGTTCTGAGTTCATGAAGAACTGGGCTGACTTTTCGGTCAGTTACTGGCTCTACAGCAGGGACAGACTGCACCTAAATAGGGGGGGGGGTGCAGCTCTGTTGGGGGAGAAGATGGCGGAACTTGGAGGATCTTTGAAACCAGGTGCTAATAGTGGCTATAGGGGGGTTGTTTTTGATCAGAGAAAGCTATAGCTGGCAGTGAGCGAAGGTCGGAGGGTGCTACAGGAGGCAACACTGATAGCATAACTGGGGCATCTAAAACCAAGGTCTGTAATGATAAAATAATATGCCCTCATACAAAATGAAAAGGCATGTTCACAAATGTTAGAAACTTGGTTAATAAAATGAAAGAACTGGAACTGCTAATACATAAGGAGGATTTTGACTTTGTGGGAGTATCAGAAATATAGTCTGACAGCTCACGTGACTGGCTTGCAACTGTCCAACGGTACTCCTTGTATCAGAGGGATAGGGTATGCAGAAAAGGAGGTGGGGTGTGCCTGTATGTCAAGAATGATCTGATAGTAAATACGAGGGATGGCATTAATAACAGGGCAAGGGAGGAGGTAACATTTTTGTGACTGAAGCTTCTGAGGATGAAACAAAAGGGAAATTAATAGTGGGCGTATGTTACAAGCCTCCCCAAACTGAAGGGTGAAGAGCAAACAATCTCCTCTCACAGTTAGAAATGGTGGCAAAGCTGGGCAATATTATTAACATGGGGACTTCAATTATCCAGATATTGACTGGGCAGAGGGAACTGCTCATACAACTAGGGCTCATCATTTCCTAAATGTCTTGCAGGACAATTTCATGTGTCAATTGGTGGACACCCTAACTAGAAATAATGCTCTGCTAGACCTACTAATTACAAACAACACAGAAATGATCACAGATGTGGAAATGAGGGATAACTGAGGGAACAGTGATCACAGAATAATACATTCAACACAAATCATAGGAAAATGAAACACAAGGGTAGTACAAGAACACTAAATTTCAAAAGGGACAACTTTGTAAACCACACTCCATACTACAGGTCATTAAATGTGATCAAATTGTAGAAAGAAAAAACCAGGAAAAATTGGAGTGATGGTTGCAGGCATCGAGCAGTTGAGGATGGAGCTTGGGGATCACGCACAGAGGCAGAGTAGCGGATTTCTGATCTAGAGGATTAGCTACATCAGACCCAGCTGACATTCAATCAATCTACAAACACTCAGCAGTACCTTCTGAACAAAGTGGAGGATTTAGAAAAATGTTTTCCGGGGAAACAATCTTCACATCAACAGTTTCCCTGAAACATACAATACAGGCTTTCTTACGGACCTGTGTCCCATCCACATCCCAGAAGCTCTAGGTCTTCATGAGAAGTGTGTGGTCAAGTGGGCTCATTGGTTGGGTGCTCTGTCAAAATGAGTGCAAGTCTCCTAGACTAATCATTGTTCAGTTTCTGAACTATGCGAACGGGTCAGCTATTCTGCAGTCCTTTCACAATATGCGCTCTCTCCAAATTGATAGGCACAAACTCTTGATCTTCGCAGACTACTCGCCAAAGGTCTCCTGCAGATGTAAGTCCTTTCAACCAATCTGTTCCGCTCTCCACCAAAGGGGCATCAAATTTACCCTTGCATACCCAGGCATTCTGCATTTCCACCCCCCGAATAGTGACTCATTATCTTTCCAGACTCTGGAGGAAGTGGATCGATATTTACATTCACTGCAGATGACTCATCAAGATGCTCTCACTAAGAACCAACCCCTTATTACTGGGCCTAGAGAACAGCATAGTCCTCAAAAGGATCATCCTAAAAGGCCTTCATACTCCAATCTATCTGGTTCATCCAGACCTCCTTAAATGCCTTTACTATGGGACACATAGATATTCCTTCTAATCATTATGCTTACTTTTTATTTTTTGATGGATATGATCAGTTGCTTATTTTATTACCATGTATTGTTTATTTCTTACCATGCTGTCTCCCCTTCTATGTTGTTGCTGAATGATTACAGCCACCCTACAGTCTGGCCAAGGCTTTATATATTTTTGGGAGTGTCTCTTTGCTATTACCCTCAGAATGGCTGTTCATAACTGTTCACTCTTATCAGCACTGCCGCTGCCCCTGGCTCCTTCCATATCTATACTAAGCCCCTTGGTTACGCTACTCATGGTGGTTGAAGGTAAAGTCACTTTGTTGCTAATTTTTGTGCTTTTGGTTGCTGTTATTCTGTTTGTTTTTTATTTGAGCTTGACCTATTTTGCCTATGGAACTTCTCTTTGCTACTTCCCCTTACCTTGCTAGAACCATATACCAACTGTCATAGGGGTTACCTTTTTATTCCCCAGTTCCCCTGGACGATGCTATTTTTTGCCTCTACTTCATGCCCTCTCAATGCCTTATGGGTTTAGACTCTCTTTACATCATCCCCTCTATGACCAACCCCCATAATATGAAACTCATATCCTGGAAAGTTAAAGGGCTCCGGGCCCCTTCTAAACAGATGAAAGTCCTTCGAAACGCCTCTGGGTTTATAAAGCTTTACTTGAAGAGACACATCTTATGGACAACGATCTCCAGTGATTACAAAAACTTTGGGTGGGCAAAGCTGGCGGCACCATGTTATTGCACTAGCAATTAGACATGTGCATTCGTTTACGTCCGAATGCATTTTCGTCCGAATTTCAGGTATTTTCGTTATGGTTTTAACAAACGATAACGAAAGTGCAGAATCCGAAAAACGAAAGATCAGACATAAACAAATGCTTTATTTTCATTTTCGTTGCTACAACAGTTTGATATAGATAGGAGATTCGACATGATGATGACAATAACAATCTGCGTCCATCAAACCTGTGGTTGAATGTGCCTAACCTTAACTCTGTTAGTCCAAGATTATTCTACATAGAGAGAAAAGATTCGACATAGAGAGAAAAGATTCGACGTAGGGGAGAAAAGATTCGACATAGGGGAGAAAAGATAAATAAAAATAATGATGATGATGAATGTTATTGGCTGATTGTAACCAAAGAGGAGGAGCAGTAAAATAGCTAGAACTAAGTACACACATACTTTGGCGTATGGTGTCTGTTGAAAGTTCTAAGAAGATTCGACGGAGCAAGTAAACTATACGGCGTCGTACAGTTTAGCTGCTCCGTCGAATCTTCTTTGAACATTCGACAGACACCATAAGCCTTCAATGACGGATTCAACCTCAATTTGGATTTTCGGACGAATGCAATTATTAACGAAAAACGAAATAAATAAAATAGAATTTCGGGAGTAACTAAATAAATTTATTTTTCGGACGAAAACTAAATTCCGAAATGAAATATTTCAGTGTGCACATGTCTACTAGCAATTATCCCAAGCCCTAATATGTGCGAAAGCAGACAAGGCTGGCTGAAAACGAACCATTCATATGAAACTTGGCTCTCTTGACCTCATTGTAATGAATGTATATGCCCCTAACTCCCAAAGCCACTTATTCTTCACAGAGTTATCTGCATGGTTATTGCAGACCTCTACACCCCTACATATAGTGGGCGGGGACTTCAATATGGTCATGAATCTGCAGAAAGACAAATCTACACCCAGCCTCTCCACAGCAAAGCCCTCTCTCGAGTCCTTACCTCCTTCCACTCCACTATACCATATGACCTCTACTTTCCGGAATACAGGTTTCTGGTGTATTCCACACCCCATCGACAGGTAATTTACTTTTTATTTACCACCCTATGACTCTTTTCCTAGATTAGATTATTTTTTTGGGACTGCCTTCACCTTGCCTTTCGTAACTGAAACCGTGATCCATCCTATTTATTTATTTAATTTATTTCAGGTACTTATATAGCGCCGCCAATTTACGCAGTGCTTTACATATACATTGTACATTCACATCAGTCCCAGCCCTCAAGGAGCTTACAACCTAAGTTCCCTACCACCATTCATACATACTAGGGCTATTTAGACAGGATCTGATTTTACCCATCTCAGGCCACAGTCTTGTCTCCTACTTGCCGACTTGCAACCAACAGGCAATGCTTGTTTTTGGTGGTTCCCCTTTTATATCATGAATATTGCAGATTTTGCTCATGCTATTCATTGTGCCTGGAGCGAATTTGAACTCACCAATCGGGATTATGTTGCTAACTGTCAGAAACCATGAATCAGACTGAGATAGAAGTACAGTTAAAACACACTTGTTTAATAATAATAGAAAAAAGGTAAACAGAGTAACGTAGTCAAAACATAGCCAGGGTTCAAGAACCAGAACAGATAGTCAGACAAGCAAAAACACCAGGGTGCCAGAGAGGAGCATAGTAGAATAGCAAGGAGGATCTGGACCCAGAAGGAATGTCAGCCAAGCAAGTCTGGAACACAGGAGAGCGTCTCTAGAGATGTGACCAAGGCGAAGGCAGAGATCATCTGGACTGGACGGCTTAAGTAGGCAGGACTGACGAGTAGGATATCATCAACAAGTGAGTAACTGTGGAGAGATAAGAGCTGGCACTTAGCCGACAGCTGAGTGGCCAGCTTTGAGAAGGAAGGGCTGAGCCCAGCCCTGACAGTACCCCCTCCCCAATGACCCCTCCCCCTCGGAGGACCACCAGTCTTGAGGGGAAAACATCTATGGAAATCACAGAGGAGGACAGGGGCATGTATCTCCGAGGATGAGACCCAAAAGCGTTCCTCCGGACCGTACCTTTTCCAATGCACCAGGTACTGTATGTGCCCACAGAACCTACGGGAGTCAACAATGGACTGTACTTCATACTACTCATGGTTTTCAACCTGTACAGGGTAAGGACAAGGAACCGAGGTGGTAAAGCGGTTGCAGACCAAAGGTTTTAATAAGGAGACATGAAATACATTTGAGATACGCATATTAGAAGGAAGGTCTAATGCCACTGGGTTAATCCTGTGAAGAATACGGAAAGGCCCAGTAAACCGAGGTATGAACTTCAGAGAGGGAACACGAACTCGGAAGTTGCAAGATGACAGCCAGACCCTGTCCCCAACCTGGTAGGAAGGCCTAGGCAGATGTCTGTGGTCAGCATGGAGTCTGTACCTATCATTAGCATGTATAAAAGCCTCCTGCACTTGTGCCCAAGTGAAATGAAGACCACGGAGATGCTCCTCTAACGCAGGAATACTCTGCATAACAAATGAGTCAGCCAACATGGAAGGTTAGAAACCATAGTTCACCATAAACGGGGACAATCAGGAAGTAGAATTCGAGGCACTATTGTGAGCAAACTCCGCCCATGGTAAGAGGTCTGACCAGTTGTTATGATGGTCAGAAATATAGCAACGTAGGAATTTCTCCAAGGACTGATTGGCTTGTTCTGTGGCCCCATTAGACTGCGGGTGATACGCAGAGGAGAAAGCAAGCTGAATTCCCAACTGTGCACAAAAGGCTCACCAGAACCGGGACACAAACTGACTGTCCGAGACAATCACCTTGGGTAGCCCATGTAAGCGAAAGATCTCCCAAGCAAAAATAGAAGCCAGTTCTCTAGAAGTGGGCAACTTCTTAAGTGGAATACAATGGGACATTTGTGAGAACCGGTCACTCACCATAAGGATAACTGCGTTGCCCTGGGAGTTGGGTAACTCCACAATGAAATCCATAGACTGGTGGGTCCAGGGCCTGTCTCCATTGGGTATGGGTTGTAGGAGGCCAACTGGAAGGTATTGTGAAGTCTTACTCTGAGCACACACAGAACAGGCAGCTATGAAGGCAGTTACATGTTACATCAGCACATAGACTAGGCCACCAGAATTGTTGGGAAATGGCCCAAAAGAGTTGATTATTCCCAGGGTGGCCAGCAGCCTTTGGAGAATGGTAAGTCTGGAGCACGGCAGTATGGAGACTCTCTGGGATAAAGCAGCGGTCACAAGGTTTCTCAGGAGGAGCATGGACCTGAGCAGCAAGAATTTTGTCACCCAAAGGAGAAGTGAGGCTGGTGTGAACCATAGCCAGAATACGTTCAGGAGGAATCACAGAAACCTGAACCGACTCCATCTTGGAAGTGGAGGAAAACTGTCATGACAAAGCGTCAGCCCTTACATTCTTAGTATCGGGTAAGAATGAGGCAATGTAATTGAAACTAGACAAGAAAAGAGCCCATCACGCCCTTCTGGGAAAAAGGTGTTTAGCCTCAGACAAGAATGTGAGATTCTTATGGTCAGTAGGAATGAGAACTGGAACAGTGGTACCATAGATGTGCACAGCCTGTTGCATTAGGGTGTGCACCTCAAACACACACGTGTGTGTATGTGTGTGTGTATATATATACATATACATATACATGTCCTGCCCCAACCTAGCCACTTTCATCTACAACAGCTCACTGTCTTCCTCCCTAGACAAGCTTGCCCCCCTCACTACACGCAGAATTAGGCCCCGACTGCTACAACCCTGGCAAACAGATGACACCAGAAGTCTCCGAAAACGTAGCCGCGCTCTCGAGCACCTTGTGGCATAAGACTAAGCCCCAGAAATTTGCCCTGGGAGGAGGGAGGGAGGAGCCTGGTAATGGCTCTGTGCACGGCGTGAGG
Source organism: Lithobates septentrionalis (assembly GCA_037952835.1). Taxonomy (NCBI): domain Eukaryota; kingdom Metazoa; phylum Chordata; class Amphibia; order Anura; family Ranidae; genus Lithobates; species Lithobates septentrionalis. Next base: position 4,148,796 of record JBBDGP010000969.1, on the reverse strand, counting down.
ATCCTGAGAACCCTCTCCCTGCAGCTGAGAGGAATGATCGGCCTGATGAGAAGGTGTAGGTAGCTTCCCTCCCCGCCCCCCCTGCTCATCACTCACTGAGCTGTCTTGTGGTGTAAGCCAGAGGAAGTTTGTACCTGCGTCTGACTGCAACAAGCTGCAGTGAGCGTCCCTTTTTGTCCCAACTTCAACAACAACTAAAAGATAAGTACCGTATTTTTTTTTTTTTTTGGCTTTTTTTCTATTGCAATTGTCTTGAAGTGAAAAGGCAAAGGAAAAGTAATAGAACAAAAGAAAGGGAAAGGGAAAGAACATATTGAAATAAAATGAAATAAAATGGAATAAAAAGCGAAAGTAAATGAAAGTAAATGAAGGCGAAAGAGCTGAAAAAGTAGAATCAAGTGAGCTAAGAAAAACAATAAAAACAGGGGGGGGGGGGAACAGGGGAGAAGGAGAAGGTGAATGAGAGACAAGCCAACGGAAGAGTTGTCTCCCAGCCCCCACCTGCTTGCTGCTGCTGCTGCTGCAGTAGCTCCCTTTCTTGTGATCTTTTTTTTTTTTTTGGTCTTTTTTTGTTTTTGTTTTTTGCAAATGGTATTAACTATAGGCTCGATAGTATAAACTATAGAATAAGAAGAAATTTCATAGTAACAAAATGTGGAACATATAAGCTCATACTGGAACTATACTGCTGAATATATAAATCATCTTGCTGAATACTTGAATTAGATTGCATTATACCGCTAAAACATTTGAATTATTTTTATGAGCACCTGGGCCCTCATGCACATGGGCTGTTGGGAGAACGTTGTGAAAACGCTGTGTCTTTGCAGTGACTTTTTTTTTTTTTAAACTTTTTTCAGCGTTTTTGCAATAGCGTCTTTGAGCGTTTTTTTTTTTTTTTTTCTCCTCTTTTGGCTCTTTTCTATTGCAATTGTCTTGACGTGAACAAGCAGGGGAAAAGGCGAAAGAGCTGAAAAAGTAGAATCAAGTGAGCCAAGAAAAACAATAAAAACAGGGGGGGGGGACAGGGGAGAAGAGAAGGAGAAGGTGAAAGAAAGACAAGCCAACGGAAGAGTTGTCTCCCAGCCCCCACCTGCCTGCTGCTGCTGCTGCTGCTGCAGTATCTCCCTTTCTTGTGAATTTTTTTTTTTTTTCTCTCTTTTTTTTTTTTTTTGCAAATGGTACTAATTATAGGCTTGATAGTACAAACTATAGAATAAGAAGAAATTTCATAGTAACAAAAATGTGGAACATATAAGCTTATACTGGAACTATACTGCTGAATATATAAATCATCTTGCTGAATACTTGAATTAGATTGCATTATATCACTAAAACATTTGAATTATTTTGCTGAGCACCTGGGCCCCCATGCACACGGGCTGCTGGAAAAGCGCTGTGAAGACGCTGGTGTCTTTGCAGTGACTTTTTTTTTTTTTTTTTTTTAACTTTTTCCAGCTTTTTTCAGCATTTTTGCAATAGCGTTTTTGAGCGCTTTTTTTTTTTTTTTTTCAGCTTAAGCCACCTCTCAGAACCCAGAATGGAGCCAGAAATGGGAGAGGAAGACAGAGGAAAGGAGGAAGGACAACAAGAGCCACAGTTGCCAACAAAACAGGATATGGAAAAAATGTTCGCGGCACTAGAGAATTCCCTAAAAGCAGAGATGTCAACATTCCATAAAGATATGGGATATATGTTAAACAGAGTGGAAGAAGTAGAGATCAAAGTAGACCTATATCAAAAAAACATAAAGGAACTAGAAGACAAAATAAAGAAATTAAAACGGGAACAACAGGAACAATCATATAAAATAGAAGAGCAAGAAAATAGAGATAAAAAGAAAAACTTGAGAATACGTGGGTTACCGGAAACAGAACAAGCAGAAAATCTAATAGAAAAAATGAACAATCTCTTCAACCAAATCTTGGGAAAGGAAACAACTAACACAATAGGAATAGAAAGTGTCTTTCGAGTAAAAAAACCTCAAAGGTTCGCAAGGGAAACACCTAGAGATGTAATCGTACGCTTTGAAAAATGGGAAGAAAAAAAACATATCTGGATAAACCTAAAGAGGAAAACACAAATAGAGTTTGCGCGAAGTAAATTACAAATATTTCAAGACTTATCTCAAGAAACGTTGAAAAGATGACGGATACTAAAGCCATTATTAGAAATCCTCCGGGAGCAAGAAATTCAATACAACTGGGGTTTTCCAGCATGTCTAATAGCAAGGAAAAACGGAATAAGTGCGAGGCTAAGACATGTGGAGGAGATTCCGGACTTTTGCAACAAACTAGAAATCCCTTCCCCAGAACTGGAAAAATACGCAAATAGTCAGGAGCGAATAACGGCAAGAGATGACCTACAGTGGCAAGTAAATTCAAGGATCAGACATCAAGATGTGGACTCTCGAGGAAATTAATATCTGAGAAAATACCACACAACGGTGCAAGGGGCCTTAGAGTGGAAAGGGGGGGGGGCTGGGGTTGATGGGATGGGAAAAAAGGAAAGTGAAAGGATTGGTAAAACACAACAAAAACGCAGGGAGAGGGAGACAGGGACCCACGGAGGGGGTCGCCCTATTAGTGCTTAGGCAGGGGGGGGATAGGGTGTCTTACAGAGCTCCGCCTCACAATAAATAGAGCAGAGGGGGCAGAGCGTGCCCCACAAAACAAAGTAAAACGCTCTCAGCTCTAGAGAATATGGGGGTAAAAAACCCATATCAGAAAAAAGGGAGGGGGAGGGTGGGAGGAGGGAGGGGAGGGGGAGGGAGGGTGGGGAGGGAGAGGTCTGAGTCACATGAGTGGTTACATAGGCACACCTATTCTGAGACAAGAGATGAGGAGACCCCGTGCGTCCGCTGGGTGTCCCCTCCATCCGGTCTCCTAGGGGGACCGCGTGGGGGGGGGCCGGAGGACGGGCGGGGAAGAAAAGGCACAAGAATGGAAAACGTAAACAGCATAAAAATAATCTCTTACAATGTCCGAGGACTAAATTCCCCAGGGAAGAGAAACATCATCCTCCGAGAACTAGAAAAAAGTAAAGCAGAAATAATTTTCCTACAGGAGACGCATATAACCCAAAACTCAAGTGCCAAAATGTATTCAAGAAACATACCAACATGGTATCAAGGAGACTCGCCAATAAGAAGGGCCAAAGGAGTAGCCATCGGTATAGGGAAAAATGTACGTTTTCTAATAGATCAAAATTAAAAAAAAAAAAAAAAAAAAAGACTAAGCCCCAGGAAGACTTCACACAATATAAATCTGCCCTCCTAAAATACTACTCCTGCCTTCACACTGCCAAACAGACCTACTTTATCACACTCATTAACACCTTCTCATCCAGTCCATGTCAACTCTTCTCTACCTTCAACACTCTACTCTGTCCTCCACTGCCTCCACCCACCAACTCACTCACTGCCCAGGAGATTGCCAATCACTTCAAAACTAAGATTGATACAATTCATGAGGAGATCACCAATGTGCAAAAACCTCCCCCATGCAACAGCCCATGTCCACAGATACAATCATTACTTCCCTCATTCAACCCTGCTACTATTACTGAGGTTGCTTTTATCTAACTTTTATCTAACACTCATCTAACCACCTGCCCCCTGGATCCTGTTCCCTCGCAAATGCTACGCTCACCCTCTGACTCGATTCTACACTCTCTAACTCACATTTTCAACCTCTCCCTCTCTTGTGGCATCTTCCCAAACTCTCTAAAACATGCGCTAGTCACCCCCATACTTAAAAAGCCCTCACTGGACCCCACCAATCTCAACAACTTACATCCTATCTCCTTACTCTCCTTCTCCTCCAAACTTCTTGAAAGACTGGTCTACAACCGACTAAGCGACCATCTGACCATGAATAAACTTCTTGATCCCCTTCAGTCCGGTTTTCGCCCTCAATACTCCACGGAAACTGCTCTCCTTAAACTCTCAAATGACCTACTAATGGCTAAAGCCAATGGACACAATTCTGTACTACTTCTCCTGGATCTCTCTGCTGCCTTTGACACAGTGGACCACCCCCTCCTCCTCAAAAAACTCCACTCCTTTGGTCTCCGTGACTGTACTCTTCGCTGGTTCTCATCCTACCTATCCCACCGCTCCTTCAGTGTCACTTACAACTCTACTTCCTCCTCTCCTCTTCCTTTCTCCGTTGGGGTCCCCCAAGGTTCTGTTCTTGGACCTCTCCTTTTCTCAATCTACACCACCTCCTTGGGTCAGTTTATTGCATCCCACGGCTTTAAATATCATCTCTACGCTGATGACACCCAAATCTATCTCTCCACCCCCCAGCTCTCTCCATCTGTCTCCTCACGCATTACCAACTTACTAGCAGACATATCAGCCTGGATGTCACATCACTTCCTCAAACTCAACCTATCCAAAACCGAGCTCATGATATTTCCTCCCTTAGGTGCCACTTCCCCTGATTTCCTGTCAATATCAACGGCTCAACTATCAACCCATCTCCCCACACCAAGGTCCTAGGTGTAATCCTGGACTCTGACCTAACCTTTCGACCCCACATTCTATCACTATCTAAAACTTTCCGCCTCAATCTCCGCAACATCTCCAAGATACGCCCCTTCCTAACCAATGTCACCACAAAGCTTCTAATCCACTCCCTGGTCATCTCCCGCCTCGACTATTGCAACTCCCTCCTCATTGGTTTACCTCTAAATAGGCAATCCCACTTCAGTCCGTCATGAACGCTGCTGCCAGGCTCATCCACCTCACAAACCACTCAGCGTCTGCTTCACCCCTCTGCCAATCCCTCCATTGGCTGCCACTCAGTCACCGAATTAAATTCAAGATACTAACTATAACTTACAAAGCCATCCACAACTTGGCCCCCAGCTACATCTCTAACCTAGTCACAAAATACCAACCTAATCGTTCTCTTCGCTCCTCCCAAGACCTCTTGCTCTCAAACTCCCTTGTCACCTCATCCCATGCTCGCCTTCAGGACTTCTCCAGAGCCTCCCCCATCCTCTGGAATGCTCTACCCCAATCCGTCCGACTTTCTCCTACTTTATCCACTTTCAGACGATCCCTGAAAACTCATCTATTCAGAGAAGCCTATTTGGCCCCCACCTAACAACTGTACATTTATCTTCTCAATCAGCACATCACCCACAGTTATTACCTCTTGTATCTCTTGACCTTCCCTCTTAGATTGCAAGCTCTAAGGAGCAGGGCCCTCTGATTCCTACTGTATCAAAGTGTATTGTATTTGTACTGTCTACCCTCAAGTTGTAAAGCGCTGCGTAAACTGTTGGCGCTATATAAATCCTGTATAATAATAATAATATATATATAAATATATATATATATATATATATATATATATATATATATATATATATATATATATATATTATAGCAGTAGAGAAATGCACGGTGTCAGTAGTGTAAGGTATTTTTAATTATTATAACTTTTTTACTATTTTATTATTTTTTTACAATAGTTTACCATTTTTTTTCACAAATTTTTAGAAGCTTCATTTGGGGCTTTGGTAAAATAACAGGGGTCTACACAGACCCCTGATGTCTCACTTTTGAAACAGAGAAAGGGACTGAGGACAAAGATTCCCCCAGTCCCTTTCTCTGCAGCCAAGCAGCAGGGGAAATCTGCGCAGCACAGCGTGATTAGGGTGTGCCCAGGCACACCTAGCATACCCTGTGCGCATGCCTATGAGTGGTACCTTTGAGGAGGTCTCCATTCTTTCAGAGCTAAAATGATCGCTAACAGCTCTCTGCAAGCCAATCTCGTAATTGCACTCTGCAGGTGACAATTTCTTGGAAATGTAGCCAAAAGGATGCATAGTGCTCTCAGAGGTAGGACGTTGAGACAGAAGGGCGCCAACTCCAGTCTCAGAAGCATCAACCTCAAGGATAAAAGGTAACGTAGGATCAGGATGTGCCAACACAGGAGCAGAAACAAAGGCAGACTTGAAACTCTCAAAGGCCTTAATGGACTCCTGAGACCAACTCTGTGGGTTACCGTCCTTTCTGGTCATATCAACCAGGGGCTTGACCAGAGACGAGAAGTTACGAATAGACTAAATGGAAAAGCCAAGAAAACGCTGCATAGGATTAAACCCATGGGTTGGGGCCACTGTAGAACTGCTGAAAGTTTCTCTGAGTCCATCGAAAAACCAGCAGTGGAAATGACATAACCCAGGAATTTAACCTGTTCACGATGGAATTTGCACTTCTCCAATTTACAATAGAGATTGTTCTCTCTTCGTTTCTGAAGCACACGACAGACATCTGTGTGGTGGCTCTCCAGGGACTTGGAAAATATGAGGATATCGTTGAGATAAACCACCACACATAACTGCATCAAATCTCGGAGGATATCGTTAATAAATTCCTGGAAAACTGCTGGGGCGTTACAAAGACCAAAAGGCATTACAAGTTACTCATAATGGCCTGTTCTGGTATTAAATGCAGTTTTCCACATGTCGTCCTCCTTAATCCTCACAAGATTGTATGCCTCTCTCAAATCAAGATTTGTGAAAACCGTTGCTCCCTTGAGGCGGTCAAAAAACTCAGTAATTAATGGAATCGGTTATGCATTCTTAATCGTGAAATGATTGAGACACCTATAATCAATACAAGGTCTCAGTTCACCACTCTTCTTCTTCACAAAGAAGAAACCAGCACCAGCAGGAGATGATGAAACCTCAAGAAAGTGCATTTGCAACATAATCCTTCATGGCCTTATCCTCCAAGACCGACAAAGGGTAAACCTGGCCATGAGGGGGGTATGGCACCAGGTTGAAGTTCAATTGTGCAATCATAAGACCGGTGTGGAGGCAAACAACCAGCTTGACCTTTGTCAAAGACATCGTTAAAATGGCAGTACTCCTCCGGCAGGGAGGAGAGTGAAGAGGTGCACAGGACCTTGGCTACCTTATGGAAGCATATCTTACTGCATTGTGGTGACCAGAAGAGAACCTCAGCATGGAGCCAATCAAAAGCGGGATTGTGCCTCTGTAACCAAGGATAACCAATAACCAGCGGAAACTTGGGTGAGGAAATAACTTGGAAATGGATTTTCTCATCGTAAAGAGCCCCTACGGCAATAGACAATGGAACAGTCTCATGAGTCACATAGCCAGGCTGTAGAGGTCTCCTGTCAAGAGCCTCAATGGCAAGCGGAGTGTCCCGCAGCTGCAGCGGAATCGAGTGCTTCGATACAAAGGCAGCATCAATGAACAGGCCTGCAGCCCCAGAGTCGATTAGAGCCTGTATTTCGACAAGAAAGGGTAACCAAAATCAGGGCTTATCTTTCTGGATAACTGGGGACGAAACAATGCCACCTAAGGTCTGTCCATGACAGAACCTCAAGGTTCGGGCGTTCCCTGGACGGGTAGGACAAGACTTCAAAAAGTGACCTGCCTTGCCACAATAAAGGCACAATCTCTCCCTCCTCCCAAGGGTTCTCTCATGCACAGAGAGAGACGTGTGAAGCCCAAGTGCATGAGTTCATCTTCACAGACTGACTTGGTACCAGGAGGCACGGGAGGTGAGGGAGGCAGAGGTGGGACTGCAAAGTTCGGAGACATATGTGCAGGAGGCTTCTGCAAGCGCTCCTTAAAAGGGAGTCTTTCTCTGAGTCTGAAATCAATGAGGATGGCAAATGTGATTAACTTCTCCAGCTCAATGGGTATATCTTGGGCTGCTATCTCATCCTTGATGGTATCCGAGAGACCATGAGAAAAAGTAGCCATGAGGGCCTCATTGTTCCTACAACCTCTGCTGCCAGAGTATGGAATTCAATGGCGTAATCGGCAACAGTTCTTATACTCTGTTTGATGGACATGGGGCACTTGGCAGCAGAAGCGGAGCGCGTGGGAACGTCAAATACCCTTTTAAAAGAAGCCACAAACTCAGGGTAACTCAAGACAACAGGTTTGTGCGTCTCCCATAGAGGGCTTGCCCAGGCCAAGGCTCTCTCAGAAAGCAAAGTTATCACAAAACCTACTTTGCTTTTGTCCGTGGGAAGTGCCTGGGGCAGCATCTCAAAGTATATCTCAACCTGGTTGAGAAACCCTCTGCATTGGACTGGATCACCCCCAAATCACTGGGGAAATGGAGCGGAACCAGACATCCCTCTTATAGAGGTAATATTCATGTTGGGTGCCTGCACAGAGAATGGAGCAGCAGCAGGGATGGCCTGCAACACAGGTTGTACCGGAGCAGCCACAGTGGGAGATTCCAGGTGAGCCATGAGACTCAGGAGCATTTGTAACGCTCTAGCAATCTGATCCATGCGGTGACCCTGCTCACCCAATTTGGAAAAAATATTACCAACAAGTGGATTGACTGCATCTTCTGAATTCATGGCCTTCGCCTACTATCAGAAATCATGAATCAGACTAAGACAGAAGTACAGTTAAATCACACTTGTTTAATAATAATAAAAAAAGGTAAACAGAGTAACGTAGTCAAAACATAGCCAGAGTTAAGGAATCAGAATGGATAGTCAGACAAGCCAAAACGTCAGGGATCCAGAGAGGAGCATAGTAGAATAGCAAGCAGGATCTGGAGCCAGAAGGGATGTCAGCCAAGCAAGTCTTTAACAGGAACACAGGAGAGCGTCTCTAGAGATGTGACCAAGGCGAAGGCAGAGATCATCTGGACTGGACGGCTTAAGTAGGCAGGACTGACGAGCAGGATATCATCAACAGGTGAGTCACTGTGGAGAGATAGGAGCTGGCAATTAGCCGACAGCTGAGCGGCCAGCTTTGAGAAGGAAGGGCTGAGCCCAGCCCTGACACTAGCCCTGTTTTGTCTTGGGAAGCTGGAAAAGCTGAGGGGCAAAATCATCTCTTTTGTTACTGTAGCAATGTCTTTAACCTCTGCCGGCAGGCTGTGCAATCGATCGCGGCTGGAATGGATGTTGTACGGAACACGTGCAGATACTTTGCGGATTCTTATTTCTTCTATCAGAGAATTTCCTGTACGGCCGCTGATATCTGTTCCCTGTCAACCATCGATCAGTTCCTAGTTTGACATACAGCCTGATTACCACCGTGAGTCGGTAAGCGTGATCTACAGCCACGGTGGTGGGTTTTCACTTTCCCCTCCTCTCCCCTTTTTTTTGTTTTTGTGTGCACACCAGGGTGTTGGTATGTCTGCGTGTCCATGCTAAACATATGATATAGTACACTATGGCCATTTTTTGTGTTGTTTTTTCTCCTGCATCCATTGAGGGGACTACATTTTGAAAACGGACGGTGCAGATTGGTTTTTCATCCCAAAGGCCCCGGCTGGGTTTAATGCCATCCGCTCATTATTATTGATGTTCTGGTAAGGGCAATTGTAGCTCATTTTGGATCGTTACTTGGAATAAGATGAACACCCTGTTATTTTGAAGATTGATTCCATTTCAAAAAATATCTGGACTCTCTCTTTTTTTTGTTTAAATATTGATTTTTGTATTTTTTGCAGGTGGTAGATAAAACCTCCACCTTACTAACTGTATATTAACTTTTATTTAGCGCGGTTTATTTTTCCTACCTTTATTAGCTTTGTTGCCCTTCTTTGTACTCGGCCGGACCAGAGTCTTGTAGAACGGGAGAATTATCGTTTTATCTCTGGAATTAATCCCCTTTTTAATGCATGCCAATATTCTGTTTCCTTTGTTAGCAGCAGCTTGGCATTGCATGCCATTTCTGAGCCTATCATCTACTAGGACCCCCAGGTCCTTTTCCATCCTAGATTCCCCCAGAGGTTATCCCCCCAGTGTATAGATTGCATTCATATTTTTGCCACCCAAATGCATTATTTTACATTTTTCTACAGTGAACCTTATTTGCCATGTAGTTGCCCACCCCATTAATTTGTTCAGATCCTTTTGCAAGGTTTCCACATCCTGCAGAGAAGTTATTGCCCTGCTTAGCTTAGTATTGTCCGCAATACTATGAACTGTTTACCCCATCCTCCAGGTCGTTTATGAACAAATTAAACAGGATTGGACACAGCACAGAACCCTGGGGGACCCCGCTACCCACCCCTGACCATTCCCTTTGCTTCCATAAATTCCATTTGCTTTATGGAAGCTCTTAGCTAAGCTGTGTAGGGGCCCCTCTCAGCCTACCCACATAGCCACCCTAAGATGCCCTTCAGGTCTATCTCCACTTTCCTGTTGGAAATAAATCAGATTTTGGAGGATTTTTATACTAGTCTCTATTGTACTGACCCCATAGATTAGTCTGCAGAAAACTTTTCCCAGCAAAAAGTTTGCCTACTGCAATTGACTCCCTCCCAGTTGGATTATATAAATGCCCCATCACTGATGGAAATCTTCTCGATGATTAAAACCTTAGCCAGCAACAAGGCTCCGAGCTCTGGTGGCTTTTCATTGATGTTCTTTAAACTAACCAGTGATTACATCCCCCATACTCTGCTTTCAGTTTATCAGTATATGTGGGAAGGCAGTTCCTACCTCTCAATGAGCTTTCAGGCCTACATTAAACCTATAGCAAAGAAGGATAAAGATTCTATCCTCCCTGGGTCTCCCTGATGAATGTTGATGCAAAAGTTCTATCCAAAATCATAGTGACTAGGGTAGCCGATATACTCCTTTCTATGATCCACCCAGATCGATCTGGTTTTATTAAAGGTAGATCATAGTTACATAGTAGGCGAGGTTGAAAAAAGACACAAGTCCATCAAGTCCAACCTATAACCTACATATTTTATTACAGGTTTTATTAGCCCTTGAAACTGGTAAACTAAGACCACAGACCGACCTGGCCATTTTATCTTTAAATACCGAAAAACATTTTGACCCTCTGCTCCATTTGACGTGGTGTCTCTCAAGACTCTGAGACTTCCTGGCCTATCACTGCAGATCTGATGGCGGATGCACAAGGTAAAAGTTATGAAGGGTGGAAAATGAAAAAAGTGGAAAATGGCATGGAGCAGTGTGGGCCTGTTGCTGCTGACTTTTTGTTTTGATGTGCTGCTCCCACCACACTCATGGGCAGTTTGCTACCTCATCAACCAACCCATTCTCATTGACAGGGCCCACTGTGCAGCAAGTTCCAGCTGCAGGAACATTACTTCTACTTGCCACTCCCTGCCTTATGTCTCTTAGGTCCCCTTACTGTTGTGTGGCTAAACCCTCCTCCCTCTCTCTATGATCCTGGTGGTATCCTCCTCTTCCTCAATATATGAAAAGAGAAATGCTTATGCATAACCCAAATAATCATCCTGCAGGAAGTCAGAAATTATGTGATCACCTAATTCCACTGATTCCTCATAGTCAAGGCCTATGGTGTGATTAACAGAAGTGGTGGAGAAAGGGCTGCTCTGCTCCTGGGAGGAGGAAGATGAGGAAGATTTGCTTGCCACTTACTACCTCCACCTGCAGAACCTCTGCAATAAAAAAAGTGGATTGCCTAAAATTAATAGTAGTTATGGCAATAGGTAAGATAAATATGCAGTGCTTTGGTGCACATGTAGCTCTGGCCCTGACCCCTAGAAACTTAATGGTGACCTCCAGAGTCAGGGAGAGCTGACATCCTTCCTTGTAGAGTGGGTTACTTGGCATAGTGGGTGTAATGCAAGATGGAAAAATTGGGCGCCAATTGCGGTGCGGCTTGTGTGCTGAAGATCTTAAAGGGAAACCCCTCACCAAAATGAAAAAAAAAACTGGTGTGGGGTTCCCCCCCAAGACAATACCAGACCCTTCAGTCTGGTATGGATTTTAAGGGGAACCCACATGCAATAAAAAATTACGTGGCCCCCCAAGATCCATACCAGACCCCTATCCAAGCATGCAGCCCAACAGGTCAGGAAATGGGGGGGGCGAGCAAGCGCCCCCCTCCTGGACCATACCAGGTCACTTGCCCTCAAAATGGGGAGGGTGCTTTGGAGTAGCCCCCCAAAGCATCCCCCATCCCAAAGCACGTTGTCCCCATGTTGATGGGGACAAGGGCCTCTTCCCGACAACCCTGGCTGGTGGTTGTCGGGGTCTGTGGGCAGGGGGCTTATCGGAATCTGGAAGCCCCCTTTAACAAGGGGGCCCCCAGATCCCAGCCCCCACCCTATGTGAATGAGTATGGGGTACATTGTACCCCTAACCATTCACCCACAAAAAAAGTGTCAAGAATGAAAACACTACACAGGTTTTTAAAGTAATTTATTAAGGCAGCTCCGGCGTCTGTTCCGATTTCTTCTCCTTCTGGTGATGTCTTCATCCTCCAGTTCTTCTCCCTCCTCTGCTGACGTCTTCTTACCCTCTCCAGTTCTTCTCCTCTCTGTGATGTCTTCTGCCTCTGCCGGGTCTCCTCTCTCCACTGTCTTCTCCCGCTGTCTTCTCCTGCTGTCTTCTCCCACTGTCTTCTTCCGCTGTCTTCTCCCTCTGTTCTTCCTCCGATGTTGTTGTAATGCTGGGTCCACCATGTGTCATTACTTATATAGACATGGGGCATGGACATCCAGTGACGTCATTCAGAGGCCCCATCCCTTGTGAAGTCAACACCCAATCTGCTGGGAGAGCCTATTTATTTGGATGGAGTCAGGTGATCTGGGTTCTGTGCCACCTGTGCCACCTGGATTGGTGTCTGGGTGGCTGTGCGTTAAAATGCTCCGGGTTGCTAGACCGGAAGCCTGAGGCCTATCCCGGGAGTACCTGGCTTATACGCTGCCTGAGGCCTATCCAGGAGTAGGAGAAGCAGCACGGGTTGGGACTTTGGGCCTGGAGTCCAACCAAGTTGTATAGCAACAAACAGATGTAGACCTGCATACTAAGTTAAGGGGTCGGAAGATCTGGTGACTGCATTGTGAAGCAGGGGAAGAAGGAGTGAGCACAAAGGAGGTACACTGTAGTACCCACACATTTCAGTATGAATACAATTTACTAGTTTATTTCACTATCAAGTTAGTTATCACTTAAATTGTTTTGGGGCATTAATTCATCTAAGTTAGAATTGTGAATGATTGCACATTAAATAAGAGACTTTTGTTAGGAGCACAGCTTATGAACTTATAAAAACTATATTACTTTTGGGGAAATTTACTGAATGAATGAATGAATGAGTGACTTGTATAGCGCTACCTATGCGAACTGAATCGCCTCAGGGCGCTTTTTACTAAAACTGGTGCACTCAGAATCTGGTGCAGCTGTGCATGATACCCTATCAGCTTCTAACTCCAGCTTGTTCAGTGAAGCTGTAACAATAAAACCTAGAACCTGATTGGTTTCTATGCACAGCTGCACCAGATCTTATATGTTCCACTTTTAGTAAATCCCTCCTTTATGTATTATTGCTTGAGTTGATAGCTTATTTTGGAACACTGTAAAAACATTTATATCCGGTTGCAGACTTCTGGGCTTACTAGGCACACCTAAAAACATGTCATCATTGTACACAGGGAGTGTCTAGTATGTCCAGTCCTTCTGTCCTGCTGCCAGGATCCTTCCCTGTCCCAGTAGCTGACAATTCAGTTCTAATTAATCACAGCTGCATTGCCAAGTACACAGTAAAGGCCAGCAGCAGGAGCTGTAAAAAAAAGCAGTCTGGCAATGTTTATCAACAACATTGCTCAGACGGGAATACAGAAAGTTACATTGAAACATTGTATCAATTGTAACTTTCTGTGCTTCTCATCTACAGATCAAAGGGATTAGCTTTGTTCTGCAGATGAGTTAAAGAAACCTTGACAAGTAAAAAAATTGTTTTTTTCTAATTAAATGTTACTCTGTTGAACTCCTTATTAACCCCTTAGTTTACTCTAATCAGCACTATTTAACTTCGTATTCTGCTTCTCCATTAGATTGTAATTTTCCTCGTGATTTTTTTTCTATTTTAATAACTAATAGTTAAACTTTTTTTTGTTTTGTTTTCTTTGTTCATTAATATTTTTTACACCTTACATATATTTACATGTATCACACTGAAAAAGACCCCCCGCCCCAAAGCACTCCCCCATGTGGCCTGGTATGGTTTAGGAGGGTGGGCACACGCTTGTCCCCCCGCAGCTTTGCATGCATGGATAAGGGACTGGTATGGATTTTGGGGGGACTCCACGCCGTATTTTAAAAAATGTTGGCATTCCTACCAGATCCAAAGGGGTTGGTATGGATTGGGGGGGACCCCCACACCATTTTTTTACATGTTTGCCGGCAATGGCTTGCAGCCGGAAAAAAAAAACAATTTGAATGTCTTTTTTTTTCTTTATATATGTCAGTTTTGCTGCAGCAGGTTCTATACATGGTACATATGTGCCACTTTACAGGCAGACTAAGGAGAGCCCCCAGTCATTATATTTAAAGGAATTTTTCATTTTTATTGTTTCACTTTAAGCATCATTAAAATCACTGCCCCTTTAAAAAACAATATTTTTTAAAAGAAATTCTTTGCATTGATACATGTCCCCCAAGACAGTACCAGGCCCTCATACCCTTTTTATTTCCAACAACTTGCACATAAACCTTTAAAATGGGGATTTTTGATTTTTGAAGTCTGGGTCCCATTGACTTTAATAGGGTTTGTGGTTATGTCATATCTCAGTTATACATATGCTCTTTTAGGACTTCCAAAGTACTTGTAATAGGCAAGGTATGTACATTCTATCTGCCTTTCTATTTATCTGTGTAAAAAAAAATAAGAATCTGTGCTCAGTGATTCAGTGAATATAAATGTGAATGACCCAACAGTTGCACTCATGTGTATGTACACACCATAAAGAGATAAATAAACAAATGTTGCGCTGTCATACATTGAATATAAATAGACAAATAGCTATATATAATAAGTCCATAAAAATAATTCACAAAACTAATAATAATTGAAAATAAAAAAAAACACAAAAAAAGTGAATATTTAAATGTAATATAAGTCCATAAAAATAATCCACAAAACGTAATATTTACTGGAGTAAAAAGAGAAAAAAATCAAAACACCAAAGAGTCCTTGTAGTGAAAGAAAATTAGTGATCTCCTTCCAAATCAGCTGTGAACATTAGACCTTGTGCTCTCCAGAAGGTAATTGAAGTAAAGATATTCTCTTATCCTGACCTTTCAATGCCAATAGGTGCATCACTGAGTTATACCCCTCACTCCAGGTAAATTCAGCTCAGCTTTTCACCAGTTATAGGGAACGCCAATACGTATCTCACGATTTCCCACAGGTCTCAGATCCAATTAAGCCATATAAGGAAAAGAGGAAACAAACCTCAATGCTCAACATACAGTTACAAAGCACAAAAGTTTATTAAAATTCTACTAACAAGAATAAAAATACAGGCATATCAGAATGTATATCAGTCCCATGCTCTGCTCTTGTACTGAGACCGTCACTGCTATTCCTTGCTTCGCCGACGTGCGCTTCATTCAAAAGAACATTATCAACAAGCTGATAATGTACTTATGAACAAAATGTACGTCGGCGAAGCAAGCAATAGCAGTGACGGTCTCAGTACATGAGCAGAGCGTGGGACTGAGATACATTCCGATATGCCTGTATTTTTATCCTTGTTGTAAGTAGAATTTTAATAAACTCTTGTGCTTTGTAACTGGATGTTTCACAATGAGGTTTGTTTCCTCTTCTCCTTATATGGCTTAATTGAATGAGACCTATGGGAAATCATGAGATACGTACAATTGTGCTCATAGGTTTACATAGCCTGGCAGAATTTATGATTTCTTGGTAATTTTTCAGAGAATATGAATGATAACACAAAAACATTTCTTTCACTCATGGTTAGTGTTTGGCTGAAGCCATTTATTATCAATTAACTGTGTTTACTCTTTTTAAATCATAATAGCAACAGAAACTACACAAAAGACCCTGATCAAAAGTTTATATACCCTGGTGAGTTTGGCCTGATAACATGCACACAAGTTGACACAAAGGGGTTTGAAAGGGTATTAAGGGTAACCATCCTCACTTGTAATCTGTTTGCTTGTAATTAGTGTGTGTGTATAAAAGGTCAATGAGTTTCTGGATTCCTGAAATCCCCTTGCATCTTTCATCCAGTGCTGCACTGACGTTTCTGGATTCTGAGTCATGGGGAAAGCAAAAGAATTGTCAAAGGATCTGCTGGAAAAAGTAGTTGAACTGTATAAAACAGGAAAGGGATATAAAAAGATATCCAAGGATATGAGAATGCTAATCAGCAGTATTCAAACTCTAATTAATAAGTGGAAAAGGAGGGGTTCTGGTGAAACCAAACTACAGTCTGGTAGACCAAGTAAAATTTCAGCCACAACTGCCAGGAAAATTGTTCAGGATGCAAAGAAAAACCCACAAATAACTTCAGGTGAAATACAGGACTCTCTGAAAACATGTGGTGTGGCTGTTTCAAGATGCACAATAAGAAAGCACTTGAAGAAAGATGGGCTGCATGCTCGAGTCGCCAGAAGGAAGCCATTACTGTCAGTACTAGGATCCCTTTAGGACCCAGCACAACTCACCTGACACAGCCTTTACCTGGGAAACAACAATGATTGGCCAGCTCACCTTTAAATAACATGCATCAGCATTCAATCATTGCTCGTGTTAGAGTTTACCTGTGTTTGATCCAGTTGATATCTGCTCTGTGTATTTCGTGTATGACCCGGCTCGTTTGACCCTGTTTGCTTGCTTCTGATTCGGCACCGTTTGGACTCTGATCTTCCTGTGTATGACCCAGCTTGCCTAGACTACGTTTTTGCCTGATACCACTAGTACCTTCATCTGCAGCAGTGAACTACAAGCACCAGACATCTATCCTCCACCTGCAGCGGTGAACTACAAACACCAGACACCATCAATCCTCATCTGCAGCGGTGAACTACAAGGTCCAGCAAACATCTACCTACAGCTACAGCGGTGAACTACAAGTCCCAGCTGACCTGCTCTGCTCATGGTATGTGCTCTTGTTCTTTGAACTCTTTGCATAATCAGAATACCTGAACTGTTACCTGTTATATGCTCTACCCTGACAATTACTACGCAAATGCCACAAAGTATCCCGCTTACAATACGCCAAACAGCACAGAGACAAGCCTCAAACCTTCTGGCACAAAGTCATTTGGAGTGATGAAAATTTTTGGCCACAATTATAGACTCTACATTTGGAGAGGAGTCAATAAGGCCTATGATGAAAGGTACAGAGGTGGATCGCAAAGGTACAGGAAATTTGGTCAAAATTGTTGGCAAGATGAATGCAGTATGTTATCAAAAAATACTGGAGGAACATTTGCATTCATCAGCCAGGAAGCTGCTAACGGGACGTACTTGGACATTCCAACATGACAATGATTCAAAACACAAGGCCAAGTCGACCTGTCATTTAGCTACAGCAGAATAAAGCGAAGGTTGTGGAGTGGCCATCTCAGTCTCCTGACCTCAATACCATTGAGCCACTCTGGGGAGATCTCAAACGTGCAGTTCATGCAAGACAACCCAAGAATTTATAGGAACTGGAGGCTTTTTGTAAAGAGGAATTGGCAGCTTTACCATCTGAGAAGATAAAGAGCTTCATCCACAAATACCACAAAAGACTTCCAGCTGTCATTGATGTTGAAGTGGACAATACAGGGTATTAAGAACTGAGGTATGTAAACCTTTAATCAGGTTCATTTGGGTAGTTTCTGTTGCCATTATGATTTAAAAAGAGTAAACACAGTTGATTGATAATAAATGGCTTTAGCCAAACACTAACCATGAGTGAAAGAAAAGTTATTGTGTTATCATTCACATTCTCTGAAAAATAGCCAAGAAATCATAAATTTTGCCAGGGTATGTAAACTTATGAGCACAACTGTATTGGCATTCCCTATAACAGGTAAAAAGCTGAGCTGAATTTACCTGGAGTGCGGGGCTATAACTCACTGATGCACCTATTAGCCTTGAAAGTTCAAGATATCTGGTAAGAGGATCTTTACTTCAATTACCTTCTGGGGAGCAAGAGGTCTAATGTTCACAGCTGATTTGGAAGGAGATCACTAATTTTCTTTCACTACAAGGACTCTTTGGTGTTTTGAATTTTTCTCTTTTTACTGCAGTTAATATCAAGTTTTTGTGGAATATTTTTCTGTACTTATATCACATTTTAAATATTAACTTTTTTTGGTGTTTTGGATTTTCACCTCAATTATTATTATTTTAGAGGATTATTTTTATGGACTTATTATATATAGATATTTGTTTATTTATATTCAATGTATGGCAGCGCAACATTTTGTTTATTTATCTTTCTATTTATCTAACAAGTTATGTCATACGCCCTTACTGTCTTATACCAATGGATGAAAATTAACCTTAAAGCCTATAAGCAGTAAAAAGCTTGAATTCCTATAATTGTACCATATTGTAACATTTATCAATATAGAATGCTGATTCTCAGCTGTGACAGTTCAAACTGGAATAAATACATCACACAAATATAGGCATGGCTACACTATAGACATTTCTTTGTTTAAATAGGGTTTGTTATAAAATTGTCCCATCTTAGAACCAAACACTGGAATATATGTAAGAGGATAGTATTTGTTGTAGTTTAACAATAGTTACTGATCTAACAACCATTTCAAAACCTATTTTAATCCCCCAAGTTCTCTAAAAGCTTGAGGTTTTCTTTTCACACATTTCACAACTGAAATTTTCATGCAGAAAAATAAAGCTACATTGTATAGTATTAGTTCCAAAATGCACAGTAATTAGCAAGTCCAATGCATTATTTGGAAATCCTGCCAGTAAAAATATAAACAGTGACGCAGTTACATTAGGATGAATTGTTTTACTGCCAGAGAAATCTGTGTGTACATGCGCTTTTCAAGCCACAGGCCTTTTTTCAAAGTATTGAGAAATCAAGGAAAGTTATAAAATCAATTGCTCAGTGACCACAAGAAATATTTTTCAAACCTCCAAATCCAAGTTAACCTTCATCCTTTTAATTGGGTAGAAAATGCACTGATGTAGAATGTTAGGTTTATATTCGCTAAATGTACTGTATATATTGTAGCTGCTAAAACTAACAATGTGAATCTAATTTTGTTATACTGTGCCCATGGATTTGTGCTTGTTCATTTTTTTGCATTCATTTTTATTTAGTTCAAAGAGGATTCATGTTTGTTTTATAGCAACTTAAAAATAGGAATAAAGTTTGATTTCTTAATGCAAATTTAAATTACAAATGTTTCAGAAAATGTTGCCAAATATGAACTATTTCATTTTTAATATATTCCCTACAACTGTGCTATTCAATAAATCAACACATGTTATATCCCTAAATAATGAGAAACAATCAGCCCTAATACACAAATATGTAACAAATAATATATTATATTTTATCCACCACACAAAAATGTATCTGGAAATTGATCCACCAGCTTTAACCAGGAAAATATGTACAGCACCACTGGTGTTCTGAAATCTATATCAAATACGCTCCAACTGCATTATCCACCACCACCTTCAGAAAAGCTCACCAGATGGGATGGACCTCAAATTATGAAGATTAGATTACTTTTTTCACCATTTTCTCCAGATGAACCCTTACAGGCAAAAAAGAAAAAGGAATCTAAGAAAACCCTATTGTTTTCCATCATTCCAACTCTATCACCATTCTTTCTGGTCACCTTAAACCCTCCAGTCAGGGCCTGCATTGTGAACTAAGCTAATGTGAGACAAGAGAAAAGCCTTTCAATGTGTGGAAAATTGGAAGATTTACCATCTATAACTGATCTGGTGACAACTGAAAATGTTGGATTTTCCCTTACTTTAAATTTTGGAAACAAAAGTTACTAGTAGAAAAAGAGAAGGTGTTAATCTCCCAAGATAGGAAATAGACAGCAATAAAAACCTGAGAGGTTTGCTAACGCTTCCCCTCTGTAACCAAATTAAAATTAAAAAGAAAAAAAATTTGGCTTTTGATACAGAGGAATGATGAATTGAGTGTGCAGATGAAAGTTACACCTGCAAATTATTATTATTCACTCCATCAAGCCAAATATGCAGTAGATTCTTACTTCATACTAAAAATCCTCTTGTGGAAGGAGAACCTGTTATTATAGACTTTCCAACTTGTGAAAGCCTGCTAGCAAGTACAATTCTTCACTCTGTAGGGTTGAAATACTAAAGGCATATACGTTGTTCATTTTTCAAGGGAATTAACACTTTGCAGGAGAATTTTCCCTTAGTTCGGATAATGTGGTGAACATTCAGTTTGCAAAGAATACCAAATCACATGCAAGGAAAAAAAAACAAAAACAAAAAAAAAACATAAAAAAACAGTGTTTTGATTATGATTGGATAATGGAAGTCAGCGTTCCTTCACTTAATTTGCCAAGTCGAAATTTCCTTGCAAAGTCAAAATTTTCTTGCAAAGTGAACATCCCATTTGCCTTTAGTAAATCAAGCAAAATTGAGAGTAAATTGCACATACTGTAAACTAGTACCACCATCCTGTGAGAACTGCCCAAACAACTCAGTAAGGTTTATTGACTAAAATCTGGTGCAGCTGTGCATAGTAGCAAATCAGCTTTTTAACTTCAGCTTGTTCAATTAAGCTTTGACAAAGAAAAAAAAAAGAACTGTAAGCTGATTGGTTTCTGTGCTGAGCTGCACTTTTTAGGAAATCAACCCCAGTGTGTCACACGCCACCCGGCAGTCAAGTCATTTGTTCTCAAATTTTTGAATGGGAAACCTAAAAATTATATTCAGAAATACTGCCAACAGCTGTTGGTTTCCTTTTAAGGCAGAAGGAAGCTAATCTGTCCAAAAATTTTAAGATGTTTCCTTTGCCAAGATAATCATGATGAGAAATATTCTTCTTCATTTATATCTTTCACAGATACACAAGAATAAACGCATTTAACATCTTAGACAAGCCATTAATAAACCCTTGATTCAATCTAATGTATTATTTTGTCAGTTTGCAATGATATTTTGACCCCAGAGAAATACTAAACAGCAGTTGCTGAGATTCTGTTAAATGTGTTATAATCTTCAGAATCCCAATAGAAAAAAAAATCATTAAATCATAATAAAATTACTGCTATCACAAGCTCAGAACATCACATCATAGTTTGTGGACATCTGGCTCTTTTGGAATATATCATGTGTATTATTTACCAGACCACCAAAGGTCAAATGTGTGCATAGTTATTGTAGTTTTTATATATGTGTTAGTTTCAAGGCTCATAAAATGTGCAATACTTGGGAAAATAGAACATTTGCAGTGGTCTTACACTCTGGGTCGGATTCAAAAAAACTGGGCAAAGAGAACTGAAAGGAAACTTATTGTCTTCCTTCCTTCCTTCCTTCCTTCCTTCCTTCCTTCCTTCCTTCCTTCCTTCCTTCCTTCCTTCCTTCCTTCCTTCCTTCCTTCCTTCCTTCCTTCCTTCCTTCCTTTTTTCTTAGGCTGTACCCCCAAGCTCCTGCTCAAAGTGAAGCAATCACTAACTATCTGAATTTTAAGCTGCCTTTTGTTTACAACAAGCCACTGCATCATTGGGAATGAAAAAATGGAAAGAACACTAAACCAAACAGTGGGCTCCTCTAAGGCTTTTGCAACTCCTTCAAAATAGCCTCATTCCAAGAATGCCACTCCACAGCCTTCACCTAAACAACCAACCTCCTCCCAGGAGCTGATATCCAATCTGGATGCTTCTCACACAACTGGAGGATCCTAATGAAATGACTGTTCGAGACTCCACACTCCTTCAGAAATTCATGCCTCTCCTCCAGAAGGAATTAAACATTGCCATGGAACAGCTGACTACTAAAATAACTCATCAAATAACGGACTTAGGCTCCCATATCGATGACCTTAAACACAAAATGGACGATGCCATCTTTGTATTCAATAATCGTAAACAAGATATCGACACAGTCAAGTTGGATCTCTCTTCCGCCCTTCTAAAACTCGTGGACTTGGAACACCAAAGCAGGAGCAGAACTTCGGAATTTTAGGTCTTCGTGAATTCATCAAGGATTTAAACTCTATTGTTACCGACCTGTTGCAGGCCCTCTTTTTGGAAAAACCCAATTGAGAGATTAGAATTTGACAGAATCCATATTCAATATGACCACCCCTTTTATACACTGCTGAGACCCCAATATTATGCCTAGGGTGTCCCTGACATTCTCTTCCCCCTCTTCTTTTTTCTTCCCCTTCTTTACGCCATTTTCTCCTCCTATTCCCTCTGGCTCTCCACTTGTGGAGGCCCATGTTTATATATGTCTTTGTTCTTTGAACTCACTATACCCATCAAGGCCACAAGTGCCCCTCACTTTGTTTTTGGCACTCAATTCCTCTTTTTGCATAAATTGCTAAACCATTGTTGTATTAGTAACATGAACTATACAAATTATTCTGTTTTCAGTTATCCCTTTTTTTTTAACTCAATGTTTGATGGATGCTGTTTTGTAATTCACCAAATACATTCACCATGCCTAAAGATCTGCATAAGGGTAAACTCTGTGTCCTTTAAAATTTTTAATAAAAAATTCTTGAATGAGAAAAAGTGAAGGAACAGTATGGTTGATTTACTAAAACTGCATTGTGCAAAATATGGTGCAGCTCTGCATAGAAACCAATCAGCTTCCAGGTTTTATTGTCAAAGCTTAATTGAACAAGCTGATGTTAGAAGTAGGGAACACCCGAATTTGCAGGGTGTTCACTGGGTTTTCACCCTGATGAACACCCTGCAATGCACTGAGCGCTGCGCAGTGCATTCTGCTTCCTGATTGGGCAAAGCTTTGCCCAATTAGGGCACAGTGTAAGCTGGTTGTTAAGGAGCGGGCTTAGGACGCAGGCCGATGTGTTCTTAACAACCAATGAGTCAACTGTCAATGGGTTTCCAAGCTGACAGCTGAGTATTAAAAAAAGTGCCGGTTTAAAAAAAAGAAAAAAACGGAGTGGGGTCCCCCCCAGTCCATACCAGGCCCCTCGTGTCTGGCATGGATTTGGAGGGGAACTCCACGCCAAAATAAAAAAATCAAAAAATCTGGGCATGCAGCCTGGCAGGTCAGGAAAGGGGGGAGGAGCGAGCGCCCCTCCCTCCTGATCCATACCAGGCCACATGCCCCTGACATGGGGTGAATGCTTTGAGGCAGTGTTTGTGGGGGTCTGCGGGTGGGGGGCTTATCAGAATCTGGAATCCCCTTTTAAAAGTGTACAAAAAGTAATAAAAACAAGAGACAGGTTTTTGACAAATCCTTTATTAAAAAATAAAAACCAGTATCCCTCGATGTAAATCCATCCTCAATCACACCGCCTGCCGACTCAAAAAATAAATAAAATAAAGCCCTGCCTTCTGGGACGTCCTCCCGCCAAATGCCTCCTCTGCGCTTTGACATTTCTTATATAGGTAAGGGACGGGGCCACCTGGCAATGTCACCTGGTGGCACCGCCTTCTTGTGACATCACATGCCCACCATGCACCAGTCCGTGACATCAGAAGTGAGGGGTTTTCACCAGGTGACGTAGCCAAAAATAGTGTCCCTCGATGTAAATCCATCGTCAATCAAGCCGCCTGCCCACCCGAATTTATTATTTTTTTTAAAATGCTCAGCCTTCTGGGATGGCCTCCCGCCGAATGTTTCCTCTGTGCTTTGACATTTCTTATGTAGGTAAGGGACAGCGCCACCTGGCTACGTGACCTGGTGGCATCACCCCCTTCTGACATCACAGACTGGTGCATGCTGAACATGTGATGTCACAAGGGGGCAGGGTCACAGGTGACATTGCCAGGTGGCCCCACCCCTTACCTATAAAAGAAATGTCAAAGCGCAGAGAAAGCATTAAGTGGGAGGACGTCCCAGAAGGCGGAGTGTTTTTTATTTTATTTTTATGGTCGGCAGGTAGCTTGATTGACAATGGATTTACATTGAGGGACACTATTTTTTTATTCTTTATCTATTTATTAAAGGAATTATCAAAAATGTGTCTTTTGTTTTTATTACTTTTTGACACATTTTTGGAGAATGAGTAGGGGTACTATGTACTCAATACTCATTCACATGGGGGTGGGGTGAGATCTGCGTCCCCCATTGTTAAACACAACCGGCCACAGTTTTGGGGATAAGGCCCTTGTCCCCATCAACATGGGGACAAGGGCTTACCTCAAAGCACACACTTCCCCATGCTGAGGGCATGTGGCCTGTTATGGTTCAGGAGGGGGGGTGCTCCCTTGCACCCTTCCCTCCCTTTCCTGACCTGCAAGGCTGCATGTCCGGAAAAGGGTCTGGTATAGCTTTTGGGGGGGACCCCATTCCGTTTTTTTTTTAATTTTGCCATGAGGTTCCCTTACAAATCAATACCAGACCCAAAGGGCCTGGTATGGACTGGGGGGACCCCACATCGTTTCTTTCTTTATTTTTTCAATTGAAACTGTGAGTCATTTTAAATGGCATTTGACTCATTTTGTTTTCTCTATAGAAATGTCATTTTTGCTACAGCATGTTTTATGCATGCTACAGATGCGCCACTTTACAGTCACATTAAGGGGACCCCCGGCAATATATTTAAATTAATTTTTAATTTTTATTGTTGCACTTTAAGCATAATTAAAATCACTGATCCTGAAAAAACTATTGTTTTTAAAACATTTTTTACATTGATACATATCCCCCAGGGCATTACCCAGACCCACATACTCCTTTTATGGCCAATTACTTGCATATAAGCCTTCAAAATGGGCACTTTTCATTTTTGCTGTTCGGCTCCAATAGTCTTCAATGGGGTTTGCCATTTGGGTTAGAACATTTCCCTGTTTGGGAGTTCTGCATGCGAACCGAACAGGGAGGTGTTCTGCCCATGCTCAGTTAGATGCTGATTGACTACCATGCACAGCTGAACCAAATTCTGAGTGCTCCAGTTTTAGTAAATCTCCCCCAATTTGTAGCTAAACCACCTCATATTATATCACTCACATTTAATGTACCCCCTATCCACATAGATAAAGAAAAAGGTAGGCATACACCAGTTAGGGCCATTTTACCTAATTAAAACTTCCCTGCTGCTGGCCAATTAAACTACTGTATCCTCTGCAGTTTCTTAATTCTTGTAGTAAAACCCCAGCCTGTGCTTTTTGTTGCTAGTAAATTTTGGTGCAGCTTTGCTCATTAAAAGTCCCCTGCTACTTTACACTGCTGTGCTATTTTACACTGCTGTATCTTAATTCTGTTACAAAGCCCCAGCCAGTGCTCTTTACAATTATATGAAAGTGGAATTAAACCCAAAAGCAAACATTTATTATATTGCTGGTGATCAATTTTTACAAGAAAAAAGGTTTATTAAAAATATCTGAAGTACAAGCAGTGTACAAGGCACATTAGGCATTAAATTAGTAACAAAAGCAAAGTAAGCAAACTAAAAAATATCCCATGAAACAGAAAAAATCAAATTCACATAATACAAAGCAAGATAAAGCAAGATAATCATCCAGATAGGTGTGCTGTGTTATAGAAATAAAAGGAAACATAGGGGGAGGAAAGGGATGGGGAGAGGAGAAAGTGGGGGAAAGGGGAGAAGGGGGAAAAAAGGTGGTTGGCATTTCGGGGGAGAAGAAGGATAAAAGAGGGAGAGGGGAAGGGGGGGACAGAGGGGGAGGACAAAGGATAGTAGTGAAAACTCATGGACATGGATACACAAGGGTAAATGCAAATCAGGGCACAGCATTGTGACCAAGTGGAGGTATACCTGCACTCATAGAGCCCCAGGCATCTATCCATCCTGACCAGATTTTGTAAAAAATTTTCGGGCAAATCAGATTAGGGTAAGTGATTTTATACAGTGGTAGAACAGAGTTCAAAACAGAGTGCCATGTAGATACCGTGGGTGATGTAGCATCTTTCCAATGAAGTAATATCTCCCTCTGCGTGCATAGAAGGATGCATAACCTAAACATTTTTTGGTATACCGGCCTATATCCTGAGCATCAAAAACATTTAACATTTAGATTATTTGTCTGATTTAGATCAGCTAGGACCACTGACCAATATGAATCAAGAAGTGGACATGACCAGACCATATGTAAAAAGGAAGCAGCCTGTGCACCGCACCTAGGAAGATACTGGAACCATGGGGTTCATTGCCATTAGTCTTTTCTGGATGAAATAAGCCCTATGTAAAAATGTAATTTTGGAGGAAACAATCTCAGGCTGATATCATATTAGTAACAAAAGAACACAAACAATCCTCGCATTCCTCCTCCGTCAAACCGGGAAGGTCCACCTGCCATTTACCAAAGGTTCTTTCTAATGTATTAGTAGGGGCTATAGAGAGGCAGAAGTATAAAGAAGATAAGGGCTTGTCTATTATCCTAGCAGTGAGTAATCCCTCTACTGGATCCGATTCCAAGGTGAGAGAGGGTGGGAACTGTTCATTAAAGGCATGTCAAAGCTAAAAATATTTAAAAAGCATCCACTGTGGTAGAGCATAAGCAGCCCTAAGGTCAGGAAATTAGTGCAGCCTGACATCTGAGACATGTTTTAGACCCACTATCCCCTAGTAGCCGACTGTCAGGAAGGGCAAGTCAGTAACCAAAATGTCAGCAGAACATCTGTGCATGGGTTCCCAGTAAGAAGAGCCGCATGGCGCATGCGCAGATGCGCGAATGACGGTGCACGCACGGGGATGTGCGCATGTTGTGACAGTTCTTGGCGCCAGATGCGCTTTTTAAAGGAGATTGATGACTAGGTTCATTGCTGTCTGGTCTACAGCGTTCCCTGTGGCCCCTGCTACCCGTTGATCCTGAGTACCTGTTCCAGTTGACTTTTGACTTGTTTCTGACCACTCCTGCCTTCTGCCAGCCTCCAACCCCGGCTTGTCCTGACTTTTCTTCTGCCTCTCCCTTGGTCTCCTTGCTGCCCGCCTGTTACCGACTTGGTCTGTACCTTGACTTCGTTCCAGCTACTGCACTTGTTCCTGATCTGTCCGCCAGTGCATGACCCGGCTTGCCTGTACCTGTCTGTGCTCCAATCTACAGAACACCTCCTTGATGATTGCTGAGTCCTGCTTCCAGTCTAGTCCTGTTTTCAGCCTGCCTGCTGTTCCATCCGTCTTCCTTGCTGAGAGTCTCTCCACAGCCTCATCGGAATTGCCAACCAGCCCCTACATCAATGATCCTGTCAGACACTTGTGCCACTCTGCACTCCCGAGCTCCCTGTCTGCTCTATCAGGAGTTCTCGAGTCAGAGGTGTAAAAGAGGCCTCTCCCTGCATACTGGGCTTTACCATCAGGTACGTGACACCCACACTTGAGGATCAGGAACACTATTCATATGTGGAAGGGTTGGATTACCGGCCGCAAAGGGGAATATGTGGAGAGAATGTCCCTGGAGAGGGATAATGGGCTCTAGCCCTATGCCACACCGAGATGGTGGTGCGCATTAGGTCCGTAACCCCAGGGCGAGACCCTGCACCTCAGAACACCAGATTGCTGAGGGTGGAATACGATCCCATAATAGCCGCCTTCAGAGTTACAGCAGGGTTATCTCTAGGCTGTGAGAACCCCCACCTTACCATCACCAGGACTGCCACCCAGAAATAAACGTGAAAATTGGGTAGAGACAGGCCCCCCTGTGTGAGAGGCAACTGGAGAGTGTAGAGGGCCAAATGTGGAGGTCTCCTGTTCCACACAAAGGAGGATATAATATCATCCAGTTTATCAAAGATAGAAGCTGGGGCAAAAGAGGAGAACTACGAAAAAGGTATGGAAACTTAGGTAAATAGACCATCTTTATGAGGTTCACTCTACCCACTGAAGTGAGAGGAAGAGACCCCCAGGCCACGCAGTTCTGGGAGAGTCCTGAGCAACAGCAAAATATTTAGGATGATGTATAATGACAAAGGGGCCTGCACCACCACACCCAGATATTTAAATTTAGTAACCCAAGCTAACAGGGTATTAGTGTGGGGAAGAGGGCCCGAGACGTGCAAAGGGAACAGGAGTTATTTTCCCCAGTTGACCCTGATACCCAAGAAAGACCCAAAGGTATCAATAATTTGGAGGGGTCCTTCAAAAAAAGAGGGGGTCATCTGCATGCAGGGAGATCTTGTCTACCACCACCCCCACCTGGATGCCCTCGACCAAAGAGGTAGACCTAATGCGCGCTGCCAAAGGCTCCATTGCCTGGTACCTCAATACCCCTGCCTGGTACCTTGAGTCAGAGGAAAAGAGGGTGACAGAGAGTTGTTAGTGCGCACTCTGGCCCTAGGGTTATGATAGAGCAACCGAACCCACTTAATAAACCAGGGACTAAACCCAAATTTTCAAAGAATAGCCCAGAGGTAGCGCCACTCCACTGAATTAAAGGCCTTTTCAGCATCCAGGGAGGCCACCACCCCCGAACCGTCCCCATCAGCCATAGAAAGATGGCAAAGAAGCCTTTGGATGTTAATGTTGGTTCCCCTACCTGGCATAAACCCGGCATGCACCAAAGCAGTGATCACAGTGTTGAAACGACCGGCCAAAACCTTAGCCAAAATTTTTACATCCACATTAGGAAGGATGTAGACCATTTTTCTTTTTCTTTCTTTCTTTTTCCCAGCTCCTATGGAGATCAATTTTCCCCTTATATAGGCTTTGAGGGCCTCCCAAATTGTCGCCTTTGTCACATCTGGTGTGTCATTCGTGCTGAAGTATTGTTCAATTTCAGTCGTTATTATTTTTCCCACTTCTACATCGTCTATGAGGTCTTCATTCTCCAGTTCCCTTTTCTATGCTACTTGTCGTTAAATCTTAGGCTCCTTTCACACTGAGGCACTTTGCAGGCGCTAAAGTGCTAAAAGTAGCGCCTGCAAAGCGCCCCGAAAGAGCCGCTCAATGCACTCCAGTGTGAAAGCCCCAAGGACTTTCACACTGGAGCGGTGTGCTTGCAGGGCGGTCAAAAAAGTCCTGCAAGCCACATCTTTGGAGCGCTGTAGGAGCGGTGTATTTACCGCTCCTAAAGCACCCCTTCCAATTGAAAACAATGGGGCAGCACTGCAAACCCGCCCGGCGGTTTTAACCCTTTTTAGGCCGCTAGCGGGGAGTTAAAACCGCCCCGCTAGCGCCGCTAAAACGACGGTAAATGACTCTACCGCCAGTGCCCGCACGCCTCAGTGTGAAAGTAGCCTAATCCTTAATGTTACAGGACCATGATCAGAGACTAAAATTATTCCAATCGATGCCTCTACTACATACTCCAGTATTTCATGATCCACCAGAATTTAATCTAATCTTGAGTACGTATCGTGCACTGTTGAGTGAAATGTGTAATCCTTTTTACCTGGATATGTTTTTCTCCATACATCAACTAACTGTTGACTGTACAATTTTTTTTTAATCAATTTTAGTTGTTTATTTTCTCGAATTGGTGCACTAGACATACTATCAAGATCATGATCTATTGAGAAGTTGAAATCCCCTGCCAAAATTAAATGGCCTTGTTTAACCACTTGCCGCCCGCCCTATTATCAAATGACGGCGGCAAAGTGGTTTGATATTCCTGACCGGACGTCATATGACAGGATCAGGAATATCGAGTCGCTGCGCGCCCCCGGGGGCGCGCATCACGGCGATCGTTGTTGCGGGGTGTCAGTCTGACACCAATATAGGTAAAGAGTCTCCGACGGAGACTCTTTACCACGTGATCAGCCGTGTCCAAATAGAAAGAGCCGGCGATCGGCTTTTCCTCACTCGCGTCTGACAGACGCGAGTAGAGGAGAGCCGATCGGCGGCTCTCCTGACAGGGGGGGTCTGTGCTGATTGTTTATCAGCACAGCCCCCCCTCGGATCCTACCCAGGACCACCAGGGAAGCCGCCCAGGACCACCAGGGAAGCTATCCACACTGGACCACCAGGTATGCCCCTAGACCCCCAGGGAAATGCCACTGTGTGCCAAGGCAGCTGCCAATCTGTGCCCAGGCAGCTGCCAATCGGTGCCCACTTCAATGCCTACCATTACCAGTGCCACCAGGGATGTCCATCAGTGCCTCATATCAGTGCCGTGTATCAGTGCCCATCAGTGCCATGTATCAGTGCCCATTAGAGCCCAGCAGTGCCGCCTATCAGTGCCCATCAGTGTCCAGCAGTGCCGCCTATCAGTGCCACCCTATCAGTGCCCAGCAGTGCCCAGCAGTGCCCAGCAGTGCCGCCTTTCATTGCCCATCAGTGTCGCCTATCAGTGCCCATCAGTGCCAACCAGTGCCACCCAGTGCCACCCATCAGTGCCCATCAGTGCCACCTATCAATGCCCATAAGTGCTGCATATGAGTGCCACCCATCAGTGCCACCTACCAGTGCCCATCATTGCCGCATATCAGTGCCCATCGTCAGTGCCAGTCAGTGCCCGCTCATTGGTGCCACCTCATCGGTGCCGCCGTATCAGTGCCTGTCAGTGCTGCCTTATCAGTGTCCATCAGTGAAAGAGAAAACTTACTTATTTACAATTTTTTTTAACAGAAACAAAAGCAAAACTTTTATTTTTTTCAAAATTTTTGGTCTTTTTTTATTTGTTTAGCAAAAAATAAAAAATGCAGAGGTGATCAAATACCACCAAAAGAAAGCTCTATTTGTGGGAACAAAATGATAAAAATTTAGTTTGAGTACAGTGTTGTCATTCAAACTGCGACAGCACTGAAAGCTGAAAATTGGTCTGGGCAGGAAGGTGTCTAAGTGCCCGGTATTGAAGTGGTTAAACTCCATTAGGGAATTGAGAATCCCCTTTAGATATTTTTTGGGGTATCTGTTGGGACAATAAACATTTGCTAACCTATACCTTTTCCCTTGAAGGGACCCTCTCAGGAACAAAAGGCGACCGTCAGGGTCGACTTTCCTTTCTTCCAAAATAAAACGAATGTTTTTCGCTATTCCTATGGCAACTCCTTTTGCCCTTTTATTTAGGGAGTCGCCATAGAACCAAGTTGGGATCGCCCGGGATATAATTTTATATTTGAGTCCAGTGTTAAATGCGTCTCCTGTAAGAAGATTATCTCAGCGGAATACCTTTCCAACTCTCTTAACACTATATGTCTTTTTTCCCGGGGAGTTCAGCCCTCTTACATTGTATGTAATAAATTTAACGTCAGTCATTATTTATTTTTTCTTCTTTTATACCCCTTTCTTGGTTCAATAGAAAGATAAGGACAAACAGATCTTTCCCCCCTCCCCCCCTCTCCTCTCCACCCTTTCCCCCTCCTCCCCATCCCCCCCTTCCTCCTCTGCTGGCATCTTGACCCCATGGTCCCGAGCACTTCCTTAGGGACCACCTTGTCCCCCTGTTCCCTTTGGCCTGAGGTGGAGTTCTGTGTGGCGCTGTCAAAATCACCTCCCTTACTTCTAGAGAGGAGATTTCAGAGCATGCCAAAAGTCCGGGTCTCTACACCCCTGTTATTTACTTATAAACTTTTCCACTGCCTCCTGATCTCACCTTTCAAAACACCCCCCCTCCCTTTCACCCCCCCCACCCTTAATTTCAAGTGGAGCATAAGAGAGCATATGGAAGAGAAAAAAAACAAAAAAAACAAAGGGGGAGGTTCTTTTTAAGTCAGTATTAGTTACTCTATCCATTTATGGTGTTTCCTTATCTTGGCCTTTTCTCCAAACAGTCTTCTGGTATGGGAATCTCCAATTTTCTGCAAAATTCAGAAATCTCTTCGATAAATTTCAGTCTGGCTGTACGTTCCTCCCAATCAAACACGAGGGGAAGCCCCAGTTATATTGGACTTAATTTTCCTGTAAGATCGTCAATAGAGGCTTTAGTGTTCTCCTCCTTTTCAAAGTCTCCTGTGACAGATCCTAAAACACTTGAATATTACTCCCTTCAAACTTTATTGGCGACTTTCCCCTCAAGTTTCTCCAGAGTTGGTTTTTCTCTTCCCAGTTTTCAAATCGCACTATGATTGTCTCTTGGGTTCTCCTGTGGAATTTCTTTTGGTCTTCCTAATCTATGTACTCTCTCAATTTTTATTGGACTTGTTATTTCTTTGTCCATCAGTGGATTACAGATCTTCTTTATTATTTCTGTTAAATCTTCATACTGTGAGGAGTCTGGGACACCGCGTATCCTTAAGTTCTTTCTTCGGTCCCTATTCTCTTGATCTTCTAATTTATAAGCTTGTTCTTGTTGTGCTCTTCTAATGGATTTAATTCCTCCTTCTAGTTTTCTTATACTAATACTGTTGGTTTCCGTTTTCTTTTCCACCTCCTCGACTCATTCGGGAATGTGACCAAGGTTTCTTTGTATTCTCTCCATTTCAGTTTTTAGCGATTTTTCCAAAGCCGCAAACATGGATTCAATTTCAATTTTTGTTAGTAGAGGGGCTATGTCTTGAGGTTCCTCTTCTTCTCTTAGTTCACGTTCTATGTCTAGTTCTATTCTAGATTCTGATAATGTATCAGTCTCTATAAGTGTTTTATTTTGAGGCTTTTTCTTTTCTTTCTTCTTCTCCTTACTCTCCATGTGATTACGTTTAATAGTTTGCTGTTTTTCAGGTGCTTGCTTCTCTACAGTTCCCACCTGGGTGACATATTTGTTCATCAGGCCCGGGCTGGTGGTCAGGCTTGGGGATTGCTCCTCCTCTTGCCGCCTTACCCCTCATGTTTCTCTCAAATATTTCTCCACTTCTCACACCCCTTTGATTTATTGACTTCCACTACTTGTCTATTAAATCATAAAGGTATGTACCCTCTATAAATATGCGTTGGTGGGATGGTGAGTTTTTTCACTTTTTTTTCCCTCCTTTCCTTCCCTTTCTCTTCCCTCCCTTTAACTTTATTTAGTTAGTTTGTATGTGGATAAATTAATAAGTTAGGCAAATAGGAATCCTTATGGTCTCATCCTTCTCCCCTCTATAATTATTTAAACCTTTGATCCTCTGCTGTGCTCAGTTATCATTGCAGTTTTAATCATATGATTAGGGGATATTTAGGGGATATTTCCCGCAGTGTCCAGGTTTTTATCTGTCTATCTGTTTATGACAGAAATTGTCCACATTGTCTGTTTATACTTGATTGTGTTATCTCTGTTCTTATATGGTTTACTCAGACTGAAATACTATAGTAATTAAAGTATTCCTGTGCATAGCACAATTTTTATTTTTGAAATACAATGTCTTTTGAAGTACTCGCCATACCGCACCCACATGCGTTGTAAGTTAAATTCAGATGTCCATTCAATCTCTTCAGCTCCTATGACTATGAATTATGTTGTTTTTTCAAGGTAGCTGTTTCTCCTGGTTCATGAATTCCTTGCTTTCTGAGGCCCAAAACAGAGAAAAAAGAAAACAGGCGGGGGGGGGGGGGGGGTGTCCACCCCAGAATCCCCTGCCTTCTCTCCTTTCTCCACACAGACACCTCTGCACAGACACTGGGACTCCCCTCCACGGGCTCCTCAGCTCCTCGATGGTCCCCAAGTGGCCGAATAGCCTCGTATCATCTCCGGGACCTTCCCCTTTCCGATGGTGTCTCCTCAGCCGCTGCTCCATCGCCCCTTGGCAGGATGTTCCTAGGAGGAGAAAGAGGCGATCAGTCTCCTTCGGTGGTGCTGCCACACGCTGCTCCTTTACCTATGCCCCTATAGAGGAGGGACCTTTGGTCGGAGCGCTAGTGTGCTGATGAGGGGAGACTTCCAGCTGGAGTCCACCAACAGTCCGGTCCAGTCCCCACAACTCAGAAACTCCGTCACACCGGCATCCAAGCTTGGCTTCAGTCAACGTGGCCGAGATGTTCCCCTTACGGCAGGAGGGGGTGGAACGAGGCGGGGGGGCAATCAGGCAAGGCAGGCAGTCATATTCTGTTCATGGAGCTGGACGCGAAAGACCAGGTTCTCTCCCTACGTGCTCTGGTTCAGAACACACGCCATTACTAGACTCCTCCCTCCTCGAGCCTTATGAAATGAAAAATGTATTAAAAGAACTATATGAGCTGGAACTAAATCCTAAAACACAATTAGATATAGAAACGTATCAGAGGATTGTTATAAAAAGGGGTCAGTTAAGGGATATGATGGAACAAGAAACTAGAAAAGTTTTTAAAAACGTAGTAAAAGAAAGGTATAAGTGGGGGAATAAGCCTGTAAAAATGTAAAAAGATATTATAAGGCGACTATACTGGCAAGACTAATAGAATGGGCAAACACAAACACTAAAAAGAGATGGGTGAGAATGGAAGATACACTAAGCATGACACAACTTCAAATAATTATTTGGATCCCACCGAAATTGAGAACACATAGCAGAGACACACATGAGTTAACTAAAAATGTATTTAAGGTACGAGACACATTATACTAGAAATAAGAAGGCAGATGAAAGTTTTTAAGATGTAATTGAAAGTTGTGTATTTTGTATGAAAACATTTTCTAATAAAGATTAAATTATAAAAAAAAGGAAGGATATAGTCCAGTACGAGGAACACAGGTCCGGGATATTACCAGGCTTGAGAAGGACCACCACAACTGCCTCGGACATGGAAGAGGGAAGGGACTCCTCCTCCATTGGTTTTTGAAGCATATCCCTAAATGTGGGAAGCAAAAAAAACTCGGCCGGGAGGCCATCAGGGCCCGGGGTCTTACCAGCCTGCAGAGAGGCCATCGCCCTCTGAAGTGCCTTCAGAGTAATGGGGCTATCTAATGTATCTCAAAAGGTGGATGTTAAGCACAGCAGGACAATCTCCTCCAGATAGCTATACAGTATCTCATCCATGCCCGCCATCTGAGAGCTATAAAACTCTTGATAAAATGAAGCAAAATAAGCATTAATAGAAGTGGAATCAGTTAGCAGCATCCCATTAGCATCTCATATGCAGGAAATGAATACGGGGGAGGACCTTTCCCTAGCCAGCCATGCCAACATGTGACCATTCTTCTCCCATCTGGGAATACTCTAGGGCAGCAACCCTCCCCTCTGCTCGCTGCAAATCTACCCTCAACCCCCAACGCACTTGGCGAATATGTGACTGGAAACACCCTCTCAAGAAGGCTTAAAATGCATCCCAAGAGGTAGATAAAGATACCGATTGATCCAGGTCATTCCAATATTGTATCATGTCAGACCTATAAGGTTCAGAAACCCTTGAGTCGGATAACCAGAATTGGGATAAACGCCATAAACTGTCCACGGGGACGGTAGACACAGTTAGTTGTAAGGCAAATGGCGCATGGTCTGAAATGCCATGGGGCAGAATGGATATGTCTCAGACCCTGGAAAGAACAGACCCCCCAGCATAGACTAAGTCTATGCGGGAGAAGGTTTTATGTGAGGCAGAGTAGCATGTACTGACATAATCACACACATAGGTTGGACTTGATGGACTTGTGACTTTTTTCAACCTTACCTACTATGTAACTGTGTATATGCATGCTGATGAGGATGACGCCACCTCCACACATCTGTAAAATTGAAGCAACTCAGAGGAGAGTCTGTCCACCCCTGCATCTGGGACCATATTGAAGTCCCCAAAAATTACCACATTATCAGTAGAATAATTCCCAATGTTTGCTACCAACTTATTAAGTAATCTAATGGATGCAGGAGGACATAAGTATAAGCCGACCAGAACCAGCTCCAACCTATCCAGCATGGCATGCAGTATAACATAACGGCTGTCTGGGTCCAGCTCCAGCACCAATAACCTGAAGGGAAGGGATTTATGGATGAGAATGCTAACCCCTTGGGAATAATTGGTGTATGAGGAGTGTTATTGATGGCCCACCCAGGGTTTCTTCAGACTCAAAAGTTTACTTCCCACTAGATGAGTCGCCTACAGAATACAGATTTGAGGGTGATAGGAGTTCAGGAATTGAAAGACCAGGGACCTCTTCACTGAGGAGTAGGGATGAGCCAAACACCCCCCTGTTCGGTTCGCACCAGAACTTGCGAACAGGCAAAAAATTTGTTAGAACACGCGAACACCGTTAAAGTCTATGGGACACGAACATGAATAATCAAAAGTGCTAA
Source organism: Lithobates septentrionalis (assembly GCA_037952835.1). Taxonomy (NCBI): domain Eukaryota; kingdom Metazoa; phylum Chordata; class Amphibia; order Anura; family Ranidae; genus Lithobates; species Lithobates septentrionalis. The sequence continues at coordinate 4,112,883 of JBBDGP010000969.1, read as the reverse complement.
TTTTAAAGGCTTATATGCAAGTTATTGTAATTGTTTGGGGACCTGGGTCCTGCCCCAGGGGACATGGATCAATGCAAAAAAAAAGTTTTAAATAACGTCCGTTTTTTCGGGAGCAGTGATTTTAATAATGCTTAAAGTGAAACAAGAAAAGTGTAATATCCCTTTAAATTTCATACCTGGGGGGTGTCTATAGCATGCCTGTAAAGGGGCGCATGTTTCACGTGTTTAGAACAGTCTGACAGCAAAATGACATTTCAAAGGAAAAAAAGTCATTTAAAACTACTTGCGGCTATTAATGAATTGCCGGTCCGACAATACACATAAAAGTTAATTGATAAAAACGGCATGGGAATTCCCCACAGGGGAACCCCAAACCAGAATTTAAAAAAAAAATGACGTGGGGGGTCCCCCTAAATTCCATACCAGGCCCTTTAGGTCTGGTATGGATATTAAGGGGAACCCGGGCCAAATTTAAAAAAAAATGGTGTGGGGTCCCCCTCAAAATCTATACCAGACCCTTCAGGTCTGGTATGGATTTTAAGGGGAACTCTGCGGCAATTTTTTTTAAAAAAATGGCGTGGGGTCCCCCCAAAAATCCATACCAAAACCTTATCCGAGCACGCAACCTGGCAGGCCGCAGGAAAAGAGGGGGGGACTAGAGAGAGCCCCCCCACCAGGCCACATGCCCTCAACATTGGGAGGGTGCTTTGGGGTAGCCCCCCAAAACACCTTGTCCCCATGTCGATGGGGGCAAGGGCCTCATCCCCACAACCCTTGCCCGGTGGTTGTGGGGGTCTGCGGGCAAGGATAGCCACGAGTAGTTTTAAATGACTTTTTTTCCTTTGAAATGTCATTTTGCTCTCACAATGTTCTTTTTTTTTTTTCTTTTTTTTTGCCAGTTCAGACGACCTTTTTTTTGGGGGACTAAAATCAACTTTACAGTTCATTTTAATTTAAGCGACCCACCAATGTCTCATCATCATGTTCTTTTGCCATACAAAAAAAACAAAGCTAGACAGAAGGAAAAAAAAGGCCAAATAATGGGAGCATGATATAAAAGCTATTAAACTATTTCTAACAATTCCCACTACTACACATTATCACTCCCATATGACTAAATTTGAACTCCCTTTTCCCTTTACTTCTAATTTCCCCCCCCCCACATATCCCCCCCCCTCCCCAAGTCCCCCCCATCCCGCCTCTCCAGGGTCTAATTTTTCCTTCTACTCTCCTTCTTAGACTAAGGCTTTGATCTCTTTGGCATAGCTCCATGTTTTTTTTTATTTTTTCCAGCGATCCCATCTGCCCAAGTTCACACTTCTTGTTTCCTCTAGCCTGCTCCGCAGCGTCTCCATATTACAGCTCTCCTCAATTACATCAAACCACTCCCATATCTCTGGGCTCTCCCTCCTCTGCCAATTCCTCGGGATTGTTCTTTTTGCCACGTTCAAAAGCTGCGGGACCAGAGACTGCTTATAATTATTTAGGTCCCCCACCCCCCCATGGAACAAGACCTCCCAGGGGTCTTCTACCACCTCTATTTCCGTGATTTCCTTTATAAGGGCTAGCATTTTTCTCCAGAAGTTTTTGATTATGGGGCAACTCCACCACATGTGTCCCATTGTTCCAACTTCTTGGCAGCCACTCCAACAAGTGGATGGTCCTTTCTGATATTTGCTTGTTATCTCAGGGGTAAGGTAGCTTCTGCTGATGCATTTGTAATTCATTTCTGCCATTCGGGTGTCTATTGCTGAGTTGGCGCTCATTTTTAAAATTCTTTTAATTGTGTCTATATCCTTTTTAGTGCCTAAATCTCTTTCCCATTTGACCAAAAATGGCGGCATCTCCAATTTTTCTGAGGCCATCAAGATTTTATATATCTGAGAAATTATGTTTCTTGGAGCCTCCTTATCACACAACCTTTCAAAGTCTGTCAATTGTTTCCTGGACCTGATCGGTTGTGGTAATCTATTCACAAAGTGACTCAATTGGAGATATCGCCATCTGTCCAGTCCCCGTGTTTTCCTCCCGTGTGTAAGTTGCTGCAGTGACATAATTTTGCCTTCTTTCATAATTTCTCTCAATTGTGTTTTCCCCCAAAATGCCTCTTTTCCTCCTATACTCTGCATTCCTGGTGTGAAAAATATATTATCTAATAGTGTAATCAGCGGTGAGTTATATTTCCCATTAACTTTCTTATATACCCCGTCCCAAATTTTCAAAACATTTCTTGTTATTACATGCAAACTATTATCTAATGATCTAAAGTGTGGGGGATTCCATATAATGGTGCCTAATTGTGATTTACTTAAATCTTCTTCTATTTTCACCCATTTTTTCCATTTTTCCTTCCTCACCCATTCTACTACCCTTGATAATATTACGGCTTTATAATACATCTGCACATCGGGAACTGCCAGGCCGCCATCTAACTTCCTTTGTTTTAACGTCTGGAAAGAAACTCTCGTTTTTTTGTTTTTCCAAATAAAGGTCACGATTATTTTCCTTAACATCCTCAGATAGTACTGGGGGAGGGGCACAGGAAGCATCTGGAAATGGTACGTGATCTTGGTAAGGGCCTTACAGGAGAATCTATTACAGTCTGATCTAACCAAGTCTAGTAAGGGCATATAGTTGATGGTGAACATCTCCTTGATTGAATTGGTTAGTTTAATACCCAGGTACTTTAGTTCCTTGGTCCATTTAAAGCTAAATTCTTTTTTCAAAGTCTCTACAACTGACTTGCTTACATTTATATTTAATATTTCTGAATTATTCATATTTATTTGAAAGTTGGATACCTCTCCATATTTCCTCACTGCTTTTATAAGGTTGGGCATAGACGTGACCGGGTCTGTTACATAAAATAACACGTCGTCCGCAAATGCTGCAACTTTGTGTTCCTCCTCTCCTACCACAACACCTCGAATATCAGGATCTCTTCGTATTGATGCCAAGAAGGGTTCCATAGCCAAAACGAAAAGTAGCGGAGACAGGGGGCACCGCTGTCTCGTGCCATTCTCCATCTCGAATGGTTGAGATGTTAATCCATTGATTTTTATTACGGCAGTTGGATGGTGGTAAAGAGTTTTTATCCTCCGGATCATTTTAGGGCCCACTCCCATGGCCTCTAAAGTCTGGATCATGAACCCCCGGTCTACTCTGTCGAAAGCCTTTTCGGCATCAATTGACAGAAGTAGTCCTGGGGGCCCACTCTCCTTCATTTTTCCCAACAAGAGAAGAGTCCTAACCCCATTGTCCCTCCCCTCCCTGTTAGGGATAAACCCTACTTGATCTGGGTTAACTAGTGAGTTCATAAATTCCTTCAGTCTTTCTGCCAGCACTTTTGCATAAAGTTTTGTGTCGTTATTCAACAGAGAGATTGGGCGATAGCTTGAGCACAATGTTTTGTCTTTACCTTCTTTCAGTATAATTGTAATGGATGCTTTCAGTGCATCTCTACTCATCTCAAAGCTGTCTCCCAACCCATTCAGGTAACGGCACAACCTAGGTACTAGTACTTCTCTAAATGTTTTATAATAAAGTGTTGTTAGGCCGTCCGGGCCTGGGCTTTTCCCAAGGGCCATTCCTGCTAATGCTTTACTTATTTCTTCTTCGGAGATTGGTCTTTCCAGTAATTCTCTGCCTTCCTCAGAGATCTTGGGGAGCGCTGCCTTTTTGATATAGTTGTTATATCTCAGTGTCCTATTTTTTGAAGAGGTGTCTTGTTTGGGGACTGAGTATAATTCCTTATAGTAGTTCTTAAAAATTTCTGCCACCTTCCTGGTTGAATACTCCATAAGACCCTCTTTAGACTGAATTCTTTCTATAAAATTCCTAGCTTTCTTCTTTTGTACCATTTTTGCTAACTGTTTGCTAGGTTTATTACCCCATCTATATCTCTCCCAGGCTATCTTATTGAATGACGCTCTGGACTCCTGTTCCATTGCCGTTTTTAACTCAGATCTTTTAATGACCATCCGATGATGTATCTCTTGGGGTAGCTGGCACTTGTATTTTTTGTGTTTTTGTTCTAACCCTGTGAGTTCATCCGTTAATTTTTGGATTTTTTCCCATCTATCTTTTTTCTTCCTCGCCCCCATTTCAATCAAGACTCCTCTAATATAGGCTTTGTGTGCCTCCCAGAGTGTGGCTCCTGATACATCCCCAGTGTCATTTACCTCAAAGAAGTTCTCTAGTTCCTGTCTGATTCTGTTGACCCCCTCCACCTCCCTTATCAGCTCCTCATTTAGCCTCCACTGCCCCCTCTCAGCCTGGCCTCTTCCTGTTGACATTTCAATGGTCATAGGTGCATGGTCTGAGTAGGTTATGTTTCCTATCATGGACCCCATTACCTTATCGATCACCCTATGCTTGACTATACCCCAATCAATCCGAGAGTGAGACCCGTGCACAGGGGAATAGAACGTATAATCCCTTTTAGTTGGATGTTGGACTCTCCAAATATCTACCAATTGCCAGTTGGAAAGCTTTTGCTTTATCTCTTTCAGGTGGGCACAGTTCTTCCCCTGGGGACGGGCCGTACTGTCTATACTCAGATTAAGACAGAAATTAAAATCCCCCATTAATAGCAAGTGTCCTCTCATAAACTCCATTATTTTCCCCAGAATATTTGCCAGGTATTTCATCGGGTTTTTGTTAGGGGCGTAGATATTAGCTAACGTATATTATTCTTCATTTAATCTACCTCTGAGGAACAAGTATCTTCCTTCTGGGTCCACTAATCTCTCCTCCAGCACAAACCTTGTTTTCTTTGTGAAGCCAATAGCTACTCCCCGTGACCTATTAGAGATAGTATCTCCTTGAAACCAGACTGGGTATTCCTTTGAGAACGGTCTAAGTCTCGATTGGAGTGAAATGTGTGTCTCTTGCAAGAACACCACGTCTGGTCCCATTAATTTTAGCTCATTGAAAATGTTGAATCTTTTCTTGGAGGTATTTAAGCCTTTGACGTTATATGTTGTAAATTTTATTGTTGCCATAGCCCTTTTTCCATCCTCCTGGCATCTCCCTTTTCCTTGGACCCTGGAGAGTTTTCCCCTTTTCTTAAGGTTGAAGTTGGGCAGGACCCCTTTCCCCTACTCCCTCTCCCTCCCTCACACTCCCCCCCTCCCTCTCCATACCCCCACCACCCCCACCTCCATCCCCCTGCCTCCCTCCCCCCCCCTTATTGGTCCCCCTTGTCCCACCCCCATCCCCACCCAACTCCCCATACCCCCCACTCCACCCCCCTCCCCCCCATACCCCCCCACCTTGGTCCCTACCGACCCCTTAGACCAGTGAGGGTCACACAAATTGTGGCCCACCATTGGTCTCCTCCTCTGAAGGTGGAGTTTTAGGTGTGTCGTCCCTACAGTCCATATTGCCTTAATAACCGAGTAGACTAAGCTTCACTCGACGGAACTTCCTTCTTCATTAAATTCTAGTTAATATTGACCTTTGGCTCACCCACCCCCCACCTACCCCCCCTCATCCCTGCCCCACACTCAGTTCTATCCAACGTTCCATGGACCAGTCCAACATCGGGGACACCTGCATGCCCAATTTCTCATAGAACTCTTCTAGTTCTCCTGGGAATCTTAATCTTGCGGCTCTCCCATCTTTGTTGCCTACTAGGCAGGCTGGGAATCCCCATGTGTATTTAATATTTTGATTCACCATTTGTTCCAATAGGGGTTTTAGATGTCGCCTTCTCGCCAGTGTGCCTTTGGCCAGATCCGTAAAGACTTGTACCCTTGCCTCTTCAAACTGTAGTGGGGTATGTCCCTTAAGTTTAATCCAAATATTTTCCTTATCCTCATAAAATCTAAACCTCACGATTATATGACGGCTTCTTTCAACCCGTCTGGTGTCCAGCCTGCCCACCCGGTGCACCCGCTCGATTTTTGGGAAGTCTTCTCCGCCCAGTCCCAGGAGTGGGCTGAAGATAGTCGCCACAGTCCTCCTTAAGTCTTCTCCCCTATTTTCTGGGACCCCTCTGAGTCTCACATTTTGTCTATGATCTCTGTTTTCCTGATCTTCCAACCTGTAGCATGTTTTTATCTGATTTTGTTGGGTTGTTTTAAGTTGTTCTTTTAATTCGGAGATCTCCCCCTCTTGTTTGTCAAGCTTATCTTCAGCCCCTTCCACTCTGGTCAGGAGGTTGCCTAAGTCGGACCTCAGCATGGTGAGCTCAGCCTTAATTGATGTCTCTAGCGCTTTAAGCATTTCTGCCAGATCGCTTTTCGAGGGTAGTTGTGAATCGTGCCTATGTTCGTCGATTCTAGATGCCTCCAGCGTGTTTTCAGCTAATAACTCCTCTCTGGAGTGATCTGGGGTCAGAGCTTCCCTCTCATTTAGTCCCTTCTTCTTTTTATCTGCCATGTTTGATTTTTGGGTCTCTTGATGGGAACTCCCCGGGCTCCCCCCTTTCACCAAATATTGCTTGATTGTGCTTGCGGGAATGCTTATCTTTTGGGGTTTTTGGTGGGCCCCCCTTCCCAGTTTTGGATGCACTTCGACTCATACTACTCTTCCAATTGTCCAGACCTGCTTGCTTTTAATCAGTGTATCCGGTGCTAACCTTAATAGGCCAGGAACCGAATTTCACCCTTTAATTGACCAATGAAATTGGATTCAAAATACAGGTACCGGTGTGGTGGTGGTACAGTATTAGCACATTGAATGAGCCTCTGTATAACTGGGTTTAAGATCGTATCTCCCTTGGGTCTAGGGATACACGTGGTGCCAGCGTATAGGGTTCCTAGGCACGTTTTCCGCTAACCAATGTCTGGCATCCCCTAGTTTAGATATAAGATTGACGCAAAAAAAAAAAAAATACCGTTGTGATGCTGTATTTAAGGTTATCTATTCCAAGTCCAGCCTCTTGGCCTTATATCTGCTATATGCTGCCCTCCAGACCACTCAGATGTGTAGGCCCTTCCTGGGCTTCTATCGTATATTTCTATAGATGTTTACTGGGGAACCACCCAAGTCTATTTACTCCCACCCTGAGATTCACTGTGTCATACTTTCCCAATATTAAATTTGCCCCAAGCTAAAAGAAAGGGCATACCAAGGTTGTATTAGTATATTGGAATTGTTATCGATATCCCAGCTTTCCCTCCCACATGGATGCTGAGATACCAATATACAGGCTTACTAGCGGCGTAAACGTGTCATAGATGTTTATACACTTCAACAAAATCAAGCGGTCCGCTGTTCCACCACAGAGTGCCAGCTATTCCATTACAACCCCAGATTACAGTGCTCACATTACGTTATGTTGATTTTGGTACAGTTCCTGAAATGAAGGTTATACGATGTATATCCAGAAGTCCCATCTTCCCTCCACCGGGTTACAGGGTCAATAGAGATTACCTCACACAGGCTTTTCTACAAAGTTTTCTCAGTTTACAGTCAACAGGCTTACTTCTCCAGACTTATTGCTAATACACTCTTACCTTTGGCTTTGTTAAACTTAGTGTATCTCTTACCACCACCACTTGAACTTCTGTCGCAGCTCCATGCTGTCTGTGGGCAGATCAGGTGTTGGATTAACTTGCCGCTCTCCGGGCTGTGAGGCTCCTATCTTCTGCCTCTCACTGCAGCGTCTGGATCAATTCCTGGCTCGCGTGCTGACTCTCCAGGCAGGGAGGGGGGCGGGGTAGGGGGAAGTGGGGATCTCCGAGCGGGCAGCCGAACTTGTCACTCCGTCTGCTTTCCTCCTTCTCCCTGCAGGGACTCGCAGGCTCCCAGAGCGCCAGTCCCCTCTCGATGTTCCCGGGGTTCTCCTCTCTGTCAGCTCCGTCCGACCATCCCGCTCTGTGTAAGAGAGAAGGAGTCTGCCAGAGCGTCAGCAGGATGACGCACCTCTTCCTCCTCCCTTCCCGTCCGACGTCTCACGTCATGACCGCCCTCCTCCGTTTCCGAGATTTGCTGTCAGACTGTTCTAAACACGGGAAACATGCGCCCCTTTTACAGGCATACTATAGACACCCCCCAGGTACAAAATTTAAAGAGATATTACACTTTTATTGTTTCACTTTAACCATTATTAAAATCACTGCTCCCGAAAAAACAGCCGTTTTTAAAACTTTTGTTTGCATTGATCCTTGTCCGCTGGGGCAGGACCCAGGTCCCCAAACACTTCTTATGACAATACCATCATATAAGCCTTTAAAATTAGCACTTTTGATTTCTCCCATAGACTTTTAAAGGGTGTTCTGCGGCTTTCGAATTTGCTGCAAACACCCCAAATTGTTCGCTGTTCGGCGAAGTGGCGATCGGCTGATGTTCAAGTCGAACATGAGTTTGACTCGAACTCGAAGCTCATCCCTACTGAGTGTTCCAGGACACAATAGTGCAATTAGTCATAAACACCAAGCATGGTGAGACTAGCCAAGAGTATCAGAGAAGGGCCTAGGAGCAGAACCCAGACCACCGCATACATCAGGTCATATATAACATGGTAACCCAAAGTATCGGGTATTACACTATTTGTAAAAAGGCAAAACAGATCGACAATTAAAAGAAAAAACAACACAACAACCTCACCCGAACCTCCAATCCCAACCCAAAACTTGGGGAAATTTCAAACCCAAACACAAAAAAGGGCAGAAACGCCTGTTAGGGGGAAACGCATGCAAAATTACATCTACTGTCGGGCAGTCAAATGGCAGACATTTGTTGTAAACTAAAGTCCGGAGTAAAAGTGTGGATGCAGTCTTCCAGCAGCCGCTGGGGGTACAAAACTTAAGTATCAGGTATAGAAGGGACAAGTGTTAGGTATATAAACATAGTCCATGAGGATAAAGGCATAGGGCTGATCAACTTAGATCCAGTCGGTAACAACATAAGATGATTTAGGAAGTGAAAATAGCACCCACTGGAACAGCCTTAAAACAATTATCCAGCCGACAGCAGAGTAGGTAGTAGATATAGCTTATATGTACTAACAAGCGGACCAGAAATGTAAAATGAACAGGCACTGTGCATCCACAGCAGAGGGTAAAGAGCACTCATCAGCAGTATTCAGCGCTGAGGCAGTGTGTCAATCCAGGCAGAGGCTACTTCAGGCGAGCCCTCGGCTCTGGCTTTACCCGAGTTGTCAGCTTCTGAGACAGTTCAAGGGGTAGAAGGCTGCGATATTCTCCTAGTCATAACCCGGGGGAGACACTGAGGTAGGGGGGCACAAGCCAGTATCCATAAGTAGCCCCCCCAATTGGACAGAAGGAGAAGAAGCCAGTCTCTGGGAGCTCAGACACTAGACATCCTCTCCCAGCGCCATTTTGGACAAGCCCCCAATTTTAGATGTGATGGCTACATTAGTTATTTTTAGGCTTTCTTTCCTATATTTCCACCTGGTGATCCTGGCAGTAAGTCTGTTGTTTTTCTAACAGAACAAGCTGTCCTGCAGATGTTTCAGTTACAGAGTTAACGCAAATCATTTTCTACTGCTTACAATGATCATCTTTTATTTATTTATGTAAAACCTATATCCCAAAAGGAAAAAAAACTGTTTGATGTAACTGTTTATAAATTGTGAGCTGGAGTTCAGGTCCAGTTTGTTAGTATATCTAAATCTGCTAGTCCATCTAACACATCCCTCCCCATTTTAACGCTGCTCGAAGCTGGAGGATTTCCCTGCCGGTAAGTCAGAGAGTGGGACCAGATGTCTACGCACTATTTAGAAGTGTAGATGTGGCAGAGATGAGGGAGATGAGACCCGGTGCTGTGATAATATGTGGCCTCAGCCAGCACTGCTCCGGCTACACCCTTGACACGTTTCACACCTGTGACATGCTTCACACCTAGCGGGGTCCCATCTCTGCCAAATGCAGCCACCATATCTAATGGTTGGTAACGCATATTGCATTTTTGGTTTTTGGTTTAATGCCACTTTAACCCCTTCCCAAAATACTATGTATATGTCCTCGGACAGGATTGATGATATCACGATCATGGCTGCAGCTGCATTGTATCATTTTGTAGAGAAAGCGATTGGTTTTAATGTAAAAGTAAGCTGAGTGGCTATACAGCCACCCAATCACTTTTACAAGGGCAGTAGGAGCAGAAAACTACTGGCCTTTTCTATCTGCTGGTCAAAGCTTGACATAGCTTGAAGCCCGAGGGCTTTCACACTGGAGTGGTGCACTTGCAGGACGGTAAAAAAGTCCTGCAAGCAGCATCTTTGCAGCACTGTAGGTGCAGTGTATACACTGCTCCTAAAGCACCCCTGCCCAGTGAAATCAATAGGCAGTGCCGCCGAACCGCCGACAAAGCGCTGCTACAGCGGCGCTTTGCCAGCGGTCTTAACCCTTTTTCGCACCCTAGCAGGGGTTAAATGCGCCCTGCTAGTGGCTGAATAGTGCCACTAAAATGACAGTAAAGTGCCACTAAAAATAGCGGCGCTTTACCATCGACGCCCCCAACGCCGCAGTGTGAAAGCAGACTTTCAGTCAGGCAGCAGTGCTTGTCACCCTCTGAAAAGCAATCTGCGCCTTCTGAATGTGTTTTTTTTTCCAATCCTAAAGGGGATTTTAGTAGTAAAAAGTTGTAAGGCAACTGTGAGACAATCTTTGGCTCGCGGCTGCGATACACTTCTATTAAACGTAACCCTTTCACACTGGCCGCCTCCCAGCCCTTTAAGAGGAGTTCTAAAAAGCTGGGAGGCGGAGGCGGGCATTTGGGTCATGTGACCACTTCTGATTGGCTATCACGGCGGTCACATGATATGTAAGCTCCTGATTGCAAGTATGTATCAGGAGTTTACCGATCCCTGCCGGCTACCGTGCTGGGAGCTCACAGGGAGCACACTCCCAGCACAGTAAGTGGTTAACACAGGGCCACATACTCTATATGCAACTGTTCAATGTTAAGGCCCACACGCCGAGAGGCCGCATATATGTGTACAGCTGGTGTGAAGAGGTTAATGGGTGAGTTTGAAAGGCGGTGTCACCTGTTAAACTCTGCAAAACAAAGTACTGTGTCTGTGGCATGTGTAAAGCCCTGTTACGCCGTAATGTTAGCATTTGGGTGGTTGGGGGGCCATAAAACCACTGCTTAGCAGCTTGTTTTAACCGATCTCCTCCTCCCATGGCCGCCCATGCGAAAGAGCCCTTTAGTCTCATTAACACCATGTATTTCACTCATCTCTCTGTACTGCACTCATCTCCCCGTACTAACTACACACAGTCATAAAGACTACTCTACTGCACATACCCAGAGTCATACTCTCCGCACTCATTTCCTGCACATGCTACCATATGTGCCTCACTCCTTTCCTAGACATACCATCATACACTCCACACTCTTCTCCCTGCACATGCTACCCACTATCAGAAATTCCACACTCCTCTTCCTGCACGTACAAACCGTCAACATACATTCCGTATTTCTCTCCTGCACATACTTCCCGCCATCATACACTGTGCACTCCTCTTCTGCATCTACTGGCCACCAATACAACCTCCTCACACTCCTCTACTGCACATACGGTGCTATCCACTGTCATGCCCTCATACACTCCGCATTCCTTTCCTACACATTCCATCCCACACTTCACACTCCTTTCATGCACATACCACCATATATGCCACATTTTTTTTACTGCACATACCCACCATGTCCTATACGACACACTCCTTTTACTGCACAACCTACTTCCCATCACACCCTTTACACTTCTCTCCTGCACATAATCCCCGCCGTCATACAGTTTCGCACCCCTCTCCAGCATATACTGACCATGGTTATAGGCTCCTCACTCCTTTCCTGCAAATACTACCTACTGTCAAACCCTCTGCACTCCTTTCCTGCATAAAACATCATACACTTTGCACTTGTTTCCCACACATATGGTCCTGCACTCCACACTGCTTTTCTGCAAATACCATAATACCCTCTGTACCTAAATGAATGCCCCACACATAACGTACATTCTACAATGGCATTTTGAATGCACAGCAAAAAAAAGTGCCAGTGAAACTTTTTTTTTAAATGTTGGCAACTTTGAATCCTGGACTCAAAGTAAATGGCTGAGATAGCTGGATGCAAAGGAGATAGTGGAGCATCCATTCCCTGATCACCTCTGACTGTTGAGTTTGGAAGCCATAATAATTTGTCACTTCTGGTTTCAAAGCTGTCATTCCCTGGCTGCTACAGCCAGGGAAGCAGCTAACCAAGCATGATTTGTGTGTGATTTGTGCAGAGAAGATATTAGGGGTCTAATAGACCCCTGATGTGTCCATAAAGAGAACCTGTCACTTCCCCAATGCTATACATAGGGAGCTCGTTAACTCCCTTGTGATAGCAATAACGTTAAGTCAATTTTTTTTTAAAGTGTACATTTTAAGTAGATAAAAACAATTAAATGCATTCACTGTACCCCCAAACATACACCCAAATGCAAAGAGTGTACTTAGGTCCAGCATGTGTATGTAAACCATGATTGCACTGCACATGAGTTTGAGTGAGAGCAAAAATTCTAGGGTCTTAATTCTTGGTTAAATCTAAATTGCTAACCTGTAAAGACTTTTAACACATCACCTGAAACAATTTAGGTACCACAGTTTGTTGCCATGCCATGGGCGTGCACAATTTTGAGTCTTGACATCAGCTATTAGCGGGCTTCTCCGTTGACAGCTGAATGAAAAAAAAAAACATTGCCGGCAATACGAAAAAGTGGAAAAAAACAGCGTGGGGGTCCCCCAATCCATACCAGGCCCTTTGGGTCTGGTATGGATTTTAAGGGGAGCCCCATGCCAAAATGTAAAAAAATGGCATAGGGTCCCCCCAAAAACCATACCAGACCCTTATCCAAGCAAGCAGCCTGGCAGGCCAGGAAAGGGGAAGGATTAGCAAGTGCCCCCCTCCTGATCCATACCAGGCCACTTGCCCTCAACATGGGGGGGGGTGCTTTGGGGCAGACCCATCTCTGGTTTAGTAAAGAAAACAGATGCAACTCATCAATCTATCTCTCACTCTCTACTCTTTTCTTTCCACCATTCAGGCAGGTCTGCTCTGAGCAAAGCAGTCACAAGGGCAAGGGTGGTTGCCTATAAGTGAACTTGTTTGTTATGATCTCAGGTCTACTTAGTTAAGTGGGAGGCGCAAAGGATTTTGCTCACTGAACTGCCAATGCATTATTTCTGCTTTATCACCACCCCACAGGACACAAACCAGCCATTTAAATCAGCCAATTCATTTTGCCACATGCCAGGCATGGTTGCAGTGTGGATTCAGAGTGGCTTCATAAAATATTTGAGCCACTCTTGGGTACAATGCATGCTAAAATATTTGTCAGCCCTCTTTCTATTTTTTACTGAACAATTTCTAAAATAAATATATGCACATTGCAGGATCTATGGTTATAATCCTCTTGATGTACAATAAAATATAAAGGTAGAAAAGCATCACCCAGTAGATAAACACTACCAACAAGATATATAAAAATTTATTTAACATAAAGTACCATGACAATGGACCAAAAATGAAAATATTTATAAGCCCTCTTCATGAAAAATGTATAAAGTAGATTAAAATTGCTTAAACAAGGAAATACAATCAAAACCTGTTGCTAGGTCTGGGCCATTGCCTTTAAAAGTTCTGTTCTAAAGCCTTTGCTATGAAAGAATGCTTTACATTGTTGCATGAGCCAGGGCACTTTCACTCTCACATGCCATGCAGTTGAACAGGTAGCTGAAAGACCTACAATGCAGGCTATAGCAAAGAAACATTTATATGGAAAAAAAATGAAAATTACAGAGTAGTGCTAAATACTCCATCTGTTAAGATAAAGCGTTTGCATTGGTTCATTCGTTGCCTCTTCTCTTTGAGTGGATCTAGTATTAAATATTTTTTTAGAAAATAAAAACCCCCTTCGTTGGGACTTTGCAGGCAACAACCACACATAGCTAGATTAGAAAATATATTTATTGTGTATACATAAAATCGTTTGATCATAAAATGATCATTTGTTTAAAGACATATCAAAAAATATACAGTGGGGACGGAAAGTATTCAGACCCCCTTAAATTTTTCACTCTTTGTTATATTGCAGCCATTTGCTAAAATCATTTAAGTTAATTTTTTCCTCATTAATGTACACATAGCACCCCATATTGACAGAAAAACACAGAATTGTTGACATTTTTTGCAGATTTATTAAAAAAGAAAAACTGAAATATCATATGGTCCTAAGTTTTCAGACCCTTTGTTCAGTATTTAGTAGAAGCACCCTTTTGATCTAATACAGCCATGAGTCTTTTTGGGAAAGATGCAACAAGTTTTTCACACCTGGATTTGGGGATCCTCTGCCATTCCTCCTTGCAGATCCTCTCCAGTTCTGTCAGGTTGTATGGTAAACGTTGATGGACAGCCATTTTTAGGTCTCTCCAGAGATGCTCAATTGGGTTTAAGTCAGGGCTCTGGCTGGGCCATTCGAGAACAGTCACGGAATTGTTGTAAAGCCACTACTTCGTTATTTTAGCTGTGTGCTTAGGGTCATTGTCTTGTTGGAAGGTAAACCTTCGGCCAGGATATCCCTGTACTTGGCCGCATTCATCTTTCCCTCAATTACGACCAGTCATCCTGTCCCTGCAGCTGAAAAACACTCCCACAGCATGATGCTGCCACCACCATGCTTCACTGTTGGGACTGTATTGGACAGGTGATGAGCAGTGCCTGGTTTTCTCCACATATACCGCTTAGAATTAAGGCCAAAAAGTTCTATCTTGGTCTCATCAGACCAGTGAATCTTATTTCTCACCATCTTGGAGTCCTTCAGGTGTTTTTTAGCAAACTCCATGCGGGCTTTCATGTGTCTTGCACTGAGGAGAGGCTTCCGTCGGGCCACTCTGCCATGAAGCTCCGACTGGTGGAGGGCTGCAGTGATGGTTGACTTTCTACAACTTTCTCCCATCTCCCAACTGCATCCCTGGAACTCAGCCACAGTGATCTTTGGGTTCTTCTTTACCTCGCTGACCAAGGCTCTTCTCCCCGATAGCTCATTTTGGCCAGATGGCCAGCTCTAGGAAGGGTTCTGGTCATCCCAAACGTCTTCCATTTAAGGATTATGGAGGCCACTGTGCTCTTAGGAGCCTAAAGTGCAGCAGAATTTTTTTTGTAACAGATCTGGCCAGATCTGGCCAGATCTGTGCCTTGCCACAATTCTGTCTCTGAGCTCTTCAGGCAGTTCCTTTGACCTCATGATTCTCATTTGCTCTGACATGCACTGTGAGCTGTAAGGTCTTATATAGACAGGTGTGTGGCTTTCCTAATCAAGTTCAATCAGTATAATCAAACACAGCTGGACTCAAATGAAGGTGTAGAACCATCTCAAGGATGATCAGAAGAAATGGACAGCACCTGAGTTAAATATATGAGTGTCAGCAAAGGGTCTGAATACTTAGGACCAGGTGATATTTAAGTTTTTCTTTTTTAATAAATCTGCAAAAATGTCAACAATTCTGTGTTTTTCTGTCAATATGGGGTGCTGTGTGTACATTAATGAGGGAAAAAAATGAACTTAAATGATTTTAGCAAATGGCTGCAATATAACAAAGAGTGAAAAATTTAAGGGGGTCTGAATACTTTCTGTCCCCACTGTACATGTTACAAAATCAGAAAAAAAAACACAGAAAAAAAACACACGACAGGTTACATGATTTGCATGACATAAAAAAATTACTCTCCGGTACAAAGTGGTCTCTGGTACCCAATGCATTTCTGGTTCAAGCACCTTCGTCAGGGGTATTTGGAAAGAGTATATACAGTCATAGTTTTGTCTTACTAAAAAAATAGAAAAAAACATATCATAGCCAAAGGGTCGGTTCACATTGGGGCGACTTGGGATCCGACTTGTACGCCCTCAAGTCGCCCCAAGTCGCCCCAGAAATAGATTCAATGGGAGTGAACGCTAGCGTCTTAATAGACACTACTGAAGTTGCTCCGACTTCAGAGCGTACTCCCTGTACTACTTTGATCCGACTTGGTAGGCGACCTGTACCATAGAAATCAATGGAAGTCGCCTCCAAGTCGGATCTCTCTGTAAAGTCAAGCGACTTTGCAGGGAAAACCCCTCCCTCCCCCCTCCCTCCCAGAGAGCTGATTGCCCTGTGATTGGCCACAGCCGAAGTCGCCTGTCATGGAGGCGACTTCAAGTCGCCTTGTAATTTGCTAAAGTCGCGCTGAAGTCGCGCTGAAGTCGCGTCGAAGCCGTGTTGAAGTCGCCGTGCAAAGTCGCGCTGAAGTCGTGTTGCCCCAGTGTGAACCGACCCAAAGTATATGGATATTGACAACCGTGGGAGACAAGTGAACAACAGTTACTGTAAGCGACAACTACCATACAAAAATGTTCCATCATGCAACTTGAACAAATAAATGAGGCACTGCCAGCAGGGGTGCTGATAGGTGCTCACCAAGAAGACCAGTATCGCACAGAAATATCAAAAAGAGAAGCTCACCTATTTAATTTGCCTGATGATCACAGGAAATCATATGTAGCCAACTGCTGTATAAACAGAAAAAAAAAGGGGGAGAAGCGAACTATGGGTGGACTATCTTCCACCCATAGTTCACTTCTCCCCCTTTTTTTTTTGTTTATAAAAACATGTTTATGTTTTTTGATTTTGTAACATGTATATTTTTTAATATGTCTTTTTAAACAATGGATCATTTTATGATCGAATGATTTTATGTATACACAATAAATATATATATATATATTTTTCCATTTTCAAAACATTTATTGAAAAGCAGTACATCACATCTTAAGGCCACCATTTCACATTGGGACAGAGCCTAGTATAAACAAGGCTAATCAACTGAATAAACAAATATCACTCAACAACATATAGTCCCCACGATACGGAATCTTCCTGAGTTTCAGGTGAACAAGGGTATAACATATAAGTGCACTTGAGTCGGTCATTGATCCTGACACTCCGTATGGGTTCAAACTGTGTCAGGGACCGACTGGCTCGAAAGATAGAATAAGTGTTCTTTGGAGCCCAGAACTGGTTTCGCAGCTCAGAAATAACAGCAGATTCCAGAGCTGTGTGAGAGTGCCCAGGTGAGTAATATGAATACTTCCCCTAGAAGCTCATCTGAGCAGAGAGTTTCCTTAAGAGATTATCGCAAATGTTTGTGAGCTCCTGCGACTGTGATAATGGTGAAGGCGTACATTCTATCAAGATTGTTAGAGCACACATTCTTGCTATCTTAAACTTCATAATAATAACAGAAAAGTGTAGGGGTGAGAAGAAAGTAGAGGAGAGAGAGGGTTCGGAAGGGGGGTGCCAGTTTTAAAAATTGAGAGCTTGTTCATTTCACACTGACTTCAGGGATGAGGGAGATTCCTATATATCTAGCCCAGGGTTCCCATGTCGCTTCAAATATTTTGGCGGTATACATTATTGTCCTGACCATTTTTTCTTGGGACATGATCCACAAAATCTTTCGGCCAAGAGAGAGACAGTGGGCTGCTTCCAGTCCTTAGCTATTGTGATTTTCGCTCCCAGAAGCATAAACAATATCAATCTTTGAGCGTGTTTAGGAATCTTGGGAATATGGGCATTCAGCAACGCTATTTGGGGGGATTTCGATACAGAGTGGCCTGAGACTCTCTGGATAAGATTAAACATTTTGTTCCAAAATCCTCTGATTCTCAGACATTCCCACCATATGTGGAGCATGGAACCCCGGGCTTGACATTCTCTAAAACATAACAGGGAGTTAGAGGGAAATATCATTGCTAGCCTAGTGAGAACCAGGTACCATCTCGTCAACACTTTCAGATTTGCTTCTATCAAGGATATGTTCATAATACCTTTGAAGGCTCTCGTTCCCGTTTTATGCCAATCCTCGAGGTCCCAGGTTTCCTGCAAGTCTCTTTCCCATGCTTGCATGTAAGGGAATTTGGAAGTGATGTGTAAATTATGGATATACCCCACTTTTGCTCCATTGCTTGACCACATGAACGCTTATTATGTGTGAACTCTGGGGGAGTGGGTTTGTTTTTCCATATAGAGGAGAGGAAGTGAGAGATTTGAAAGTATCTAAATCTCTCAGAATCTGGGAGTTCCAATTTTTCCACGCAGTGTTTCAAAGAGATCGGGCCAGAAGTGGAGAAGTAGTGTCCAATATGGTACATCCCCTCGTCTAGCCACCATTGGAATGATTTGATGTCCATGCCTGGACTGAAATGAGGGTTATGGAAAATGTGAGCTAGTGGGCGTATGTCAGATGTTAGCGGAGCAGGGGCGGACTGACCAGTCGGTCCATTCGGACATGGACCGAGGGCCCGGGCCGCTAAAGGGGGCCCACCAGCGCCACCTCCTGGAGCCTTAATGGCTGGTGATCACCTTTTCAGGCCCGCACGGGCCCCAGCGCTACCTTGGAAGGTAAGAAGAGGAGGGCAGGCGCCGCCGGACTACATAGAGCGGGGATCTCCGGCTTACCGCTGTCTTTGGATGTCCCGCCTCCTTTGATAGATGTCTCACTGGTCCAATGCCGAGAACGTGTGACGTCTAACAAAGGGGGGGGCATCCGATGACAGAGGTCTCCAGGTGTCACAGGAGTTACACGCTCTGTGTGATCCAGCGGCTATCCCCCATGCACTGATCAGGCTGCATGGAGGGGGCACTCTAGGTGAGGCTGCATGGAGGGGGCACTCTAGGTGAGGCTGCATGGAGGGGGCACTCTAGGTGAGGCTGCATGGAGGGGGCACTCTAGGTGAGGCTTCATGGAGGGGCACTCTAGATGAGGCTGCATGGAGGGGGCACTCTGAAACTGCATGGAGGGGGCACTCTGAGGCTGCATGGAGGGGGCACTCTGGTGAAGGAGCACTTTAGGTGAGGCTGCATGGAGGGGACACTCTGAGGCTGCATGGAGGGGGCACTCTGGTGAGGCTGCATGGAGGGGGCACTCTGGTGAGGCTGCATGGAGGGGGCACTCTGGTGTGGCTGCATGGAGGGGGCACTCTGGTGAGGCTGCGTGGAGGGGGCACTCTGGTGAGGCTTCATGGAGGGGGCATTCTGGTGAGGCTGCATGGAGGGGGCACTCTAGGTGAGGCTTCATGGAGAGGGCACTCTAGGTGAGGCTGCATGGAGGGGACACTCTAGGTGAGGCTGCATGGAGGGGGCACTCTAGGTGAGGCTGCAGGGAGGGGGCACTCTGGTGAAGCTGCATGGAGGGGGCACTCTGGTGAGGCTGCATGGAGGGGGCACTCTGGTGAGGGGGAACTCTGGTGAGGCTGCATGGAGGGGGCACTCTGGTGAGGCTGCATGGAGAGGGCACTCTGGCGAGGCTGCATTGAGGGGCACACTGGTAAAGCTGTATTGAGGGGCACTGGTGAGGCTGCATTGAGGGGCACTGTTGAGGGTGCATTGAGGGGCACTGGTGAGGCTGCATTAGGGGCACCGGTGAGGCTGCATTAAGGGGCAATAGTGAGGCTGCATTATGGGCACTGATCAGGCTGCATTGATGGGCACCGATCAGGCTGCATTCATGGGTACTGATCAGGCTGCATTCATGGGCACTGGTGAAGCTGCATTCATGGGCACTGGTGAGGCTGCACTGATTGGCACTGGTGAGCCTGCGCTGATTGGCACTGGTGAGGCTGCATTGAGAGGCACTGGAGATTCTGCATTGATGGGTACTGATGAGGGCTTTTATTAACATAGACTCTCAAACGGGGTGAAAGGACCTGCACACGCAGGCGACATCATTATGTGTTGCGCTACGTGTCTCCGCGCACAGTTGCTGAGTTCTGGATTGTTGTCCTCTCTGTATATCTCTCTGCAGTCATGGGGAAAACGACATACTTACTGCTCTTTGCTTGGTTGCTGCAGGATAATCTAGGCTTTAAATGTATCTAATTCCTTATCTGGGGAGTCAGCATACGTCCTTGCATCATTTCCGGCTACAGGCGCTGGTGTCAGCAACACATGCTTATGTTATTCCTACCGAATGTGAGTACCTTTCTATGCGTTTGTACAATAAACAGTTTGATACAGTATTACGCTATTTGGGCTCCCTCTCGCTCTTTTATGACGTTCAATATATAATGGAATCTCCTCATATTCAACAATAAGAACGGTTTCAGATCCTATATTGCTACACAGTGGCACATACTGTGATGTCTTAGACCCCAGGAGGGGGAGAAGGATCTGGTGAGTGCAGCCGTAATAGGAGCACCAATAAGGCACGCACGGTGTGATTACTCACTGAAAAGTTCACTAGATTAGAAAACGGATTCCTTCACTGGCACAAGAGCACTTTATTGATTTCCATAGTTTTTTAGATAAATTGGTGTTTTTCCAATGGCACGATTAGCACTTTATTGATCTTATATTTTTGTATTATCTCTTTTCTCTTTTCAAATAATTTATTGAGAATACAACAATACAATTTTACAGTACTGGTTTTAAATTTATGTAAGGTTACAAAATATGAGGAAAAGGAACTTCTCAATAGTAACTTAGAATAATAATACTTAAGTTATCTTGTAGAAATCGTTAAGAAAATCTATTATCCAGTGTACATATCTGAATTATATGGTTATAACAATTAATAGAGCTTTTGTAATTGGAAAAATAAATAAATAAGTAAGTAGATAAATATATATATTAAAAAAAAATACAATATGTCACAATAGTGAGACATAAAATGCAACTAAATTAGATAAATTGGGTATTAATGAGATGACCTAGAGAGACACCCAAACAACCAGGGCCAAGGTCCGGCTATTTGGCCCGGCATATCCTGAGTGTATGGGTGTCCCTCCAAAGCATCCCCATCAAAGGTATAGTTAGTTTGCATCCGAAAAAGACATAGTTTGTCTAACCAAATAATAATTTAATAGAAATAGATAAAGACATATTTTTTTATTATACATCACTAAAAATAAAATGTAATAAGTGGGAATATGTGGTGGGATCTGAAATGGTTATGGAGGGAATTTGGGGTCTCCAGAGAGAAGCGAGTGGTAAATATTTATGGGAACATGTAATAATATAGACCGTGAAGGTGGTAGATCTCATTAGGGTAAAAGAAGTGAATAGTTCAAATCCGGTGGTAGTATGTGTGTTATCCATGGAAGCCAAAGAGATTCAAATTTGTCCAGTTTATCAAGTATGATTGCCTCCATTTTAGCATGGATTATAGCTTGAGTTACACGTTGTTTTACAGATATGTCACAAAGCTTATTGGTTTTCCAGGCTTTTGCTATCGATTGTTTTGCAGCTCTTGTGACATATAGTAAAAGTTTAAATTGACGTTGAGTTATGTTTCGTGGCTTATTATTTAGGAGGGCTACCAATGGATCCGGTTGTAATGTGGTTTCAAACATTGTAGAGAGAATTTGAAATATTTTTGACCAATATGTTTGGACTATTGGACAAGTCCACCAAATATGCAGATGTGTACCAATGTCACTGCATCCGCGAAAACAGTGAGGGGGGTATTGGGGAAGGTATTTTGATATACATGCTGGCACTAAATACCACCTGGTAAGAACTTTATAATTTGTTTCTAGGGCAACTATGTTGGGTGTGGCTGATTTTGTAGATTGCCAGATTTGTGACCAATCCAGTGAGTCTGGAGGAAGGTTTAAATCAGCTTCCCATTTGGTAGTATAAGACGGGGGAGAGGAATTTGTTTGTGAAAGTAGTTGAGTATATACACTACCGTTCAAAAGTTTGGGGTCACATTGAAATGTCCTTATTTTTGAAGGAAAAGCACTGTACTTTTAAATGAAGCTAACTTTAAACTAGTCCTAACTTTAAACAAATATACTCTATACATTGCTAATGTGGTAAATGACTATTCTAACTGCAAATGTCTAGTTTTTGGTGCAATATCTACATAGGTGTATAGAGGCCCATTTCCAGCAACTATCACTCCAGTGTTCTAATGGTACAATGTGTTTGCTCATTGGCTCAGAAGGCTAATTGATGATTAGCAAACCCTTGTGCAATCATGTTCACACATCTAAAAACAGTCTAGCTCCTTCCAGAAGCTACAAAACTGACCTTCCTGTGAGCAGATTGAGTTTCTGGAGCATCACATTTGTGGGGTCAATTAAACGCTCAAAATGGCCAGAAAAAGAGAACTTTCATCTGAAACTCGACAGTCTATTCTTGTTCTTAGAAATGAAGGCTATTCCATGCGAGAAATTGCAAAGAAATTGAAGATTTCCTACAACGGTGTGTACTACTCCCTTCAGAGGACAGCACAAACAGGCTCTAACCAGAGTAGAAAAAGAAGTGGGAGGCCGCGTTGCACAACTAAGCAAGAAGATAAGCACATTAGAGTCTCTAGTTTGAGAAACAGACGCCTCACAGGTCCCCAACTGGCATCTTCATTAAATAGTACCCGCAAAACACCAGTGTCAACATCTACAGTGAAGAGGCGGCTGCGGGATTTTGGGCTTCAGGGCAGAGTGGCAAAGAAAAAGCCATATCTGAGACTGGCCAATAAAAGAAAAAGATTAAGATGGGCAAAAGAACACAGACATTGGACAGAGGAAGACTGGAAAAAAGTGTTGTGGACAGATGAATCCAAGTTTGAGGTGTTTGGATCACAAAGAAGAACGTTTGTGAGACGCAGAACAAATGAAAAGATGCTGGAAGAATGCCTGACGCCATCTGTTAAGCATGGTGGAGGTAATGTGATGGTCTGGGGTTGCTTTGGTGCTGGTAAGGTGGGAGCTTTGTACAGGGTAAAAGCTAAGGAAGGCTATCACTCCATTTTGCAACGCCATGCCATACCCAGTGGACAGCGCTTGATTGGAGCCAATTTCATCCTACAACCGGACAATGACCCTAAACACACCTCCAAATTGTGCAAGAACTATTTACAGCAGAAGCAGGCAGCTGGTATTCTATCGGTAATGGAGTGGCCAGCACAGTCACCAGATCTGAACCCCATTGAGCTGTTGTGGGAGCAGCTTGACCGTATGGTACGCCAGAAGTGCCCATCCAACCATTCCAACTTGTGGGAGCTGCTTCTAGAAGCGTGGGGTGCAATTTCTCCAGCTTACCTCAATAAATTAACAGCTAGAATGCCAAAGGTGTGCAATGCTGTAATTGCTGCAAAAGGAGGATTCTTTGATGAAAGCAAAGTTTGATGTAAAAACAATGTTATTTCAAATACAAATCATTATTTCTAACCTTGTCAATGTCTTGACTCTATTTTCTATTCATTTCACAACGTATGGTGGTGAATAAGTGTGACTTTTCATGGAAAACACAAAATTGTTTGGGTGACCCCAAACTTTTGAACGGTAGTGTATGTCAGAGATAAGTCCTCGTCTGTGTGGATCTGACATACATGATCGTTCAAATGAAGTATATTCTGGAGTTGTCAAGTTTGTGGGGATGTTTTGGGATAAAAAGTTTTTAATTTGTAAGAATCTTAATGTTTCATTACTGGGTATGTTGTGTGTCTTGCTTACTGTAGGAAATGAAATAAGTTTATCAGAGTCGTAGAAGTGATGAACTCGTGTAAGACCCACATTTATCCAAGCTTTAAAGGAGGAAGGTAAAGTCCAAGCTGGGTAGAAGGAGGGGTTGTTTAGAAAGGAGAGGAGAGGGTTTAGTGGAGATTGGAGACCAAAACGGAATTTAAGTCTATCCCATATTGAGAGGCTATGTTTTGTGACTAGATTTGTTATTGAACGTCGTTGGGGTGGTGAAAGCCATAACAGATTTGATATAGAAAGTGGATCACATTCCACCGATTCTATAGTTACCCAAAGAGGGATTTCTTTAGTGGCATGGTATTTAATAATTTGTGCTAATTGAGAAGCATAATAGTATTTTGAGAAATTTGGAACACCCAAATCTCCACAGGTTCGGGCCATATGTAGGGTATTTTGTGGTAATCGTGGTTTAAGTTTGCCCCAAATAAATTGGGCTGATTTGCGTTGTGGTATTCGAAAAAAAGTTTATAGGAAGTACACGGAACAGGTGTAGGATTTTAGGCAATATGGACATTTTTACTACTGTGATTCTACCCATCCATGCTAACGGTAAAGAAGACCATTTTCTCAGTAAGGTTGATAATTGAGTTAGCATGGGAGGATAATTTGCAGAGTATAGGTCAGCTGGATTAGCCGTTAGTGAGATCCCTAAATATGGTAAATGTGTTGTTGACCATGTAAATGGAAGGGAGTCTTGTAACTGTTTCTGTAAATCAGGTGATAACGATATATTTAGGGCTTTTGATTTTTGCTGATTTATCTTAAGACCAGATATTTTACTGAATTTTGTAAGCATTTCAATGAGGTTTGGAGCTGATAGTAGGGGCGAAGTAAGAAATACTAAGACGTCATCGGCAAATAAACATAACTTATGTTGGTGACCACCTAATTCAAGTCCTTTTATATTTATATTGGATCTAATAAGTTGAGCTAGGGGCTCAATAGCCAAGGAGAATAGAAGAGGGGATAATGGACATCCCTGCCTGGTTCCTCTTTCAATATTAAAGGGGTCTGAGCGGTAACATGAATAGGTTATATACGCTTTTGGATTATGATAAAGAGAGGAAATCCATCCCTGGAACTGCTCACCAAATCCCCATTTATGAAGAATGGCTTTAAGATAAGACCATGACAGAGTGTCAAATGCCTTTTGTATATCGATAGAGAGGAAACAGGCAGGGATTTTGCGAGACCTGGCTATATGAGCCAGTAGGGTAGCACGTCGTATGTTATCACCTGCTTGTCTGAAAGGTATGAAACCCATTTGGTCTTTATGAATTAATGTGCCAATAATTGGATTAAGTCTATTAGATAGAATCTTTGCTAATATTTTTATGTCTATATTAAGGATTGAGATTGGTCTGTAATTGGACCATGACGTGTCATCTGCATGCGGTTTTGGAATCATGGATATTGAAGCTAGTAGGGATTCCGCGTTAAAGGCACAGCCTTCTAATAGAGAATTAAATGCGTTTGTCATAAGTGGGGCTAGTAGTGTAGTAAAGTGTTTATAAAATGTGGCTGAGTATCCATCAGGGCCTGGGCGTTTATGCAATTTTAGGGATTTTATTGCTGATATGACTTCCATATTAGTGATCTGCTTATCTAAAGTTTCTTGTTGGGTAACAGAAAGGGTTGGGAGAAGAATAGAAGATAACAGTGCGTCTAATTTTGTTGAGTCGAATGTTTGTGTATTTTGGTATAAATCTTTGAGTTTCCTACGGAACTCATTGATAATTTTCTGTGGATTACTAGAAAAATTGTTTTTGGTGATTTGTAGCCGAATTGGTTTCGGAATGTGGTCTGCTCTGCGTAGAGTTAATGCCAAGAATGTGGTTGGCTTATTAGCTTTCATATATATTGTATGTTTAGTTTTGCGAAGAATCTGTATAGCTGAGTCTGTTAAAAAAAGATCAAGCTCCAACTTTGCTTTATCATAGTCTAGCTTTGTAGTTTGAGAGGGCAACTTTTGGAAAATTTCAGAGGCTTTATAATAAGCTTCCTCTAATTTGTTTTGCATTTGCTGTTTCAATTTACGTCGGTAAGACGACTGGCTGATACAGACACCTCTAATGGAATGTTTAAGAGCTTCCCATAGATTCAGTGGATTAGTATCTGTTGGTAAATTATTAGCGATGTAATCTTGTATGGCCTTTTTTATTTTTAGACGGTATGTTGGGTCAACTAATAAATTATCATTTATAGTCCAGGATCTATGGCTAGGCCTCGGAATCAAGGATGATAAGGACGTCATGACCGCATTGTGGTCTGACCATGCGCATGGGATGACTAAGGAATTATGTATTTGTGGTAACGTGCCAATGTGGACGAATTGGTGGTCTATACGAGAAAATGTTTTGTGGGGATGGGAATAGTAAGTGTATTGTTTTCTTCTAGGGTTTTGTTCACGCCAAGAATCAATAAGAGAATGTTGTTCAAGGAGTTGTCTGAAATTAAGGCGTTGAGGTTGTAGTGGTGTAGGGGATTTGTCTAAAATTGGGTACAAAACTTGATTTGAGTCTCCACACATCATGAGGATACCTTTTTTATGAGATTCAACTACTGAGAACAAGTGTGAGAGGAACGAAAGAGGATTTCTGTTGGGAGCATAGTAAGAAACTATAGTTATTTCATTATCTAACAGGAGACCTGTAAGGATTATATAGCGACCCTCAGGATCTTTTATTTCTCTATGTAAAGTGAAGGGGGTTGTGTTATGAAATGCAATCAGCACTCCTCTTTGTTTTGTAGTGGCCGAGGCCATATAGATTTGTGGGTATTGGCGACTTATAAATTTAGGGGAAGACTGTGTAGAGAAGTGTGTTTCCTGCAGACATATTACATGTGCAGAAAGTGAAGAAAAGGAATGAAAGGCTTTTGTTCGTTTTGGTGGGGAGTTGAGACCCTGGACATTAAGTGTTAGTACATTTAAAGACATTTTTGAATAAAGGTATTAGGGATTATAATAACTTCTTAATGTGATAATATCCAAGAAGATTATACTCTGGAGGGGCGAGAAAAAACAAAAAAACAAAACACAATAAAAAAAAAAGGGGGGGGGCAGGAAAGGATGGGTAAAAAGAATAAAAGGGGGTGAATAGGAGAAGTAGAATAAGTAAAATTCCTGTTTTAGAGCAGTAGATGAGAAGTTGTTTTTAAATAAAGAGGAAAATAGCTCCTATATGGAGCTAGTATCCAAGGGGTGGTGAAATATCACCAACCGGTGGGTACAAATGGTCCAAAGAGAGTCCGGTCAGTAAGTCCGGCTACTCGAGGATCTATTGAGAGGCGCAGTGGATTGTCTCCGGGACAAAGGCAGCCTCCTTAAAGGCTATACAAACAATAATAAAATAATACAAGTCACTAATAATATATTAGCTATTATTAGGATAATGTAATAGAGATATGTTTCTATAACTTTGCATTACATCATGCACTTATAAAAAAGGGCATTGCATTTACTAAACTAAACCTAAAGAATGATATTGGAGTAATAAAGTTTGGTAACAATTATTATTTTACAAAAGATTGATTAACTTCTGCTTAAATGAAATTATAAGGATAAAGGTAAAGACAGAGGAAGGATTATTCGATCCCTACTCTGAATCTACCTGAAATTGGTTACCGTTATAATAGTAACACTAGGTAAAAGGTTTCAATGAAATAAAAGAATCGTAGTGGCTTTCAGTCCATTTGATCTTCGGAATGAGGAGGTGGTGATGCAAAATGACTCCTTTTACTGGTACTGGAGTGAGCTAGTTGAGTTGGGTTGTCTTGCTGAGCCTTGGGTGAGTTTGATGATGCTCTGCGTTTGGAGCCTTCAGTTGAATTATCTGGAATTGACAAACGAAGCTCCTGGATCGCAGTCAGTAGGTCGTCCAATTTCTTGCAGGTATATGTTGTACCTTTATAGGTGAATCGCAGGGCAAATGGAAAACTCCAACGATAGGGGATGTGGTGGTATTGGAGTATTTGTAGGTGAGGTTTCATCTCTTTTCTTCTGTAGAGAGTTTGCTGCGAGAGATCTTGGAATACTTGGTAGCGATGGCCTTGAAAGGTTAATGTATCTTTATTACGTGCCGCCTCCATCAGTTGTTCCTTTGTTCTAAAATAGTGTAATTTTATTACAATGTCCCTGGGGGGGACCATCTTCTTTTTTAGGGGCCAAAGTTCTATGAATTCTGTCCATCTCCAATCGTTCAATGGGGATTGATGGGGCTAACTCCTGAAAAAGCGCTGTAATGGTTGATTGAAGATCTATTATAGTTTCAGGTATACCACGGAGTCGCAGGTTGGATCTCCTGGCTCTGTTTTTGAAATCTTCCAGACGTGTGTTTAAAGTAAAATTTTCTTCTTTCAAGGCTTCTAGCTCGTCAGTATGAGTATTAGTGATATCATTTATATCCTCCATTTTGTGTTCTAAGATAGATGTGCGGCGCCCTACCTCACGAATTTCCCTTGTCAGTTTTTCTGTTATTGTGTCTGAGGTATTTTGGAAGGCTTTTTGTAAAACACGTTCAAACTGACTAAGAATATCCGAGTTATTAGGAATATTCTGTAGAGATATTGGTGTTAATCCATAATCAAGGTCAGAGTCAGCAAGTTGTGAGGAAGAATATGTAGAGTTTCCCCTTTGTGACTGTCTCTGAGGTAATGCAGAGCGGGAAGATTGTGCTGCTGTCATTTTAGGAGCGTTTCTTGTCAGCTTTTCTTTGCCTGCTGGCTGTTTAAGTTTTGTCTTTTTCCCGCTAAACATTATATGTAGTTGTGCCCCGTAGTCTCTGTAATAAGTGGGTTACCGTATTAATGCGGTATTCGACCGTGACTTGTCGATAGAAGGCTGTTTTCGTCCCGGTGACAGCGGAGCTCTAAACATTCATGACTGCTCAGCAGCTTCGAACCTGTGCTCTCTGATATTTTTCTATTATCAAGATGAAATGGTCATTGTTGTAGAATTGTATGTACGGGGAATCTGCCTATAAATTTCCAGTAATATTCACTTCAGATTGTTTTAGTATGCACAGCATTTTTTGTATAGTATTTAACTATATCGAAACACTATATTTCAATTTTGTTTTTATTTTATATTCTATTTATATTTTTATTTTATATATTTTTGGGGGGTTTTGTATACACTGAGTTCTCACATCATACAAAAGAACTACACACCATTTTTTGTCACTGAGTGCAAAAGACCAAATTGGGAGACTCAGTTACTCAAACATATTATAAATATTTTATTTTTGGTTTTACACCTAATTGAGGTTTACTGGCAGCACTTACCAACAGCTAACGCTGTATTCTATCCTTCTTTCTCCCATGTTTTTACTATCACTTCTTTTTAAACCTCCAAATAAATATCTGCTATCAATAGAACAGCGCCATATCTACTTTTATTTCCTTTCACTTTTCATTTACTCTACCTAGTGGTAGTAATTGGTAGAGGCAGCAGTTCCATTAACCAATTCCAACCCTTGAGTCAGTACTTATTCCTTTGCACGTAAACTTTTTCTTTTCTTCCCAAAGGGCCTGCTGCAAAACTCCTAGACCTACCGTCCCGGATAGGGCAAAGGTCACCACTTCCCTCCAAGTACCTCCCTCACTTTGGCAAACAGTTCCTAAAATTGCGGAAGAGGAGAGGACACACCAGCCAGCCAGGGTGCCAGTCAGCCACCCACCCACAGCAGGGCCAGGGTGCCAGCCAGCTAGCCACCCACGGTGACCCACCCACACCAGGGAGCCAGCGAGCCAACCACAGAAGACGTGGGAACCAGCTAGCCACAGAGGATGCGGGAACTAGCCACAGCTACAGTATCCATAGTTAAGGTAAGAGAAGCTCTACACAGTGCCAATTTTATTTCTACTTTGTGAGAGGTTGAGGCAGGGGTGAAAGCCATGGCCCACAGAGGGAGGGGGGTCCTGTGAGGACCAGAGTGAATGAAGGCATTCACTGTACACTCTGTTAGAAAAAAGCCCCCCTCCAGGTCCCATTATACTCCTTTGTAGTCTTTAATAGGTCCCGGAGGGGGTCTCTCTCTCTAATGGAAACTGTTAGAAAGAGACCCCCCTCCAGGTCCCATTAAAAAAAAGGCAGAAGTTGTACTTTGTGCAAAATGTAGGGGCGAGGTCAGGGGCGGGGCCTGGCAGGGGGCCCTTACTTTATTTGGTTCGGGGGCCCTGAGTGTTGTCAGTCTGCCCCTGTAGCGAAGGGAGATGTTTTGTGTCATCCCATAATTTAATGGAGTGGGATAGCGACATTATTGAGGGCCTAGATTTTCAGGGACACCAAAGGAGGTAGTCTAGGGTATGTGTTGGGACTGCCTGTCTCTCTATACTAATCCAGTCAGGTTTCCCATATCTAGAGTAGACCGTCGAGAGTTGGCCCAGCCTAGCCGCTTGGTAGTATCTAAAGAGGTCGGGCAGACCTAGTCCACCTCGTGTTTTGCGGCTGTAGAGAATGCGTCAGGCTAGTCTGTATCCTTTTCTTTCCCAGATGAATTTAATTATCTTCCCCTGGAATGATTTGAGATGATCTCTTCTAATTGCTATCCATTGGATCTATCTATTGCTATGCTATTGGATCTAAACAGGTAGAGGAGTCTGGAGAGTAGAGTCATCTTGATAGAGTGAATTTTACCCAGCCCTGATGTGTAGTGTCTAAGTCTGGAGATCAGTTTCACGTTTGCGGTACATGGGAGGGAAGTTTGCCTGGTATAGTTGTTCGATCTTGGGGGTTAGATTTATCCCTAGATATCGGATTGAGGAGCTACTCCATTTAAATTTAAAAGATGGTTTCAGCTGTTTGACCATTGGAGGTTGCAGTGAGATATTTAGTGCTTGGGATTTGTTCATGTTAACCTGTAGCCCTGATATGTTCCCAAAGGATTCAAGGAGCTTGCCTATGTTGGGTAGAGAGGTTATTGGGGAGGTGACGAAGAGAAGGATATCGTCCGCGAATAGTACGCACTTGTGGACAGTTTGTCTGCAACAAACACCCTTGATGTTTTGATCTGATCTAATCGCAATGGCTAGAGTTTCGATCACAAGGGCGAAGATCAATGGGGATAGAGGGCAGCCTTGCCTAGTCCCTCTGGTGATTTTAATGGGGTTGGAGTAGTAACCCTGCAGTCTGATCCTAGCTTCTGGTTCAATAGCCCCAGAAAATTCTCACCGAACCCCCAACGTCTTAGGACTGAAAAAAGGTAAGGCCAGGAGAGAGAATCAAAGGCCTTCTGAAGGTACAACGATAGAAGGTCCTCCTGGGGGGTCTCTGTCCCATCCAGATTGAAGGATCGAGACAATGTCCACCGCCCGCCTTACTTGGTCTGGGGCTTGTCTTCCTGGAATAAATCCCACTTGGTCTTTGTGAATATAGCGGTTGATAATGGAGCTTACTATATTAGCTAGAATGTTGGTAAGTATTTTTAAATCATTGTCAATTAGGGAGATGGGTCAGTAGTTTTCTACTCGTTCTGGGTCTATATCAGGTTTGGGAATTACAGAAATGAAAGCCGCATTAAGGTAGGTATCTACCGGGTCCCCCTTCTGTTTAGAGTTGAAAAATTTTGTTAGACGTGGGGCTAGGGTGTTAGCGAAGGTCTTATAGTATTAAGCGGCGAAACCATCAGGACCAGGGGCCGAGCCATATTTTAGTTTTTTGATCACCTCTAGGGTTTCTTCCATTGAGATTGGAGCTTCTATGATATCTATATGGTCTTTATGTAGGGTGGGTATAGGTAGGTCGTCTAAAAAGGAATCTATAGTGGAGTCATCTGCCGTGTTGCCTTTTTATGGTACAAATTGATGTAGAATGCCTGAAATAATTGTAGGATGCGTTGGGGATTTAGGGTCATGGAGCCATCCTGTAATTGGATTTTTGGAAGTGTGAAGGAACGGAATTTGGGAGAAAGCTTAGAGACTAACATCGTGCTCATCTTGTCTTTCTGTTGATAGAATCTCGCGCCACTCCAGCGTATGGATTTCTCGACCTTGACCATGAGCGCCAGGTTTAAAGCTATTCGGGCAGCGTCTAGCTGGGCGATTTGGACCTTTTTTGTGCTGTTTGCATAAAGCGGCAAAGTCTCTCTCTAGCTTCTCCAGGTCCGAGGCTCTTTCTTTTTTAATTTGTGATGCTATTTGAATTAGCTTTGTGAGCTGCCCATAAGGTCTCAGCCGAGGTTCCCTCCACGTCATTAAGAAGGAAATATTCTTTCAGCGCCTTGTCAAGTTCTAGGACCTTGACGGGGTCACTAATTAAAGTTTCATTGAGTCTCCAGTGTAGGGGGGGTTTGGTGAGGTGGCCTTGTAAAGTGAGGATAAGCATAGAATGGTCCTATAGGGCTGTGTCCTTGATGTAGGCTTTGTTTACTGAGGGTATATGTATCGATGAGATAAATATGTGATCGATTCTGGAAAAGGACTGGTGAGGGTTTGAGAAATGTGTGTAGTCCAGTTTTGTCGGATTAAGTTCCCACCAGATGTCGGCAAGACCTTGTTGGTAGATCAATTTCGCTATCCTGGAGCTAATTTTCGTGGGGCGGGTGAGTCGTGCCGTGGGTGGCTTTGATTTGTCAAGACTTTGATCGAACACGATATTGGAGTCTCCTCCAAATATCACCGTCCCCTCCAACAGTGGCCCTAAGGTTCGAAACATTATTTTAAAAACATTTGCCTGGCCCTTATTGGGAGTATAATAAGAGATGAATGAAAACAAGTGGTCATCTAACACCCCCTTTACTAAGATAAACCTACCCTCGGGGTCCTTGTGTACTTGTAGGGCCTTAAACTTCCATGTTTTCGCAAATAGGATCGCTACACCCTTCGTCTTATCTTCGGAATTTGCTAAGAAGAATTTGGGGTAGTGAGCATGGAGAAAGGAAGGGGGGTACCATATTGGGAAATGTGTCTACTGTAGCAGAACTCCTGCCATTTTTGGGAGTGATATGCCTGTAGCACTTTTCTTCTCTTGATGACCGAATTAAGGCCCTGTTCATTATGGAAGACTATTCTAAGGGAGGGGAGGAGTGTGGTGTTATTTGGCATGATAAGTGGAGAAGAGGAGCATAACGTTACAGTCATCACTTACCCCTCGTGGTAGGAGATTGAGCGATTTTGAGCGAAGTTTGGAGCCGGACCTGGGACCTGGAGCAGAAAGGTGGAGTTGCGGCATCTGCGGGCTGGCAACCAGAGAAAAGAGGTCAGTAGGAAAGAAGAAAAAGAGGGAAAAACAAAGCGCCAGTTGGCCTAACATGGGCCTGCGATGATGGTAGGGGGAAAGGTCCTTCCCTTAGTCGCCGTACAAAAAACAGTTGTAGCCCTCAAAGTAGGCTAACATTCCATCACCCGAAAATGGTGAAACCATAGTCAAAAGATGGATGAAGGCACATGACTGCTGCCTCAGCCACAGCCATCCCTGGGGATAAGAAAAAACAGTAGATAATACAAACTGTAACATTGATAAAAACTGTAACGTTAGTAAATGAATGGATCAAAGCCAGCAGAAAAGTAAGAACTTAGTCATTTGAAATAAGTCGGGGAGAGGGGGGGTAAGGAATGGGAGGGAGGTAGGGAAGGGAATCGAGGGAAAGCGAGAGGGTCAGGGGAGGGGGGAGGGTAGGGGTTAGGTATAGCATCACATTTCAAAGCATTTTAGAGATTGGTGCCAGGAGGGACCCCCAAATCAGAAAAATTGCTTTAATCCGTCCCCCCGTAATCCGGGGAGGGTGAGAACTGTCCCTCAGGAAACCCGACGCGTGTCCAGCGTGAGTTCCTTTAAAGTCTTTCAGTGTTGCGTCTCAAGCAAGTCGCTTGTTAGGCTGGATTCCTTCTGTCCCTCTATCTTGGCAAAGGGTGATTGCAAATAAAAGGGGGTGCAAAGTCAATCATGTGGGAGAAAGCATATAGGGTAGTTTAAGGGCGTCAGGAGGGTCTCCAGAATCTGAGCCCTGAGGAGTGAAATGAACGGGTTAGCGTCTTCTCAGCTGTCAGGTGGGCATAGATTCCTTCATTCGCCTGCTTTTGTTTGATTTCCACGTGGGGGAAATCGGACTTCTAGGAGTGGGGCATTTGGAGGATCCTGCTTGCAGATTTGAAGTGTTCATTGCTGGGTCTTGCAAGATGAATTTCAGGGAAAGGTGCACCCATTTTCCCTCTGGGAGTGTAGCGAAGGAGTAGGTTTTACCTTTATACGCAATATTTAAAGCAAAGGGGAAAGCCCACCAGTATTTGATTTCCTTCGGTGAGAGGATCGTTAGTAGTGGTTTAAGGGCTCTGCATCTTTGGATGGTCATGGGTGAGATATCCGCAAAGATCTGGATGTCATGTCCTTGGAAGGAGATGTGAGATTGTTGGCGTGAGATTTTCATAATCTCCTCTTTCACACCGTAGTAGTGCGGTTTCACTACCACATCCCTGGGGGACCCGTCTTTCCTGGAGGGGCCCAGTGTTCTATGGGCTCTGTCTAACTCCAGTTTGTGTGGGGTTATTGCAGAGATGGGGGCTTTGATAAGGTCCTGGACTGCTTTGGGGATGTCTGTGATAGACTCTGGGATAGCTCTGACCCTGAAATTGTCTCACCTCGAACGATTTTCAAGGTTGTCGATCCTGTTCAGGGCCACATCTTGTTGCTCCTGTATAACGTGGATGTGGTCAGTGTTTTGGTTGGCCCTGGACACTGTAGTGTCAAGCTTTTGTTCGATTGCTTCCATTTTGGAGCCCAGGTTTTGGAAGTCAGAGCGAATGTCATTAGTGATTTTGTTTGCTGTGTGAGATAGGCCCCTCTCAAGTAACTCAGATAGCTTAAGGAATAAATCTCCTGCATTCTGGGCTATGTCAGGATCTGGGCCTCCTGGGGTGTTAATGGCATCCAGGTGGACTGGGGTAGCTCCCAGAGGGGACAGCATATAGTTATCTATCGATCGCTCTATGGGCGATTCTGTGGAGACAGGCGGTGGGGTCATGTTGTGGGAGATGCTGGAGGTTGCCTGCGGTGTGTAGGCTAAAGTGGCTGGGGCAATGACTTGCCTGCATTCTGCATGTCCCCCTGTGTGCATATCTCGTGGCTGAGACGCGGTCGCCATCTTGGATTCAGCCTGGATTCCCTTGGCGGAGAATTGTGGTCCCAGGTCCCGGCGGGCGGAACTGCCTGGCATAAAAGTGTTGCGGGGATGTTCCCCGAGTGATTCCCGCTGTCCGCGGGCGTCCTGCTGGTCTGAATCCGGGGCTAGGGCAGCTTGCTGCCTGAGGCAGTAAGGAGCTCCCGGCTTATGTGGCCATATTGGAAGCTTCCGCGCATGCCCTCCATAAATATATTTTCCAATCTATCTATGTGTGGTTGTTGCCTACAAAGTCCCAATGAAGGGGGTTTTTCTTTTCTAATACAATAGGGATGTGGCAACAACACACTAGTATGACACGGTGAAATACTTTTTTGTTATAAATATTTTTTTATGTGTAGTGCATGCATGCTAAGTCTTGTATATGGTCCAAATATCTATTGTGAGAATCTTCTCCCTGGACTGGGATTCTGGATCAATGATGGCTCAATAGTGACACAATCATGTATATCTTGTAAAAGTGCCTGTACAATTCCTGCCTGTATTCACAAATGCACTACTGTAGTCTCTCTCAGTGACCTGCTACAAAGTTACAATGTGGCAGTCTTATAACTGAAGGAAAGGAGAATCAGGAATTCTTCATCCTGCCTGTAGCAGATTGATAATATCATCTCAGTCTAGGCACTGTTATTTGACTTGAGCTCAAGGGCTGCTTTTAGATAAAAGATAACGTTTTTTTGAAAAAAAAAGTATACTGCTGAGTATGTTGCGGCATGTCAGGAATTTATTCATACAGACCCAAAAAGTAACTCAAAGGTCCATTTTAATCTTACTTGACCGCAACTGAAGATAAGGGTCAGGGCATAACCCAGTAAAGTGCTTGTATCCTCAAACATTCTTATACTCTTATGATATCCTTTCTTTCCCTATTTGTGCTACAGGCTGAACATAATAAATATAGGCAGGAGAAGATGTGATAGAACTACTATTAGCATTCTCTGCAACAGACAGCCAGAGAATCCAAAAGAAATGATAGGGGAAGTGACTTACAGTGAAAATGTGCTGCATCTGCCTCCTCTGTTTATTGATGCTTGTCTATGGGCATTACTAGAGATGTGCACAACAGAAACATTTGTTTTGTTTCGATTCGGTTTAATTTGTTAAGT
Source organism: Lithobates septentrionalis (assembly GCA_037952835.1). Classification (NCBI taxonomy): domain Eukaryota; kingdom Metazoa; phylum Chordata; class Amphibia; order Anura; family Ranidae; genus Lithobates; species Lithobates septentrionalis. The sequence continues at coordinate 4,077,178 of JBBDGP010000969.1, read as the reverse complement.
AAATCATTTTTGCTTCATCATAATCGTTATGTTAGAATGATTCGTTTTCGGAACGATTCATTATATCGGGAGAGAATATTTCCATTGTTCTAAATCGATTCCTATTTTCAGAAGTTCTGTTTTCATTTCATCCGTTCCCAACTGATTTTGTTTGTTGGGCCACGCACGTACAAATTAAATGACTGGTCTCTCAAACCCAATACTAAAATAATTTTATTAGAATATTCACGCTACTCTCACTAGAATCTAAATGGATGGATCTGAATCAATTCGGATCATTTGTTATGATATGCTATTTCGGATGCTTCAAACATTAACAAAAAAGGCATCATATCATCCGAATAAAACAAATTAATACAAATAAATTCATTATTCGTTATAATTTATTTTGGGTTAGTTGAAATTTGTTACTATTGTGATTTGGAAATTCGGATACATCAGAACCTCTGTCTCAAGCAAATTTCATCCAAATTTCGATTCATAACAAGACAAATCACACATGTCCAGACATGTTTTATAGTACAATTTCATATAAAGTTAATAAATTAGCAGGCGGTTGGCAAAACCAGCCTCGTTCTCTTTAAATTCCTACTTCAAAACATATTTTTTCTTTTAACCAAAAACAAACACTGTGTGAAATAACCTAAAGCAGGCAATAAAAAAATCTTTCAGTAGCATGGCATGGACAGACACATGAAGCAAAATGTCTGTTTTCTGTTTTCTTTTGGTTGTCATTGACTTCCCACACCCCAATCCAGTGGAGCTTTAACATCTACGGTATATAGTGTGATAGATTAGATACCAAAAATCTAAACCTATATGAAGAAATGGTATAACAATGTTTAGACCCCATAATATTAAAATCTTGTAAACAATCCTCTAAGGCTTCATGTACACGGGCCATTTGTTCCTGAACGATTTAACTTGACAGCTAGAAACCGACGTCTAAAAATGTCCATTTAGCCGCGTTTGTGTCTAGAAGCATTTAAAACATCTGAAAAACATCTGTAAACGAAATGCTGCTAAACGCACGTTACCGCGTTTAGCAGCGATTACAGGCTGTTACAGGCATTTGGCATTTCAAATGCCTCTGAACATCCATCCTGAAGGAATTTTTTTGCGTTCCAAAAAATGCGCAACTGCTCCTAAGGCCCCTTTCACACTGGGGCCGAGGGTGCGTCGGTGGTAAAGCGCCTCTAAAAATAGCGGCGCTTTACCGTCAACTTTTCGGCGCTATTCAGACGCTAGCGGGGCGCTTTTACCCCCGCTAGCGGCCGAGAAAGGGTTGATTTCAATGGGCAGGAGCGGTGAAGGAGCAGTGTATACACCGCTCCTTCACCACTCCTTCACTGCTCCAAAGATGCTGCTAGCAGGACTTTTTTTAGCATCCTGCCAGCGCACCGCTCCAGTGTGAAAGCCCTCGGGGCTTTCACATTGGAGAGACAGCAGTAGCTCTTTCAGGGCGCTTTGCAGGCGCTATTTTTAGTGTTATAGTGGCTGCAAAGCACCCCAGTGTGAAAGGGGTCTAAACGTCCGTTTACCAGCTGCAGTGTGCATGAGGTTTAACTCCACTATGTTAAGACAATATAAGACAATATTGTGACAATATTGTCAGCCCCCCAAACTGCAGTACTCCTAAACAACCAAAACATATAAAGAATATCTAAACTAGTATAAAATCTAATACAACAAAAGTGAAAGCAGCCTTTATGATTAAGTTTGTCAACCAGGACAATAGCAATATTGGACAGCACAATAATGTCAATGTAAACAATCTAAAGCAGCAAATGCTAAAGCACAGACAGTCATCCAGAAAATATAGGCAGGCAATATATAGTGCACGTTGATGCTTCATATTGTGCGGCTTTGAAAGGTGTCATAAGTTAAGATCATTACAGGATCAAAGCTTAAAGTTTTAGGACCAGGAAGAGTCAGAACATGGATAGGGAGCTGGCTGTATATGTTATATTAAAATCATAATGGCCAGTGCATCAAGTAAGTGACTGTAACTCCATATAAAGGCACATTCACAGAGAAAAGCAGGGAGTCCATGCAACTAAAGCTCAAAACATATGGAGGTTATTGCACAACAGCACAGATGTTAGCACCATCAAAAAGTTCATGGAAACATATATCAGCTGTCAAAAGCACTTGCAATTCCTACTATGCTTGATAAGCATGAAGACCTCCTACCAATAGGAATGCACACAAGTTTAAAATCTACTCCCAAAATGCACTGCATAGTTGATCAAATGATATCCTGGATTCTAGAGTATGTAAGGTAAGTGCTTTCAACCCCGTAGCATCCTCCAACAGACTTCAGCAGTGGGTTGGCAGTGGCATTCCTGACATGCAGTGGCCCGTTACTAAATAAGTGGTTGTCATTTTTGCCCACGAGTGGTATTAATAGGTTTACGATTTATAGAGATATTATTTATTTTTTAAAAGTTGTCCTTGCATTTGTTGTATGTTAAGCAAGGTCAGGATACTGAAGAAACTATAAATTTAGAAGTATTGAAAGATCCATTGGTGAATAAGGTTGACGAAAGACCTGTGTCTAGTGAAGAGCAAATATCACCAGAAATTTTAGAGGAACCGTATAGAGAAAAGGGCAAAGTTTCCTATGGGAAAATAATAACAAGGAATCTTGTCAATTTAAAAACAAATCACAGAAAGTTCTCTAATTAAGTTATAACAGACTAATCATAGAAATGATGGCTAAAGAAATTAAGCAAAGTCATTTTCCAGCAGTCTCTAGGCAATTAGGATAACAATTCCAAAAGGGAAAGAAGGACGTTTATAAAGAAAGAACGAAGGAGAATGGGGATGTGGTCCTGATGATGGAGCAACTCTTTGAGCCTGAGGCAATGAAAAAGTCGAAGGCTGAATGATATTATGCTAGGGTCCAGCAGAACCCACTCCCATGACCTGTTAAATAATGAAAATAAAACAAAAAAGGGAGGTTGTGACTTTGAATGAGGTGCATATTGTAGAGTCAGTGGTTGATGAATGTGAGTGAAACAAACATTATGGATATTACATGTACGTACACAGTAGGAATAATAAGTAATCTTGAAAACACATTTGTGCACTTGGAAGTTCAGTCGCTCTAAATCTAAGGTGTAGATCTGAAATGAGTGGAAGCTCTGCTGATTTTATCATCCAATCATGTGCAAGCTAAAATGCTGTTTTTTATTTTCCTTGCATGTCCCCCTCGGATCTACAGCAACTATACTTCCAAGTGCACTTTCAAATGCACTTGCAGTGCAAAGTGGATTTTCCTTTAGTAAATAACCCCCATTGTCTTGTTACAACTTCATCAACAAATATGATATGAAGATATTTCCTCCCCCAGGTACCACTTCCCCTGATTTCTCTGTCGATATCAACGGCTCAACTATCTTGGACCCCGAACTAAGCTTTTGGCCCCACATCCTATCGCTATCCAAAATTTGCCACCTTAACCTCCACAATGTCTCCAAGATACGCCCCTTCCTAACCAATGTTACCACTTCTAATCCACTCCCTGCTCATCTCTCACCTTGACTACTGCAACTCCCTCCTCATTGGCTTACTTCTAAATAGGCTATCCCCACTTCAGTCCATCATTAACGCTGCTGCCAGGCTCATCCACCTCACAAACCGCTCAGCATCTGCTATACCCCTCTGCCAATCCCTCTATTGGCTGCCACTCAACCAACAAATTAAATTCAAGATACTAACAATAACTTACAAAGCCATCTACAACCTGGCCCCCAGCTACATCACTAACCTAGTCTTAAAATACCAACCTTATCGTTCCTCCCAAGACCTCCTGCTCTTTAACTCCCTTGTCACCTCATCCCATGCTTGCCTTCAGGACTTCTCCAGAGCCTCTCCCATCCTCTGGAATGCGCTACCCCAATCTGTCCGACTTTCTCCTACTTTGTCCACTTTTAGATGATCCCTGAAAACTCATCTCTTCAGAGAAGCCTATCTGGCCCCCACCTAACAACTGTACATTTACTTTCTCCATCAGCACATTCCCCACAGTTATTACCTCTTCTATCTCTTGACCCTCCCTCTAGATTGTAAGCTCTAAGGAGCAGGGCCCTCTGATTCCTACTGTATTAAAGTGTATTGTATTTGTACTGTCTACCCTCAAGTTGTAAAGTGCTGCGTAAACTGTTAGCACTATAAAAATCCTGTATAATAATAATAAAAAAAGATAATGCATAACCATAATTACAAAATTTCAGTCAGATATTAAAATCATCACGACTGGGCTTTTCGTCCCTTCCCCTCTTGAGACAAGCTACACTTTGGTTTATGGCTATCATCTGCATCATGCATTACCAGAACCCCTTTTGGACTGCGAGCCTTTTTTACCATTCATTACCCAATGGAGATTTGCAATATTCTTCAGGCACTTTTTGTATGTCCCTGCAGTCATAGGCAGTACACCCACAGCTCCCAGTGCAGATGCCCCCTGACAATTCTCATTTCACATTGCCACATATTGAACCCCTAATTGATTTGAGAGCATGCTAAGATTTATATCTGCTCCTGAGGAAGTGGAGCATACTCCACGAAATGCGTGAAGTTATATGGATGCAATTCTCTGTGTACAATCAGGTATTTTACTGTTTGATTATTCATAACTACTTTCTACTCATCATTGACCAATGTCAAATCAGTAGATTTCCACATTATCAGCTCTTCATTCAATATCCACAATTTTAGTATGTTATTATCTACCCCAATTGTGATGATTTTAATATCTGACTGAAATTATACTGTAATTATGGTTATACATTATCTATATATCATATTTGTTGATGAAGTTATGTAACAAGACAATGTATCAATAAAATGTGTTTTCAAGAATATTACTTAGACCCCTTTCACACTGGGGCAGCGGGTCCGTTAGCGGTAACGTGCCACTAGTTTTAGCGGCGCTTTAAGTCATTTTAGCGGGGCTTTTCGACCGAAGAAAGGGTTAAAGGTGCCATTTTGCGGTGCTTCCGAAGCACTTTTCTGGCACTTTGAAAGCGCTGATCATTCATTTCAATGGGCAGGGGCGGTGTATACAGTGCTCTCACACTGCCCCAAAGATGCTGCTTGCTGGATTTTTTTCCCCGTCTCGCAAGCGCACCGCCCCAGTGTGAAAGCACTCGGTGTGAAAGGGATTTTATTATTCCTACTGTGTATGTACATGTATTATCCATAATGTTTGTTTCAATCACATTCTTCAATCGCTGACACTACAATATGCACCTCATTTAAAGTCTCAACCTCCCTTTTTTGTTTTCTTTTAATGATATACAGGGATGGAGGCACTTGGGTATTTACACTCAATGGGGGTTATTTACTAAAGGCAAATCCACTTTGCACTACAAGTGCACTGCAATTACACTTAGAACTGATTTTCCTTTCGTAAATAACCCCCACTGCCTCATTTAAAGTCCCAAAACCCTTCCTCTTTTAATATTGTTAAATCAGGCTTGGCAGCAGAAAATAACAATCAGAAATGAGAAGGACTATATTTCAATCCATGAGTATAATGAACCTGTGTTGTATTTGATGTGCATTAAATTACTTTGTTTATAAACAGAACAAAGCTGGCCTTGAAATCATTTAGTGTTACGTGGTATTTTTTTTTTTTTTTTAAATATCACTTTTGCTTTAGTACATCACACAGGTGTGTCACTTCACAGACAGTTTAATGCATCCCCCAAACATGTTCTTTAAATGAACTTCACATTTTAATGCTTCAGTTTAAGCCCTATTAAAAGAGCTGTTCCCCATGAAAGTGTATTTTTACATATTTTTTATTTTTTTTTTGCATTGGTACGTGCCAGCCCCCCCCCCCCCCCAGGCAGCGCCCAAAGCCCTTTGTTTGGCAATTTCTTGCCTATTAGCCTTGAAACTTGAGAGAATTGATTAGAGAGAGTTTAAGATTTGCTTCTCATTGACTAAAGAATTTGAATGAAAGTTCCCAGTTTGCAGATTTGTAGCTGTGTTAGCCGACCATGCCCACGAATAAAACATAAACAGAACTGTCCATCACTACTTAAAATATAGGGTGTACAGCCAATCATTACAGCCAATTATTTACCCATATGCCGCGTACACACGGTCGGACTTTCTGGCATACTTGGTCCGGCGGACCAGAGTCCGCCGAACAATCTGACCGTGTGTAGGCTCCGGCGGACTTTTCCAGGGGACTTTTTCCCAAAAGCCCGCAGGACCTAGATTTGAAACACGTTTTAAATCTTTCCGTCGGACTCAGTTTTTGGCGGAAAGTCCGCTCTTCTGTGTGCTGGTCCGACAGAAAGCCCGCTCGTCTGTATGCTGGTCCAACGGACCAGATGCGACGCAAGGGCAGGGTATTGCATTTCGCGCTCGCTGCAATAGGAAAAACAAATTTTCCTATTGCGGCGAGCGTGGGGCATACCAGGCCCTTAAGTCTGGTATGGATTATGAAGGGAAACCCCTACGCCGAAAAAACGGCGTGGGGTCCCCCCCTAGAATCCATACCAGACCCCGATCCGAACACGCAGTCCGGCCGGTCAGGAAAGGGGGTGGGGATGAGCGAGCGCCCCCCCCCCCCCCTGAACCGTACCAGGCCGCATGCCCTCAACATGGGGGGTGGGTGCTTTGGGGGAGGGGGCGCCCTGCGGGGCCCCCCCACCCCAAAGCACCTTGTCCCCATGTTGATGAGGACAAGGGCCTCTTCCCAACAACCCTGGCCATTGGTTGTTGGGGTCCGTGGGTGGGGGGCTTATCAGAATCCGGGAGCCCCCTATAATAAGAGGGCTCGTCCCCACCCCCTTTCCTGACCGGCCGGGCTGCGTGCTCGGATCGGGGTCTGGTATGGATTTTAGGGGGGACCCCACGCCGTTTTTTCGGCGTAGGGGCTTCCCTTTATAATCCATACTAGACCTAAGGGCCTGGTATGACCCGCGACGGGGCTCGTAAGGTGTCAATCTCGCCGATAAAAGCGGCAAGATTGACTTCCTTTTCTAGCCCCATCGTACCCGAGTCACGTTCAAAATGAACGGACTTGTCCATGTGTGGGCAAGTACGTTCATTCTGAAAGTCCGCCGTAACTCCGGCGAAAGTCCGTCGGAAAGACGGGCGGACTTAGCCCGCCGGAAAGTCCAGTCGTGTGTGGGCAAGTCCGTCCGTTTTAAAGTCCGGCGCACCTGGCGGACAAAGTCCGTCGGAAAGTGTGCCGGACCAAGTATGCCAGAAAGTCCGATCGTGTGTGAGCTTATGGTGGCAGGTGTCCTAATGGTCCTAAAGCATAGAGCTTTGATATAGAGTGCCTTGCAAAAGTATTCACCCCCTTGGCATTTTTCGTGTTTTGTTGCCTCACAACCTGGAATTACAGTGGCTTGCGAAAGTATTCGGCCCCCTTGAACTTTTCAACCTTTTGCCACATTTCAGGCTTCAAACATAAAGATATAAAATTTTTATTTTTTATGAAGAATCACCAACAAGTGGGACATAATTGTGAAGTGGAACGAAATCTTTTGGATTTTTGAAACTTTTTTAACTAATAAAAAAATGAAAAGTGGGGCGTGCAAAATTATTCGGCCCCCTTGCGTTAATACTTTGTAGAGCCACCTTTTGCTGCGATTACAGCTGCAAGTCGCTTGGGGTATGTCTCTATCAGTTTTGCACATCGAGAGACTGAAATTCTTGCCCATTCTTCCTTGCAAAACAGCTCGAGCTCAGTGAGGTTGGATGGAGAGCGTTTGTGAACAGCAGTTTTCAGCTCTTTCCACAGATTCTCGATTGGATTCAGGTTTGGACTTTGACTTGGCCATTCTAACACCTGGATACATTTATTTGTGAACCATTCCTTTGTAGATTTTGCTGTATGTTTTGGATCATTGTCTTGTTGGAAGATAAATCTCCGTCCCAGTTTCAGGTCTTTTGCAGACTCCAACAGGTTTTCATCCAGAATGGTCCTGTATTTGGCTGCATCCATCTTCCCCTCAATTTTAACCATCTTCCCTGTCCCTGCTGAAGAAAAGCAGGCCCAAACCATGATGCTGCCGCCACCATGTTTCACGGTGGGGATGGTGTGTTGAGTGTGATGAGCTGTGTTGCTTTTATGCCAAACATATCGTTTTGCATTGTGGCCAAAAAGTTCGATTTTGGTTTCATCGGACCAGAGCACCTTCTTCCACATGTTTGGTGTGTCTCCCAGGTGGCTTGTGGCAAACTTTAGACAAGACTTTTATGGATATCTTTGAGAAATGGCTTTCTTCTTGCCACTCTTCCATAAAGGCCAGATTTGTGCAGTGTACGACTGATTGTTGTCCTATGGACAGACTCTCCCACCTCAGCTGTAGTTCTCTGCAGTTCATCCAGAGTGATCATGGGCCTCTTGGCTGCATTTCTGATCAGTCTTCTCCTTGTCTGAGCTGAAAGTTTAGAGGGACAGCCAGGTCTTGGTAGATTTGCAGTGGTCTGATACTCCTTCCATTTCAAAATGATCGCTTGCACAGTGCCCCTTGGGATGTTTAAAGCTTGGGAAATCTTTTTGTATCCAAATCCGGCTTTAAACTTCTCCACAACAGTATTACGCACCTGCCTGGTGTGTTCCTTGGTCTTCATTATGCTCTCTGCGCTTTCAACAGAACCCTGAGACTATCACAGAGCAGGTGCATTTATACAGAGACTTGATTACACACAGGTGGATTCTATTTATCACTATCAGTCATTTAGGACAACATTGGATCATTCAGAGATCCTCGCTGAACTTCTGGAGTGAGTTTTCTGCACTGAAAGTAAAGGGGCCGAATAATTTTGCACGCACCACTTTTCAGTTTTTTAATTGCTAAAAAAGTTTAAAATATCCAATAGATTTCGTTCCACTTCACAATTGTGTCCCACTTGTTGGTGATTCTTCACAAAAAATTGCAATTTTATATCTTTATGTTTGAAGCCTGAAATGTGGCAAAAGGTTGAAAAGTTCAAGGGGGCCGAATACTTTCGCAAGCCACTGTAACATGGATTTTTTAAAGATTTGCATTATTTAATTTTCAGAACATGCCCACAACTTTGAAGATTTTTTTTTATTGTGAAGTAAACAACAAATAGGACAAAATAACAGAAAAAGTCAATGTGCATAACTATTGACCCCTCTAAAGTCAATACTTTGTAGAGCCATCTTTTGTGGCTATCACAGCTCCAAGTCACTTTGGATAAGTCTCTATGAGCTTGCCACATCTTACCGCTGGAATGTTTGCCCATTCCTCCTTGCAAAACTCCAACTCCTTCAAGTTGGATGGTTTGCGCTTGTGAACAGAAATCTTTAAGTCTGACCACAGATTTTCTATTGGATTGAGGTCTGGGCTTTGACTAGGCCATTCCAACAGATTTACATGGTCATTGTCCTGCTGGAAGGTGAACCTCCGTCCTAGCCTCAAATCACACACACAGAGTCGTAGAGGTTTTGCTCAAGAATATCCCTGTATTTAGCACCATCCATCTTTCCCTCAACTCTGACCAGTTTCTCAGTCCCGACTGCTGAAAACATCCCCACAGCATGATGCTGCCACCAACATGTTTCACTGTGGGGATGGTGTTCTTTGGGTGATGTAATGTGTTGGGTTTGTGCCAGACATAGCGTTTTCTTTGATGGCCAAAAAATTCAATTTAATCTCATCAGACCAGAGCACCTTCCTCCATACATTTTGGGAGTCTCCCACATGCTTTTCGTAAACTCAAAATGTGCCATTTTGTTTTTTTGCTGAAAGTAATGGCTTTCTTCTGGCCACTCTGCCATAAAGCCCAACTCTGTGGAGCGTACGGCTTATTGTCGTCCTATGCACAGATACTCCAGTCTCTGCTGTGGAACTCTGCAGCTCCTCCAGGGTTACCTTAGGTCTCTGTGCTGTCTCTCTGATTAATGCCCTCCTTGCTCGGTCCGTGAGTTTTGGTTTGCGGCCATCTCTTGGCAGGTTTGCTGTTGTGCCATGTTCTTTCCATTTGGTTATGATAGATTTGATGGTGCTCCTAGGGATCATCAAAGATTTGTATATTTTTTTATAACCTAACCCTGACTTGTACTTCTCAACAACATTGTCCCTTACTTGTTTGGAGAATTCTTTTGTCTTCATGGCAGTGTTTGGTTAGTGATGCCTCTTGCTTAGGTGTTGCAGCCTCTGGGGCTTTTCAAAAAGGTGTTTATATGTAATGACAGATCATGTGACACTTAGATTGCACACAGGTGGACATCATTTCACTAATTATGTGGCTTCTGAAGATAATTGGTTGCACCAGAGCTTTTTATGGGCTTCATAACAAAGGGGATGAATACATACGCACATGCCAAATATCATTTTTTTATTTCTGAAAAATAGTTTTATGTATATATTTTTCTAATTTTACTTCACCAACTTAGACAATTGTGTTCTGATCCATCACATATAATTCAGATTAAAAAAAAACATTGAACTAAAGGCTGCACTGTAACAAAATAGGTAAAAAGCCAAAGGGGGTGAATACTTTTGCAAGGCACTGTACATCCTGTGATGGTTGCAGCTTATGACATCTTTTAAAGCTGCACACAATAATAGGTTTACGTTTCAACGTGTAATATTGTGTTCTGGTTTCTTTATAAATTACTTGACTATATTCTCCAGAGGACTATCTGTGATTTAGCACTTGCTCCTTTATGGACATTATAGTGCTGCTGCTCAGCATTGCTATTGTCCTTGCTGACATGCTTATCATTAGAGACTGCTTTTACTATTGTCATGGTTGATTTTCATCTGTTTAAGTATCTTTATTATGTGCTGGTTGTTTAGGAGTATTGCAGTTTGGGGGGGGGGGGGGGTGACAGCATTTTCACAAAATGTTATTAACATAGTGGGAGATTTTTGGGTTAGGGGATTGTATTCATGATTTTAATCAGTGGCGTCTCCAGCTTTCATATTTAGGGGGGGCACATGGGGGGACAGGGACAAAAGTAGGGGGGAAACTATAAAATGCAATTCTATCTATCTATCTATCTATCTATCTATCCATCTATCCATCTATCCATCTATCCATCTATCCATCTATCCATCTATCCATCTATCCATCTATCCATCTATCCATCTATCCATCTATCCATCTATCCATCTATCCATCTATCCATCTATCCATCTATCCATCTCTAGATCTAGATCTAGATCTAGATCTAGATCTAGATCTAGATATGTATCGCCTGGGGCCCTTTACTACGACCCCACAATGGCCCTTTCACATGTTCTGCAGTGAGCTCCCTTCCTACTGTATTGGGGCCCCCCAGGGTGGCAGAAAACAAGAGATGTATGTCACCAGCATACCAAGAAAATATAAGGATCCAAAGCAGTGGGAGAACTATCAGGTTTGCAAAGGTTGTCTTGCCACCGGGCCCTGGTGTTCTGCCACTGTGGGGTTCCCCAGCCTCCACTTGCTAAACTGCCCCTGCTATTGACAGCGCTGGTCTGAGAAATCAGTCTGTTTTTTCAGTAACTGAGAGTCCTGGTGGAGTCCTTCCTGTAAGTCGCTCTTCTCCCTGCCAATGAGGATGCAGGGGAAGGAGCAGATCGGGCGGCCGTGGTTGTATGAGCGCTCGCATTATGCAGTGTCAGTGAGCAGAGGGAGGGGGGAGGAATCACCCGCAGGAGCTGACTGGGGATGCTCTCCCTCTTAGACATTGATTTTTTGTAAAAAAAAAATAATAATTTTATTGGGGGGGGAGCACATGGTGGGGCACAGCATAATGTTGGGGGGGTCAGGGCCCCCTCTGCCCTCCCCCCTAGGGACGCCATTGATTTTAATATAGTATGAGCCAATTAAGTAATTTCAATCACATTTCCTTTTTCTATTTCTTTCTTCATTATTATGAAGAATAAGCCTACTTGTTTTTCCAATAGATATCTAGAAATCTATTTCCCCATATCATATTCTCACAATCCTTTATCAGTGTATGGTCAAAGAAAGTCAAAGGTTAGGTGAAAATACACTTGTTTCCAAATATATTATAATTCTCTTGCCTGTTGTATGTTTTTAGTAAATTGCCTCTTGTTTGCTTAGCTTTCTTGTGAACCTCTATAACAGACGTGTCTTTTATTAGACACTCAATTGACTGGTATTAAATTACTGTCTCCCTAAAGATTCTGTTGCGCCCTTTAGTTCACATTCAGTATACACCACCATATTGTAAGTCTTTACAGTTTGATCACTGTCAAAGATATCCATTTTTTGAGTTCACATGGCATGTAAGACATATCAGATGCCCTACAAAAAAAAAGTAGTAACTACTCTTTACCCACCGGTGCTGCTTTTCTTGTTTCCAAATGCAGATGAGAAATGAATAAAAAAGTAGACAACCTGATGTTAACCTGATGTTAAGGTTAAGGGCTTCCTTAACATTTTAAACATTTTATGCATTCCAAAATCAAAATACATTAAATAAAATTTGTTTCAAATGTCCCTGACATATCTGATAGATGGCATCTGAGGGGTGTTTATGGCTGAAGAGCTAAGAGAAGTTCTAATCCAAGAGCCAAACAATTCCATATAAATGAACTTATGTAAAGAAGAAAATGATGTATAAACTTAGTATATAAATTCATTTGGTGGTTTTTAATGACAACCCAATATGTGGTAAAACATTAGAAAATATTTTTTATACTAAGGAACGTATAGGTGATTTCCTATGGCAGCAAGGCGTGTGCCAGAGGTAAAATAAATCATAACATTTACTCAGTACTGTGTCTTGGCCTAGGCCGACAAGGTCCAGGCCTAGGGTGGAACTTTGCAGGGGGTGGCAAAAAAGCCCCCCACCGAGTCCCGACAGCCGCACATATACAGTCGCCCATAAAGAAACATAAAGTGAATGGCAGCTGCGGGCTCCGCTGGGCTGGGCTCGGGCGGAGGGGCAGTCTCAGTTCACCTCGGCTGTGCTCGGGCAGTCTTGACTCACGTCGACTTGGCTGGGCTCGATGGAGGGGACGGTCACAGTGATGTATCGTGTGAGTAATGATAACTGTCAAATGTATTAGAAGAAGGATGCTGACCATACCCGCAGCCCCTGATCATGTCCGCAGCCTCTAACCATCTTCTGTATCATGTACACAGTCTCTGATCATGTCTGCAGTCTCTGACCAACTCCTGAGGTGGAGCTCTAATAGGAAGAGGTGGAGGGTAAAGAGGAAGGTGTGGAGTTTACAGATGAAGGGGTGTATCTTAAACAGGAAGGGGTGTGGCAAATTTAGATGGGGGGCACCCGATTTTAGTCTTACCTAGGGCAGCACAAAACCAAAATACACCACTGATGTGCACAGAATCTGGTGCAGCTGTGCTTAGTAACCAATCCGCTTCTAGGTTTTATTGTCAAAGCTTAATTGAACAACCTGTAGTTAGAAGCTGATTGGTTACTATGCACAGTGGGAATAGTAACCCGACGGGCCCCATCTAGGCGGGCCCCATCTAAGTAGCAGGTGGTAAGGTGCGGGCAGCGGCTACGGTGTCTGCTCCTCCAGCGGCTTCCACTGTGCGTCTCCACTCCCTTTATCCTAAGCACTAGGCATCCAATAGGAATGCCTGAAATGTTGGCCAATTAGGAAACAGGTCTCATGACCCGCTTCACAATTACAGTAGGTCATTGACAATAGCCCCATTAGGTTGGTAGTCAGTGGAAGTGAAATAAATAATTAATGTTTAGTGGTTACTTCCCTGAGACAAGACAGTCCCCTGTGTCCTGTGTTCCAGATGTCAGAATCTTATATCAGAGCGGAGACGCTGTGATATAAGGTACAGATTGGCATCTTTTTATATAACACTGAGGCACACAATGTTATTTTACAGAGGGGACTGTATGTTTGTATTGTAGTTATGATAGCAGCAGGAGGAGTTTTTTAGGTGATGTGGCCACATTACACAGCACAAGCACTGTGCTGTATAACATGCTTTAACCACTTGCCGACCGCCTAACGCAGATTTACTGCGGCAGAATGGCACGGGCAGGCAAAATCGCATACCTGGTACTTGATTGCCTTCCCGCGGGCGTGGGGTCCGATCGGACCCCCCCCGGTGCCCGAGGCGGTCGTCTTTGGTCTGGGAGCATTCAGAGATGAGGGGGAGGCCATCCATTCGTGCCTCCCCCCCTCGCGATCGCTCCCAGCCAATGAGAATCTTCCCCTGCCTCTGTATAGTACACAGAGGCAGGGGATGTGATGTCATCTCTCCTCGGCTCGGTATTTCCCGTTCTGGCGCCGAGGAGAGAAGACATCCGAGTGAGTTACACAAACACACACACAGTAGAACATGCCAGGCATACTTTACACCCCCCTTTACCCCCCCCGAACCCCCCCCCGATCACCCCCTAATCACCCCCCCCCCGGTCACACTGACACCAAGCAGTTTTTTTTTCTGATTACTGCATTGGTGTCAGTTTGTGACAGTTAGTGTGGTAGGGCAGTTAGTGTTAGCCCCCTTTAGGTCTAGGGTACCCCCTAACCCCCCTAATTAAGTTTTAACCCCTTGATCACCCCCCATCGCCAGTGTCGCTAAGCGATCATTTTTCTGATCGCTGTATTAGTGTCGCTGGTGACGCTAGTTAGGGAGGTAAATATTTAGGTTCGCCGTCAGTGTTTTATAGCGACAGGGACCCCCATATACTATCTAATAAAGGTTTTAACCCCTTGATTGCCCCCTAGTTAACCCTTTCACCACTGATCACCGTATAACTGTTACCAGTGACGCTGGTTAGTTTGTTTATTTTTTATAGTGTCAGGGCACCCGCCGTTTATTACCGAATAAAGGTTTAGCCCCCTGATCGCCCGGCGGTGATATGCGTCGCCCCAGGCAGCTTTAGATTAGCGCCAGTACCGCTAACACCCACGCACGCACCGTACACCTCCCTTAGTGGTATAGTATCTGAACCGATCAATATCAGATCCGATCAGATCTATACTAGCGTCCCCAGCAGTTTAGGGTTCCCAAAAACGCAGTGTTAGCGGGATCAGCCCAGATACCTGCTAGCACCTGTGTTTTGCCCCTCCGCCCAGCCCAGCCCAGCCCACCCAAGTGCAGTATCGATCGATCACTGTCACTTACAAAACACTAAACACATAACTGCAGCGTTCGCAGAGTCAGGCCTGATCCCTGCGATCGCTAACAGTTTTTTTGGTAGCATTTTGGTGAACTGGCAAGCACCAGCCCCAGGCAGCGTCAGGTTAGCGCCAGTACCGCTAACACCCACGCACGCACCGTACACCTCCCTTAGTGGTATAGTATCTGAACCGATCAATATCTGATCCGATCAGATCTATACTACTGTCCCCAGCAGTTTAGGGTTCCCAAAAACGCAGTGTTAGCGGGATCAGCCCAGATACCTGTTAGCACCTGCGTTTTGCCCCTCCGCCCGGCCCAGCCCAGTCCAGCCCACCCAAGTGCAGTATCGATCGATCACTGTCACTTTTTTTGTAGCATTTTGGTGAACTGGCAAGCACCAGCGGCCTAGTACACCCCGGTCGTAGTCAAACCAGCACTGCAGTAACACTTGGTGATGTGGCGAGTCCCATAAGTGCAGTTCAAGCTGGTAAGGTGGCAAGTAAAAGTAGTGTCCCGCTGCCACCAAGAAGAAGACAAACAGGCCCGTCGTGCCCATAATGCCCTTCCTGCTGCATTCGCCAATCCTAATTGGGAACCCACCACTTCTGCAGCACCCGTACTTCCCCCATTCACATCCCCAACCAAATGCAGTCGGCTGCATGAGAGGCATTTTCTTTATGTCCTCCCGACCGAGTACCCCTACCCAATGAACCCCCCCAAAAAAGATGTCATGTCTGCAGCAAGCGCGGATATAGGCGTGACACCCGCTATTATTTTCTCTCCTGTCCTGACAATCCTGGTCTTTACATTGGTGAATGTTTTGAATGCTACCATTCACTAGTTGAGTATTAGCGTAGGGTACAGCATTGCACAGACTAGGACACACTTTCACAGGGTCTCCCAAGATGCCATCGCATTTTGAGAGACCCGAACCTGGAACCGGTTACAGTTATAAAAGTTACAGTTACAAAAAAAAGTGTAAAAAAAAAAAACACACAAAAAAATATATAAAATAAAAACAAATAGTTGTCGTTTTATTGTTCTCTCTCTCTCTTTTCTCTCTCTATTGTTCTGCTCTTTTTTACTGTATTCTATTCTGCAATGTTTTATTGTTATTATGTTTTATCATGTTTGCTTTTCAGGTATGCAATTTTTTATACTTTACCGTTTACTGTGCTTTATTATTAACCATTTTTTGGTCTTCAGGTACGCCATTCACAACTTTGAGTGGTTATACCAGAATGATGCCTGCAGGTTTAGGTATCATCTTGGTATCATTCTTTTCAGCCAGCGGTCGGCTTTAATGTAAAGCAATCCTAGCGGCTAATTAGCCTCTAGACTGCTTTTACAAGCAGTGGGAGGGAATGCCCCCCCCCACCGTCTTCCGTGTCTTTCTCTGGCTCTCCTGTCTCAACAGGGAACCTGAGAATGCAGCCGGTGATTCAGCCAGCTGACCATAGAGCTGATCAGAGACCAGAGTGGCTCCAAACATCTCTATGGCCTAAGAAACCGGAAGCTACGAGCATTTTATGACTTAGATTTCGCCGGATGTAAACAGCGCCATTGGGAAATTGGGAAAGCATTTTATCACACCGATCTTGGTGTGGTCAGATGCTTTGAGTGCAGAGGAGAGATCTAGGGTCTAATAGACCCCAATTTTTTCAAAAAAAGAGTACCTGTCACTACCTATTGCTATCATAGGGGATATTTACATTCCCTGAGATAACAATAAAAATGATTTAAAAAAAAAATGAAAGGAACAGTTTAAAAATAAGATAAAAAAGCAAAAAAATAATAAAGAAAAAAAAAATTAAAAAAAAGCACCTCTGCCCCCCCCCCCCCGCTCTCACGCTAAGGCAAACGGAAGCGTCGGTCTGGCGTCAAATGTAAACAGCAATTGCACCATGCATGTGAGGTATCACCGTGAAGGTCAGATCGAGGGCAGTAGTTTTAGCAGTAGACCTCCTCTGTAAATCTAATGTGGTAACCTGTAAAGCATTTTAAAGGCTTTTAAAAATGTATTTATTTTGTTGCCACTGCACGTTTGTGCGCAATTTTAAAGCATGTCATATTTGGTATCCATGTACTCGGCCTAAGATCATCTTTTTTATTTCATCAAACATTTGGGCAATATAGTGTGTTTTAGTGCATTAAAATGTTTAAAAGTGTGTTTTTTCCCCCAAAAAATGCGTTTGAAAAATCGCTGCACAAATACTGTGTGAAAAAAAAAAAATGAAACGCCCACCATTTTAATCTGTAGGGCATTTGCTTTAAAAAAATATATAATGTTTGGGGGTTCAAAGTAATTTCTTGCAAAAAAAAATATTTTTTTCATGTAAACAAAAAGTGTCAGAAAGGGCTTTGTCTTCAAGTGGTTAGAAGAGTGGGTGATGTGTGACATATGCTTCTAAATGTTGTGCATAAAATGCCAGGACAGTTCAAAACCCCCCCAAATGACCCCATTTTGGAAAGTAGACACCCCAAGCTATTTGCTGAGAGGCATGTCGAGTCCATGGAATATTTTATATTGTGACACAAGTTGCGGGAAAGAGACAAACTTTTTTTTTATTTATTTTTTTGCACAAAGTTGTCACTAAATGATATATTGCTCAAACATGCCATGGTAATATGTGAAATTACACCCTATAATACATTCTGTTGCTTCTCCTGAGTACGGGGATACCACATGTGTGAGACTTTTTGGGAGCCTAGCCTCGTACGGGACCCCGAAAACCAAGGACCGCCTTCAGGCTTTCTAAGGGCGTAAATTTTTGATTTCACTCTTCACTGCCTATCACAGTTTCGGAGGCCATGAAATGCCCAGGTGGCACAAAACCCCCCAAAAGACCCCATTTTGGAAAGTAGACACCTCAAGCTATTTGCTGAGAGGTATAGTGAGTATTTTGCAGACCTCACTTTTTGTCACAAAGTTTTGAAAATTGAAAAAAGAAAAAAAAATGTTTTTTCTTGTCTTTCTTCATTTTCAAAAACAAATGAGAGCTGCAAAATACTCACCATGCCTCTCAGCAAATAGCTTGGGGTGTCTACTTTCCAAAATGGGGTCATTTGGGGGGGTTAGTGCCACCTGGGCATTCCATGGCCTCCGAAACTGTGATAGGCAGTGAAGAGTGAAATCAAAAATTACACCCTTAGAAATCCTGAAGGCAGTGATTGGTTTTCGGGGCCCCGTACGCGGCTAGGCTCCCAAAAAGTCCCACAAATGTGGTATCTCCATACTCAGGAGAAGCAGCTAAATGTATTTTGGGGTGCAATTCCACATATGTCCATGGCCTGTGTGAGCAATATATCATTTAGTTACAACTTTGTGAAAAAAAAAAATTGTCACTTTCCCGCAACTTGTGTCAAAATATAAAATATTCCATGGACTCAACATGCCTCAAAGCAAATAGCTTGGGGTGTCTACTTTCCAAAATGGGGTCATTTGGGAGGGTTTTATGCCATCTGGGCATTTTATGGCCTTCAAAACTGTGATAGGTAGTGAGGAGTAAAATCAAACATTTACGCCCTTAGAAATCCTGAAGGCAGTGATTAGTTTTCGGGGCCCCGTACGCGGCTAGGCTCCCAAAAAGTCCCACACATGTGGTATCCCCGTGCTCAGGAGAAGCAGCTGAATATATTTTGGGGTGCAATTCCACATATGCCCATGGCCTGTGTGAGCAATATATCATTTAGTGACAACTTTTTGTAATTTTTTTTTTTGTCATTATTCAATCACTTGGGACAAAAAAAATAATATTCAATGGGCTCAACATGCCTCTCAGCAATTTCCTTGGGGTGTCTACTTTCCAAAATGGGGTCATGTGGGGGGGGGGGTTGTACCGCCCTGCCATTTTAGCACCTCAAGAAATGACATAGTCAGTCATAAACTAAAAGCTGTGTAAATTCCAGAAAATGTACCCTAGTTTGTAGACGCTATAACTTTTGCGCAAACCAATAAATATACGCTTATTGACATTTTTTTTACCAAAGGCATGTGGCCAAATACATTTTGGCCTGAATGTATGACTAAAATTAGTTTATTGGATTTTTTTTATAACAAAAATTATCATTTTTTTTCAAAATTTTCAGTCTTTTTCCGTTTATAGCGCAAAAAATAAAAACCGCAGAGGTGATCAAATACCATCAAAAGAAAGCACTATTTGTGGGAAGAAAAGGATGAAAATTTTGTTTGGGTACAGCATTGCATGACCGCGCAATTAGCAGTTAAAGCGACGCAGTGCCAAATTGTAAAAAGTGCTCTGGTCAGGAAGGGGGTAAATCCTTCCGGGGCTGAAGTGGTTAAGGGAACAGGATCTGTTTTTTGTTTTTGTTTTTTTTGGTTTTTTTTAGAGTAACAAACACTTTAATTGACATTTCACACTGGGGCAGCTTCAAAGTCGTCTGACTCTGAAACCGCCCCGCACAGCGTGACCTCAGCACGGCTTGCAAACGACTTCTTTAAAAGAAGTCAATGCAAGCCAGTCCGAAGTCACCTGACAGATCGCCCCAGTGTGAACCAGCAATAAATGAATAAGCAAATATAATAATATTTTGGTAGTAAAGATGCCCTTTTCAGTACTTCTCAGCATGCATCAATTAAACGACCAAATGAAACCATGATGTACTTAAAAGTATTCAGGGTGACCACCAGAGACTGTGAGAGACTCACTTCAGACCAATTTGAAAGCAAATGATAATAAGACTGTAGCTTTATGATATAACAACTGCAGTTTGTCCTTCTGGAAATTATATCTCAATTATTTCTTTAATATCTTAATTTCATCAAGGGATTACTACTGTATCTGTCAGGTTAAACAAGGCAAGAAAAATAGAAGACAAAAGTTAACTCAAAAAAGAAGAAAAAAGTACCACACTGAAAAGAACATCCTTGGGTATTGTGTCCTCTGACTATGCTGCTTTAGAGAAAGGCTTATCATGCAGAGCTTACTACTGTGTATAAAAAAGAGCCTTATTAATATCTAAGAGGAATGCACAGCCTATCTGTAAATGGAAATGACTAAAAAATGTATCTAACAATGAGAGAAATGTAAGGCAAGGGGGTGTTTTAATATTTTAGAGAACAAGAATAGATGTAATTGGTTTCATGAGACAGGGGGGTTTACCTAAAAGTGAAACAGACAGAATTAGCTTCTAGCATCAGCTTGTTCAGTTAAAGTGGGACTAAACCCTCCTATGCTTTACAGCCAAAGAAGCTGCCATATTAGCCTCTGTTTGAATTGCAGTTGCCATGGTGCTGCACATGTGATCAGCTATGATACCAGCCTTTTGATGGCATGACAGTTTGGTTGGGAGATAACAAGCACACTATTAATGGTGACAGTTATCATTCAAGGCATGCCTTGAATGCAACTGTTTAAGGGAGCAGTTCAATTGGTGGGCATCTTCTTCCATCACCCCTAAAGCTACTCAATCTCAAAGCCATCACCCTGAACAAATTGTAGAACATTCTTCGCCACCCAGTGGCAGAGGTAACCGCATCTGGTGGTCAAAAGTGTGGGAGCATTTTGTTTCTGTTGGGGATGGTCGCTTAGCCAAATGCAAACTATGTGACAGGGAAGTGAGCAGTGGGAGAATTGTAGGGCATCTCACTAATGCTGGGATGAGTCATCATTTGCGCTCTCACCATAAGCCCATGCCGCTGAGAGAGGAAATTGGGGTGGCAGATCCACCTACTAAAAAGAGTGGAACCACCAGTACTAGTGCTACCATTTCCACCAATAGGCATGACAAGGGGCAAGGGGATCAAGGCACCTCTTGTGCAACTGTTAGGCATCCCAGTCATAAGCCTACCCTGCAGCAATTTAGCGGCTTTCATTCTAGGGCGATGTCTAGGCAGCAGTCGTGCAAAATTAACCGCATTATTGGACAATTGATAGCTGTCGGTGGAGCAACTTATAATTTGGTGGAAGGGGATCCATTTAAGCAGCTAATGCAGGCAGTTGCACCTCAGTATATTGTACCCTCCCGTACTACATTCAGCCATAATGTAGTACCCTCTTTATATAAGTCATGTGTGCAGGCATTGAAAGAGGAGTTGGACAGAGCTGCTGGCCAGTCCGTGCATTTTACCTTCGATTTGTTTATATATTGTTCTGTTTATTGGATAGCTCCCTATAAACAGCCCCTTGCAGGAGTACTGGTCCAATATATTGGACCCCGCTTATACATATCTACTTCCCCACACTGGCAACATGAGCCAGGGGATGCAACTGAAACCAATATATCTATTTTTCTATTTGTGGTCACAATTATATGTACTTATAGAGGTGGACAACTGGACATGGCTTTTTATGAGTATGAATGCTGTTGCATGAATGGTACCAATTTTTAATGTTTATTTTTTTTAAATATTTTGATACTAATAATAATCATTTGACATTTTCTAACATATACAATGAGTTGACCGATAGTTTTTATATTTGGATGGTTGAGCATTGGATGGTTAAGCATAATCAGGTTTTTTCTTTGAGTTAGTGTACTATGGGGTTGATTTACTAAAGACAACTCCACTTTGCACTGCAAATGCACTTGGAGGTGCAGTCCCTGTAGAACTGAGGGGAAGATCGAAATGAGGGGAAGCTCTGCTGATTTCTATCATCCAATCATGTGCAAGCAAAAATGCTGATTTTTATTTTCCTTGCATGTCCCCCTCAGATCTACACCGACTGCATTTCCGAGTGCACTTGCAGTGAAAAGTGGAGTTGCCTTTAGTAAATATCCCCCCCCCCATGTTTCTTACTGATAGCTGAGCTCCCATCCCATCTCTTTCCCCCTCTTTCTACTTTGAGAAGAGCACAGAGGGAATTTTTGCAATGTGTATGAGGCAGTATCTTTGAGAGTCATTTAATCTTGAGTTAAGACCGTTGTACTAAATAGAGAAGATAAAAACTCAAATAAGTGAATATTAATATTTCCAATGCATTTCAGCAACTTTGGACTACAATATAAAATTATTTTGAAAAATCAATTAACATATTTTAAAAGAACAATACAAGCAGTGGGGCACCATAGAATCAAAATGAATAGTTAAAGGAGGTATAATATGGGTTCCTTTACCTATTGTGGACTTAGAGTGTGAAGTTCTGAATGATTACCATGTGTGTGTGTGTGAATGAATTATTACCGTATTTATCGGTGTATAACACGCACTTTTTTCCCCTTAAAATCATGGGAAAATCGTGCATGCGTGTTATACAATGATCCCCTGCGATCCCCCGCTGACTGTGAGCGGAGCGATCGCCGGCCACCGAGATACATAGCGTTTGAAAATGGTGCTAGGTTCGGCTAGCTCCGCTCACAGTCACGCCCAGTCCCGCCCTATGATGGACACAGGGACTGGGTGTGACTGTGAGCTTAGCTAACCGAACCTAGCCGAGTACACTTGGCTATCTGTATATGGGCGGCGCTCGTTCCGCTCACAGTCACGCCCATCCCGGGTGGGACTACGAGTGGAGCTGAAAGCAAGTCACGGCTATGTATCTCGGCGCCGGCGGCGCCATTTTGGAACTGCAGTGACACTGACAAGTCACTGCAGTTTAACTGCAGCCTGGGCAAGGCTGCAAATGGACACAGACAAAGTTGCAGATGGGCACTGACAAAGTTGCAAGGCTGCAAACTGACACTGATAAGGCTGCAAACGACACCAAGGCTGCAAGGCTGCAAATGACACCAAGGCTGCAAGTAGACACTGATAAGGCTGCAAATGACACCAAGGCTGCAAGGCTGCAAATGACTGCAAGGCTGCAAATGACACTGACAAGGCTGAAAATGACACTGGACAAGCATGCAGATGGACGATGTGCAAGGCTGCATTGATGGGCATTTAAATGTAAGTTTTTTTCCTTAAAACATTTTTTTCCTTAAAATTCCCTCCTAAACTTGGGGTGCGTGTTATACGCCGGCGCGTGTTATACGCTGATAAATATGGTAATTAACCAGATATGTGATGATTATAAAAAAAAAACACACATAATAATAACCAAACTATCAAAGTATTGCACAAAAAAATATTTTTATTTACAGTGACAAGAATTTGCATAAATACCAAACAACACGTATGTATTAAGGATCATTATTTATTTACATGTACGTTAAAACAGATGTAAACCCTCACATATACCCAGTGAAGTGAACAGCCTCAGATGATAAACAAAGATGAAACAAATATCCCTACATAAGTTTACATGTATATCTGCTGTCTTTAGCTTTATATACCTGTTTAGAAAGTGCACATTCTTTTAGAATTTTCTCTTCCTGATTCACCTGTGGGTGTGAATTATTGCCATAAACTGCGAGACAAACTGTAAACTGTGATTGGAGGAAAGGCACACCCCCCCTCCACAGAGGCACTATTCTGGGCAAATTGACCGATTAACATTTTTGTGAATAGTCTTTTACATATACTATACTACAGCCCCCATATAAATACTACTATACCCCCTCTTTTATTACACAATCCTATGCTTACATCAGTTTCCTCAGTCCCCCTTTACAGCACAGTTTCCCCTTCACAGTAGTGTTCTGATCTGAACCCCCTTCACAATGGTATATTCTCCCCCCTCTTCACAGCACCTGAGCACAGCTGTGTCCTCTGCCCCCCTTCACACCCTAACCTCCCCCAAAACTCAACCCTCCTTCACATCACAGCCCCGGCACCTCTGGCCCCCTTCACATTACACAGCCCCCTGCATCTCTGGCCCCCTTCACATTACACAGCCTCCGCACCTCTGCCACTTTCACATCCCCCCGCAGCTCTGCCCCATCCTACCTTACTTGGGCACACAGAGTCGGAGACACAGCTAGAGACACAGCAGCACTGAATAGTGGGCTGGAGCAGAAGGTGCTGAAGTTAACCAGCAGTTGACTGGTTGCTAGGGCCGCATAGCAACCAATCACCTGCTGGTTAATTTGGAAAGTTATTTTTAGCAGCTTTGTTCCCGCCCACTATTCAGCGCTGCTGTGTCTCTGGTTCTGTGTGCAGAACTGTTCTGCCTCCTGCTCTCCGCTATGCTGCAATAGTGACAGCGGCAGAGGCAGGCAGACAGAACCTGCACCTAAATGGCTGGACTGTTGTGGTACGGACGGCACAGTGACTTGGTCCACATCTGGCCCACAGTCCGCCATTTAGTGATGCTTGCTTTAAATGTTAAATAGAAGTTCATCATTATACATTCTTGTGTTTGTGTTAGGTACTCACCAGAATGTCGATGGGATGTACTTGGAGCTTATCCCTCTACAGATGTTGTTGCTCGAAAAACATGAATGTAAAGAAAAACGTAAGTCTCACATGCATAGTCATAAAAAATTATAGTGAGCTTGAAACAACCATATAACTGCAATATAAAATTATATATTTAATTTTACTCACCAGCTCTCTGTTGTGGACCCCTGCTGCTGACTCCAGGGACATCCTCTGCCAGAAGGCCAAGGCTATCTCTTGGATCTTCTCCTGTGTTCCCTCGGCTCCCTCCGCTCTGATGCAGCTCAGACAAGATAAAGACAGGGGAGGGGGAGAGAGAGAAGGCAGGCTCCACTAGTGTGTTATCGTTTTAAAACCAAGGGGGGATATTTATTTGATTATGCTCTTACATTGAATATTAAAAAGTCAGGCAAAGTAAAAAACAGATGAGAAGTCTGGCATTCTCAGCGCCCTCTCACCCCAGATGAAGACACGTGACGTGTCGTAACGCGTAGGGATTGGCTGGAGCGGCACACAGCTGTCAACACAAGTGAGAGGGCGCTGAGAACGCCAGACTTCTCATCTGTTTTTTACTTTGCCTGACTTTTTAATATTCAATGTAAGAGCATAATCAAATAAATATCCCCCCTTGGTTTTAAAACGATAACACACTAGTGGAGCCTGCCTTCTCTCTCTCCCCCTCCCCTGTCTTTATCTTGTCTGAGCTGCATCAGAGCGGAGGGAGCCGAGGGAACACAGGAGAAGATCCAGAGAGTCAAGTAGTACAGAGGGAGAAGTGTCCAGACAGCGCTTCCATACTGCATGGATCTTATTTCCACAGCTCGATTTGTACTAATTTAAGGTGAGAGTCCAGAGAGACTGCACTAGAGGATACCACCGTAGGAACCATTTAACCATCATATAGAACACACACAGATCCGAATAGAAGGACTTTCTATCTCCTCAACAGCGCCATCTATCCTAGATTTTATGAATTGCACATTTTGAATCCTGCAATGCTGCTATTTTGAGTTTTTATTTTTAAAGGCGCAGTTAGATGAATTGTGATTACACTGAGTTTAGTGCACTCTTGATATCAATTTGCTGCTAATCATTCACTTTTATGATGGGTTGCACTTTATATTAATTTATTCAATGCTATAAGGACTTTTTACAAAGACTTTTATTCACCAGCATCTATTCACGGTCATTTAGTCACGGTTGCACTTTATATTAATTTATTTAATGTTATAACACTTTATACAAGGATTTTTATTCACCAGGTTCTATTCACGGTTATTTATGGTATTATAACCTTGCTAGCATTTCTATTTGCCCCCCTCTTCTTTGGCATCTAGATACTGGCAAGTTGTCACTTCAATACAGCACTTACACTTTAATGTCATTTAGGGGTATGAAGTATATGGTCCAACATAGAGACTGATAATCCCACTCTGCCCCCACTTACCCATCACTCTTACGAATATTGCGCGAAATTTATTTAATTATTTAATCGTAGAACCTGCACATGAAAAAAAAAACATTATTAGTTACATAAATTAGAAACCAAACTGATTTATTTTTTCTACAACAACCTGTCGTTTCACACAGTGATGGTTTTATGTATACACATTACAATATTTCCATGTATGTTCTGTATGTGGCTGTGCCAAATAAACATTTTTGTAAAGTAGAACTATTACTTTTTATTGACTACTACACCGTGTATTTTTAACAAATGTGTGCTCTAAGAGTGAAAGAATATTGGAATAATTACCTGTGTCTGATGCCAGTGGTGGGCCTGGGAAACTTGCAGACTGCATTCACATCCCGGAGTCCCGAACTAGTCCCCAGCCTGCTGCCTTCTCGGATGTTGGCACGGTTTGGCAGAAGAGTGTCACTTGGAGGATTCTCCTCTTGGGTATTTACGGGCCCCCTTGATCTTTGTTGCTTGCTTTGCTGGCGCTGCTGCATGTCTGAGTCAGCACTCTCTGATGTAGGGGGACACATGTCTTCGTTTTTTGGCCATGCTTCAGCTCCACTCCACCTCTACATTCCCTTTAAGGCCTCGGCTCCACTCCACGCCTCCATTCACCTCCACTCCTCTCCGCTCCACTCCTCCTCTCCCCAACAATACTCTCCCCTCCACGCCTCTCCTCCCCTCTACGCCTCTCTCCTCCATGCCTCTTCTCCCCTCCATGCCTCTTCTCCCCTCTACACCTCCCCTCCCCTCCTCTCCTCCCCTACACGCCTCCTCCCTCTTCCCACCCCATTACGCCTCTCCTCCCCTCCATGCCTCCCTTCCCCTCCATGCCTCCCCACCCCTGCACACCTCCCTTCCACGCCTCCCCTCCACGCCTCCTCTCCCCTGAGTCCCCTCCTCTGCTCCTCCGCTCCCCTCCACGCCTCTCCCCTGAGTCCCCTTCTCCATTCCTCCTCTCCCCTCCACTCTCAGTCACACCAACAACAACTCTCATACCAACACACATTTACTAACACCAACATTCTCACTCACAAGACTCACGTGTCTATTCTCACTCCCAGACATTCTAATTGCAACAAAACCACCAAACCACACAAAAACAACCACAAAAACAACAATCCCACTCTCTGCTCTGCTCTCTGCTCCTTCTTCACCACACCACTGTACAACCTCTCAAAATATCCACGTGTCGAAAACGAAACTAAAATACAAAATTGCGAATCATTACAAATGACCGCAATTTATTTATGAAAGTACTAATCCATTTGAAGCATGGTAGTAGACATTAGTACATTTACATTACGTAAACTTACTAAATGTGTTCCGATTACGAATCAGCGAAAACAAAACAATGTTACAAAAGAACGAATCACCGAAATAGGCAATCTCACAAAAGTAACAATTACTAAATTATGAGTAGTGTACCGAATAAACGAAAATTATTATCTAACAAAATTACGAATCATTTCGAATCAACAAAAATATAACTGTCACGAAAATACGAACGAGTCAGAATATGAAAACTCACGTCTTACGAAATTACAAATCATTACGAATCAACGGAAACTAAAAGAAATGGAACAAAAAATTTTTTTTGTTGTGCACATGTCTACTGTGTGCAGCTTTTCTTTTGGGGTTAACTGGAAAAATTATGTTCTACATTTTTTATCTGCTATATATGATTTTTTTTCTTATGAGTGTACTATCCATTTGAAGTACTTTACTTTCATAAGATGTGCTTGCACAGCAGAAAAACACGTCAAATAATTATACAATCAGTGATTTTTTTTTTAACTTTGGCAAGCAGGAACGAAACATCCCTATTTTACAAGTTGACTGATAACACCATTCCAAGAATGGTGGTCTATGTAAAATAAATCACCACATACAAACCTAGACATGTCTAGTCAACAAGTTTCGGACAAATGCCATGACTGAAAGTCATTTTGTTTGTATGTATTATACTCTATATCTTCAGGGTCTTTACAAAGTTCAATAAAACGGAAATTCTTTATCTTAATTGTGGTGTTCTCAGACATACTACTATATATATGTCAGAGGCCAATAAACCACAATAACATGTGATTCCCCCTCCAGCATAAACTGCTTAAACAACTTTACAGGTGGTAATTTTTTTTCTTTCTTGACTAGCAATACAAACATAGCATTTGTTAATATTTATGAACTCGCGACCTTTTCAAAACTGATGGTCAAGGATCAAGGTGGTATTGATGACCTAATGAATATCCTAAACATGATAAGGGTTACCAAAACAGCTTTTACCGCCAGTAAGGTTCAATACATCAATACATCAACAACACATATAATACTACCACTTATATCTTGAAAGTATTTATTGCTGATGGTAAATGTAGTTCATAATAATAGTAAGTTGCTAAGACAAGCCTATATACGTAAGCCTATATATATATATATATATATATATATATATATATATATATATATATATATATATATATATATATATATATATATATATATATATATATATATATATATATATATATATATATATATATATATATATATATATACACACTTCCATAGAAAAGTAAGAATATCTATAGTCAAAATATTTGACATGTTCCTTTCCATTGTTTTTGGGAGCCCTCTTTCTCTTCTCCTTCTGGCAGCAATGAATGATTATCAATACTGCTGAGAACGAGGCTGATGAAAGGCACCCTAGCACAGGGAGGGGATAAGCAAGCTAAAATGCATAGCGGCAAATATTCAAGCTGCATAAAGCCAAATGTAATTTCCCACAACGGATCCCCTAGTTATCTTTCATTTACAATTAAATGATGGAAGATGGAGTCATAACTTAATAAATGGTAATTGAACTATTTAGTTCAGTTAAGGTAATATGTGTGTAGTTACTAGCCATGCCATAAAATATGGAAAGACTTTTGGAATTACTATATGCAGTCAAAAATATAATCTAATATAATCTAAAATTGAATCTATAGAAATACAAGTAATTATTTTTTTAATGTACAGACTGCTGAAACCCTTTGTATCATTTTGTTTTCCATGTTGCAGAAGCTTTAGGTCTTTAGTACACAGCAAGTTTTGGTGGGTGGGCAGACTCCCAGCCCAGTGAGCAGTAC
Source organism: Lithobates septentrionalis (assembly GCA_037952835.1). Taxonomy (NCBI): domain Eukaryota; kingdom Metazoa; phylum Chordata; class Amphibia; order Anura; family Ranidae; genus Lithobates; species Lithobates septentrionalis. The sequence goes on along the minus strand of JBBDGP010000969.1, from coordinate 4,048,281 downwards.
ATAACATACCGTAATTGTAGTTATGGAGCTGTAGAAACACTATATAGTTAAAGGTTACCCAGTCTGACTACTAATCCCTTTGAGAAAAGCAAAAGTAAATAGCGTTGTTATCTTCAAATGAACAGAGTACAAACAGGACAGGAGATACAAAAATAACCCACAATAACTGCATTTTTAGCCAGAGGCAACTTATTCACTTCTACTGATCAAAACATTATAAAAAAAAAAAAACCACAGTACCAACTCAATTTACGTAAATGTTATTCTGTTTTACAGTGCGGTGATAATAGAGGTAAGCCTCTAAACCAGAAAAGTCAGTTCTTGCATTTTTATAGGCTACTTCAAATTTTTTGTTCAACAAATATAATAATGGATACATTTCCTATAGCAGTTTTCTCTGAAGATTGCCCTTTTAAACCAAGATTCTGTTACTGAACCCATCTTTTGATGTATTTCAGCTTTTGGGAACTAGTGAAAAGGAGTATTGCTTTTGTTTACAAAAGGATTTAATGGCACACCTGGTATCTTTTAAAGATGAAAGTCTTCTTTGTAATCATAAATATATTATTCTTATAACAAAAAAGAAAAAGCTTAGCAAATCCATGTAAAATCTCTGTATATAATGTGTGTGTGTGTCTATATCTATCTATCTATCTATCTATCTATCTATCTATCTATCTATCTATCTATCTATCTATCTATCTATCTATCTATTAGACATGTGTATTCATTTTCGTCCGAATTTCAGGTATTTTCGTGATCGTTTTAACAAACGATAACGAACGTGCAGGATCCAAAAAACTAAATATCCGACATAAACAAATGCTTTATTTTCGTTTTCTTTGCAACAACAGTTCGATATAGGTAGGAGATTCGACATGATGCTGACATTAGCGATCTGTGTCCATCGAACCTGTGGTCGAATGTGCCTAACCTTAGCTCTATTAGTCCAAGATTATTCTACATTGAGAGAAAAGATTTGACATAGAGAGAAAAGATTCGACATAGAGAGAAAAGATTCCACATTATAGAGACAATAGCAAAAAAGGTTGAATGTGCCTAATCTAACCCTATTAGTCCAAGATTATTCAACATAGAGGGAAAAGATTCGAAATGAAGATTCGACGAAGCAGTCACCACGAGCGGACATTTATGATCAAATGCTCCGCCCATAGGCTATAGAAGAATTCTAATTTTGGTTGACTAGTAATAATAATTAATAAATATAATTATTACTAGTGTCATACAACATTAGAATTCTACTATAGCTTGTAGGTGGAACATTCGACCAGAATGTACAATTGCGGCGTCGTACAGCTTAGCTGCTCTGTCGAATCTTCTTAGAACATTCGACAGACACCATAAGCCTTCAATGTCAGATTCGACATTAATTATTTCGGATTATCGGATGAAAGCGCTTTTTAGCGAAACAAAAAAACAAAAAACGAATTTCGGGAGTAACTAAATATATTTATTTTTCAGTCAAAAACGAAATTCCAAAACAAAATATTTCAGTGTGCACATGTCTACTATCTATCTATCTTTATTAGAGGTCCTAAATTACCTGCCAAGCTGGTCCTGGACTGACCCCCTGGACTTCTTGCTTTGTGTCTGGAAATCTCTGCTAATTAAACAAAGCTATTGCAGAGAATTTGTGAAGAAGACACCTTAAGGAGTATTGCATGTTTTTCTGTTTCAGTATTTTATTTGGATTTAAAGTATAATCATAGCACAACATGGCAATGCTACCTCCGTAGGAGCTGCTTTTGTTTGTTCAGTCCGTTACTCTGCCTCTCAACATTAATAACAGCCTTAGCCCCCTCTGACACACCTGACAATAGTGTAAGTGCAATGACCAATGAGAAACACACATGTTATGATAAAACACAGAAATTGTCTTTACTGCAATATTTCTGTGGAAGAATAACAGACAGTAACAATATACATTCAACAAGAGAGCAATAACTGAGATTTAAGAGCAATATTGTTCTCAATCCTATATTCAAGCTGCTTTTAGGGGATTCCAAACCTGAGAATGTCCCCAAGAGCAGAGGCACACTTAAATGGTAAATGAAGCATAATATGACAATCTAAATTAAAGATTGGTTACCCTTACTCAGGTTGGCTCTATGAGTCCAGGCAGGAGGAGAGCAGAAAAATTACCCTCTTTGTGTCAGGCATCTCTCTCCTGTCCCCAGACACCACAAGCCCAACTTCAAACACTTTATTCAAATCAACATGTAATGGCTTAACCTCCTAGATAAGCTGTCCCATACACCCACTGCATATACAGAGCCCTGAATATGTGTGTGCGGATCCGTATGGCACTAGTAGCTTCAGTCCTTTTGAAGAAAAGATAAAACTTCGTGTCTTAAGCTAGCCACTTTCATTGGTGCAATTAAACTCCTGTATAGCAGAGCCAATCAATAGGGATGAGCCGAACACCCCCCCCCCCCCATTCGGTTCCCACCAGAACATGCAAACAGGCAAAAAATTAATTTGAACACGCAAACACCATTAAAGTCTATGGGACACGAACATGAATACTCAAAAGTGTTAATTTTAAAGGCTTATATGCAAGTTATTGTCATAAAAAGTGTTTGGGGACCTGGGTCCTGACCCAGGGGACATGGATCTATGCAAAAAAAAGTTTTACCACTTGCCGACCACCTAATGCAGATATACTGCGGCAGAATGGCACGGGCAGGCAAAATCACGTACCTGGTACGTGATCTGCCTCCCGCTGGCGGGGGGGGCGCATTGCGCCCCCCGGTGCCCGAGGCGGTCAGCTTCGTTAGGGGAGCGATCCAGGCTGACGGGGAGACCTCTCATTCGTTGGCACCCCCTCGCGATTGCTCCCAACAAATGAGAATCTTCCCCTGCTGCTGTATAGTAAACAGCGGCAGAGGAAGTGATGTCATCTCTCCTCGGCTCGGTATTTTCCGTTCCGGCGCCGAGGAGAGAAGACATCTGAGTAAGTGCACCAACACAACACACACAGTAAAACACACCAGGCACACATTTCACCCCCCATCACCCCCCGATAACCCCCCGATCACTCCCTAATCACCCCCCCTGTCACAGTGACACCAAGCAGTTTTTTTTTCTGATTACTGCATTGGTGTCAGTTTGTGACAGTTAGAAGTGGTAGGGCAGTTAGTGTTAGCCCCCTTTAGGTCTAGGGTACCCCCCTAACCCCTCCAATAAAGTTTTAACCCCGTGATCACCCTCCGTCGTCAGTGTCACTAAGCGATCGTTTTTCTGATCGCTGTATTCAGGGGCGGACTGATAACTCATGGGGCCCCCCGGGCAATAGGAGATTATGGGGCCCCCAGGCAATCAGAGATTATGGGGCCACACAGTATACACACACACAATATACAATCACACAGTATACACATACATGTACACAGTATACACAGACAGATGTAAAAAAAACACACAGATTTATACATACTGTCCCTGGTTTTACTGAGGCTGGCAACCCTGATGGGGCCCCCTAGTGGCCCAAGGCCCTCGGGCAGTGCCCGAGTGGCTCAATGGTCAGTCTTCCCCTGGCTGTATTAGTGTCACTGGTGACGCTAGTTAGGGAGGTAAATATATAGGTTCGCCGTCAGCTTTTTATAGCGTCAGGGACCCCCATATACTACCTAATAAAGGTTTTAACCCCTTGATTGCCCCCTAGTTAACCCTTTCACCAGTGATCACCGTATAACTGTTACGGGTGAGGCTGGTTAGTCTGTTTATTTTTTATAGTGTCAGGGCACCCGCCGTTTATTACCTAATAATGGTTTAGCCCCCTGATCGCCCGCGACGATCTAAGTTAGGTTTTAGGGTTAGATAGGGTCTGCGTCACCCCAGGCAGCGTTAGGTTAACACCAGTACCGCTAACACCCACGCACACAGCATACACCTCCCTTAGTGGTATAGTATCTGAACGGATCAATATCTGATCCAATCAGATCTATACTAGCGTCCCCAGCAGTTTAGGGTTCCCAAAAATGCAGTGTTAGTGGGATCAGCCCAGATACCTGCTAGCACCTGCGTTTTGCCCCTCCGCCCGGCCCAGCCCAGCCCACCCAAGTGCAGTATCGAGAGATCACTGTCACTTACAAAACATTAAACGCATAACTGCAGCGTTCGCAGAGTCAGGCCTGATCCCTGCGATCACTAACAGTTTTTCTGGTAGCGCTTTTTTGAACTGGTAAGCACCAGCGGCCTAGTAAACCCCGGTCGTAGTCAAACCAGCACTGCAGTAGCACTTGGTAACGTGGCGAGTCCCATAAGTGCAGTTCAAGCTGGTGAGGTGGCAAGCAAAAATAGTTTTCTGCTGCCACCAAGAAGAAGACAAACACAGGCCTCCGTGCCCATAATGCTCTTCCTGCTGCATTCGCCAATCCTAATTGGGAACCCACCACTTCTGCAGCACCCGTACTTCCCCCATTCACATCCCCAACCAAATGCAGTCAGCTGCATGAGAGGCATTTTCTTTATGTCCTCCCGCGTACCCCTACCCAACGAACCCCCCCAAAAAAGATGTCGTGTTGCAGCAAGCGCGGATATAGGTGTGACACCCGCTATTATTGTCCCTCCTGTCCTAACAATCCTGGTCTTTGCATTGGTGAATGTTTTGAACGCTACCATACACTAGTTGAGTATTAGCATAGGGTACAGCATTGCACAGACTAGGCACAGTTTCACAGTGTCTCCCAAGATGCCATCACATTTTGAGAGACTCGAACCTGGAACCAGTTACAGTTATAAAAGTTACAGTTACAAAAAAAAGTGTAAAAAAAAAAAAAACCACAAAAAAATATATAAAATAAAAAAAATAAAAATAGTTGCCGTTTTATTGTTCTCTCTCTCTCTCTATTCTCTCTCTATTGTTCTGCTCTTTTTTACTGTATTCTATTCTGCAATGTTTTATTGTTATTATGTTTTATCATGTTTGCTTTTCAGGTATGCAATTTTTTATACTTTACTGATTACTGTGTTTTATTGTTAACCATTTTTTTGTTTTCAGGTATGCCATTCAGCTGCAGCGCGGATTTATTTATCTTGACAGCAACAGCGTTTGCTCCCACGATATATGCCGTGACTCCAGCGGAGGTCATATATGCCGAAGCATGGGGGCAGCAGGGGCGGAGGAGCGATGTGCTCCTAACTTTTGGGGCAGATGCCCCCATGCTTCGGCATATATAAATGGTGCATGGATGCCCATCATTAAAAGTGGGTGGATGAAGGGAGGTATTCTAATGGAGGGCATACCCACCAATCAATCTCTTTTTTTCGTTCAGCCCACAGGCTGCATGAAAAAATAAGATTACAATATATGCCCAACAAGGACCAGCAACGTACTGGTATGTTGCTGGACTTTGAGTGGTTATACCAGAATGATGCCTGCAGGTTTAGGTATCATCTTGGTATCATTATTTTCAGCCAGCGGTCGGCTTTCATGTAAAGCAATCCTAGTGGCTAATTAGCCTCTAGACTGCTTTTACAAGCAGTGGGAGGGAATGACCCCCCTCCCACCGTATCCATGTTTTTCTCTGGCTCTCCTGTCCCAACAGGGAACCTGAGAATGCTTCCGCCAGCTGACCATAGTGCTGATCAGAGACCAGAATGGCTCCAATCATCTCTATGGCCTAAGAAACCGGAAGCTACAAGCATTTCATGACTTAGATTTCGCTGGATGTAAACAGCGCCATAATGGAAATTGGGAAAGCATTTTATTACACTGATCTTGGTGTGGTGAGGGCAGAGGAGAGATCTAGGGTCTAATAGACCCCATTTTTTTCAAAAAAGAGTACCTGTCACTACCTATTGCTATCATAGGTATATAGCTATCATAGGTATCATAGCTATTTGCTGAGAGGTATGGTGAGTATTTTGCAGACCTCACTTTTCGTCACGAAGTTTTTACATTCCCTGACATAACAATAAAAATGATAAAAAAAATGAAAGGAACAGTTTAAAAATAAGATAAAAAGCAAAAAAAAAAAATAAAGAAAAAAAAGCACCCCTGTCCCCCCCCCTGCTCTCACACAAAGGCGAACGCAAGCGTTGGTCTGGCGTCAAATGTAAACAGCAATTGCACCATGCATGTGAGGTATCACCGCGAAGGTCAGATCGAGGGCAGTAATTTTAGCAGTAGACCTCGTCTGTAAATCTAAAGTGGTAACCTGTAAAGGCTTTTAAAAGCTTTTAAAAATGTATGTAGTTTGTCGCCACTGCACGTTTGTGCGCAATTTTAAAGTATGTCATGTTTGGTATCCATGTACTCGTCCGAAAATCATATTTTTTATTTCATCAAACATTTGGGCAATATAGTGTGTTTTAGTCCATTAAAATTAAAAAAAGTGTGTTTTTTCCCCAAAAAATGCGTTTGAAAAATCGCTGCGCAAATACTGTGTGAAAAAAAAAAATGAAACACCCACCATTTTAATCTGTAGGGCCTTTGCTTTAAAAAATATATATATAATGTTTGGGGGTTCAAAGTAATTTTCTTGCAAAAAAAAAATATTTTTTTCATGTAAACAAATAGTGTCAGAAAGGGCTTTGTCTTCAAGTGGTTAGAAGAGTGGGTGATGTGTGACATAAGCTTCTAAATGTTGTGCATAAAATGCCAGGACAGTTCAAACCCCCCCCAAATGACCCCATTTTGGAAAGTAGACACCCCAAGCTATTTTCTGAGAAGCATGTCGAGTCCATGGAATATTTTATATTGTGACACAAGTTGCGGGAAAAAGACACATTTTTTTTTTTTTTGCACAAAGTTGTCACTAAATGATATATTGCTCAAACATGCCATGGGAATATGTGAAATTACGACCCAAAATACATTCTGTTGCTTCTCCTGAGAACGGGGATACCGCATGTGTGAGACTTTTTGGGAGCCTAGCCGCATACGGGACCCCAAAAACCAAGCACCGCCTTCATGGTATCTAAGGGTGTAAATTTTTGATTTCACTCCTCACTGCCTATCACAGTTTCGGAGGCCATGGATGGCACAACCCCCCCCCCCAATGACCCCATTTTGGAAAGTAGACACCCCAAGCTATTTGCTGAGAGGTATGGTGAGTATTTTGCAGACCTCACTTTTCGTCACAAAGTTTTGAAAATTGAAAAAAGAAAAAAAAAATACATTTTTCTTTTCTTTCTTCATTTTCAAAAACAAATGAGAGATGCAAAATACTCAACATGGACCAAAAAAAGAAAAAAAGAAAAAAAGAGAAAAGAAAAGCCTTTCCTGTGAAACCAAGCACCAATATTGGTTGTCTTACAAGATTCCCTGGTAATATGCACCTACTCTGGTGCTGCTGCTGTAGCCAAAGACATCTAGCTTACATATACAAAAAGAATCCAAGTATCACTACCGAGATTCAAAAGGATTCATCCCACTTGACGAGTCAGGATGAGGAATTGAAAATTAAATTTAAAGAACACAAAAAATTGTTGATAAAACACCTGAACCGCAAGTGGGATGTCTCCTTTCTGGAGACTTACATAAATCATAGAATTGTCCCGAGAGGGCTTAGGGACCAAACAGTCCCAGCAGAACACCTTCATAATGAACGATTCCTTACCAAATGGAAGGAACTGTGCATAAATCATGGGATAGCAGTCATGGGTTTGATAGTAGAGGAGGAGAAGATCCAATTGGAGGAACTCAGGGAACAGATTGATGTGAGTGCCCAGGGCCTTGACCCATTAAAAGACTTAGATGAATTCACCAAAGAGAATGATATTCTCAAAAAAGAAATAGAGAAGGTACAACTCAGTCTAAAAACAACAAAACAGTCTAAATACAGAAGGGATCTCACTGACTTTGAAAACGGCCAGGCTTTTGATTTAACAGCACGAAGGAGCAGGAGCCAATCAATCAGAGGAAGACGGAGGTCACAGTCTAGGGGGCGACGGGATAGATCGACGGATGAAACTGCCAATGATGGGGTCCCAAGGGCGGTGACTTTTTTAGAGGAGGAGGGGGTGGGTGGTTAAGTAGACCACCACCCCCTCCCCCAGAGAAACACACAGAATCAAAAAATAGACAACAAAGACAAGGGGAAAACCCCAAGACAACAGGCAGCACCACGCACTCGCAGCCAGAGAAGCTAGCGACTGTAGGGGACCTGACCAATTCAGACATGAAAGTTATCAACCTTTCAACTCTCCCACTGGAACCAAAACATGTCAGTCTACTCCAAAAGGGGATGTCTTTCTTGGCAGTTGACAACATGGATGAGTTCACAGTGTATAAAGACAGTTTTGTTTCTAAGAAAAGTCTTCTTTAGGTCACTCTATAAAAATAGCGAAGAATGCAGCCTTGATGAGACCGAACATTTGGATGGGAAGGACCAACAGGCCCTTGACATTCTAAATGCTCTATTGGAGGAGAGTAACAAATCTGCATCGACTGACGGCCCCACAAAACGAGTAGCAGACCTGGTAATCTGCTCCAAGAGGATGCCATTGCTAAGTAAGAATAGGTGGCTTTACATGTTCCTTGATATGTTCCAGATTGATCTTGGGAAAATAAACTGGACCCGGACATGTAAAGACATCCTGACAAATGATGAACGCAAAGCATTGATGGATCTGAAAAAAGCAAAAAACTTTGTTTTCAAAAAAAGTGATAAGGGAGGGAATGTTGTCCTGATGGATGACAAATCCTATGAAGCTGAGGCCAAAAGATTGCTGGGCAATCTGAGGACTTACAAGAAACTGGACCATGACCCATTCCCCAAACTAATACAGAATTTAAACTACATGCTTTTGATGGCAAGAGAAGCTGGAATTCTAAACAAAAAGCAATCTGAATATTTTTTTTTTTTTTTTTTTTTTGAGTTTAAAAGTAAAGTTTATTAAGTTATTGAAAAAATAAATCAATCAGGAGAGAGAAAGAGGAGCACAACGCTCATTGAGTACAAGTTATAAAAGTGGTACAGCGGTTATATAGAATGTCAACAGTAAATTTTGAATAGTCATAGACTTGTAACATAAACAAATACGTTGCTCTGGGCGTTGGGAGTCTCGGCACCAGAGCCCCTTCTGGGAACTAACTGCTCTGATGAACTGGGAATCCCCGAGCCCACCTCGCTACTAACATGTGGAAAAATGTCTAGGATATAGATACACAACTTTAGAAACCGGAAAAATAATAAAAAGGAGAAAACTGAAGGGAGCTTGTATCTATATGACAACTGAATACCATGTTAATAACGTATTTATACAATCATTACTTTAATCAAAAAAGCCAACTGGTCAGTCGACCTCTCAGGGTGGATTAAACTTTGGCCGGTTGATCCGGACCGAAGCATGTTATGCTTGGGGGGTAGAGGGGTATTACTTTTGAGAATCTGCCCTGAGAGCCTCCTTGAGGCTAATAACCAAGGTAATAAAAAGTACAGAGAGCCTGAGGGACCAGTATTAAAATAGGGAGAAAGCAGAATAGTGAGAGGGGGAAAGAAAGAATTTAGGAGAGACAGAAGGGATAGAGGGGGTGAAAGGAGTAGCTGATCGTCAGGAATGATGGGAAGGAAGTGCACAGGAGACCCCTAAGAGAGAGAGATTGAGAGCTCTCCAACTATGAACCATTCTTATGAACTATCGATCACACATACAGAGGGTGCCCCACTAGATTTGCCCAGGGTTCCCAAATAATTTTGAATTTGTCTAGGGTATCCAGGATAGTGTTGGATATTTTTTCTTGCAGCATGATCCAAGTAATTTTTTGTTTGGCTAACCGAATGGACACTTTCGGTGATTTCCAGGACCGGGTGATGGTCATTTTGGCCCCCACTAGAATAAACTGGATCAGCTTCTGGGTATGTTTGGAGATTTTAGGGATGGGACCATTAAGCAAAGCAATAGTTGGATCCTGTTTCAGAGTACAACCGCATGTTCTGCGGATAAGGGAGAAGATCTTGTTCCAGTACATTCTGATTTTAGGGCATTCCCATAGTATGTGTAAAAGAGTCCCCACATGACCGCAGCCTCTAAAGCAAAGAGGCGACGTTTGCGGGTAGAATTTGGCAAGACGTGACGGTACCAGGTACCAGCGTGTAAGAATTTTCAGCCCTGCTTCGTTTATTGAAGTATTAACCATACCTTTAAAGGAGCGGGCAAAATTAGTATGCCACTTATCCAGGTCCCAGCTGAAGTCAAGATCCCTCTCCCAGCTCGTCTGCTGCTTTTTCCGTGGGTTCCGCCAGGGATGAATAGATGAGAGAGATACCACCTTTGGTGTCTGAGGCCGAAGCACACCATTGCTCATAAGGCGTTACTAAAAGATGGTTCTCATTGCTCTTCCATAACCGATTCAAAAAATGTGAAAGTTGAAAGAACCTAAATTTTTCGGCTGAGGGCATTTCAAGTTTGGAAATACAATATGCTAGAGTGAGGGGACCATTGGAGTTGAAGAATTGACCAATTCTATAAAGGCCCTTGTCAAGCCACCATTTGAAGGCTCGAATGTCTAAGCCAGGTGGAAAATTATGATTCCTGAAGATATGTGCCAGGGGGTGCCAAGTGGAGATGAGGGGTTTGAGCTTATGAAGGGCGTCACAAAGTTTCATTGAGTGAGATAATGTGGGTGCTAATATAGGGGGACGTTTTTTGGGGATATTCCAAAGCAGAAAGTCTAAGGTGAAACCAGGGACCGCCTCTCTCTCCATGCTCACCCAGTCTGGTTTGGGTCCTTTCATATAAATAGTTGAAAATTGGCTCAATTGCGCTGCCTGATAATACCACCAAAGATTGGGAACCCCTAGTCCTCCCTTTTTTCTGGGCCTAAAAAGCACCTCTTTAGAGAACCTGTAGCCTTTTTTATCCCATATAAAGTGGATTATGGCAGATTGTAGGCGTTGAATGTGCGATTTAGGGACCGGGATGGGTAAGGAACGAAAGAGATGTAATAACCTAGGTAGGAGTGTCATTTTAACCGCGTTCACTTTACCTAACCACGAGAGCTTATATAGCGACCATTGGGTCAGGTCGTCTGTGAGCTTTTTGATCATGGGGGGAAAATTATGTTTATAAAGTGTATCGATACCGGACGTAAGGTTAATGCCAAGATAAGGGATGGATGCGGAATTCCATGAGAATGGAAATTTACTTTTTAGGGTGTTGACGATGTCTTGAGAAATGGAAACATTGAGAGCGACTGATTTGGATACATTAACCCTAAGTCCGGAAGCTAATTCAAAGTCTTGTAAAAGTTGCAGTATGTTGGGGATGGAGATTAGGGGAGATGTGACGAACAGGAGGACGTCATCTGTGAATAAAGCGCATTTGTGAGTACTTTGCCCACAACGAACTCCATGGATGTCTGGGTGTTGTCTAATCGCGATGGCTAAAGATTCGATAGCCATCGCGAAAAGAAGGGGGGAGAGGGGACATCCCTGCCTTGTTCCCTTCTGTATAGAAAATTTATCTGATAGATGTCCTTGTAATCTCACCTGTGCCTTAGGTTGATGGTAGAGGGCTCTCAAGATATTAATAAAGTTTGGGCCAAAACCCCATTTACTTAAAATTGTGAAGAGGTAGGGCCAAGCCACTGTGTCAAACGCTTTTTGGAGATCTATGGAGAGGAGGAGGCCCCCCTGAGGAGGTCCCCCATCCCACCCCGATCTCATTAGGGAGACTGCATTTATTGCTCTCCGTATCTGGTCCGGTCCCTGTCTCCCCGGTATGAACCCCACTTGGTCCTTATGTATGTAGGTACCTATAAAAGAGGCGAGTCTATTGAATAGTATTTTTGTCATAAGTTTTAGATCGTTATTAATTAATGAAATAGGTCTGTAGTTACTGACTTCGCTGGGGTCTTTACCTGGCTTGGGTATGACCGAAATAAAAGCCAAATTGGCGTTAGGATCCAGCGGGGATGCTTTGGTTAAGGAGTTGAAGAGGCGGACCAGGTACGGAGAGAGGGTATCTATAAAAGTTTTGTTATAGTGGTTTGAGAAACCATCTGGGCCTGGGGCTGAGTCTTTTCTAAGCCCTTTTATGACTGCTCGGATCTCGGATTCTTGAAATGGGGATTCCAAGATGGAGCGGTGGGATTCAGAAATTTTAGGTAATGGGATTTTCTCTAGAAAAGCAGCCAATTTTTGTTGAGAAATTGGGCAATCGTCGGAGTATAGGTTGGCATAAAAGGATTGGAATGATTTAAGGATTTTACTTGGGTTTTGGGTGTGCGACCCGGATTGGGTTTTTATCTTGGGTAGGGCAAATGACCTATGTTTCGGAGTAAGTTTGGCCGCTAACTGGGGGCCAAATTTGTTCGCGCGCAGATAGAAACTGCCGCTGAGCCAATGAAGGTGCTTTTCTGCGTTGAAGGTAAGGGCTGAGTTAAGGGATAGTCTAATAGTATCAAGTTTAGAGAGAGTGGTAGGAGAGTGGGGTTCAGTTTATGGGACCTGCTGAGATTTTTGAATTCTTTCTCTAGCTTCATGATATCTATTTGCCTTTCTCGCTTTAATTTGGCCGCAAATTGAATCAGTTTCCCTCTGATTACCGCTTTGTGGGCATTCCAAAGAGTAGTAGGGGAGATGTCCTCAGTGTCATTCATTAGGAAGTACTCTTTAATATCCTTTTCTAGTATAATACAGTGGACGGGGTTAGATAAGATTTTCTCATTTAGGCGCCATGTGCGAGAGCCAGATTGGGACAATGAATTGGATATTCCTAAGATTACCAGGGAGTGGTCGGACCACGGAACATCGTGGATAGAGGCGTGGTTAGCAATTTGTATATCAGAGTTCGACATGAAAATGTGGTCGATTCTAGCATATGTCTTGTGGGGTGCTGAGTAGTGTGTATAGTCCCTTGATGAGGGGTTTAATTCCCTCCATGAGTCAATGAGGCCCACCGAGTGAAAAAGTCTGGCAATCTGGAGGCTCTGTTTGGGGAGTTGCTTAAGGTGAGGGATCCCCTGAACTGCTTTATTTAGGATCTGATCAAATGTGATGTTGGAGTCCCCACCCATAATCACCCTACCCTCAAAGTGGGGTGAGAGATTTGCCAATAAGGAGGAGAAAAATTTAGCTTGGCCTTTGTTAGGGGCATAATATGAAATGATAGTGTAGAGGTTACCTTCAATCAATCCTTTGACTAATATATATCTCCCATCATTATCTTTAACGGTTAAAGTGTGAGAAAAAGGGGTCTGTTTGGAGATTAGGATGGCTACTCCTCTTTTTTTCTCGCTAGCGTTTGCAAGGAAAAAAGTGGGGTATTTGTTGTGTAAAAAAGAAGGCGAATAGTTTGAGGGGAAATGGGTTTCTTGGAGGAGCACGACATCTACTCCTCTTGAATGATAGCTTTGGAAAGCTTTGCGTCTCTTGACGGGTGAGTTGAGCCCTTGGGTGTTATGAGAGGCAACCTTAAGTGCCCTCTGTAAAGGAAGTGGGTCAGCCATAGTCACAGAGGGAGTAACCCTGGTGTGTTAGGTGCGCACCTACCCGGTTCCCTAATGAAGCAGCGCTGAGTCTGGGAGGGAGATCTTGCTGTCGCAGCGGAGTGTTCTGGATAAAGCCGGTCTCCTGTGCACATTCCTGAAATAGAGAAAAGGGAAAGGAGGGGAAGAGGGGAAAGAGGGGAGTGGGAAGAAAATGAAAGAAGAAGGGAAGAATCATTAAATAAAACAATCTAATAACTTCAAAAAAGTCTAGGCGTAAGAGCCCAGAAAAGCAATGAACTGGACTGAAAAGTTCAGTTCAAGTCTGAGACCCAAAAACAAAAGGGTCTCAGAAAAACAGGAACAACCTCAGCCGAGGTTGTTAGTCTGATGTAACCAGTGGGAGGGTCTCCCCTGATCACAACAGAAGGAGTGGCGATGCTAGCCCAGCCGAGCCGCCGGGTCCTCATCTATTGGGGAAACATGGAACCTAAAAAGCGTGAAAGTCAAAAATTTTAAATATATACCCAAATAAAAGAAAGAAAACAAAAATGAGGAGTTGAGCCCAACCTCTAAGAGGTACATGGGCAAATCACTGCCTTAAATAAAAATGACAAAACAAAACCTGCCATAGGAGATATCCTACCAGTAATCGGGAAGGGGAGGGGAGGGTAGGAGTAGGGATATGGAAGGGAGGGGGGGGAAGTGAGATGGGGCACGACTTTATGCCCTGGTGTTCCCGGAAGTCATTATAACCTAAAGTGCGGTCCATTATGAAAACCGCGGATAATTGTCTGAAGATATAAAAAAAAAAAAAAAGGGGGGGGGGGGGAAACAACCCAGGATCATCTTCTTCCATCTTCATTTTGGGGAGGTGAGTGGAGAAAGATCAGGTAAGTGCGACCATTTTCACTGATGGGTATATAGGGTCGGATGGGGTGTACACAATGTACACAAGTACCCCTCATTCAGAGGGTATAACCTGGGGGGGAAAAGGTAGTCACACAGTCCTTGTAGAGCCGAGTAAAGATGAATTCATCTTGGAGGAAAGGAGTCGCGGTGGCGCTTCGGTTGCTGTTTGTTCCAGAGGGGAGTGATAGGGCTGCCTGGAGGGGGTCTCTTCGAGGAACTTGACTTGGACGGAGGATCCTGGGGGGAAGCTTCTTGAGAGATGAATCCAAGTCGCAGGAGTAAGTGTTCACCTTCTTGGAATGAAGAGAATCCATATGATCTTTCCTTATGTTGAAACTGAAGACGGAAAGGGAAGGTCCATTGATACTTAATTGATTTCTGTGAGAGGATTTCAAGAAGAGGTTTCAAAGCTCTTCTTTTTAGAATTGTAGTTTTGGAAATGTCTGCGAAGACTTGAATCTTGTTTCCTTGGAAGGATAAGGTGTCCAGGTTCCGAGATCTTTTCATGACTTCCTTTTTGGTTTCGTAATAGTGGGGCTTAACCACTATATCCCTCGGGAGCCCGTCCTGTCTGGGTGGTTGCAGCGCTCTGTGAGCTCTGTCAATCTCTAGTTTGTGGTCATAGATATCTGGGATAAGTTCTTTCATGAAAAGCTTCACTGTGTCATGAACATTAGCTACAGCTTCAGAGATACCTCGAATGCGGAAGTTACCTCTCCGATTACGATTTTCCAAGTCGTCAATCTTCCCTAGTGCCGTATCAAGTTGTTCCTGCATCAATTGAATGCAATCAGTATTCTGATTGGTGCGCGCAACAGTATGATCCACGGCTTGTTCGATCAAATCAATGCGGGCCCCCAAGCTCTGTAAGTCGGCCTTTATAGACGTGGTGATCTGCGCTGCATTTTGGGCCAGGCCTGTGGCCAGCATGTCTGAAAAACAGTTCAGAAGTTGTGCCATGTCTGACTGGTGGGGAGAGTTCAGAGGTGCAGCCTGTTGCATGGCAGGGGATGGGGCGGGAGCGTGCAGTGATGGGAAATGGAGCATATCAGATAAGGCCCTGTTAAAAAGGGAGTCTTTGCTGGTAGGGTAAGCAGTCTTGGGGGAGATATTACTCACAGAGGATCCCAGTGTGGTAGTGGCGAGCTGTTCCTCCTCAGGGATGTCTGCCATGAGGTCTCCGTCTCCTGTGTCTGCATGTGAGGAGGCCGCGGCCGCCATCTTAGAAGCAGTGGGGTCGGGCAGGCTGAAGGTGAGTTTCCTGCTAACCGTTGAGCGATGTGAGCGGTTAGGCATATAAATTTGTGCCCATGGACCTCCTCTACCTGTGGGTGTTTAGCAGGGACGGTTCCGCTAAAAATTCCAGCGTCTGGGGACCGCGGAAGGCTCGGCTGTGACGGAGCTCCCGTTCAGAGCGTCTTCCCGGAAGTCCCGCGCATGCGCACTCTGGAATATGAATATTTAAGCGTAAGGGAGTTCAACATACCCACTTTCAATATTATCACAAAAGTGCATAAATGCCTTGAAAAACCGCCGGGAAGGCCCATCGTCTCTGCTATCCAGGGTCCCCTGGAAAGAATTGGGATTTACCTGGACTCTCTCCTTAAACAAATGGTCATAGGACTCAAATCCTACGTACAAGATACACGTCATGTGTTGTCAAAAATAGCTTACTTGGAAGTTGGGGAGGGACTCCTAATTTTAGGTGTTGATGTTGAGTCTCTATATACTTCAAGCCCACATAAGTGTGGGATTGAAGCAGTAAAGTGGTTTCTTGAGTCCAAGTACCCTCAATTCGGCCCTCAGAACGAGTTCCTTGTTGAATTACTGGAGTTCACTTTGATGAACATTTTTTTCCAGTTTGCTTCACAATATTATCAGCAAATTAGAGGGACTTCGATGGGGGCCGCCTGGGGACCTGCATACGCATGCCTTCACCTGGGACACTGGGAGGAGGAGGACATGTTTACATCTGCCATGTATGCAGAACATGTGCATACATGGTTGAGGTATATAGACGATGTGCTGGTTCTCTGGCGGGGCACAAAGGAGGAGGCACACGGATTTATTGAGTATTTGAACTCCAATGACCGCAATATCCGCCTGACCTATACCATTGATGAAAAACAGATTCCTTTCCTTGACCTACAGATCACTATCGAGGGGGATAGACTCAATACCTGCACCTATCGCAAGACCACAGCGGCCAATACCTTGCTGAGGGCTGACAGCCATCATCCCCCATGGCTCAAAAATGGTATCCTAGTGGGTCCGTTTTTAAGGTTAAAAAGGAACTGCACCAAGAAAAGTGATCTCAGGAGGGAAAACATGGACCTCTATAACCGCTTTAGGGAACGTGGATACTCCCACGGACAAATTCGAAAAGCTAGAGCTAAGGCAGCATGCCGAGACAGGAAGAGCCTTCTCTCCCTGGATCCCAAGCCATTGACCAAAAATCAATCTGATCTTGGCCCAGTGCGAGTAATTACCTCTTATGGAGCCCAGTGGGAATCCATACGAGAGATTCTGGGAAAACACTGGGACATATTGACCAATGGCCCTGGCTTGAAAGCGATCGTGGGAGAGTCACCAAACCTGGTAGCCAGGAGGGCCAGAAATCTGGTTGATATTCTGATTCACTCAGAATTTACCAAAGAGTCGAACCCAACCTGGCTATCAGAGTATCCCAGGAGCAAGGGGATGTTCCCGTGCAACAGGTGCCAAATTTGCCCTTTCGTAGATAGAACATCCACTTTTGATGATGCCAGGGGGAACGCACTTTTGAGATACGAGATCTCATCAACTGCTCCACGAGCAGGGTGATTTATATGTTCACGTGCCCTTGCCCAAAAATGTATATTGGGAAAACTAAGAGAGCGTTGAAGACAAGGATAGGTGAGCATTTAAGGGAGATCAAAGGAGAAAGAGAAAGGGATCCCGAAAAATTCGGGAAAAACCATTGGCAAGACACTTTGCCCTATACCATCAGGGAAAACCTGATGGATTGAGGGTAAAGGGTATTTATTCACTCAAGCTATCCCCAAGACGTGGTGATTTTAACCGGATCCTTCTCCAGAAAGAAAAAAGATGGATCTACCGTTTGGGGTCCCTTGCCCCCCAGGGACTCAACACGGAGTTGAACCTCCAAGTATTTCTGGAGAATTGAACCTCCACTTATTCCATAAATTGATTTCACTGTCCTTTGTGTGTCAATAGGTTTAATGTGCTTGAATGGAAGTGATCTGCATGGTGTCCAATTAGGAATGACACAGTGTAGCCAAATGTGGGCCATTCAGATAGTGATGAAGAGAAACGATTGGATCTGTGAGTCACTGTGTGTAAGAGACTGAGGGCGTCACACTAGAGATATTTTGATGTGACAACATAACATCTCGCCTTTTGAACAAAACAAGTGCATTTAACTTTACATGACCCATGAGATTTGACTATCCAAGGGACGGAAATCAACCGCTCAAGATGAAGTTAAATAGAGTGACACAGAAAATCGGAACTCAAATAATTTTCAACACCGCTGCGAACGTGGGGCGTCACCATGGGTTAACTTCTCCTAATATAAGGAACGGCCAGCCGCTACCCTCACTACGTCCAGATGAAGCTACGCCCACTAAAGTGAGCGAAACGTGTTGATGTCACAGCGGTCTTGTGAAGTCGACCCACGCTGTGTGCCACCGTGTATGGGGACCATCAGGAAGGATACAGGATCAGCGCAACTCCGCACCGAATAAACACGCATAGCGTGCTTCAATCAATGAGCGGTTGTGGCTAGGAGGTCGGAGGCAACGAAAACTACTCTGACAGCCTGGGATTACTGAACTATCTGATGGAATACACAGCCAGGGAGTTGGCGAACACCCAGGGCAACCAACGGATCGGTAAGACGCTTACATATCACACTGTGTATGCACCTGCCCACTGAACTAGGAAGTGATTGCGCAAAAGGTGAAATAAATGCTTGATGTATCTATACAATAGCAAGAGTGCCTACGTGGGAGCTGCAAACTATCATTCCATAGATAATTGACCTTACCGTTACCAGCTGCCTTTTGATAGCCATCCTTGGGACTAATCCCCCAATAAGGGCTTTTGCTGTATTGCTCCTCCTTGGACTGTGCAATCGACTACATATTGGTTCATTACATGTCGGATGCCTATATATCTTTTAAGGTCACCATATGATACATGAAGCCCCCTCTTGTTCACTCTGAGGGAAAGCCATTTAAATGGATGACCTGCTATCTATCAACTATAGCACCGATCCCTATCTATCAGGAACACGCAAGTGACTTTTCTAGATCAATATCCCTCAATCAGTGACTTTATTCTGTATACCGGTATTTAAATTAAGAAACCCATAATCCTACATTCTAGGTAGACTACACGCATATGTGCATATGTGTATATGATTACTAATCAATTAATACCACCTTCCCCCGGGACTACTCGCAGAAAACCAGTACAGCTTGGTGAATTTACAAGGCATCGCCATATCACCTTTTTCATGTATATTTTAGTTTTATTTTTACCCAACATTGCTGTTCTCCTTTTCTGCGAGTAGGGCTTATTAGTCGGCGTCCAGACTGTCTTTGTGTGTATGTGTGGAAGTGGGGTGTTTCTTTATGTTTAATTGTATTATTAGGGCAGTGTATGTGTTTTGTGTTTTGTCGTGTTCATCTGTGTCTGTACACTTTTTAGATCTTCCCGGGTCATCCATCCCAGGAATGGGACCCGTGGAAGTATAATGCATGGAGTTGTTTTGCATCTTCACCAATGATACTGTGTAGATGGATTGTATTGATTTACCATTATTAATACATTTTGTACTCTTTTTTTGAACCAAGCGGTCCAGACTTTCTGCTGCAAAAGTAGCCACGTTTTTGAATCTCGGTAGTGATACTTGGATTCTTTTTGTATATGTAAGCTAAAATACTCAACATGCCTCTCAGCAAATAGCTTGGGGTGTCTACTTTCCAAAATGGGGTAATTTGGGGGGGGGGGGGGTTGAACTGTCCTGGCATTGTATGGCCTTCAAAACTGTGATAGGTAGTGAGGAGTGAAATCAAAAATTTACGCCCTTAGAAATCCTGAAGGCGATGCTTGGTTTTCGGGGACCGTACGCGGCTAGGCTCCCAAAAAGTCCCACACATGTGGTATCCCCATACTCAGGAGAAGCAGCCAAATGTATTTTGGGGTGCAATTCCACATATGCCCATGGCCTGGGTGAGCAATATATCATTTAGTGACAACTTTTTGTAATTTTTTTTTTTTTGTCATTATTCAATCACCCGGGACAAAAAAATGAATATTCAATGGGCTCAACGTGCCTCTCAGCAATTTCCATGTAGTGTCTACTTTTCAAAATGGGGTCATTTGGGGGGGGGGGGTTGTACTGCCCTGCCATTTTAGCACCTCAAGAAATGAGATAGGCAGTCATAAACTAAAAGCTGTCTAAATTGCAGAAAATGTACCCTGGTTTGTAGTCGCTATAACTTTTGCGCAAACCAATAAATATACGCTTATTGGCATTTTTTTACCAAAGACATATGGCAGAATACATTTTGGACTAAATGTATGACTAAAATTGAGTTTATTGTATTTTTTATAACAAAAAGTAGAAAATATTGTTTTTTTTTTTCAAAATTTTCGGTCTTTTTCCATTTATAGCGCAAAAAATAAAAACCACAGAGGTGATAAAATACCATCAAAAGAAAGCTCTATTTGTGGGAACAAAAGGAGGCAAATTTCGTTTGGTTACAGCATTGCATGACCATGCAATTAGCAGTTAAAGTGACGCAGTGCCAAATTGTAAAAAGTGCTCTGGTCAGGAAGGGGGTAAATCCTTCCAGGGCTGAAGTGGTTAAAAACGGACGTTTTTTCGGGAACAGTGATTTTAATAATGCTTAAAGTAAAACAATAAAAGTGCAATATTCCTTTAAATTTTGTACCTGGGGATGTCTATAGTATGCCTGTAAAGGGGCGCTTGTTTCCCGTGTTTAGAACAGTCTGACAGCAAAATGACATTTCAAAGGAAAAAAAGTCATTTAAAACTACTTGTGGCTATTAATGAATTGCTGGTCCGACAATACACATAAAAGTTCATTGATAAAAACAGCATGGGAATTCCCCACAGGGGAACCCCGAACCAAAATTGAAAAAAAATGGCGTGGGGGTCCCCCTAAATTCCATACCAGGCCCTTCAGGTCTGGTATGGATATTAAGGAGAACCCCGGCCAAAATTAAAAAAAAAAAGAAATGAAATGAAAAGGGGGGGACGAGAGAGCGCCCCCCCCTCCTGAGCCATACCAGGCCACATGCCCTCAACATTGGGAGGGTGCTTTGGGGTAGCCCCCCAAAGCACCTTGTCCCCATGTTGATGGGGACAAGGGCCTCATCTCCACAACCCTTGCCCGGTGGTTGTGGGGGTCTGCGGGCAGGGGGCTTATCGGAATCTGGAAGCCCCCTTTAACAAGGGGACCACCAGATCCCAGCCCTCCCCCCTGTGTGAAATGGTAATGGGGTTTTTTGTACCCCTACCATTTTACAAAAAAGTGTCAAAAATTTTAAAAATTACAAGAGACAGTTTTTGACAATTCCTCTTATTTATTTAAATGCTTCTTCTTTCTTCTATCTTCTATCCTCTTTCTTTTATCTTCCTTCGGTTTCTTCCTCCATCTTCTTCCTCTTCTGGTTCTTCTGGTTCTTCTGGTTCTTCCTCTGGTGTTCTCGTCCGGCATCTTCCTCTGCGGCGTCTTCTTCCCTTATTCTTCTCGGGCCGCTCCTCATCCACCATGATGGGAGGCTCCCGCTGTGTGAAGCTTCTCGTCTTCTGACAGTTCTTAAATAACTAAGGCCAACCGGTGACTCTGCCCCCCTCTGACGCACAGGGACTTTACAGGGACTTCCCCGAGGCTTTCCCCGTGAAGTCAGAGGGGGTGGGGTCATCCGTTACGTAACGTAACGTTTTTTTGCATTGATCCATGTCCCCTGGGGCAGGACCCAGGTCCTCAAACACTTTTTATGACAATACCATGCATATAAGCCTTTAAAATTAGCACTTTTGATTTCTCCCATAGACTTTTAAAGGGTGTTCCGCGGCTTTCGAATTTGCCGCGAACACCCTAAATTGTTTGAGTCGAACATGAGTTTGACTTTAACTCGAAGCTCATCCCTACCAATCAACACAACAAGTGACGCAGGCAGGATCTTTCTCATCAAGGTTAAAGGACAATGATGTCTGTATACAGTGTCTCCAGAAATTGTTTGCCCTATCCCTTATCCATGTGGCACTACAAGTGTCAGCAAGATGACTACCAGCAATGATGTCTGTATACAGTGTTCAATTAACTCCTTCTGTGGTGCAGTGTCTCTGTTTCCTGCAAATGAGCAAAAAGCTCCCTCATCCAACCCTGCGATTAAGGCCCAAACAAACGTCCTGGAACAGGCAGGCTCTCCTGGCAACCCAACTGGTCACCTCACACTGGAACGTTTCACTGTCGGTACAGTTGCATCTGGATGTGCACCTGGGATCCCCCCTCTCTCAGGCTGCATGTCCCAACTGGCGGTGGAGGCCTAAATCATGTAGGGAAGATCACCTGAGAGACAGCATCTCTCCCTCAGGTCTGATCTCTTTCCCTGCCCCTGCCTCATGCTAATTGAATTCTCCTCTAGGAATCAAAATGGAGTATCTCCTTTCCTGCCAGTAGAGCCTGCTGGGATTTGTAGTCCTGCCTCTTTAAAAGTCAGTGAGGCTGCTCTGTGCTGAGACTTCTTATTCCAGAGTCCTTTGCAGCTGCCGCTGCTTGTTAAAGTCCCATCCATTGGCTCCTATAACTGTGCCTTTAATTGGTTCTCTTCCTACTGCCAATAGGAACACAGGGGAGGGTGCAGAATGAGCAGATGCCTGTGCTATCATGCAGTCAGTGAAGAGAAAAAGGGAGGGGTGGGATTACCCTCTCTCAGAAACTGACAGGCAGCTCTCCCTCCTTGAAAAACTTGTGTACTCACGACTGCCAGCTTGGCAGGGTCGCAGGAGAAATGAGACATCCGCTACACTACTATAGGTTACAGTGCTTTCCCAACAGGCATATACAGTGGTAGATAATGTTCAGGGACGCAATCATCAAAATAAACAGAGTAAAAACACATAGTTGTCCATATAAATTAGGAGTAAAGTTCTGCTGCTGCATCTAGCAATATCTCATATATATCTCATAAATAACCATAATAAAAAACCAAGTTTGGTAACCTGTAAAAAAGACCTATGTTTGAAGGCTGTGTCCTAGTAATGTGAAAACTGTCTTTCAGAAGAACCTTAGTAAGTGAGGTATGAGAAGAGGGAAAAAAGAAAAGGGTAAAATATGTAATGAGCAGAAAAGAAAAAAAAAAGTAGAGAAAAAAAAATGGTTTTGTTTCCCGCGGTCTCAACAATAGGATATGAAAATAGTTGAGCCTCAAGCCCACCCCAGGAGCAGGGCACAACCCCCCTCTACCCAGAGACATCAAAAGCTAGCGATATCCATCTCTGGGTGTTATAGGTGTATCCAGAGTTCTGAAACAGGTAAAAATGTCTTATGCTTGTCCTCTAGGAAACTGGACCAATGCTCATTACCATTATGTTATCAACCTTCTGTTTGAGCTACAGGAATGGCAGGAGCTACTGCTTCTGGTTTCTAACTGAAGTTAGTTGGACTGCAGAGAAATTATGGCAGGTTAAAGTTGTTCTAAAGCCTAAACATTTTTACCTTAATGCATCCCCTGCATTAAAGTGGATATAAACTAGGCATGTGCAAAATGAAAAAATTCGTTTCGTTTCGTTTAGTTTTAATTCGTTATTTAATTAGTTTAGTTTAGTTAGATTCGTTAAATTCATTAAATTCGTTTTTCAAATCAGTTTCGTTTTCGACCGAATTCGAAAATCGGTCGAATTCGAAAATATTTCAACCGCATTCGATATTATTTCAACCGCATTCGAAAATATTTCAACAGCATTCGAAATTATTTCAACTGTATTAGAAATTATTTCAATCGTATTCGATAATATTTCAATCGCATTCGAAAATATTTCTACCAAATTTGATAATATTTCAACCGCATTCGAAATTATTTCAACTTTATTCAAAATTATTTCAATCGGATTCGGTAATATTTCAACCGCATTCGAAAATATTTCAACAGCATTCGAAATTATTTCAACTGTATTAGAAATTATTTCAATCGCATTCGAAAATATTTCTATTTTCGAATTTGATAATATTCAGATAATATTCAGATAATATTCCTCTTCAGCAAACCAGAAGAACGCTGCATGGTTTCGCATCACCATGGCAGTAAAAGCTGTGAGAGGGATTGAGCGCACCCCAGACTGCATCCGTCGTAAATAAAAATGATTACATTCTCTTTCTCTCTCTCTCTGTGTCTCCCAGAGGCATATCTAGTGAAAATGGCACCTATGGCAAGCACTGAAACTGCGCCCCTGTCAAAAAAAAAAAAAACAGCTAATAAAACTACAAGTCTTTAACCACTTCAGCCCCGGAAGAATTTACCCCCTTCCTGACCAGAGCACTTTTTGCGATTCGGCACTGCATCGCTTTAACTGAAAATTGCGCGGTTGTTCAACGTGGCTCCCAAACAAAATTGAAGTCCTTTTTTTCCCATAAATAGAGCTTTCTTTTGGTGGTATTTGATCACCCCTGCGGTTTTTATTTTTTGCGCTATAAACAAAATAAGAGCGACAATTTTGAAAAAAACGCATTATTTTTTAGATTTTGCTATAATAAATATCCCCCAAAAATATATAAAAAAACATTTTTTTTTCCCTCAGTTTAGGCCGATACGTATTCTTCTACATATTTTTGTTAAAAAAAAATCGCAATAAGCGTTTATTGATTGCTTTGCGCAAAAGTTATAGCGTTTACAAAAAAAAAATAATAATAAATATATATATATATATATATATATATATATATATATATATATATATATATATATATATATTTTATATTCTATTCTGTTCTATTGTTACTCTATTCTATTCTATTCTTATTTTTTTCTATTCAAATTTGAATAGTAAAGAATAGAATAGAATAACAATAGAATAGAATAGAATAATATATATATATATATAATATTTTATTCTATTCTGTACTATTTTTTTCTAATAAATATATATATATATATATATATATATATATATATATATATATATATATATATATATATATATATATTTATATATATATTTATACATATATATATATGTATATATATATATATATATATATATATATATATATATATATATATATATATATATATATATATATATATATATATATATATATATATATATATATACATATATATATATATACATATATATATATATACATATACATGTGTGTATATATATATTATATATATATATTTTCTGATCTGATCTATTGTTTTTCTAAGATATTATTTTCTATTCTATTTCAATTCAATTTCATTCTATATGAAATTCGAATTTCGGAAATTTATATATATATATATATATATATATATATATATATATATATATATATATATATATATATATATATATCATAGAAAAACAATAGAACAGATCAGGGAAAAAAAAATGATATACATCTTTTGAAATTCGAAATTCATATAAAATGAATTCAAATTTGAATAGAAAAGATTAGAATAGAAAAACAATAGAACAGAAAATAATCTAATATATATATATTATATTTTATTCTATTCTGTTCTATTGTTTTTCTAGTCTATTTTCTTTTCTATTCGAATTTGAATTCATTCTATAT
Source organism: Lithobates septentrionalis (assembly GCA_037952835.1). NCBI lineage: Eukaryota > Metazoa > Chordata > Amphibia > Anura > Ranidae > Lithobates > Lithobates septentrionalis. The sequence continues at coordinate 4,023,147 of JBBDGP010000969.1, read as the reverse complement.
AAATTTCTAATTTCAAAAGATGGTTATATATATAAATATTTTATATATATATATATATATATATATATATATATATATATATATATATATATATATATATATATATATATATCCATTTTCCGAAATTCGAATTTCATATAGAATGAATTCGAATTCGAATTGAAAAGATTAGACTAGAAATAGAAAATAGACTAGAAAAACAATAGAACACAATTGAGTAAAATATTGTTTTTCTAGTCTATTTTCTTTTCTATTCGAATTCGAATTCATTCTATATGAAATTCGAATTTCGGAAAATGGTTATATATATAACCATTTTCCGAAATTCGAATTTCATATAGAATGAATTCGAATTTGAATAGAAAAGAAAATAGACTAGAAAAACAATAGAACAGAATAGAATAAAATATAATATATATATTAGATTATTTTCTGTTCTATTGTATTCCTATTCTAATCTTTTCTATTCGAATTTGAATTCATTCTATATGAATTTCGAATTTCAAAAGATGGTTATATATATAAATACTTTTTCTGCAGCAAAAAATTTCATTTTCCGAACCGATTTTGGGGCCCCGTATCTCAGGGCCACTTGGTGCTAGGAACCCCAAATTTGGTGTGCAAACCCAGTGGAACTGATACCACAACATATCCAAAGCTGAAGTTCCTAGCACTAAGTGGCCCCGAGATACGGGGCCCCAAAATCGGTTCAGAAAATGTCATTCTCTGCTGCAGAAAAGTGCTTGACATTTTCTGAACCGAGTTTGGGGCCCCATAGCTCAGGGCTACTTGGAGCTAAGAACCTCAAATTTGGTGTGCTAACCCAGTGGAACTGGTACCATAACATATCCAAAGCTGGGGTTCCTAGCACTAAGTGGCCCCGAGATACAGGGCCCAAAATCGGTTCAGAAAATGTCATTCTCTGCTGCAGAAGTGCTTGACATTTTCCGAACCGATTTTGGGGCCCCGTATCTCAGGGCCACTTGGTGCTAGGAACCCCAAATTTGGTGTGCTAACCCAGTGGAACTCGTACCATAATATATCCAAGGCTGGGGTTCCTAGCACTAAGTGGCGCCGAGATATGGGGCCCCAAACCGGTTCAGAAAATGTCATTCTCTGCTGCAGAAAAGTGCTTGACATTTTCTGAACTGATTTTTGGGGCCCTGTATCTCGGGGCCACTTGGTGCTAGAAACCTCAGCTTTGGAAATTTTATGGTGCTAGTTCCACTGGGTTTGCACACCAAATTTGGGGTTCTTAGAACTAAGTGGCCCCAAGATATGGGGCCCCAAATTCGGTCAACTGTGTCCATCTGCAGCAATGTCATTTTGGGACCCTTTGGGTTCAGAGACCCCAAATTTTGGCTGCAGCTTCTATTCTAATCTTTTCTATTCAAATTTGAATTCATTCTATATGAATTTCAAACCATCCAATAGATGGTTATATATCAATAAATAACTAATATATATATATATATATATATATATATATATATATATATATATATATATATATATATAACCATTTTCCGAAATTCGAATTTCATATAGAATGAATTCGAATTCGAATTGAAAAGATTAGACTAGAAATAGAAAATAGACTAGAAAAACAATAGAACACAATTGAGTAAAATATTGTTTTTCTAGTCTATTTTCTTTTCTATTCGAATTCGAATTCATTCTATATGAAATTCGAATTTCGGAAAATGGTTATATATATAACCATTTTCCGAAATTCGAATTTCATATAGAATGAATTCGAATTTGAATAGAAAAGAAAATAGACTAGAAAAACAATAGAACAGAATAGAATAAAATATAATATATATATTAGATTATTTTCTGTTCTATTGTATTCCTATTCTAATCTTTTCTATTCGAATTTGAATTCATTCTATATGAATTTCGAATTTCAAAAGATGGTTATATATATAAATACTTTTTCTGCAGCAAAAAATTTCATTTTCCGAACCGATTTTGGGGCCCCGTATCTCAGGGCCACTTGGTGCTAGGAACCCCAAATTTGGTGTGCAAACCCAGTGGAACTGATACCACAACATATCCAAAGCTGAAGTTCCTAGCACTAAGTGGCCCCGAGATACGGGGCCCCAAAATCGGTTCAGAAAATGTCATTCTCTGCTGCAGAAAAGTGCTTGACATTTTCTGAACCGAGTTTGGGGCCCCATAGCTCAGGGCTACTTGGAGCTAAGAACCTCAAATTTGGTGTGCTAACCCAGTGGAACTGGTACCATAACATATCCAAAGCTGGGGTTCCTAGCACTAAGTGGCCCCGAGATACAGGGCCCAAAATCGGTTCAGAAAATGTCATTCTCTGCTGCAGAAGTGCTTGACATTTTCCGAACCGATTTTGGGGCCCCGTATCTCAGGGCCACTTGGTGCTAGGAACCCCAAATTTGGTGTGCCAACCCAGTGGAACTCGTACCATAATATATCCAAGGCTGGGGTTCCTAGCACTAAGTGGCGCCGAGATATGGGGCCCCAAACCGGTTCAGAAAATGTCATTCTCTGCTGCAGAAAAGTGCTTGACATTTTCTGAACTGATTTTTGGGGCCCTGTATCTCGGGGCCACTTGGTGCTAGAAACCTCAGCTTTGGAAATTTTATGGTGCTAGTTCCACTGGGTTTGCACACCAAATTTGGGGTTCTTAGAACTAAGTGGCCCCAAGATATGGGGCCCCAAATTCGGTCAACTGTGTCCATCTGCAGCAATGTCATTTTGGGACCCTTTGGGTTCAGAGACCCCAAATTTTGGCTGCAGCTTCTATTCTAATCTTTTCTATTCAAATTTGAATTCATTCTATATGAATTTCAAACCATCCAATAGATGGTTATATATCAATAAATAACTAATATATATATATATATATATATATATATATATATATATATATATATATATATACATATATATATACATATATATACCGTATATACTCGAGTATAAGTCGTTCTGAGTATAAGTCGAGGCCCTAATTTACCACAAAAAAATGGGAAAAACTTATTGACCCGAGTATAAGACGAGGGTGAGAAATGCACAGCTACTGTAGGTGGAAAAGAGGGTCAACAATGCCCATTTGCAGCATCACTGTGCCCATTTGCAGCCATATGTCCCCTGAACTTCAAACTCGTTAGTTAAGGGTTCCTAGATGCCCCCTAGCTGCAGCCAAAATTTGGGGTCTCTGAACCCAAAGGGTCCCAAAATGACATTGCTGCAGATGGACACAGTTGACTGAATTTGGGGCCCCATATTTTGGGGCCACTTAGTGCTAAGAACCCCAAATTTGGTGTGCAAACCCAGTGGAACTAGCACCATAAAATTTCCAAAGCTGAGGTTTCTAGCACCAAGTGGCCCCGAGATACAGGGCCCCAAAAATCAGTTCAGAAAATGTCAAGCACTTTTCTGCAGCAGAGAATGACATTTTCTGAACCGGTTTGGGGCCCCATATCTCGGCGCCACTTAGTGCTAGGAACCCCAGCTTTGGATATGTTATGGTACCAGTTCCACTGGGTTAGCACACCAAATTTGGGGTTCCTAGCACCAAGTGGCCCTGAGATACGGGGCCCCAAAATCGGTTCAGAAAATGTCAAGCACTTTTCTGCAGCAGAGAATGACATTTTCTGAACCGATTTTGGGCCCTGTATCTCGGGGCCACTTAGTGCTAGGAACCCCAGCTTTGGATATGTTATGGTACCAGTTCCACTGGGTTAGCACACCAAATTTGAGGTTCTTAGCTACAAGTAGCCCTGAGCTATGGGGCCCCAAACTCGGTTCAGAAAATGTCAAGCACTTTTCTGCAGCAGAGAATGACATTTTCTGAACCGATTTTGGGGCCCCGTATCTCGGGGCCACTTAGTGCTAGGAACTTCAGCTTTGGATATGTTGTGGTACCAGTTCCACTGGGTTTGCACACCAAATTTGGGGTTCCTAGCACCAAGTGGCCCTGAGATACGGGGCCCCAAAATCGGTTCGGAAAATGAAATTTTTTGCTGCAGAAAAAGTATTTATATATATATATAACCATCTTTTGAAATTCGAAATTCATATAGAATGAATTCAAATTCGAATAGAAAAGATTAGAATAGGAATACAATAGAACAGAAAATAATCTAATATATATATTATATTTTATTCTATTCTGTTCTATTGTTTTTCTAGTCTATTTTCTTTTCTATTCGAATTCGAATTCATTCTATATGAAATTCGAATTTCGGAAAATGGTTATATATATATATATATATATATATATATATATATATATATATATATATATATAAAACCATTTTCCGAAATTCGAATTTCATATAGAATGAATTCGAATAGAAAAGAAAATAGACTAGAAAAACAATATTTTACTCAATTGTGTTCTATTGTTTTTCTAGTCTATTTCCTATTTCTAGTCTAATCTTTTCAATTCGAATTCGAATTCATTCTATATGAAATTCGAATTTCGAAAAATGGTTTTATATATATATATATATATATATATATATATATATATATATATAAAATATTTATATATATAACCATCTTTTGAAATTAGAATAATAATCTATTCTAATCTTTTATTTTCAAATTCGATTTCATTCTATATGAAATTCGAATTTCAGAAAATGGTTATATATATATATATATATATATATATATATATATATATATATATATATATATATATATATATATATATATATATATATATATATATATATATATATATATGTATGTATATATATTTTATTTTATTTTATTTTTTTCTGATCTGATCTATTGTTTTTTTATGATATTATTTTCTATATATATATATATATATATATATATATATATTAATTAGATATTTATTTATATATAACCATCTATTGAAATTCGAATTTCATATAGAATGAATTCAAATTTGAATAGAAAAGAAAATAGACTAGAAAAACAATAGAACAGAATAGAATAAAATCTAATATATATATTAGATTATTTTCTGTTCTATTGTATTCCTATTCTAATCTTTTCTTTTTTTTTTTTTTTTTTTTTTTTTTAGGTTGGACTTGTGTTTATTTTCTTATTTCAATATATTTTTTATTTTCAAAAAAAAAAAAGAAAGGGGGAAAATTAGAGGGGGAAAAGGGGGGAGGGGAGAACAGTGCATGACATGACTACATCTCGAGTCAACGTAATACAGACGACCAACACGGTCGCTTGACAAACAACTTAATGAAGTTTAGGAGAACAGAACATCTTAATACAGAGTAGGCTCAGTTAGACATCACTTTGTATTTGGTAATCGTGAGAAGACATATGATCAGATATAGTAGATAATATATGCGATATTGGGAGGAAGTGGTCCGCCACCCCAATTGGGGACACACTGTGGCGGGACCTCACCGCCTCCGACCTCCCTCCTACTAGAGAAAGAAAAACATCGATTCTCTGAGAGGGATGGAGGGGATATTATCCGAGGCTACTAAATGTATGCTCACCGCATTGGGTGTGTGAGTTGATCCGATGTCTTCTGATCCATAATGAGTTCTTGAAGCAACTGTTCTACAATAATAACTAAATAGTTGATAATAAAAATGAATGCATTAGGAGACAGAGAGTATGAACTCCAATATGGCTGTTACAGTCTGGGCCAGGGCTGGGAGCCAACACAAGATGGCCCCCAGCCGAGGCCCAGGTCATGGCCGTTTGAAAACAGTCCAATGCCCGAGACCAACAGTAAGGAGGGAAGGTGGGAAGAGAAGAGGATGAAAGGCATATGGAGAGAAGAAAAAGAGAGAGAATAGAAAGAGAAAGGGGAGAGAAGGCAGAGGAGATAAAGGTTGAGAGAGATGCATAGGAGTCGACTGGGGGGGGTGTAGACATATCCAAATGTGGCTGCTCTGTGTGAAAGTCAAAGCGTGACTCCAATGTAGTTTGCCCAGGGTTCCCAAATTAGTTTGAACTTGGTTGAGCTTTCCAGGATTACACTAGCCATTTTTTCTTGGTTCATAATCCAAGATATCTTTCTCTTGGCTAGGATTGTTGAGACTGAGGGTTTTTTCCAGGCTTTGGCCAGAGTGATTTTAGCTCCCAGAATGATGAAGAAGATGAGGCGTTGCGTAACCCTGGGGACTTCTCTTACTGGAAAGTTGAGAAGTGCTACCAGCGGGGACACCTGCACAGGCCTTCCGGCTATCCTACTAATCCAACTGAAGATCCTGTGCCAGAATTGTCTAATCCTAGGGCAGGTCCACCATGTGTGAAGCATGTCTCCCCTCAGGCCACATCCCCGAAAACAGAGGGGTGAAGCCGAAGGGTAGAAGCGAGCTAATTTGGAGGGCACCAGGTACCATCTTGTTAGTACTTTTAAGCTAGCCTCAACCAGACCCGTGTTTAAAATGCCTTTGTAAGACTGGGAGAAATTCCTGTGCCAAGTTTCCAGCTGCCAGCTTTGGGAAAGATCCCCTTCCCAGGCTAGCATGTAAGGTGCCTTGAGTTGTGCAGATGATAGTGCCTTGTAAATCACCGAGATGCCCCCCCTCTGCTCGCAGGCCTGGCCACACCATATTTCATAAGGAGTCATTTGGGGTCCATTTGGTAGGGACCTACATTTATTGTGTAAGTAGCTCGAAATTTGGGAAAATCGAAAGGATTCTGATTGTGGCATGTCGAGTCTGCTGACACAGAAAGCTTTAGAGAGTGGGCCTAAAGGTCTAAGGAAGTGTCCTATTCTGTACAACCCTTTGTCGAGCCACCATTTAAAAGCGGAGATATTGAGACCTGGGGGGAAATCGGGATTGTGGAACAGGTGCTGTAATGGTGTCGTTGGGGATATTAAGCGGTTGTTGCTTTTCATTCTGTCCCATAATGTAAAGGAATATGACAATGTTGGGGAGAGGATGGGGGGTCTACGTTTCTTTGGGCTCCAGAGGAGGAAGTCCAGGGTGTGGTGGGGGACTGCTTGCCTCTCTATGTGAATCCAATCAGGATGTTCCCATCGAGAGTAGACAGTAGAGATCTGGGCTAATTGAGCCGCTTGTAGGTACCAGAGTAGGTTTGGTAGACCCAAGCCGCCCTCCGACCTAGGTCTAAACAGGGTCGTTTTAGAGAATCTGTGTCCCCCTTTGCCCCAAATGTATTTTACAATGTTGGCCTGGAAGCGTTTTAGGCGGGTAGTGTCTACTGGTATCGGAAGAGCTCTAAAGTAGTATAGGATGCGGGGGAGCAGTGTCATCTTGATCGTGTTGATCCTGCCTAGCCAGGTCAGGGACAGCCTGGACCAACGAGATAGGTCCTCCTCCAGTTTTTTATAAAGAGGGGGAAAATTGGCGTGATAGAGGAGTTCAATCTTAGGAGTCAGCTGTATCCCTAGATATGAAATGGAAGAGTCGCTCCATGAGAACCGAAAGCTGTCCCTGAGCCTGGCCAGGAGAGGATCTGGGATATTGATATTAAGTGCCTGGGATTTGTCATAATTTACCCTAAGGCCTGAGATCTTCCCAAAATCATCCAAAAGACGGCAGATAATGGGGAGCGAAGTCAGCGGAGAAGATACAAATAGTAAGATGTCATCCGCAAATAATGCACATTTATGACACTTGGGGCCGCTTTGAATGCCTTGAATGTTTGGGTTGTTTCTGATGGCAATCGCCAGGGATTCGATTGCTATGGCGAAGATCAACGGGGAGAGTGGGCACCCTTGTCTTGTACCTCTGGCTATGGGGAAGGAGTCTGAGTAGAACCCCTGGAGACGCACCTGCGCTGATGGAGTTGAGTATAATGCGTGTATGATATTGAGAAAAGAATCCCCGAATCCCCATTTTTGTAGTAGATGGAAAATGTAGGGCCATTGGACAGCGTCAAATGCTTTTTGTAAGTCCAGAGACAGAAGACACCCCTGCCTGGGTGAGCCTCCATCCCAGTTGGAATTTATAAGGGAAACTATGTCTATCGCTCTTCGTATTTGGTCGGGCCCCTGTCTCCCCGGTATGAAGCCCACTTGGTCTTTATTAATGTATATGCTGATGAAGGAAGCCAGGCGGTCCGCAAGGATCTTAGTCAAGATCTTTAAATCATTGTTGATGAGGGATATTGGTCTGTAGTTGCTGACAGAGCTGGGATCTTTATCTGGCTTGGGGAGGACCGTGATGTAGGCCGTGTTAAGTGATGAATCGAGGGGATCCCCCTTCCTAAGGGCATTGAAGAATCTAGCCATGTATGGGGCGAGTAGGGTAGAAAATGATTTGTAATAAGGTATGGAGAAGCCATCTGGGCCAGGGGCTGAGTGTGATTTCAGGTTTTTGATGACCGCGCAAATTTCTTCAGCAGAAATAGGAGAGTCCAGAATCTGGCGGTGCCTAGCTTCTAATTTGGGAATCTGAATGCTGTTTAGGAAGAGGTCCATGGCCTCAGGAGAAGGGCTGCTTCCACTACTGTATAGGGATTTATAGAAGGTTAGGAATTCTCCCATTATCCGTTGTGGGTTTTGGGACAGGGTACCACCCTGAATCCTGATCTTTGGTAGGGCCGGAGAACGAAATTTCGGGGATAATTTGCCTGCCAGCATAGGACCGATGCGGTCGCCATTGCTGTAGAATCTGTTTCTATTCCACCTAAGCCATTTTTCAGCCTTAGTGGTTAAGGCGAGGTTTAGGGCTGTGCGTGCTGCATCCAGCTGTGTGGTAGGGACTGCATTTCGGTCCGCTTTGTGTCGTTTAATTAAGGCTGTATATTCCCTATCCAGCCTTTCTATGTCTGTTTTGTTTTCTTTATTGATTTGAGAGGCTAATTGGATCAGGTGTCCTCTTATCACTGCTTTATGAGCTGCCCAGAGACAAGAGGGGCTAGTGTCTGCTGTATCATTATTGAGGAAGTAGTCGCGTATGTTGGTCTCAATGGCTTTTGATCTGATCGGATCACTCAGGATGGACTCGTTAAGCCTCCACCGTCGGGTAGGTTTATGGCCCCTCGGGCGCTGAAGTACAAGAATCACCATCGAGTGGTCCGACCAGACTACGTCTTTAATATATGCCCTGTGCGTTAGTGGAATGGATGCTGAGGCTATAAGGATGTGATCGATTCTTGCGAAAGAACTGTGGGGGTTGGAGAAATGGGTGTAGTCTCGCAATGTAGGATTTACTTCCCTCCAAATGTCTATCAGACCCTGCTGGAAGATAAGTTTAGCTATGCGTAGGCTCTGTTTTGTCGGTCTAATGAGGCGCCTGCCCAGGGGGCGTGATTTGTCCATGCCCTGGTCAAAGGCCGAGTTAGAGTCGCCTCCATAAATCACTGTGCCTTCCAATAGTGGCGTTAGTGTTGAGAACATGTTTTGGAAGAATGCAAACTGGCCCCTATTGGGAGCATAATACGAGATTAGGGAGTATAAATGATTGTCTAATTCCCCCACTAAGAGAAGGTAGCGCCCGTCCGGGTCCCTGAATTCAGATTTGGGGGTAAATTTGCATCGTTTGGAAATAAAGATACCCACCCCCTTTGTTTTGTTCTCAGCATTGGCAAGTTTAAAGAAGGGGAATTTGGAGTGGATAAATGTAGGGTTAAAACTTCTAGGAAAGTGAGTTTCCTGTAGAAGGATCACGTCTGCTTTTTGGGAATGAAGGTATTGAAAAACTTTGCGTCTCTTGGACTGGGAGTTCAGGCCTTGGGCATTATGGGATACTATTTTAATGGCCGTGTTTACAGGTGTGTCGTTAGCCATTGAGCAGAGGTAAGGGCAGAGCTGGGCAATCAGCAGTACTCACCATCCTGTGTCCACGGGTTCTAAGGCTCCTCAAGCGGTGAGCGGAGAGCGGTGAGAGCAGCAGTATACGTCTATAGTAGTCCCCCCAGAGGACTCCTGTGGTGAGAAACACATTAGAATATGAGCAGAGAAGGAAAGCAGGAAGGTAGAGAAGAAAGACGGGGAGCAAGGGAGATCCCCGGAGAGTGGAGGGGACAGAGTCCTCCATCAGGAAGAGTGAGTCACAGAAGAATCTCTCCAGTAGGAAGAGATTGGTCCTGTCCAGTGGCCGTTGGAGTACTAAAAACCACTAGGCAGAAGGGGGGGCATGAACGCCGCCCCAGCAGAGGGACCTTTTAGTAGAGTATCGAAAATGAAGATCCTAGAAATAGGCACTGGGCCCGACACATACATCTCAACCTCCGGCAGGGATAAGCATTCACTTTAAGTAGAGCCCGGCGGTGAAGATGTACATGTCAACATAATATCAAACAAGCTAATAAACTAGTATTAGAACTGTGTAAAGGGACCTGGAATAGCAGGGGAGATTGGGGAGAGGCAACATGAGGGGACCTCCAGAGATAGTATGGGTTATTGAGAATAAATCCCAGGGTCAGTCTAGCAGGACGGGTACCCACCCTCCTCTCTACCCACCCGGACCCACCAAAAGCTGTGGAGGCATAGATCACAGTCAGTGTATGATGAAAAGTATGGGTTAGCAACGTCCCCAAGGATCGTGCCCCCCGAGATCGCCTCAAAAGAGGCGTAAGGGTGTCCCGACTGGACACTCATCTCGGGGGTCACAAACGGGGAGGCCCCACCCCCTCAGCGGACATCTGAAGAGGGGCGGGCAAAAGGGTGTTACTAAATATAGGAATATGTCACGGAAAAAAAAAGAAAAGAAAAAATTGAGTTCCGAAGAAAAAGTGAGGACTGGAGTTCACGGAGGATTAGTTTCCTTGGATTTCTTGGTTCTTGCTTTTTCCCAAACCGGATTCAGGGGACTCGTGGGCAAGTGTCTCTTTGCAGCGTTGGGTTGGTTTCCTGGGTGGCGTGCAGTCGGGTCCTGGTTGATGAGGCCCAGTTGAAGGAAAAGCTTTTCTCCTTCCTGCAGGGATCCGAATGTGTATGCCTTGCCTTTGTGGAGTAATTTGAGTTGAAACGGGAATAGCCACCAGTATTTGATTTCTCTGTCCATCAGGATTTGGAGAAGTGGCTTTAGGGATCTCCGTTTTTGTATAGTCGAGGGGGATAAGTCAGCAAATATTTGCAGGCGGTGTCCCTGGAACAAAATTTCAGACATGGATCTCGATTTTCTCATGACCTCTTCTTTGATTGAGAAGAAATGTGGTTTTACCACGACATCACGGGGGAGGCCGTCAGCTCTAGGAGGTCGGAGTGCTCTGTGAGCCCGATCCAGCTCAAGCCTGTGCTGTGGGGTGTCTGGGAGCAAATCTTTAATGAACGATTTTATAGTTTCAGGGATGTCCTTGTAGGATTCAGGGAGCCCCCTGACCCTAAAATTGTATCTTCGGTTGCGGTTTTCAAGGTCATCAATCTTAGCGTTGGCGGTTTCTAGTTGTTCCTGCAAGGTCTGTATACATGCAGTATTTTGGTTTGTTCTGGAAATCGTGGAGTCAAGATTAGATTCAATGATTTCCATGCGGGTGCCAATGTTCTGGAGATCTGCTTTAATGTCACTGGTTATTTTGTGAGCAGTATTGTGAAGGCCTCTGTCCAGTAGTTCTGCAAACTTAGTATATAGGTCTGCTACTGATGCTGGCTGGAGTAGGCCTGAGTCCCCATGCTGTAGTAGCTGGTGAGACTGGGGAGGGCCTGCATCCATTGGGGAATACCCCAGGCTTGTCAGGTTATGCTCCAGGAGAGAAGCGGTGGACGCTGGGGATGCTGGGTTTGATGGGACGCTGCCTGTAGGGTATTCTGGCTGAAGCAGGGAGGGGGAGGCCGTGTATGGGGGATTCGGCTGTGCAGCCTGAGGAGAGCTGAGGGGCGCGGTCGCCATCTTGGCAGTCTCGGCCTGCGGTAAAGCGGCTTCAAAGGCCGGTTTAAGGTTTCTTCTTACCGCTCCCGAGTACATCGGGAATGTCCCCAGGGATTCCGGTGGCCGTGTAGGGCGATTTCAGGTCCCGATCGCCGGTCCAAGTGCCGGATTTTCGATCCGGTCTGCTGAGGCGGGACGGAGCTCCCGGACTACGCGTCCATCTTAGGTGCTGCCGCGCATGCGCCCCCCTATTCTAATCTTTTCTATTCGAATTTGAATTCATTCTATATGAATTTCGAATTTCAAAAGATGGTTATATATATAAATACTTTTTCTGCAGCAAAAAATTTCATTTTCCGAACCGATTTTGGGGCCCCGTATCTCAGGGCCACTTGGTGCTAGGAACCCCAAATTTGGTGTGCAAACCCAGTGGAACTGGTACCACAACATCCTGGAACCAGTTCTGTGTTTGTGTAGACTGGGGAGTGTGGTATCTGACCTGTGCGGGAACATCCAATGGTTTTAAAGAGATCGCTCACTTTGCCCATTCACGGCCAAGGAGCAATGTCTGTCCTCCCTCACCCCTGACTCTCTGCAACTCAGTATCTGATACCAGTGTTCAGCCACTACTATTTCCTCTGTTGAAAACTTCCCAGTACTTCCAGTTATACATACCGAGCGGGTCTTGCACCACCTAGTGGTTGAATTAAGGAGACGGCAAAGATCTAAAGATCATTATCCAAAGGCCTGTGGTTATAGACATTGTGGTGAGTGCAATCTCACGGGGGGTGACCCCCTCACGCGGTGATCGCTATTGGTGAAAGGATTTCTACGTTTACCTTCACATCCACAGTCTGCATCTTTAATTATGAACTTTCCTGTCTTTTTAAACATTGGTTCTATATACAGTGTTTTATAATATCGGACACTTAGCGCTGCCTCAATAAGTTTAAAAAGTCAAGGATTGGACACGAATTTTTATGATTTTCGGACTTATTGTTTATTACATGGTACCACAACATATCCAAAGCTGAAGTTCCTAGCACTAAGTGGCCCTGAGATACGGGGCCCCAAAATCGGTTCAGAAAATGTCATTCTCTGCTGCAGAAAAGTGCTTGACATTTTCTGAACCGAGTTTGGGGCCCCATAGCTCAGGGCTACTTGGAGCTAAGAACCTCAAATTTGGTGTGCTAACCCAGTGGAACTGGTACCATAACATATCCAAAGCTGGGGTTCCTAGCACTAAGTGGCCCCAAGATACAGGGCCCAAAATCGGTTCAGAAAATGTCATTCTCTGCTGCAGAAGTGCTTGACATTTTCCGAACCGACTTTGGGGCCCCGTATCTCAGGGCCACTTGGAGCTAAGAACCCCAAATTTGGTGTGCTAACCCAGTGGAACTGGTACCATAATATATCCAAAGCTGGGGTTCCTAGCACTAAGTGGCCCCAAGATATGGGGCCCCAAACCGGTTCGGAAAATGTCATTCTCTGCTGCAGAAAAGTGCTTGACATTTTCTGAACTGATTTTTGGGGCCCTGTATCTCGGGGCCACTTGGTGCTAGAAACCTCAGCTTTGGAAATGTTATGGTGCTAGTTCCACTGGGTTTGCACACCAAATTTGGGGTTCTTAGCACTAAGTGGCCCTAAGATATGGGGCCCCAAATTCGGTCAACTGTGTCCATCTGTAGCAATGTCATTTTGGGACCCTTTGGGTTCAGAGACCCCAAATTTTGGCTGCAGCTTCTATTCTAATCTTTTCTATTCAAATTTGAATTTATTCTATATGAATTTCAAACCATCCAATAGATGGTTATATATCAATAAATAACTAATATATATATATATATATATATATATATATATATATATACACACACACCGTATATACTCGAGTATAAGTCGTTCTGAGTATAAGTCGAGGCCCTAATTTACCACAAAAAAATGGGAAAAACTTATTGACCCGAGTATAAGACGAGGGTGAGAAATGCACAGCTACTGTAGGTGGAAAAGAGGGTCAACAATGCCCATTTGCAGCATCACTGTGCCCATTTGCAGCCATATGTCCCCTGAACTTCAAACTCGTTAGTTAAGGGTTCCTAGATGCCCCCTAGCTGCAGCCAAAATTTGGGGTCTCTGAACCCAAAGGGTCCCAAAATGACATTGCTGCAGATGGACACAGTTGACCGAATTTGGGGCCCCATATCTTGGGGCCACTTAGTGCTAAGAACCCCAAATTTGGTGTGCAAACCCAGTGGAACTAGCACCATAAAATTTCCAAAGCTGAGGTTTCTAGCACCAAGTGGCCCCGAGATACAGGGCCCCAAAAATCAGTTCAGAAAATGTCAAGCACTTCTGCAGCAGAGAATGACATTTTCTGAACCGATTTTGGGCCCTGTATCTCGGGGCCACTTAGTGCTAGGAACCCCAGCTTTGGATATGTTATGGTACCAGTTCCACTGGGTTAGCACACCAAATTTGGGGTTCCTAGCACCAAGTGGCCCTGAGATACGGGGCCCCAAAGTCGGTTCAGAAAATGTCAAGCACTTTTCTGCAGCAGAGAATGACATTTTCTGAACCGATTTTGGGCCCTGTATCTCGGGGCCACTTAGTGCTAGGAACCCCAGCTTTGGATATGTTATGGTACCAGTTCCACTGGGTTAGCACACCAAATTTGAGGTTCTTAGCTCCAAGTAGCCCTGAGCTATGGGGCCCCAAACTCGGTTCAGAAAATGTCAAGCACTTTTCTGCAGCAGAGAATGACATTTTCTGAACCGATTTTGGGGCCCCGTATCTCGGGGCCACTTAGTGCTAGGAACTTCAGCTTTGGATATGTTGTGGTATCAGTTCCACTGGGTTTGCACACCAAATTTGGGGTTCCTAGCACCAAGTGGCCCTGAGATACGGGGCCCCAAAATCGGTTCGGAAAATGAAATTTTTTGCTGCAGAAAAAGTATTTATATATATAACCATCTTTTGAAATTCGAAATTCATATAGAATGAATTCAAATTCGAATAGAAAAGATTAGAATAGGAATACAATAGAACAGAAAATAATCTAATATATATATTATATTTTATTCTATTCTGTTCTATTGTTTTTCTAGTCTATTTTCTTTTCTATTCGAATTCGAATTCATTCTATATGAAATTCGAATTTCGGAAAATGGTTATATATATATATATATATATATATATATATATATATATATATAACCATTTTCCGAAATTCGAATTTCATATAGAATGAATTCGAATAGAAAAGAAAATAGACTAGAAAAACAATATTTTACTCAATTGTGTTCTATTGTTTTTCTAGTCTATTTCCTATTTCTAGTCTAATCTTTTCAATTCGAATTCGAATTCATTCTATATGAAATTCGAATTTCGAAAAATGGTTTTATATATATATATATATATATATATATATATATATATATATATATAAAATATTTATATATATAACCATCTTTTGAAATTAGAATAATAATCTATTCTAATCTTTTATTTTCAAATTCGATTTCATTCTATATGAAATTCGAATTTCAGAAAATGGTTATTTATATATATATATATATATATATATATATATATATATATATATATATATATATATATATATATATATATATATGTATATATATTTTATTTTATTTTTTTCTGATCTGATCTATTGTTTTTTTATGATATTATTTTCTATATATATATATATATATATATATATATATATATATATATATATATATATATATATATATATATATAAATTAGATATTTATTTATATATAACCATCTATTGAAATTCGAAATTCATTTAGAATGAATTCAAATTCGAATAGAAAAGATTAGAATAAAAAAAAAAATAGAACAGAATAGAATAAAATATAATATATATATACATTATATTTTACTCAATTCTGTTCTATTGTTTTTCTAGTCTATTTCCTATTTCTAGTCTAATCTTTTCTATTCGAATTCATTCTATATGAAATTCGAATTTCGGAAAATGGTTTTATATATATATATATATATATATAAATATATATTTATATATATAACCATTTTCCGAAATTCGAATTTCATATAGAATGAATTCGAATATATATATATATATATATATATATATATATATATATATAAATTGTTATTTTCCAATCTATTTTCGAATTCGAATTTATACTATTCGAAATTCGAATTTCAGAAGATGGTCATATTCTGTTGTATTTTATTAAATTCTATTAAATTCTGTTCTATTCTTTACGATTCTTTTATGTTTATTCTATTGTTTTATTATTTTATATTCTATTTTATTGTATTTTTTTTTTTAGAAATCAATTTATATTTTTTCTAATTCGATTCGAATTTGTTTTCGAATTCGAGTCGAATAGATTTCGAATTTGTTTTCGAATCGAATATATTTCGAATTTGGTTTCGAATTCGATTCGAATTCGATTCGAATTTCGGCCGTGGGTTTTCGATTCGAAACATTTCGGATTCGTTTAAATTCGTTAGTATTGTAATTCGGTATTTCGGATGCATCCGAATGTCCGAATAATGAAAATTTCGTCCGAATTTCGATTCGGAACTAAACGAAATGCACATGTCTAATATAAACCCGATTCATGAAATTTGAACTTAGCACATATATCTGCAGTGTTTTCTTATCTCTCTCCAAAGCCCTAAGTCCCGTGCCTTTCTGCTGCTCGGTTCTTCTGTTATCAACATGATAAATTCTGACAAGTTCTCAGACACAGGAGATAAAAGCAGCTGGAAATTTGTGTCAGGTGGGTGATATAAATAAATTAGCAGAGAGCTGGTCTATTCACAGCACAGCTCTCCACATTCCTTTCTTCCTCTGCCTATGTGGAGTGGGGGTGTGTGACTTTCCTCCAATCAGCTGTCACACAGTGTATGCCAAGAATCCACACCCAGAGGTGTACAGGAAGAAAAATCTCTAACACGATGTGCACTTTCTAAAGAATATAGAAAGCTGAAGACAGCAGATATACATGTAAAACTTATGTAGGAGGATTTGTTTCATTTCTGTGTATAATTTGAGGTTGTTCACTTGTCTGGGTATATGTGAGGGTTTACATCCACTTTAAGATAAAAAAAAAATTAGGTTTCAGTTCCCTCTCCCCGCTTATACTTACTATTTACTATCTACCTGAGTCCTCACTAGATCCAGTGCCGTGCCTGTCTGTAGAGGCTCTCCCCACTCTCACAGGCTTTGCTGAGGTCACTGGCTCCTGCTACTGTCATTTAAATCCTATGATGAAAGAGCTGGGGCGGGGTTTAGCCGCACTGGTTGTGTCCTATGATGGAACACCAAAAAGAGGAGAATTGGAGAGCATCGGCAGGGGACCCCAGGAGAGGAGGATCAGGACCGCTGCACAGGGCAGGTAAGCATAACATGTTTGCGATTAAAAAAATAATAATTTTCATTCACTTTAATATATTTTGCAATTTCATTAGGATTCAAAGGTGGTATGCAAAAGATCCTGCCAAGGTTTTTTGGGACTCTCTATGGAAAAGTGATCTAAGGGGTATGAAAGACCTTTGTCCAAAAAGCCATGGACACACCTATCAGAGTAGCTAGGTCAAAAGTATACTTTGTATGCTACCTCAGTATTGTATAAAAGTATAAAATTGTATAAAAATGATGTACGCTATGGTAACCCACTGAAGACCACCAAGCAAAAGCTTTCAAGTTGGAGTAGCTTGGCTGAGGTTGTGATATAAGAGCCAGAAGTGGCAAATGGGTGAAATCAAAACTTCTTAATGCTTTAATGAATTCCAAATATTAAAATTGTGCTTTGTTAAGTCCCCAGGCCTGAGGGAAGGAATAAGTCAGGATAATAATGCAGTTCCATGATATTCTCGGTCTGGTGAAGTTCTAGATAAAAGCTGTAATACTATTCTACCAGGACCAAGGAGCAAACAAGGGAATAGCTAAGGAGAGTATTGTGAAATAGAAGAAAAGTTCAGGGAGTCAGTTTCATGGCAAAAACTCTAGCAAACCATGAAAGGGATTGTGGGGAAGCAGAATACGGGTATGGAATTAGCCAAATGTGACATATTTTATGATGATGCAATGTTGACTCCTAGATAGCATATGCATATGGGAGACCAAGTGAAAGGCAAGCTGCTTTAAAGAAGGTCCAGTAAGGATTTAGGTAATGTCACATTTAAAGCTGAGAATTTACGCCAGTTCACAATGAGACCCAAGAAGAAGGAAAGGTTAAGCTGTATGATTTATAACGTATAGGTATTATTAAAGTATTCATTCTCCAAACTTATGAACATACCTTCAAAAGTAACTCCATTAACTGTTTTGGACACTCTCTTTGTTTCCCCAAAATAAGCAACTTAAGCAAAGTTAACAGTGCTCTTACTATTTAGATTGTTTGTGAAAAGTCAACAGCTAAGCCCTCATAGTCGTAACTAACCACTCCCCCTGAACACTGACAATGGAAATAACAATGACCTATGACAGTCACAGGAAGTGAGGAAGTGCTTTGATATAAGGATTGAGATTGACAACCTGGCTTAATCTTCTTTATGATGTGCAATAGGCTAGATGCTGTGCCTCAATAAGGTAATAACCAGATCTTTCCAGGGCACATCATTTGTTCATTGATTATGCACTTATGAGATGTTTATAGGCTGAATAGATCATGTTTGGCAGTGGTTTCTGTTAGTGAAGTAAAGGCTGTTTAAAAATGTACTTTACACATTGTTAGATCTTACAACAGTGACATGAAGTTTTCAATATGTTAACAGGTACTGATGATGTTGGTTAGTGGCTGGGTGATGATGACAGAGATAATGGTGTTTCTGTTTTGTGGCATCAAGGTTAGAAATCTGAAAGATACTGCTCTACTAGGCCGTGTTCATTTTGATGAACCTCAACCTCGTGATTAACTTGCAGGTGACAGGCCAGTTGTTTGTGATAAAGCAGCCCTCTGCACTGTCTTTAAAGGGCACTTTAGGGTGGGCAGAGGAGTAGGTATATAGAAAACTGGGCTGCATCTGCAATCTAGTCTGCAGAATCAGCAATCCACAAATCCACACTTTATAAGAGTTTTTGTCTTTCTCTGGATCAACTGTTGGTATACTCACGTGAGGTGAGTATTGTCTACATGTATGAATATTAAGGATGATCCCTACTTGTCTTTCCAACCAGAAATGTAATTCATCTTCTGTGCCACATCCCTAAACTTGATGCTTTAAAACTATACCAATAGAGTAGGAGTGGGACTTTTAAGGCACGGTGTATTTTTGTAAAATATAACATTTATTCAAATTTACTTAAAATTAGACAATATTCAGTCCACATTTACAACAGACTACAATATAGTATACAGTTTCATAAAACCAGTCGATCTCCATACTGCAGTAATTTACGTATATTAGTCTTTACAGCTCAACGCGTTTCTCGGACAATGTCCCCTTCATCAGGAGATATCAATACAGACTTTTTTTAAATGTCATTTAGGTAGAATGACACATTTTCAATGATTAAATTGCAATATAACAGCCTTTTGTTTAACAGATTACATTGGAGACTCCCTCATGGGCAAGGATAAAGAAGGAAGAAAGAAAAAAGAGAAGGGGAGGGAAGGAAACATAGAGAGGAATTGGGAAGGCATCCAAGTGTCAGAATGGAGGGCCCACAAACACATAAACACCCACAGGAATCCCAGAGGCCCCTCTCCTACTTGTCTTTGTTGACAAATTTGATTTTTTTTAAAGGACCACAGCACCTTCTTAAAAGAGAAGTTAGGAAACAGAAAAAAAGAAACAATCATATTCACTTAGATAGCTTCAGCACTGATCCAAGCTGCAGCTGTCTCTCGCTGGCTATACACCAAGAACTGAGTGATCAAAACTGCTGGCCACTCAGTTCTCAATCTGCAGGGAGCTGGTGACTGTCAGTCACTGGCTCTCTACTCTGCCCTTCCAGCGCTCACTGGAGCAGCAGTTTGGAATTGCAAATGATGAATGAACAGTAAAGTTCCCAGATACAAGGTTAAACATATATTTCTCAGGCTTTGCTTGCATATATTTTGGAAGGCATTGGAATTCATTATTCAAGACAACATAACCAGTGTCAGAGCTGCCTGAATGAAAAGCCTTCCTGCCTCCCCTCACCCTCCTTTTTTTGTGGATATGTTTACATGGCTTGTCCTTTTCCACTTCAGTCTCTTCTGATGTTTCCTACTTTTGAACCCAGAGGCATTTTCCAGAATTCATCTGTCATAATATCATCTTCTGATGTTGACTCTCATGCACTGTGATGAGGGGAAGTTGTTGGCACAGTATATTTTTCATAGATGTTACCACTGCCTCTACCAATGTCATGTGCAGGAACATAATGAATGAAAAAATGTTTAATCTCCAGTTCAAAAATACCCACCTCAAAAATATACTGATTAATTTTTTTTTTTTTTTTGTTTGTGGAAATCTTTACACAATTCAAGTGCTTCTTCACAAGCAACAACCTGAGAGCATGCATAACCCATTAAAGTGAGATACTAGAGTGCACATGTGTGGGGCTCGCAAGATGGCCACTATAGCCTAGAGCTCCGCTCCCTCACGATCCATCGGCGCCCACAGCATTGACCACAGCGCACCGCCGCACATTAAAAGCACCTGGAGACATTCCCCATGGTCCCAGCTACACCCCCATATGACCGGGGTCCCGGTGAAACGAAACCTGTGGCCACAGTTGGAGAGAGCAGGAATGGCTGGGACTCCCAAGATGGCCGCCACTACATAGGCACAGCCACAGGATCTCTGCTCCACAGGCCCGGCGGACTACAGGTCAGAGCAACCCCACATCCCCCCTCACTTCACCCCAGGAAGGCAAACGGGATACCCACCTCTGCTGACCCCTTCTCCAGCCTCTACAGGATCCCTGCAGGATCGCTCCCTCTGTGATGGCCCTCTGTTCCCCCTGGGATCTATCTCAGGTCACTCAGGCCTCCCTCCTCATGCCTTCCCTGCCATTGACCCTGCATCTCACATGGATTCCCTCTTCCACAGATTCTCTGAACTTCTGGACAGGGGCCTGGCTCAAACGGCAGCTAAAATTACAGGGGACCTGAAGGCAGACTTTATTAATTTAGGATCCCGGATCGATACGATCGAACACAAAATGGAGGACACTATAGCTATCACTAACCAAAACTCGCAGCACATCAGCACTGTGTAAGATCAATTGGACCTAGCAATGGCCCGTATTGACGAACTTGAGAATAGGTCAAGACGATACAACATCAGAATCCGCGGCCTACCGGAAACGATTCACAATGTTCCAGAAGCAGTCCAGGACCTGATTAAACATCTAATCCCTAATATCTCCTCTCACCGCCTTGAATTGGACAGGGCACACAGAGCCTTAGGGCCCCCCAGAAAAGACGGCACCCTAAGAGATATTATCGCTAAGCCCCACCACTACACAGTTAAAAAGGAAGTGATGAGACAGGCCAGGTCCTCTCACTCAGTTCAGTGCATGGGACACCCAGTACAGATCTTTGCAGACCTCTCACCCTCTACGATCCAGAGGAGGAGATCATTGAAACCCCTGCTTCTCGCTCTCACCCAAAGAGATGTTAAATACAAGTGGGCCTTCCCGTTCGCGGTTAAATTCTCCGTCAAGGGGAAACAATACGCCTTCTCCTCCCTCCCAGAAGGAGAAAAACTTCTCTTGCATCTGAAAATCATCTCCCAGGAAGCCAAAATGGACACAACCAATGCCGGGATCAACTCCAACAAACAACAGACCCCCACCAGCCCTCAATCTCCCCTGTGGTCAACAGGAAAAGCAAAGAAGGCCAAAGACAACAACCAAACTTGAAGCCAGTGATGATGTGAACTGCATCTCTTCTATCCCGGTTGTGAAGTAGGGATCGGATTGATCATCCCCACGAATATGGGGGATCCCTCGTGCCTATTCCTTAGGCATGTTAGCCAACCGGGCAACGTTTTCTGAATTTTCAGAACTTTTTGTTTTTTGTTTTTCTTGTTCCAGGTTTTTTGGTTTTTGTTCAATTTTTTCCTCTTTCTTTTTTGCTGTTTTTAACTGGCCCACTGACATATCTACGAAGCTCAAGGGAGCTGTGCCTCTCCAGATTGAGAGTGACTGTATTCATACGCCTATCCATGGGGGAGAATTTAACCCCCATGATTGGGGATTTTATTTAGGTCTAGTCTATGGACGCTTTGCTGTGATAGCGAATGGATAGAGACCTAGGGGGTTACTACACTTGGCGGAGGTTTAGGGCCGCTAGCTAGTCACACTGTTAAGATAACCTGGTATACACCGGTAATGGTTTCAAAAATTTTCTTTTTTTTTTCTTCTTTTTTTCCCTCAAGGGAACGAGTTTTCTGTAGGACGTTCGGTTTCGTGAAGGAACACTTGTGCACCCACCTAACCCTTAGACACCCGTAGGTCTCTAGGGGCTAGGCTGTTTGAGCCCAGATGGGCCAGACATACTCTATTTTTTTTCTAAAAGACATGGGGGTTTCTCCTTCCCTATGTCCTTTCTTTCTTTTCTAGGAGACCTTTTCTTTTCTATCCTGCACCCCCACCCCTCCTCCCCGATCACTACAATGTGCCTAAGCACATCTTGTGTTTCAGATACCACAAACACCCCCAAGGAAGTTCCTGATATCTTCCCAACAAGAAGGAAGAATGATCATCATCCTAAAGTCCAGGTTCCCACACATCAAAGGGTAAGTGAGGGCCGATGCACTTCACTCCAACTGCTCCATGGCTAACGATCCTACCGCTGAACTCCACATAGCCTCCCATAATGTCCAGGGAATCAATTCCCAGATTAAGAGGAGAAAGGTCCTCGATTATTACAAGCATCTCAAGCTAGACATTGTCATGCTGCAAGAAACGCACTTCCCCTCCCGGTATAGCCCTAAGTATCTCCACCCTCACTTCCCACAGTTTTTCTTAGCGAGCTCTGACAACAAAACTAAGGGAGTTGCAATCATAATATCCAAACACCTTAAATTTGTAAAGATCTCTGAATTCGCTGACCCAGAGGGCAGGTTCCTACTGGTCAAGGGCACAGTGGGGGACCACCTGAATTCCCTGATCTCCTACTGTGCTCCAAATAGAGGACAAGCAAAATGTTTTGATTCCCTATTGCGCATCCTCCCTCAGAAATTGGAGGGAACGGTCATCTTTGGCGGAGACTCGAACGCAGCGTTCGATCAAGGATTGGACAAATCTAAACTCCCGCAGACTCAACTTACACGACCCACCAAAGAAAGCCTCAGGATCGCAAAGATAATCCATGCCCATGGCTTAGCTGACACTTGGAGGGAACTTAACCCCAACAAAAGGGACTATACCCATTACTCTCCCCCTCATAACACCTATGCGAGGATTGACCACATATTAACCCCATCCTCCCTACTCCCATTGATCCACAGAGCACAAATCAGGGAGTCGGCCCTCTCAGACCACTCCATCGTCACCATATCAATCAAAACAGGCCCCCTGGGCGGATCCAGGGGACATTGGAGACTGAATGAGTCGCTATTATCTGATCCCATCAGGGTCATAGAACTAGAAAAAGCCCTACAAGAATACTTTAAACTCAGTAAATCAGAGGACATTTCTCCCGAAACATTATGGGCTGCACATAAAGCTTTTATAAGGGGTAAACTCATCCAGATTGCCACTCAAATCAAACGAGCACAGAAAGCAGACCTAATTCGGTTGGACAGGGAATATACCACACTGAAGGCTTCCCACAAAAAAGACCCCTCCAAGACCCCTGTTTCCCTCATTGATAAAGCTAGACTTGAGCTCAATCTAGCACTCACATCCAAGGCCGAAAAGGCCGTTCGCTGGAACGGACAAAAATTTTACACTCAGGCAGACAAAATAGGCCCCCTCCTAGCTAAAAAACTGTCTCCCCCCATCAAGATCCACGCTTTTCCCAAACTAAGAATAAATGGTCAACCCCCCACAACCAACCCTTCCAAGATACTAGAAGCCTTCCAGGGTTTTTACTTTAAATTATATAGCCAAACAAATACGCCAAACGCGGACTTAATCCCTCAGTTCCTGGAGGGTATTCCCCTACCCTCCCTAAAAGATGTCCACAAACAAAAGATGGAAACACCCATCACAGAGGAGGAGGTTTTGGGGGTCATAAAAGATCTTAGAAGGGGGTCAGCTCCGGGTCCTGATGGTCTCCCTGTAGCATACTACAAGTCTTTCGCAGCCATTCTGGCACCTCACCTGACCTCCTTCTTTAACTACAAAACCAATGGAACCCCCCTAGACATTCACCTCAATACTGCTTTAATCACAGTCATACCCAAACCTGACAAAAACCACGAAGACGTTAGCAACTACAGACCGATCTCACTCATAAACAAATGACCTAAAAGTACTCACCAAAATAATGGCTAACAGGTAGTCATCCTTTATTACTCAATATATACATAAGGACCAGGTAGGATTCATACCCGGGAGACAGGGTCCTGACCAAATAAGGAGGGCGATAGATATCACCTCGATTCTTCAAACTAACTGGGAAGGGGGGCCAAACCAATCGGGATTTCTTCTATCATTAGACCTGCAGAAGGCCTTTGACACGGTCTCCTGGCACTACATCTTCACTGTGCTGGAGAGGTGGGGATTTGGCGACCGCTTCCTGGGACTTCTGCATGCTCTCTACTCACAACCAAAGGCCCAAATATGCCTCCAAGGACATTATTTCAAACCAATAGACATTTTGCGTGGCACTAGGCAAGGGTGCCCTCTATCTCCCCTAATCTTCGCAATAGCCATAGAAACCTTAGCGATCGCAATTCGACAGAACCCTGATATAAAAGGGGTGACCTGTGGAGACCAGACGCACAAATGTGGGCTTTTCGCCGACGACATCCTCCTTTTCCTGACATCCCCCCTCACTACACTCCCCAATCTCTGCCTAGTGTTAAGGAACTTTGCTAAAATTTCTGGACTCGAAGTTAATTTCGCCAAATCTCAAGCTCTTAATGTCTCCTTACCGCTTCAAACAGTTGCCTCTCTAAAACAGTCCTTCCACTTCAAATGGGGCGACACCTCCATTAGCTACCTAGGTATCACACTGACGGCCACGACGGAAACTCTTTATGCACAAAATTATCCTTCACTCTTCAGGAAACTGGAGGCAGACCTTACTACATGGTCAAAACACGAGCTATCCTGGCTGGGTCAAATCAACTCCATTAAGATGACCTTACTCCCCAGGCTCCTCTACTTCTTTCGCTCTCTCCCTATCCCAATCAGGAAAGATCACCTGAGAGCGTTACAGAGTAAAATACTCCAATTTATATGGGGTAAGAAAGGATACCGTATTCCTCAGAATACCCTATTCATTCACAGACGCAAGGGAGGGCTGGGTCTTCCAAATTTACATAAATACTACTTGGCTGCTAGATTAGCCCAATTTTCCTCAATTTACTCACGCTATGAAAAACCAGACTGGGTGACTATTGAACGACAGGCCATCCCTAA
This sequence comes from Lithobates septentrionalis, assembly GCA_037952835.1. NCBI lineage: Eukaryota > Metazoa > Chordata > Amphibia > Anura > Ranidae > Lithobates > Lithobates septentrionalis. The sequence goes on along the minus strand of JBBDGP010000969.1, from coordinate 3,997,890 downwards.
CCATACGCTAGATTACATACTTTGGTGCCCGACTAAATCTAGACCGCCCATCCTATCACCCACTTTATCCCACTCCTGCGCCCTTTATGACTCCCTCCGGCAATCCACAGCTCTGGTCTCCACGGGTCGTCCCCTAGCTCACCTATTCCACAACCCTGACTTTCCACCTGGACTTGACATCTCAGCATTCAAATGGTGGCTGGACAAAGGGCTATACCAGATAGGGCACTTCTTCACCCCCAATGGACCAATCACCCTCAAATTCTGTATCAAACACCTAGACCTCCCGGAATCGGAACGATTCCGCTTTTACCAAATCGCTCACTTTCTCCACACTATTTGGAAGGAGAAACCGCTTCCCCCTAAATTTACTGTATACGAACAATGGTGCGGACAAGCCATGGAGCAGAGGGGAGGCATATCAGTGATATATTCGGCCCTCACTTGCCCTACGGACAAAACCACATATATGAAGGCTTGGGAGGCTGACTTCCAATGCTGCAGGGACATAGAGATTTGGCAAGCAGCACTAACTAAATCCTTTAAGGGGATCCAGAACATCTCCTTGATGGAGGCAAGCATCAAACTGATAACCAGATGGTACCTGACCCCTACCAGGTTGGCAGCAATCTATCCCTCAGTGAACCCCTTATGTTTCAGAGGATGCCAACACCTGGGCACAATGGCCCACATTTGGTGGGAATGCCCCAAAATACGCACTTTTTGGAGAAAAGTCTTCGCTATGATTTACAAAGTGACAGCTTGCCAGGTCCCTAGGTCCCCAGAGGTGGCAAATCTCAATGCAAACCTATCTGGAATTTCTAAGGCTACCCAAACACTGATCAACTTTATATTACTGGGCACTAAAATCTCCATTGCCAAAGCCTGGAAACAGCCGAGGCCCTCGTTCAACGCAGTAAAAAGGAAGGTTTCGTGCATTATGACCCAAGAAAAACTTTCCAGCATTCTGACAAACACCTCCACGAAATTCCAAACAATATGGGAACCTTGGGCCCAATATATGGGAACTTCCCTCATACCAGGTGTTCAGGTGCGCAACAACCCCTAACCCACACCTAGATGAATTCATCCTACAGTTCTACTAGAGGCACACAGATGAACTCCTTCTCCCTCCTCACCCACCCTGAGGACCCCCTTTACCCCCCCTTCCTCCTCACTCTTTTTTCCCTCTCTTTCATCTCTAGTTTCTGTCTACTACCTCACATCAGATAGCTAACTGGTGACAACTCAATATGAAGCTACCATACGGTAAACTACCTCGCTTACGGGGATTCATAACCTCCTCAATACTCCTGATGGCTCAGCCCAAGTGGGCAAAGGAGAAGTACGGAAATTTCCCCGCCCGGCACAGTTAGATCCCGTCAGGGGTGCTGGGGTTGGGGAAAGGTCCTGTGATGTTTTAGGGACTATACATGGAGACTGATTATTTAGTGTTTAGACATTGATATCTATCAGGTTGACCCCCCCAATAGCCTTTAAGGTTGAGAAACCGTATGTTATATGTTTTTTTTTTCTCAAAATGTAACCTTTATGTCTCATGTTCAAGGAGGCGTTCCCTCCTGTGCATTCTAATATGTCAATGCATAAACTGTATGATGTAATTGAAAATAAAAACATATTGAAAGTAAAGTCAGATACTAATAACATAACATTGGTTTGAGTAAAGTGTTTGCATGGCTAGAGAGGTAAGACTGAGACATCGTGGCCAGCAGAGTGGCTAATTAGCACTTCTGCCTAACAGCACGAATCAAAGTTTCTTCCTGTGTCTGCACGAGTTTCCTCCCACACTCCAAAGACATGCTGGTATATTAATTGGCTCTTGTCTAAATTGGGAGTAGAATGTGTATGTTTAAATGTGAGTTGGGGAGATTAGATTGTAAGCTCCTTGAGGGCAGGGACAGTGAATATATAATATATATGTAAAGTGCTGCATAAATTGATGGCACTATGTAAGTACCTGTAATAACTAAATAAATCCTGTGGCCGCATGGCAAAGTGTCTGGTTTAGCTTGTTCATCGAAATCTCCATTTAATAGTGAAGGTGACTGAGCCAACAATCAAAACTGATTTCTGTGAATGAATGGGCTTCTTAGAAGTCTGAAAAAATAGCAGGATCATCTGCAATGTATGGCTGATGCTAGTCTGCTCTATGCTCCCATTGGAGCTACAGATTCTTGATCGCCACAATGTATTATTCGTTTTTCATGGAAAATAAGCAGACATGATCTCCCAATGTCCACAGCCACAACATCTGTTTCACTTACATCTTTAACTGCATTAATCAGTGTTCAAAATTCACCCTCTTGGCAAAAGTAAGTATTCCCTCTTTTTTAGCAGGTATGGTCTGGGCTACAGGTAACTCTATGCTGACAGGGTCACTTTACGTAAATCAGGCTATTCTGTAGCAAAATGACTCACATGGTTCAATTATCCCTACTGACATTTATACCTCTAAAACTTCAGAAAGATGATAGACTAGCTCACGCAGCTCATCCATTTACAAAGAGCCTTTACAATCCCTTGTTTCTGAAAATAGTCATGGTTAGTCACATATATTTTCAAAATAATTTCAGGAATTCTGTACAGCCTGCTCAACAAAACATTGAGGGACAAATCGAAACTGCTAACAGGGGATTTAAACTTGCAGTTCTTCCAATCATAGCAAGATATGTCAGGACCTTTTGGTTTGGTTAGAATTATTTTTTACTATGTTAATAAGTAACCATTAGTTGCCAAAATTATTTACTATGCTTAATATTCACAACATGTTTGTATTAATATTTACCGAATAACTTGATTACTCCGTTAATTTGTAGTTATCTAAAGTATAACTGAACATATCATTTAAAGTAAATTGACTACAACAGATAACTGTATTAGATGGCATTGTTATATCACCTGTGGGTGATAACAAGACTTTTGACCTCTCCACGGGTCAGGAAATTTTTTTTTTAAAGGTTAGTCTTTAAACTCATTGAAACTCTGTAGTGTCATTTAGCTAAGGGGGTAATTGTGTTAAATAGGAATCTTGAAAAGTGAAATGCATCTTGCTAATGACAAGGAAGATTTAGTGATCATTCAAAAGGTGCTTTGTCTTCTCAAGAACAAACAAGCAGCAACATCACCAGAACAAATTGATTCTTTGGCTTGTTTACAAATGCTTGTAGAACTAAGGAATTTTTATAGCCCTTTATGCAACTGGTATGCAGAGAATGAAAACCAAGCAGGTGAATAGAATCATTATATAGAGATTCATTCTTTGCCTTTCCTATTCTTCTTATCTAAAGAAACACACATCCTTTTTATTTCACTATTCATATGCTGTCCCATGCTACGGCCAGTGCACACATTTATTTACTAGGCAAACTGTACAGTTTTATATTAATATCACAAATGTTGTGTGTTATTTTTCTAGAGCCCCTCCAACACAGAATGAAATATATATGTCATATATTATATGTAATATAACATATTATTGTTTTATTGAAACCATGGGCAGATTAATGTAGGGGCTTTTGGAGCTGCAGCTCCAGGCCCCTACCTTAATATAGGCCCAGAGCAGGCCACATATGGAAAGCAATGGCCTACCGGGAGATCTCCCCTGATTGGTCCTGAATTCTGCATGCACCGCCTGGGCTGGATGGTGGGATCAATAACGTGCGCCAGGGCCAGGACATGGGGTCAGAGTGGGCCAAACTGGCCGCTCATCCTGCTCCTCACTAACACAAGTGACTGCAGTGTCACTCTTGTCAGAAGGTGTTGCGGCCGATAGCTGCTGCTGGAGGGAGAATCCGGCTTTCTCCTCCCTCCAGCCTGCATGGAACAGAAAAGAAACAGCGCTGAGACAGAGAACTCTCCTCAGTCTAAGCACCGTGCTGCTAAGGAAGGAGGGCAGACTGTGTCCTTCCTCTCTCCACCTGTCATGTGACATGTCACATGACTGGAGAGAGGAAGAAGACTCTGTGAGTACCAATCTGCCAGTACAAGGGGTAAAGGGGAGAAACAACTTGGAAGCATGGGGGTACCTGATGTAAAGGAGGACTCTATTGGGGACATCTGATGTAAAGGGGGACTCTATTGGGGACCCCATATGTAAAGGGGACTCTATTTGGGACACCAGATGTAAAGGGGGACTCCATTGGGGACACCTGTTGCAAAGGGAGACTCTACTGGGGACTCCACTTGGCAGGGGAGCCCAACTCACCATCTTCGCCCTGGGCTTTGGATAACCTTGTCCCAACACTGTCGGATGGGTAGTGCTAACGAAAACCTGGTATTCGGCTTCTGTAGTGTGCTGTTGAGCCTGCGCGGCTACACCCTCCCATCTCACCTCAGAAATCACCACGCACACCAATGTAGGGCTCTTACAGAAGCCTGGAGCTTCCCTAGCATTATACCTGTGCAGCTACGCTCTTTCAAATTTGGCAATATGCCAGCACAGGCTCCTGGAGATGCAGGAGGGAAGCCAGTAGGAGGAAAGCTGGGATATGACAATACTTACGTCATATTGTCATATTTTTGCCACTCCTAAATATGCTCCACTGCTGCCAGGTGCCAGCAGGTAGGGGCAAACTAAATGCCTACCCCCCTTCAGAAAAATAATAAAAATAAATAGTAATAATAATTATGATGATAGTACATAGTCCCAGCAAAGCAAAAATAATTGTATTAAAAAATGTATTTGTTAATTAAACAGAGGGCCATCACTCAAAATAAATGTTATGTCAATAGGATATTTATTATAATATTTATACCTCTCTTTGCCTTATATCACTACAGCCACAGTACATCAATTATAAATGAAAATTTGCATTAGGAGGGTATGTATAAATTTTACTACACCACCAAGTGTAAATCGATATTGCCTCATAATAAATTGATGCAATGTGGGTGTAGTGATGTAAGACCAGAGTGGGATATATTCTTACAATACTATATCATACATCTCATAATGAATAACACTTATTTTTAGTGATGACTCAATTATAGTGAACAAAACAAAAAAGTTACGTTTTAATAAATTTTTTTTTTTCACTGTTGGGACTATTTATTATCATCATTCTTTTTTCAAGTTCATATATTTACAGTGGGTAACAAAAGCCCCAGCACCAGGCCCATGATGCTCTTAATCCATCCCTGATTAAAACATATTAATACTCTTTTCATATATTACCATATACACTATATTGTCAAAAGTATTGGGACACCTGCCTTTACACGCACATGAAGGTCAGGACTTTGTGCAGGCCAGTCAAGTACCTCCACCCCAGACTCGCTCATCCACACTATATTTCCAAAAGTATTGGGCCACCCCTCCAAATCATTTGGAGGAGAGGGGATTATGGTGTGGGGTTGTTTTTCAGGGGTTGGGCTTGGTCCCTTAGTTCCAGTGAAGGGTGCTCTTAAGGCGTCAGCATACCAAGACACTTTGGACAATTACATGCTCTCAAACTTGTGGGAACAGTTTGGAGATGGCCCCTTCAAAAAATTGTTCCAAAATGACTTCACACCAGTGCACAAAGCAAGCTCCATAAAGACATGGAAGAGTGAGTTTGGGGTGGAAGAACTTGACTGGCCTGCACAAAGTCCTGACCTCAACCCGATAGAACACCTTTATGATGAATTAGAGTGGAGACTGTGAGCCAGGCCTTCTCATCCAACATCAGTGCCTAACCCATCAGTGGGTTTTTCTTAGTATCCTGAGCAATTCTTCCGCCAGTTGTGGCTGCAATCTTTCTTGGTCTACCTGACCTTGGCTTGGTATCAAAAGAGCCACTCATTTTCAACTTCTTAATAAGTGATTGAACAGTACTGACTGGCATATTCAAAGCTTTGGATATCTTTTTATATCCTTTTCCATCTTTGTGATGTTTCATTACCTTGTTACGCAGGTCTTTTGACTGCACTTTTCTACTTCCTCATGGCTCAGTGTCTAGCCTGCTTAGTGCATCCATGTGATAGCCAACAAACCCATTGACTATTTATACACAGACACAAATTTTGATTTAAAAAGCCACAAATGTGGGAAATTAACCTTTAATTGCCATTTTAACCTGTGTGTGCCACCTTCTGTGTCTTTACCAAGGCCAAACATTCCAGGGTATGTAAACTTTTGATCAGGGGCATTTAGGTAGTTTCTGTTGTCATTATGATTTAAAAAGTGTAAACACAGTTGATTGATAATACATGGCTTCAGTCAAACACTAACCATGAGTGAAAGAAATGTTTTTGTGTTATCATTCATATTCCCTGAAAAATGGGCAAGAAATCATAAATTCTGCCAGGGTATGTAAACTTATGAGCACAACTGTATTCACAGTGGAGTTACTAGCTCTAACCCTCCCTCCAAACCACCAAGTCTCACTTAATATATCAAATAGATGAAGTCAGATCTCAGTGGCAGTTAAAGGGACCTGGGAACTTGTTGCCATGTACCTCAAATAATTCCAAATGCAGGCAAGGGATTTAACCCACCAGCATCTACCCAAAACACATCAACTTTAAAGTGTTACTAAACCCAAGACCCTGCATTCACTTTATCTGGACTCCCACAGTACACAGAACACAAAACTGCAATAGTTTTAGTAAATATAAATTGCTAAATACTTTTTCTCATCAGCAGTTAGAGCAGTCTTGTGACTTCTATTAGTGTCCAGCAGAGCACTAGTTAAAGCTTGTAGGAGGAGTTTTCATTATCCCCTGATTGTCCAATAAGAATGAAGGACCCCTGATCCTCTGTCTGGACAGTGCTGATTGGCCCTGTACTGATCACACACTCTCCCAAGAAAAAAAAAACTCTCTAGCAATATACACCAAACTGAACATGTGCAGCTTGCTCAAAGGCTATGGAAAATGGGGAGTCACCTGCAATATTTCCTTTAATGTTTTGTTATAGTATGTATAAACAACAGGAAATGAGAGTAAGCCTTTCCAAAGTGAGAGGATGAATGTCACAGATGGCATGGGAACACACAAGTTACGGCATCTGAAGATTTCTCCTCTATTGCTGTTTTGGTGTTCTTACTTTTAGTCCTGGTAAATATTGGTCATCAGGACAAATAGAGAGGGTAAATCCAGATAGCAATAAAAACCTGACAGAATTTCTAAAGCCTAGTACACACAATTAGATTATCAGACGAATGATTGTCCATTTTTTTTTTTTTTTTTTTGCTTGCTAGTCTCCATATCAAAAATTAATAGGGTTACTAAAGTACGAAAATTCTTCTACGACAGAATAAAAATTCGGAAGTGATGTAATGTATTTGTATTGTATTTTCAGACAAAAACTGTACTGATTAAACAAAAATCTTAGCATGATCAACATGATTTGTCATTATAAGTTAAGTTATTTAAATATTAAACACTTCAATTCTAAAAAAAAAAGTTAAATCTTGTTTTTTATTGTAAGCCTGAAAGCAAAGGGAAATTGACACATTTTCTGAGAAAATGTAAGGAAGACTGTTGACTTTGTTTTGCCTGTTTTATAGGAATTTTTAACATGGCCTTTTGCCTCATCATGGCGTACTTTGACTGACATTCTGAAGACACTATTTATTTTTCAATTTTGGTAAATAACAGACTATTATAATGTGTTTCTGGACTGGAAGCTGAAGTGTCTAAGCAAATTTGTGAATAATTGACAGCATTCAGAAATCCCAACACAGTGATTTCCTCCTATGTGAAGTGAACACGACTTTAAGCCACTTAAGATTATAATTATGTATGTATATGCAATGCAAAAAAAGAAAACTTTTCTTGGTTTACACTTATGCTAAATAAGCATTGTATTTTAAATGTCTCTAGAGCTTTCTGGTATGGTAAAATGATCTTTTGTTTCCAGCCGTTGGTTTATGTTCTGTCTACACATTAATCTCATGAAATGTATCTAATAAAAACACTGGGGCAGCAAAAACTGCATGGTCATAATACCAGCTTGTATCTTCATGGCCTAGATTTAAATTTGGTCAGTCTGAAAGCCATTTTCAAGTGGATTATATATAATAACTATAGCATAATTACGGTGTTTTCAGACCATTGCCAAGCCAAACAAATCCTGGCTCAAACAATTTTAAACAAAATGCTCCAAGCTCTAATCAGCAAAGCTTTTGAATTGATTATTTTAATAATAGCTGGATTAGTTTGCACATGTAGATACCTGAGAGCTGTGATATAAACATACATATTTTGGTTTTACTACTACTACTGCTTCTCCTTATAATTCATTAAAAAGCTCCAGGGTCATCGAGAGACACAGAAAGCTTGGCCACAGAGTGGCAGATGACAATCTTGTAACCAGATGAAACACAGGTAACTGTGTAGATGCTGGTGACAGCAGAGACTGAAGGTGCACAGAATGACATCAGATGTTGTGGTGACTTGGAGAGACACTAGATACCAAGAAGACAGGATACTCCATTAATTCTGGACTCAGGATGCCTGTACATTCAGGGCTGAGGCACAGAGTCAGTGGAGCTGATTGGCATTCACCAAAGCAACACACAAGGGATAATGGGCTTTGCTGTTGATGGCTTCCAGACTGTGGTCCTCTTACTCATCTCAACAGGCAGCTACAGAGGAGAAAGCATTGATATACAGAAGAGAGTGTGTGGGATTGCTGGAGTATTGGGTTCACAGAAACACAGGAGAGTCTCTTATGCCGCGTACACACGGTCGTACTTTTCGTCTACAAAAGTCCAACGGACGCTGACGGACTAAAGCTGGCTGGTAATCCGATCGTGTGTGGGCTTCTCCGGACTTTCAACTGACTTTTTTAGCCTCAAATCCGACGTACTTTAGATTTGAAACATGCTTTAAAACTTTACTTCGTAACTACGACGGACCCCGAAATCCGCTCGTCTGTGTGCTAGTCCGACGGACAAAAAGCCACGCTAGGGCACCTATTGGCTACTGGCTATGAACTTCCTTATTTTAGTCCGGTGTACGTCATCACGTACGAATCCGACCGACTTTTGTGTGGTCGTGTGTAGGCAAGTCTGTTCGTTAGAAAGTAGGCCGCAAGTCCGCCGCAAGTCCACCGAAAGTCTGCCGGAAGTCTGTCGGACAGGCTGTCTGACTTTTGTAGACGAAAAGTACGACCGTGTGTACGCGGCATTAGAGCACAGGGCTGCCTTGATCACAGAAACACAGCTTACTGGAAGTGCATAAGTCTCCTAGGATCAAAAATTCTGGAAGCTCTCTTGGAGTGCACAGGCCATTTAGGAACAGTAATGCTGGAAGCCACATGGGAACAAGAAATTATCTCGGAAGACACAGGGGAACAGCTAACATACTGATTAGACCTTGAAGACTGTGCCTGACTGTGGATTGGCTGGAATGAGGCACAGGTGAGTGTGACATTCAGTAGGACAAAAAGCAAAATGCAATAACCACAGCACCTAATAAGAATTTGTATATATGTAGCTGCCAATAAGCTGATTTTCCCAGAAATCAGTTGCAATTTGTTCTCCCTGTCTCAGGTCTCTGGGAAGGACTGCGTTAGCTTACAGGTTTTGACTAAAAGGTCTGAGATTTGGAGAGGAAATCTTAGCTTAGAAAAGTGGAGAATCGTGGATTGCATAGCTGAAAAGTGTCAGGCCTCTATGACCACACTCAAAATCATCAACTCTTTCTTTCCTTACAGCCATAGATTATTTGTAGAAGGGATGAGATGAGGAGAATAAACTGCAGTGCACAGGACAGATAAAGACAACAAAATTCAAAGGCCATGCAGTGTATTATGGTAACAAAGAATTCAACACTGAAGAATGGACACTGCAAACAAATATATCCCTTGTTCTGTATTTTGAGTGTAATTCTCAGTATCTGGTATTATTCTGTAAGCTCTGTATGTAATTTTTAGTATCTGTTATGTGTGCACACACTCCTTACAATACATCACCAGTGCACATAATAGAAGACGCTGCATGTTGATTTTTTTCGTCCCCACTTGCATGCCGCATAACTGAAATGTACTGTGAATTGTGCAGTCACCTTTTGAAGTAATTACTTTAAGGCATCAGCATAAAAAACACTCATGTCTGGTATTGCGCACAAGTTTATGTGAGTTTTTGTGAGTTTATGGGCATTTTCTTTTGTAAGCGTTTTTTTTTTTTTCAAAACATTCCCCTCTGCTCATTTTTCACTGTAATAAGTGTACACTTGAAAACGCTCATAGGTCCTTTATGCGCAATTATGCACGTCAAGCATTTTTTCTACCCGAAAGTTCCTCTCAAAACTTGTGATTTTTTTTTCAGCTGGGAAATGCTCCTCTGCAAATAAAGCTGTAAACACCCAAATGTGCAAGGACAAATAGACTGCTTATAGGCTGCCTCTTTCTGAACAGTAATCATCCAAAGGGTTGTAAGGCTGTCATGTAGCACCACCAATTTTTATAGTGATTGTTGCTTGCCAACAGCAGAACTTGCAGAATCTGTGTCACTGCATTAGAAATCAAGCATTGATTTTTTGATTTTTTCCAAAACTCTTTCAACTGTGACAATAACAAATTCAGACAAAACCACTGATTCATTTGAGTGTTAGGCAACAAGCAGAAAAATAAATATTATGCATTACACCACAAAATAGTGTTGCCGGAATGACCTATTGTAATAAATAAATCATTTAACGTTTGTTTGAAGTGTAGCACCAGACTGTTGTTTAAAAACAGATTTATGTTCTATCAACATATAACTGTATTTTGAGGTGCTTTTATAGCTGCCTGCAGTTCTTTAAAGTGATTTTAAAGGTATTTTATTTTAAATAATAAACATGTCATACTTACCTGCTCTGTGTAATGGTATTGCACAGAGCAATCTTCATCCTCCTTTTCTGAGGTTCCCCACCAGCACTGCTGACTCCTCCTCCCTTCCGAGTGCCCCATAGCAAGCTACTTACTATGTTGGCACTTGGAAGGGCTCAGTCCCAAGTTATACTCTGATCTCAATTCAGAGCTCTCAGGCACAGCTTGAATTGAGATCTGGAACTGGTCATTATATTTATTATATGTGTGTAACTGTATGCCTGTGATTAAAATTTCAAGCTAAATTCCAGGCAAACAGTGACAGTAAATACACAGATACTATACAGTGCCTTGCAGAAGTATTCACCCGCTTGGCATTTTTCATGTTTTGTTGCCTCACAACCTGGAATTAACATGGATTGTTTGAGGATTTGCATCATTTAATTTACAGAACATGCCCACAACTTTGAAAATGTTTTTTTTTTTTATTGTGAAGCAAACAACAAATAGGACAAAATAACAGAAAAAGTCAATGTGCATAACTATTCACCCCCCTAAAGTCAATACTTTGTACAGCCACCTTTTGCGGCTATCACAGCTCTAAGTCACTTTGGATAAGTCTCTATGAGCTTGCCATATCTTACCACTGGGATTTTTGCCCATTGCTCCTTACAAAACTGCTCCAGCTCCTTTAAGTTGGATGGTTTCCGCTTGTGAACAGCAATCTTTAAGTGTTGCTTTAGCAGTGTGTTTGGGGTCATTGTTCTGCTGGAAGGTGAACCTCCTTCCTAGCCTCGAATCACACACAGAGTGGTACAGGTTTTGCTCAAGAATATCCCTGTATTTAGCACCATCCATCTTTCCCTCAACTCTGACCAGTTTCTCAGTCCTGACTGCTGAAAAACATCCCCACAGCATGATGCTGCCACCACCATGTTTTACTGTGGGGATGGTGTTCTTTGGGTGATGTGATGTGTTGGGTTTGCGCCAGACATAGCGTTTTCTTTGATGGCCAAAAAGTTCAATTTTAGTTTCATCTGACCAGAGCACCTTCTCCCATACATTTTGGGAGTCTCCCACATGCCTTGTGGGAGAGCTTTTTACGGGCTTCATAACAAAGGGGTGATCCATCACATATAATTCAAGTTAAAGAAACATTAACTAAAGGCTGTAATGTAACAAAATAGGTAAAAAGCCAAAGGGGTGAATACTTTTGCAAGGCACTGTATATACACTATATTACCATGTCTTTATGGACCTTGCCCTGTGCACTGGTGTTCAGTCAGGAACAGGAAGGGGCCATCCCCAAACTGTTCCCACAAAGTTAGGAGTGTGAAATTGTCCAAAATGTCTTGGTATGCTGACACCTTAAAAGTTCCCTTCACTGGAACTAAAGGCCAAGCCCAACCCCTGAAAAACAAACCCACACCATAATCCCCCCTCCACCAAATGATTTGGACCAGTGCACAAAGCAAGGTCCATAAAGACATGGATGAGCGAGTTTGGGGTGGAGGAAACTGACTGGCCTGCACTGACCTCAACCCGATAGAACACCTTTGGGATGAATTATGCCGCATACACACGGTCGGACTTTTCAGCTACAAAAGTCCAACAGCCCGTCCGACAGACTTTTGACAGACATGTTCCAAATCTAAAGTCCGTCAGATTTGCGGCTGGAAAAGTCCGCTGAAAGTCCGGGGAAGCCCACACACGATCATATTGTCCGCCGGACTTGGTCCGTTGGCGTCCCTCAGACTTTTGTAGCCAAAAAGTCCGACCGTGTGTACGCGGCATTAGAGTGGAGAATGCGAGACAGGCCTTCTTGTCCCACATCAGTGCCTGACCTCACAAATGTGCTTCTGGAAGAATGGTCAAACATTCCCATAGACACACTCCTAAACCTTGTGGACAGCCTTCCCAGAAGAGTTGAAGCTGGTATAGCTGCAAAGGGTGGGCCAACTCAATATTGAACCCTACGGACTAAGACTGGGATGCCATTAAAGTTCATGTGTGTGTAAAGGCAGGTGTACCAATACTTTTGGTAATATAGTGTATATGCTGTAAAGGGGTTTGGAGGAGGCTTATACCAGTTCAAATTCAGGTACTTCAACTGCTTGCATTTAATAACATACATGTAAATATGTATTAAAGTGTTTCTAAAGTCAGATTTAAAAAAAAAAATTAAATAACAAACATGTTATACTCACCTACTCTGTACAGTGGTATTGCACAGAACGGCCCTGATCCTCCTCTTCTCAGGTCCCTGGCGGTGATTTTGGCTCCTCTTCTTCTTTTATGTGTCCCCCTAGCAACCCGTTTGCTTTAGGGACAAACGGTACATGCTCACTTTTGACCTGTGTGTCTATAGAGCCTGGAAATAACGCTCCATAAACTAAAGCTGGTCATACACTATACAATTTTCTTATTCAATTTCCTTTAGATTTACCTTCAACTGTGTAGTATAAGGGCCTGCCTGATTGGCTACAAATTAAAAGTGTTTAGGTGTGACCTTATAATAGATGGTTTTGGTAAAGCTTAAGGAAAATTGTTCAAGAAAATTGTATAATGTATGGCTAGACTTACACAGCAGGACTTAGGCCCGCCCGCCCCTTATTTCCTCTTCACTGTATTTAATTGACAGCCGCAAGAGCCAATGGCTCCTGCTGCTGCTCGAATGCTGTGTGAAGAGGAAGAAAGAAGAGAATAGATGCAACCATGCACAGTGCTGATATCTTCTCCCCTCTCTTCCCCTTCACACAAGGAAGGGGGGCACAGGGAAATTGATTTTTTTTTTTATCCTAATGCACACAATACATTAAGGTAAAAAACATTTTTAGGTTTAGTATCACTTTAATGTTTACAGAGCTACATTCATTTTTGTATTTTATATCTGCCTGGATTTAAGCTTTTATCATCTAGTGTACTTGGGGAAGCATGCATTTGTAAAGCATTTGGAGCATCTAGAATGCATTGCTTGGATTTTGAGAAGGGCTTTAGGACCTATTCAAACCAATGCAGTGCGGTAACATTTGTTGGTGCGATAATGTGCCATTTTATCATGCTTGATTTTGCTGTTCACAGCAAATAAAGGTGCTCTTCCTTTTCTTTATACGTTCGGGTGCATTGGCAACTTATTCAAATGATTGGGCTGTATTAATACAGTGTAGATTGACATACAACTTAACATGCAATGATAAAATTTACCAGATTGTAGTAGTGTGAATGGGGCCCTATAAAGGAGTGCATTTGCTGCTTTTTCTACTTATTTTATTATGCTTTGTTAACTTTCCTACAAGTCAGTGTAAATGTATAATAAACTCATCTCAAATATATCCCAAACTTATCCCAGACTAGATCTCAAATTCAAGCCTTTTTTTTATGGTAGCCATGGTACATTTGCATAGATATATGTATAAATTATGGCAATACGCATCTTCCTGAATGCAGGTTTGGAGCATTTTGTTTTATGCCCCTAAACGCTGCTCTAAAATGCAAATCGAAATACAACAATGTGCCTGGACACACTAGCTGATATAGAGCTGTGTTCAGAGACTAAAAAAAAAAGTAAAATAGTTCTAATAGTGGCATTTTTTTTCTATTAATCTAATAATAAGCTAATAATTTTTGATAATAATACATTTATTTCAGATGGAGTACATGCATAATAAACTATATATTATGACATACAATATTTTGGCCATGGTATATAAAATATAATTTCAGAATAAGCAAAATACCTAATCTGAGGAATCTGAGATATTCAGAGATTTCTTTTTTATGGGAACAGATATTTGTTTTGGTAAAAAAAACTCCTTATAAAGGCCAAACAATATGTGTTTCTGTCATGTATTAATCATATTATAGAAATATGCAGATGGCTGAATATTTAAATATTGGCTTAATATTTAAAACAGACATGACAGAAAAAAAAAAGATGCAGTATTGCCATTTGTAAGGACTTAGTCTTGTCTATTATTAAATATAGCAGATGCATGTAGATATAGTACAGTCAGAGTTCCCATGGAACATTTTTATGTAGACAAAAAAAATCCATTGTAGAGTTCTAGTGGGTGCATAGCAAATATAACGTTTAATTTGTATGTTCACTTGGAGGTTTTGCCTCTGTTATTTTTCTCACAGTACACATCCTTTGCCATTCATTTACATACATTTTTTAGAAGCATGTATACACTGGCAAACAGTCAACTCTACAGTCACACAGAGTTCTGTGATCCATGCCATCAGGGCTGTCTATAGGGGGGTACAAGCAGTCCTCCTGTACTAGGCCCAGACCCATTGGGTCAGCAGGGGCCAAAGCCCAGCAGAGGCTCTCTGTGTCTCTCTCTTCTCCTCATAATGTAGTGTGTCCCCTTAGTTTCGTAATTCCCCACCATCTGTTCTCCATAAGAAGCAATCTCTAATGCCGCGTACACACGAGCGGACTTTACGGCGGACTTTGCCCGGCGGATTTTTCGACGTACTTTACGACGGACTTTCTGAATGAACGGACTTGCCTACACACAATCCACCAAAGTCCGTCGAATTCGTACGTGATGACGTACGACCGGACTAAAACAAGGAAGTTCATAGCCAGTAGCCAATAGCTGCCCTAGCGTGGCTTTTTGTCCGTCGAACTAGCATACAGACGGCGGACTTTTCGACCGGACTCGATTTCAACGGATAAATTTTAAACAAGTTTCAAATCTAAGTCCGTCCAACTTTTGAGCAAACAAAGTCCGCTGGAGCCCACACACATCGAATTGTCCGATGAAATCCAGTCCGCCGGGCAAAGTCCGCCGTAAAGTCCGCTCGTGTGTACGCGGCATAAAGATTCACTGGCACCTCTACTTCTGCTTCTTCAAATGTTTTAGGGCATTTGTACACATGTACAGTATATGTGTACACATACTGTACATGTGTACAGTACAGTATATGTGTGGTTTTCATGTGGCCAATGGCAAGCTGTAAGCGGTGGTGCTGCTTGTACACTTTGGGGGAGATTTACTACATCTAGTGGACACAGAATCTGGTGCAGCTGTGCATAGTAACCAGTAAATCAGCTTCTAACCCCAGCTTGTCCAATTAAGCCTTGACAATAAAACCTAGAAGCTGATTGGTTACTATACACAGGTGCACTACATTCTGTGTGTCCCAGTTTTATTAAGCCTCCCTCTCTGTATTACCGATCTCTCTTTTATTCATGTGAGTGGCTTTTAATAAATACGTTTGTATTTGTTTACCTTACTACACTATGGGATTTGCCCTTTTGTCTCTCTAATGCCACATGCATTGCTAATATAGTGTACTGCTGAGCCTGCCAAGGTAGTGATAAGATTTCATAGCGGTGTGACCACCAGGCGCATCTGATCTCGGTTTCCAGACATGAAAATATCTGGTAAAGGGCTTTGAAGAACTGGTGGCACATGGGTGGAGCACATTTTGCTTTGTAATAATTCACTGCTGGCACTATATGTCTTTACGGAATTGGAAGATTATTACGTTTTTTCTGGACTTTTTGTATGTGGAGTTTGCCTAAAATCATTGTTTCCATGTTTGCTATGAATTTATGATTGTGCATAATACTCCCCTATATGAGATATCTTTTTTCACTATTCTCTTGTTATCTTGACACCTA
Organism: Lithobates septentrionalis; assembly: GCA_037952835.1. NCBI lineage: Eukaryota > Metazoa > Chordata > Amphibia > Anura > Ranidae > Lithobates > Lithobates septentrionalis. Next base: position 3,981,496 of record JBBDGP010000969.1, on the reverse strand, counting down.
AGTTGATTTGTATAATTTAAAGTGATAGCATTTTTGGTCCAGTATTCAGATGTTTACTGTCCTGCCACTTTATTCTTGATTTTGATCTTATTTTAGCCCAACTAGTGTGAGAGTTTCTTTAGTTTTTATACATTTCGCATATGCATTTAAGTTATGTTCAGAAGAAACTTACACTTGCTTTCTTTCTTTTCTCCATTGAGTAACTGTTCGAATCCTTGTATACCTCACAGGCAATGTCTTGCCATGCCCTCACATGCTTATGGGAAAGAGCTTGTCTTTACCAGCCAGATTAGCTCTGCTGTGTCAACCGTGCTCTGGCCTTCTTACTTCATTGTTATGTGCAGCCTATAGAGTGGATGCATCAAAACACATAAGAGATGCGCCATAATGCATGTACATGCATTTTTGATGTGCTTCCATTGAAGTCTATGGACCCAAAATTGCACCATCTTGCACTAAAAGAAATGCTTGCAGCTCTTTTAAAATCACATTGCAGGAAAGTGCATAAGTGTAAATAGGCCCCTTAAAACAGAATGAGAAATGCATGTCGTGCATTGTTGTTCTTCAGCAATCCTACAGGTGTGAACAGAGCCTACGGCTACATTCGCATGGATGTTTTGCCCTGGCACAAATCGGTGCTGAATGCACTTTGTGTGCATACGGCAGCGATCACTGAAGGTAGTCACTGGCTTTGTGAACAGTCACGAATAGCTCTTGCCTCTGACAACCTATCATTGAAGTATACAGGCTTGGCAGCCACAGATAGCTGCTCACACAGCTTCAGTAGATTCCTGCCTTTGCAATTCACACTGTGGCAAAATGCTCATTTAAATGGATACCATGCGTATACATGTACATATATAAGGACGCATAAGTGCATATATATGGGGCATATATATGGGGGTCTGGGGTGTTTTGGTCATATCAAAAACAGCATAAGAATGGGGTCCTTGGTTATTGTGATCCTGGTTATGCCTAGAACATAGGATTGAACTTGATTACAAAAAGGGTTAATTAATGGGCAAGTCCATAGCTGGTGGAAGAGTGTGGGTCGTGACTCCTTGCAAAGAGGGCAAGGTTTCTCCCCTGGCAAGTCCTGTATGGAATATAAGCTCTATGTATTATTTTGAATTGTGTTTCCCACCAGGATTCATTTGTTATTACTTTCAGAGTTGCTTTGTAGCCTTTTAGAAGCAGTTGAGGGATGTTGTCCAAATGTATATCTTTGCCCCAGATTTTAGAGGCTATGTTTCCAAGCGATATCGTGAAAGAAGGTAAGAGGGGGTTGTAGATCTGAGAATTAGAAATGTTTTGAGTTGTAATGAGCTCGTCAATAAAAGTAATTTGAAATCTTGCTAGCAGTTTTGGGCAGATTTTGTTGACAAAGGTTGAAAGGTGCATAATATGAAAGAAGTGATGTTCTAGAAGTCTGTGTTCTGATGTGATATTTAGGTAAGGTTTAAGCCAACCATTGGTTCTATTGTAAAAGGAGATAATTCTAGTTAAACCTTTGAGTCTCCATGTGTGGAATGCTTTATTTTGGGTGGATGGTGGGAACATGGGGTTGCCATGGATCGGTAGGTAAGAAGAGATGTGCGGAGAAACTCCCATACGGAGATTTTTAGCGTAGGTTAGAAGGTAGTAAATTGAGGTTACTATGGAGAATAGATGATAGATCATATGGATGTGCCATAGCAGACTCCACTCCATAATTAGGGAACTTTGAGCCCTGGATTATTCAATCTAGACCTAGGCCAGTAAGCAAGATAGGTTGTATAATCAAATAAAAAGTAGACCTGCCCCCTCCTCGCTCTTCGGGAGATATAATTTTGTGAGGCCATTACAAGGTTTTTTTGCGGCGCCAAAGAAATACCACAAGGGCTCTAATAACCTTTTGTATATCTTTGTGTTTAATTAATATTGGTATCATTTGCACTGGGTACAGCAGATGGGAGAAGCTGACCATCTTGTAAGTGTGGCATCTCCAGAAGAGCAATAATACATGTGCTCCCACTGTGGAGACTCTCCAAAGTTAGAGTTAGGGTCTGCAGGATACAGGGTGCCTTGCTGTGGCCTGCAGCTTATGCATGTATTTGCAAATGTGTGCAACTAAACCCCTGTTTTTAAACGCATACTGTTAGGCAGGTTAATTTGGTTGGTCGCAGGCTGGTTGGTAAGTTGAGCTTGGAAATTCTTTGGTTTTATTTTACATTACTTTTACCCTTCAAGTGCTCCTTGCTGTGAAGAACAGTTATAGGTGGGGGCAGTGACCCCCCTTTTTTGCATTGTTGACATATTGGTCAGGCAACGCACTGACACCTTTGCTGCCATTGTGCAATGTGCTGGGTGTTTAGTGTGCTCCTGCGCCTTTAAGAAGGGTTGGGCTCCCTCCGGTCATCTGTCCTTCACCTATCCATTAAAATACATGTGCTCCCACTGTGGAGACTCTTCAAAGTTAGAGTTATGGGGCGTACACACGGTCGGACTTTTCAGCTACAAAAGTCCAACGGACGCTGACGGACTAAAGCTGGCTGGAAATCCGATCGTGTATGGGCTTCTCCGGACTTTCAACTGACTTTTTCAGCCTCAAATCCGACGGACTTTAGATTTGAAACATGCTACAAATCTTTCCGACGGATTAGAGTCCGGTCGAAAAATCCGCTCGTCTGTATGCTAGTCCGAGGGACAAAAACCCACGCTAGGGCAGCTATTGGCTACTGGCTATGAACTTCCTTATTTTAGTCCGGTGTACGTCATCACGTAAGAATTCAACGGACTTTTGTGTGATCGTGTGTAGGCAAGTCTGTTCGTTAGAAAGTCCGCCGCAAGTCCGTCGAAAGTCTGCCAAAAGTCCGTCGAAAGTCTGTCGGACAGGCTGTCGGACTTTTGTAGCTGAAAAGTCCGACCGTGTGTACGCCCCATTAGGGTCTGCAGGATACAGGGTGCCTTGCCGTGGCCTGCAGTTTATGCATGTATTTGCACATGTGTGCAACTAAACTCCTGTTTTTAAACGCATACTGTTAGGCAGGTTAATTCGGTTGGTCGCAGGCTGGTTGGTAAGTTGAGCTTGGAAATTCTTTGGTTTTATTTTACAATAAAGGAAGGTCCATCCAGGTTTCCAAATCACCAATTATCTTAGCTATCAAAGGAGGTTATGAGATATGGTGGTAGACTATGAGGAAGGGTGAGGTGAACATGTACGGAAAGTGCTGAATATTTGTTGGATTAGAGGGATGTCCACTTGGGGATTAGATGTAAATATTAAAATATCGTCCTCAAACAGAACAACTCTAAGATCTTCTTTGTCTAGTTTGACACCATGAAGGGTGCTATCAGGCTGAGATATGTGGAAAGGGGTTCTATGGCCAAGGTAAATAGTAGGGGCGATAGGGGGCACCCTTGTCGTGTGCCTTTGTGTAGGGGGATGATGTTCGAGACACGGCCTGCTGCTACTACCCTGGCTGAGGGGGATAAGTATAGACTGTCTATAAAGTGTGCAAATGATCCAGAGAATCCACACTTTTCTAGGACTAGTGCTAACCATTTAAAGCTTATATTGTCAGAGGCCTTTTTTGGTGTCTAGAGTGACAATTGCAAGATCTTTAGAAGGATGAAATTTGGCATATACTAGGTGTAGCGCACTACTCCCTTGGGAGCTGCTGTGTTGTTCATTACCTTTTTGTCAATGACTCCTGATCTTCCTTCCCATGCAACTTTAAAGCGGGGGTTCACCCACACCGCCAAAAAAAATAAATATTAAAAGCCAGCAGCTACAAATACTGCAGCTGTTGACTTTTAATACATGGCCACTTACCTGTCCCAGGGTCCAGCGATGTCGGCAGGGGACGCCGAGAACCCGCTCGGTTCTCGGCAGCTGCCGCCGCCATCCTAGGTGAGGGAATCAGGAAGTGAAGCGTTGCGGCTTCACTTCCCGCTTCCCTACTGAGCATGCGTGAGTCACGCTGCGCGTCCCAAGTGGTCCCCGCTCTCTCCTGGGAGCTGTGTGTTCCCAGCAGACAGCGCGGTGGGGACGGGAAGAGGCATAGACTCCCATGGGAGTCTATGCCGGAAGTGGGTGCAAATACCTGTCTTAGACAGGTATCTGTATCCCCCTCCCCCCTGAAAGGTGCCAAATGTGACACCAAAGGGGGGGAGGGTTCCGAAAAGCGGAAGTTCCATTTTTGTGTGGAACTCCGCTTTAAAACACCAGACAGTCTTTGTACTTAATAAACTGTAACTTTATTCTCGAACTCCAATTGAGATAACAAATGAATAGAGGACATGAGACGCCTCCATAAATTCTGGTTCCTGATCTTGTGTACTTCACATTTATGTACTGACCAGCATCACTTTGAATAATGCCGTGGATAAAAGATTCCAAAGTCCCAGGCCTCCACCTCCTAATTCTGGACTCTTTGTCATCAATCCCTGTCAGTTTTGGAAAGTGTCCCTTACTAGGTCCTTGGACACATAGCAAGTTTACGGATAAGCACTACTGCGTTAGACTCCCTTTGCTCACTCACAATCAACAGTCCATGTTACTCACAGAAAGTCGATTCCCAGTTTCCTCCGTCCGCTTTGCTCCTACTTCCTCCTCCTCACGATAGTCCTGAACTCCTCCTGCTATCCAGCACTGGGGTCTCTGAACCACCCAGGCCTTCAAGCCTCCTCCTGCTCCACTCTGACATGGTTCCAACTTCTCTCCGCATGGCACGTTCTCCTCCCAGGAGGAGAGAACGCCCAAAGTCCACCAGCTTCTACATGCTGTCCTCCTCTGCTTCTAAACTTCCTCAATTGGGTTTAAGTCAGGGCTCTAGCTGGACCATTCAAGAACAGTCACGGAGTTGTTGTCAAGCCAGTCTTTCATTATTTTAGCTGTGTGCTTAGGGTCATTGTCTTGTTAGAAGGTAAACCTTTGGCCCAGTCTGAGGTCCTGAGCACTCTGGAGAAGGTTTTCGTCCAGGATACCCCTGTACTTGGCCACATTCATCTTTCCCTCGATTGCAACCAGTCGTCCTGTCCCTGCAGCGGAAAAACACCCCCACAGCATGATACTGCCACCACCATGCTTCACTGTTGGGACTGTATTGGACAGGTGATGAGCAGTGCCTGTTTTTCTCCACACATACCGCTTAGAATTAAGGCCAAAAAGTTCTATCTTGGTCTCATCGAACCAGAGAATCTTATTTCTCACCATCTTGGAGTTCTTCGGGTGTTTTTTTAGCAATCTCCATGCAGGCTTTCATGTGTCTTGCACTGAGGAGAGGCTTCCGTCGGGCCACTCTGCCATAAAGTCCCAACTGGTGGAGGGCTGCAGTGATGGTTGACTTTCTACAACTTTCTCCCATCTCCCAACTGCATCTCTGGAGCTCAGCCACAGTGATCTTTGGGTTCTTCTTTACCTCTCTCACCAAGACTCTTCTCCCCCGATAGCTCAGTTTGGCCAGATGGCCAGCTCTAGGAAGGGTTCTGGTCATCCCAAACATCTTCCATTTAAGCATTATGGAGGCCACTGTGCTCTTAGGAACCTTAAGTGCAGCAGAAATTTTTTTGTAACCTTGGCCAGATCTGTGCCTTGCCACATTTCTGTCTCTGAGCTCTTCAGGCAGTTCCTTTGACCTCATGATTCTCATTTGCTCTGACATACACTGTGAGCTGTAAGGTCTTATATAGACAGGTGTATGGCTTTCCTAATCAAGTTCAATCAGTATAATCAAACACAGCTGGACTCAAATTAAGTTGTAGAGCCGTCTCAAGGATGATCAGAAGAAATGGACAGCACCTGAGTTAAATATAAGAGTGTCACAGGAAAGGGTCTGAAAACTTAGGACCATGTGATATTTCAGTTTTTCTTTTTTAATAAATCTGCAAAAATGTCAACAATTCTGTGTTTTTCTGTCAATATGGGGTGCTGTGTGTACATTAATGAGGAAAAAAAATGAACTTAAATGATTTAACAAATGGCTGCAATATAACAAAGAGTGAAAAATTTAAGGGGGCCGGAAAACTTTCCGTCCCCACTGTATATGCATTAGGGTGTGTGCGTGGTATGATTCCGGGTGACCGATAATCCGGAGATTGTTCCTGCATGCTCGATTTTACAGGTCTTCCAGCTTCTCCTGTATGATGACATGTATTTGGGAGGGTGCCATTATTTTGATATACCCTGTCTTCCAAGGCAGAGATGCAACACTCTGCCTCTGTTATCCTGCGTGTATGGTCTCCCAGCTCCTTGCGGATCTGATTTATACCTGTGGCCACTGCTGTATCTACCGCCATAGGGTTCGTGAGGAGGATTAGAGCTGCCAATGCTTGTGCTATTTTTTCATATGTATGGGGCTGGGGAGAACTCACCAGCTCTGGTGGGAGCATGTCCACATTCTGGGTCTCTATAGTGCGATCCACGGCCATCTTGGATTCTTCTGCCGAGGGACTATGTGTCCCAGCACTGGAAGGAGACGGAGAGCTGGAGCGGGAGTTAGTGAGATACCGCTCAATGACAAGAGGGGGAGGTCGGATCTCGGTTGCTTTGCCCGGTAATAGGATCTGTTGCCAGTTTTGTAGTAGGATTCTCACTGGGCTAACATGGAGCTGCTGTGTCCTGCTTCCCTCACGTACAGCGCCGGAACCAGAAGTTCAAAAAGTTAAAGGTTTTAAGTCTGAGCACCAAAAAAAATTACCCTTGCAGTGGGGCCATCCCGCACTGTAACATTAAATGATCACTGAGTCTAGGGGTAGAGGAATAAGCTATAATTCTTACCTTACCTCTCACTCCAGCAGCCTTCCGCCACAATGTGTGACCAGTCACCCGAAGCCTCTTCTCTAAAGCACTTAGCCCCACAGTCGCACTCTGATGTCTTGATACACAATGCGGGACCAAGGATTCTGCATTGAACATTAAAACAGCGAAAGCCCACCCACAACCAGGAGCATCAGAAAGAGGAGAAGAGTGTCGGAGGCTGGGGGAGCAAGGAATAGGGTAAATATTACAGACTTTTCCTCTACCCTCTAGACTTAGTGAGCATTTGACCCATGCAGTGTGCAGGAAGGCCCCAATGCAAGAATATTTTTTTGTTTTTTACCCAGTCCAGCTTTACTCTCAGCAAGTAACAGAAAGTGTGTTTTTTTAATTTTTTGTTTTTTAAAGCCCATTCATTAATTTATATAAAAATACAAATTTCTATATAGGCACCCTTGCTGCCATTGTGCTATATGCTGGGTGTCCAATGTGCCCCTGTGCCTTTAAGAAGGACTGTTCTACCTCTGTGGAGACTCTCATAAATTTAAAACGGTTAGGATTGCAAGCGATACACAGAGTGCCATGAAAAGGCCTTGCAGCTTACGCATGCATTTGCAATTGTGTGCTAACTAAACCCCTGTTTTTAACGCATACTGTTGGACAGGTTAATTCAGTTGGTAAGCAGACTGGTTGGTGAGTTGAGCTGGGAATTTTTCTCTTGTTATGTCTTTCATGCGTTTGCCCTTCCATGTGTTCCTTGCTGTGAAGGCCAGTTATAGGTGGGGGCAAGGGCTCTTTGTTACTGGTGTAAATCTGGTCCGGGGACACACTGAGCACCTTTGCTGCCATTGTGCTATATGCTGGGCGTCCAACGTACCCCTGAGCTTTTAAGGAGTACTGGGCTATCTCCAGGCTCACCTCCCCCTCATCTATCTATTAAAATGCATGTGCTCCCACTGTGGAGACCTTTAAAAATTTAGAAAGGTTAGGACTGCAAGCAATACACATGGTGCCGTGAAGAGGCCTTGCAGCTTATGCATGCATTTGCAAATGTGTACTAACTAAACCCAACCCCTGTTTTCAATGCATACTGTTGGACAGGTTGATTTGGTTGGTAAGCAGACTGGTTGGTGAGTTGAGCTGGGATTATTTCTCTGGTTTTGACTTTAAAAAGTAATATGCTATAACACTTAAGTTCAAATGAGGGCCCTGTAAACTTTCCTGATATTTACTAATTATTAAATCATGATTACAAAGAAGTTAATATTGAGCCAAGGAAAAAACAAACATTGAGCACAACAACCGAAATTAGCACCTTTAAATGAAAGAGACATATTTTTCATGCATTTTGTGTTTTGTTACTTGTTACCCTGAAGGAACAAAGGCAACATAGTAAAATGGCTAACATCCACTGTGCTCACAGTCATATTATCAGCAGTGGCAGTTGCATCCTTTTGGCTTTAACAGAGCAATGAGTCACTAGGCCTACATTGAAATGAATTGTTTACAAAGTGTTGAATAGATGGACATGGCTTTCATCAAAGAACATGACTTTTCTTTGTTACCGATGTACTCTATCCATGGAGAGTCATCACCCTTTATTAAACTAGACTATATGTGATGATCAGTTCTGTGTTCTTTGAAAATAAATGCAGTGTGCAGAATCTGGAACCTGTTCACTTTATGAATTATATATTTAACCTTTCAGTCTGCGTAAAACTGATATTTTAGTTGATCTAGGCAGTTTGATTTACAAGATTATTTTTTATATCTCTTTGAAAGTCCAGAGGTGTGATCTTCATTCAGGATAACAGATTCCAGCTGCTTCAACCAATAAAAGGAGGTCTCATTCTGTAATCTGTATGTTTTATTTTTATTTGGCTTTACAGTAGATATAGCAGAAGGACTAGTGTTTCATTGTAAGGGCGAACGCTAAGCACTGAAGTGATGAGTTATTGTCACTGGAGCCAACCAATGCAGCAAAATTCTTTCGAAATTCGACCCAAGTATGGCCTGCCTTAGTGGTTTATTTATTTAAATTGGATGGTGTGAAATTGGGTAAAGCTGTGCATGGTAGCCAATCATCTTCTAACTTCATCTTGTTAAAGAAAATTTGAGCCCTTATACTGGCCTGCTTGAAAAACTACATTTTTGTTATCCTGATGAAAGCCAAGGGATGTCATTAGTCTCTACAATTACAAATTTTGTCCTACAAAGAAAAAAAGAGATAATTAGTGCTTTTGGACCCAAACATAACCTCTTTCAAGCAAAACAACCTTCCACCAGATGTCCCATTTGCCTCAGACAGACCGTAAACTCACTGTTCTGGTTTGCTGCATCTGGGTGTCATGGTCAAGATCAGGTTAAAGATGTGATTTCTAAGAGTTTGTAGTTGTGTAATAAATTATCATAATAAACAGCAAAAGTTCACATGCCTTTTCCTCACACATATTCTTGTTGATTCAGATATAAAGGCATTACTTTCCAATGATGTCCATATTTTATCCTTCATTAAATAGTGAGGTCAGTTTGTGGAACCAGAAAAGTAGAAAAACTCCCTGATCAATGGGTGTATAGGACCAGAGTGATGGAAGTTGCTATAATGGACAGTCCCTTAAACTGAAAAAGGAAATTAATTTAGGATTGGCTGAAATGGGTTAAATAACTTGGAAAAACTGCAAAATATATTTCTGTGCTAATCCTGGTAAAAATGTATTTTTTAAATCTTTAGAGAAAATCATTTGTGGCTTAGTGCATTTCTTATTTCACCTAAAATAATGTTTTATTCAAGACAGATAGAGTGTTACAATAAACAGTGACATCATATTTCTTCTTGTACAGAATCTCAGTTTTAAAATCAATGTTCCGGGAATAGGAAAAGATTTGGCATCTCTGCAATTACTGAACTGTATCTATATCTGGCTGATCTGGTTAGCATGGTAGTAGTTTAGAAAGAGCTAGCGTGGCATAAGTCACTCACCTTAACACTGGAGGAGTCCATTAAATTAAATGCAATATACACTCACCTGCTTATTGCTCCATAAAAGACATCCTGAGTGCCCTAATAAATTTCAAAAATTGCTTAGTGCTCCATATACGGCATCTTGCCTGCCCTGATAAGTTATTAAAAGAATAACATGTGAAAAAAGTTCTATGTAGCACTCCAAATCAGTGCATGCAGGTGATGTCCAACTGTGATATCAAATCAATACGTGCAGGTGATGTCCAACTGTATATCAATCATCATGCCAAAATATCCTGAGTGTTGCAAACCATGCTCCGTTGCACTCCAGGGACCCCCTTAAGCTAATGCACTGACCTCAGAGCATGTGACCCAGCTGCTACCCTGAGTCAAATTACGCTTTGGAGCCACCCCGGGCTCAATATTGATATCAGGTCTATTCCTCCAGCTGGAAACAATGTGGCTCCATACATATAAATGAAAGAGAAAACTATATAGTGTAATATAGCCAAGTAATTTATTGTATAAAACCGCTCCCCACACTGGGGTACTCACATGGTACTGGTGCATCAGTGCACCATTATATAACAGCCTCCAAATGCCAAAATAAAAGATCGCTGGGTGTATGGTGCAGTATGCTATGGTAGGATAATGCTGTGTGTGGTCCCTGTTGCTCTCTCCATCCTGGCCCCTCCCCTACGCGTCTTCAACACATTGATCACGTGTCTTCATCAGGGGGATCCTGCCACTTTATTAGGTACACCTTGTCAGTACTGGGTTAGACCACCTTTTGCCCATTAGATGATTTGAGCTTTGTGACATGGTGCGTTATCCTGCTGGAAGTAGCCATCAAAAGATGGTGTAAGCTGGCGGACAGTTAACAGGTACAAAGCTCCCTGGGATAAGCAGTCTTTCAGGCACAGATACCAAATCCAGTGACAAACAGTGCAGTGTTTATTTGTGATATATACACAGGTATATACAGGTGCTGTACAATGTCTCAGAAAACAAACAGAACAAAAAATAGCAAAACAAAAACCTTGCCTTATCTCGACACTCACTATACACAAATACAGGCTCTCACTGCCAGGCCGAGCAGCCTACAGCTTAGAACGTACCTCTGAGTTCCCCACATCTTGGGCAGGCTGGACTGTGATCTGGTTTATATTTTGAGAGACGAAGTGGAGTAAGGTAGAACCTATGAAGGGTATAAAGGTGTGTAAGGCGATCTCACAGTTTAGGGGTTACCTTTTTACAGGATGCCAGCCCCTCCTCCCATTCCACATCCCCCATGGCCATCTCTAAATTGGCTTTTAATTGATAAGCATGAGTAGTGGCCGAGGGCAGCATAAAGTGGTTGTATAAGAAAGAGATAAACTTCTTGGGATCCTGACCAAGGACCACGTTGACCAGGGATATCGAATGGAGTCGCTGAATTGGGAGTTGGGGGCGTGCCGGACCTGCAGGTAGTGGAAGAGCATATGATTAGGTAGGCCAAAGTCATCTTTGAGAGCTTGAAACGACCTGACTGTACTGTTGGCAATAATCTGTGAAAGAAATATGACACCCCTGGCGACCCATAGATTATAATCAGGAACCGCAGCAGTTCGGGCAGTTGGGGGTTGTCCCACAGCGGTGTGTGGGTGTGGAGAGCAGGGGCCTCGGTAATAGTCATGGCAAGCTGCCAGATCTTACAGTGATGGAACAACACATGACGTCTGTTGCCTATATGTGGGGACCCACAGTTGCCCCAAAACAGTATCTGGAAGAGATGGGCCACCACATTAGCAACAGAGGAGCATACCAGAGTGGAATACCTAAATTTATCTACCTGATTAAATTAGAAAAATGGGACAGTTGTGAGGCAATGTAGTAAAATGCAAGGTCGGTTAAGGCAGTACCTCCCAAATGGACAGGGCATTTCAGAGTTCGCCATGAGAGTTTATGATGGGAGGAGCCCCATACAAACGTGTTGAGTATAGATTTCATAGATTTGGAAATACAGGCAGGGATATACAAAGGAGCATGTCAAAATAGGTACATATAAACATAAAAACCAGCGCTCGCAAATGATAAGTGGTATGTGTTGATTAAACTATCCTGTTGCAGCAGCAGAAACAAAAAGTGCTACACTTTTAGTGATATATATGACCAAAAAGAGACTGCGCTAGCAACAAAATAAATTGAAAATAAAAGAGTGTCAGAACCAACTGCACTATGAAAAAAATTGTGGTGAATAAGACAAAATGTTATCTGACAGGAAAGATAGGATAGGATAAATATCTAACACAACACCCTATGTGCCAAATAGAAACATGCGCGAATGCACTAACAAAATAAATGACTCATATTATCATATAAAGTGTACATAATAACCATGTGTAACTGTGGAGTGATATGGGTGAGCCTATCACTGCACTTGAACAAAAAAATATATAAATGTATTTACTCCTAGTTTTGCAAACACCAATATAAATAACACTGATGCAGACTACTAGGAAAATACTAGATGAAACAATAAACGAAAAAAGTCACCAAAAAGTCACCAATAACAAGATTGCAAACTGAAAATATTAAGTTGGATGAAAATCTTCCATATTAGAGACGATAAGCAGACTACCAGTTAACCAGTCCGTGTAGTAAGCAGGACAAACGGTAGACTGATGTTGGAGATGCCCGGAAGAAACCTTTGGAGGACCACAAAGACTCGCGTTCCGCACAAAAAGAAGAAAGAAAGGTATATGGTGAAAAACCTTACGGTACCATAGGGTCACCTGCGCATATACGCGCTACTCACGGGACCGGGATGCAGAGCAGGCAATCAGATATTAGGTCGGTTCGCCGCTGGCCAGCGTGCGTTCCACCAACTCCAGGAAGTGATGTCACTTGGTTTAGCGTAGGCAGGATGTTGCATCGACGCGTTTCGCCCCTCCCCCAGGGCGTTATCATATGACACCCCTGGCGACCCATAGATTATAATCAGGAACCGCAGCAGTTCGGGCAGTTGGGGGTTGTCCCACAGCGGTGTGTGGGTGTGGAGAGCAGGGGCCTCGGTAATAGTCATGGCAAGCTGCCAGATCTTACAGTGATGGAACAACACATGACATCTGTTGCCTATATGTGGGGACCCACAGTTGCCCCAAAACAGTATCTGGAAGAGATGGGCCACCACATTAGCAACAGAGGAGCATACCAGAGTGGAATACCTAAATTTATCTACCTGATTAAATTAGAAAAATGGGACAGTTGTGAGGCAATGTAGTAAAATGCAAGGTCGGTTAAGGCAGTACCTCCCAAATGGACAGGGCATTTCAGAGTTCGCCATGAGAGTTTATGATGGGAGGAGCCCCATACAAACGTGTTGAGTATAGATTTCATAGATTTGGAAATACAGGCAGGGATATACAAAGGAGCATGTCAAAATAGGTACAGCAACTTGGGAAGGAGAATCATCTTTACCAAGTTGATACGGCCCATAATTCCAAGGGGTAGCCAGGACCAGACTTGAGTTTTGGTTTTGAGGAGATCTTATAGGGGTTCTAGGTTCAGGTCTATATAGTCCGTAAGGGCTCTGGAGCATTGCACACCGAGGTATTTGATCTTGCTTGCTCTAGCCAGGGGGAGTGCTGTTTAGTCAGCTGTAGGCACAGAAACATCTAATGGGAGGATTTAAGACTTGGACCAGTTGATCTGCAGTCCAGAGAATGCTCCGAACTGTTTTATCAGCTGTAGAGCTGCCGCCAGTGAAAGGCCAGCATCCTCCAAGTACAAGAGCATATCATCCGCATAAAGACTGAGGACCTCGGTCACTCATCCCATGCGGAGGCCTTTGATGTCGGGATGTGCCCTGATGGCAATGGCCAGAGGCTCCACAGCTAATGCGTACAGTAAAGGGGATATGACACAGCCCAGGCGGGTACCCCGGGATAGCGAGAAGGAGTCCAAAATCCTATTGTTGACTTAGATCTGGGCAGTGGGAGCCTGATAGAGGAGTTGAAGTCATTTAATAAATTTTAGCCCGAAGCCAAACCTGTATAGACTAGGGTTGTCCCGATACCACTTTTTTAGGACCGAGTACAAGTACCGATACTTTTTTTCAAGTACTCGCCGATACCGATTACCGATACTTTTTTTTAATGTCACGTGACAGTTTATTTTTTTTTTTTTTTGTGGGGGTGGGGGGCGGGTGGGGTGGGGGTGGGGGTATAGTGAACGGTGTCTGTGTGTGTGTTTTTGTTTTGTTTTTTTTCATTTACATTTATTATTTTTTACAATTTTTTTTTTTATTCTTTATTGCACTATGTGTGTGTTTTTTTTTTTTTTTTTTAATCAGCCCTGTTGGGGGGCTTTGGTGAGATATCAGGGGTCTTAACAGACCTCTGATATCTCCCCCTTGAGACAGAGAAATAGACTGAGGATAGAGATTCCCCAGTCCCTTTCTCTGCAGCGTCAGCTGCACTGAGAATGAATGGAGAGAACACAGCAGCTTCTCTCCATTCATAAACTGACACATTGTAATCACAGGAGATTACAATGTTTCAGTTATGTGAATGGAAAGAGTCAGCTGACTCTCTCCATACACACAGCGGAGAGACAGCAGAACGGAGGGGACAGACGAAGAGAGAGGGGGACAGAGGAACGCATGGGGACAGCGGAGGGGGACAGAGCAAAGAAGAAGGACAGCGGGAGGTGGACAGAGGAACGGAGGAGGACAGCGGAGGGGGACAGAGCAAAGAAGGAGGACAGCGGGGGGGGACAGAGGAACGGAGGGGGACTAAGGAGGAGGAGGTAACAGTCAGCGGTGATCGCGTGTGGGGGAATTACAAGCACCGATCACCGCTGTATGTCACTAAGCAGCTGAAAGCCGCGGGGGGAGAAGCTTGTAACTCCCCCACACGTCCATCACCGCTGACAGTCAAGGTATCGGCGGAAGCATCGGGAGCATTTGCCCGAGTACAAGTACTTGGGCAAATGCTTGGTATCGGTGCCGATACCGATACTAGTATCGGTATCGGGACAACCCTAGTATAGACACTCCCACAGATAGCTCCATTCCACAGAGTCAAATGCCTTAGCGGCGTCCAGGCTGACCACTACCCTGGACCCAATGTTGGCTCAAACTTGTTTTGTCTACACACGATCGCACAAAGTTGTCGGAAAATCCGATCGTTCTAAACGCGGTGACGTAAAACACGTACGTCGGGACTATAAACGGGGCAGTGGCCAATAGCTTTCATCTCTTTATTTATTCTGAGCATGCGTGGCACTTTGTCCGTCGGATTTGTGTACACACGATCGGAATTTCTGACAATGGATTTTGTTGTCGGAAAATTTTATCTCCTGCTCTCCAACTTTGTGTGTCGGAAAATCCGATGGAAAATGTCCGATGGAGCCCACACACGGTCGGAATTTCCGACAACAAGCTCCGATCGGACATTTTCCATCGGAAAATCCGACCGTGTGTACGGGGCATTTGTATATCCTTATTAAGCCGCAGGGCAATAATTTTAGCACGGATTTTAATGTCTAATTGTAGGAGGGAAATTGGATAATACGATTCTGGGAAAAGCGGGTCCTTCCTAGGTTTCAGAATTAGGACAATAAAGGCTTCACCCATGGAGCTCGGGACTGTGGCAGAGTCGAAGATGTGGGCGTTTAACGCCTGCAAGTTGGGGATGAGGACCTCTTGGATTTGAGTGTAGAATTCTAGGGGACGGCCGTCAGAGCCAGGTGCTTTAGATTGCTATGCAATCTGTGGTAATGGGCGCCTCCAGCTGGTCGGTCTGAGAGTGGGGAAGATAACGTCTTAAAGGAATAGAGTCAGTTTGTCCTGGGAGAGACTAGCAGTAGAGGTGTAAAGGTCAGAGTAGAAGCACATAACTCGTCCGCCACCTGGACCGGGTCTGTGAACATGGCTCCACAGCTGGACCACCACTGGGGGGCATATGATCCAGGTGATTCATATATGCTAGTAGTTTGCCCGCACGTTTGCCGTGTTCAAAGACTCATTGTTTACTAAAAAAGATTCCTTGAGCGGCTTTCTCAAAGTGTAGTTGGTCAGTGAGTCTAGACTGTAAGCGCAAAAGGGCAGCATTAGTCGTGGATGGGTCGGTGAGGAACACTTGTTCAAGAGAACTCAGCCGCTCTTCAGCTTGCTGTAGAACAAATTTAGAGGAGGCATTGTGTCTGTTAATGTGTGCAGAAAGAATCATACGACCGTGCAGCTTGGAAGCACCCACACCACCCTCACCGAGGCCGATCTTAGGTTGGAGCAGAAAAAATTGACCCATTCTCGCTGCATATCCTCCAGGCCTGACATGATGGTGAACCAAAATGGGTTCAGCCACCACATGCGGATTTAAGGGATTGAGGGCAGTTGCAGGGCCATCCAGTAGAGTGAGTGATCAGAGAGTACACTGATGCCGAACCCCGCATCAAGGAGGTCAGGCACCAGGGTAGCGGAAATCAAAATCATGTCGATGCGGGACATAACAGACTGTGAGGGAGTAAAGCAGTAGTAAGCAACTGTTGTCGAGTACCTATGCCTCCAAGTGTCTATCATGGCAAACTCTGAAAGGAACCTCCCGAATCTGGGAGCGAGGGCTGGGGCGGTGTTAGGGCAGATGAGTTGAGTCTATCAAGGGTGGGATCAATCGTCATGTTAAAATCTCCCAGCGAGATAGCAGGCACTGTGGGGTGTTTGGCCATGAAGGCCACTCCCTCCTGTAGGACAGCAAACTGAAATGGTGGTGGAATATAAAATGCCATAAGGAGAACCTCCAGGCTACCAATGGTGGTGTGAAGGATCAGGGACCGTCCCTGCGGGTCCGACTGCAGATGGTGGAACTGAAATTGTACTGATTTAGCAATTAGGATAGCAACACCATGGGAGTTAGAAGTATAGGGGGCTTGGTATAACCAACCGACCCAGGGTTTTTTGAGTGCCAGTTGCATCTGCCCTGTAATATGGGTTTTCACAAAGTCGGAGACGCCCGCGCGCAGAGATTTGAGGTGGGAAAGGACAGCCACACATTTGGGTTTGGCTCGTAGCCCACGCACATTACATGTGACTAGTTTAAGGGAGGCCATGACAGTGTTAGGGATATAGAAGTTTGGAGTCGGATCAGCAGGGAACAGCCTCCAGTAACACATATAAACATCTCAGACACAATGCAGGGCAGTATACACTTCAATGAAAGCAAAGCATAGACATATATGGCAGATCTGTGTGAGCAGGCTGCAAAGCTCAGCAGCGTGCAAGCGCTGGTCACACAGAGAGCCAAGGAAAGGAGCAATTGACCATGAATATATAGCATCCAGTGGAAATGAACATGTTGAGATATGAGGTGAGTCAAGCGTAGGTATACCAATACACGTAACACATAAACTTTGCCTACACTGGACCAGCTTGGCAGAGTGAACAAATAGCTGCCCACCACAGCCATGGGGGCAGCATCTGGTCAGGGAAACAAATCTTATAGAATCAGCGATGCTCGCCAGAGCAAAAAAATGAAAAAATAAAAAAGTACCTCAGTTCCAGGTGTAACCTTACTGGCCTGGGGGGATGGTTAAGAACTGAAAAGTGCATGGTGTGGGGTGTAAAACGCCCAGAAGTTCAAGGGGTTGCAGACGTTCATCCAAGAGAGGCTGGGGTCAATTAGGTCGGGGGTAGTAAAGAATAAAAGTAAAATAAAAATTGACAACGAGAAGATGATCCAGTTTGGGGGAGCGGGGCAAGGGATATAGACAGCTCCAGGGCTAATTGGGGTGTAACAAAGTAACTGCAGGAGGGAAAAAAAACAGGTATAGCCCAACTCATGGTTCAAGAAAAACTGGCCGCTCATTTGATGAGACTGTAGGGTCAGAGCCAGGTGAACCCCTTCACAGGAGAAAGAAAAAGTGGTATCAACTGAAGGTTTAGGTGGGCGCAGGACCAGCCGTGTCACGATGCTCCAACCAGGACAGGACCGCAGGTGGATCTTCAACAGAGTAGGCTTTACCATCACGGATTACATGGAGTCATGCGGGAACAGCATTGCATATGTTACATGGTGAATGTGTAGTTGCCGTTTTGCATCAGTGAACTGTGCCCTCTTCTTTTGCACTTCAGCGGAGAAGTCTGGGTACACTGCGATATGAACATTGCCAAAAGGGATATTGCCTCTCTCATGGGTGAGGCGAAAGATGGTGTCCCAGTCATGATAATTCAAGAGCTTGGCTATGAAGGTGCGCAGGGGAGCCCCGGACCGCGGGGCAAGCAGCCTGACAATGAGTACACTCCACCACAAATGTGGACTAGAAGGTGGATACTGCTGAAAGTTTTGATGAGCAGGTTCTCAAGGAATGTAGGGGGGTCAGAGCCTTCCACCCTCTCAGGCAGACCCACAAACCGGAGGTTGCATCTGCGGAGCCAGTTCTCCATGTCATCCTGTTTACTTAGGACAGCATTGAGTTGGTACAGCAGCCATTCAGTGGTTACCTACAATGGCGGAATTTCGTCTTCCACGTGACCAATCCTGCGCTCTGTTTATGGATATTCTGACAAATGTTAATCTTCACCTCTTCTATTTTAGAGGTGAGGGTTGTCTGGCATAGTGTCAGGAAAAGCCCTCTTGCAGTTTTCCCAGCAGATTGAGGGTTAAACTAATGCCTGTGCATAGAAGCGCCATCCGGCGCTCGCGCACGCGCAATAGCGCCAATAGCGCTAATAATGCTAACAAACGTACGTGCATGCGCAATAGCGCCAATAGCGCTAACGTGCGTACACGCATGCGCAATAGTGCCACTTGGCGCCAAAGATAGGCTATTTAAAGAAGACTGTTTCAATGCTGCCTTGCTGTCCGGTCTACAGCGTTTCCTGAGACCCCTGCTACCTTGTTACCAGTTTTCCTGTATCCAGTACTTACTTGGCTTGTTCCTGACTTACCTGCTTGCTGCCTGCCCCGATCTTGGCTTGGACTCTGACTATTCTCTTGGTTTGCCCTTCTGTACCTGATCTGCCCGCCAGTACCTTGATCCGGCTTGTCTGCACCTCCCTGCTGTCTGCAACCTGCTACAGGACTACAGTGCACCTCCCTGCTGTCTGCAACCTGCTACAGGACTACAGTGCACCTCCCTGCTGTCTGCAACCTGCTACAGGACTACAGTGCACCTCCCTGCTGACTACAGGATCCTGCCTTCTACTTCAGTGTTCCAGTCAGGCACTTGTGCCCCTCTGTACTTTCGAGTCCCTGTTCACACCTTCAGGGGTTCTTAAGTCAGAGGCATACGAGAGGCCGTTCTCTGCATTCCGGGCTCCACCTACCAGGTACGTGACACATAGTGAGATGGTTTCCAGGATTCTGGCAGTATCCCTGCAGGCGGTTCCTCCACCTCCGGAGTGGAAGCGACGCCATCTTTCTCCACCAGGTCCCGCTCCTCATGCTGGAAACTGTCCAGCTTTGCCAAAGCCTCTGAAGCCTGTTTCGGTGGCAACATAGTTTGTCTGTGTGGAAGAGGCATGATTACCTCTCAGGATTGGTATAAAGGAGATATCTTCAGCCGAAGCGCTCACTCTGCACATATGCAGCTCCAGGCCACGCCCCCCTTGTTGTACACAGTTTTTATCAAATAATAACTGCAGCACAGTGAGCAGGTAATCACTATAATATAGTGCTCCACCCAGGGCCTGTGCTAGACCATTTTGCGCCCTAGGCAAGACCAGCTACCTGCACCCCCCTAAAAAAAATAAAGGTTGCAATTGCGGCCTGTGCTGGGATGCTGTCTTACCTCCTTGCTAATGTTAACTCTGTGTGGAGACTGACTGGGGAGCTGGGAGGAAGTGATGTTGCGTGCAGCGTGGCTTTTTTGGAACTTCATTGACTGGATACCTCTTCTTCACATATTGGCTGAAGTTTGCAGGAGATAGTTTCATCTCCAGCTAAAGTCATCCAATCCTGCAGTGGTACTTGGAATGTTGGCACGGTGTTTGGGGAACAGGACAGCCATCAGCTTTACACAGCTTTAGGCCTGGGACCCCCTGGCTTGACTCTCTTACATCAGAGTATACCCCTTTCATAAGGTTCCTCAAAGTTTCCCCTTACATCAGCATTCCCAGAGTCCCCCCCCCTTTCATCAGTATCTCCAGAGTCACCCCCATTACATCAGGGTCCCAATAGTCCCTCTCCTTAAATCAGGGTTCCCAGAGTTCCCCCTTACATCAGGGTCCCCATATTTTGCCCTTACATCAGAGATCCCACTTTCATTAGGGTCCCCAAAGTCCCCCCTTACATCAGGGTCCACATAGCCCCCCTTACATCAGGGTCCCCCAGAGCCCCCCTCCTTAAATCAGGGTCCCCAGAGTCCCCCCATACATCAGGGTCCACATAGTCCCCCTTACATCAGGGTCCCCTAGAGCCCCCCTCCTTAAATCAGGATCCCCAGAGTTCCCCCTTACATCAGGGTTCACCTTGCCCCCCCTTACTTCAGGGTCCCCCAGAGCCCCCCTCCTTAAATCAGGGTCCCCAGAGTCCCCCTTGACATCAGGGTCTCCAAAGTCCCCATCCTTAAATCAGGAACCCCAGAGTTCCCCCTTACATCAGAGTCTCCCTTTCGTTCATATCCCCAAAGTTACCCCCTTACATCAGGGTCCGGAAAGCCCCTCTTACATCAGGGTCCCTAAGGCAACCTTACATCAGGGTCCCTAAAGCTCCCTTAGATCAGGGTCCGTAAAGTGACCTTACATCAGGGTCCCTAAAACCCCTCTACATCATGGTCCCTGTGACAGACTCACCCAGGACAGAGGATTTTGGAGGGGGCTGAATGCTAGCCTCTTGCCTACCGACTATGGGCCCTGGCATTTGAGGGAGCTATAAGCTTTTAGGAAGAAATTCTGTTTTGTAATGCAAAAGGACATTATTAAGGAGGCCATTATGGTCTCCGCCAGCTTGGGACTCAGTGGACAGATGTCAGTGAAAGTATTGCTATTAATGAGATCTGGAAAGCCCGGGTCTTTCACCCAATAGTTATTGTGCTCATTAACACACCTTTTGTCTCCTAGAAAACTATTGGGGGATGTGTTTAAACTTATGTGTATTGTAAGTTGTGAGTGAGGAGATGGCAAGTCTACCCTGAAAGGTCATATCTCTGAGTCACCTAGTCTGGGTAAATGATTAGATAACTAGCTCATGTTAATTTATGTTTCTGGTTATAGGTGTATTGTTAGAGTAATATGAGCAGGAGGGGGGACCTCCTCTTCAACTTTATATAAGACTGTATTCTTGTTCTAATAAACAGTCCATGTTCAGCCACCAAACGAGCATTGCCTTGTTTGTTGTTAGCAGCTGTTGGAATATCTGATATCTATATTCAGACTGGGAGGAAGCGGTATATCATGAAAGCACTCAAGCGGAGTGTGGAACGTTTCGTTACAGTCCATAGAGCCCATTCGCTTTCAATAGGATCCTCAAAGTTAGAATGGAAGAGCAGAGTGGGGTAAGGAGGGTGGAGCGGTTTAGTAGTGGAAGGGCAGCAAGGAGTATTGTGAAGACCCCAGTTTAGACCAGGATCTGTTTCTTCTCATTCCAGCAGTCGCGTACAGGACAAATTGAAGCTGGAAGGCTGGCCACTGGGACTGGATAGGTTTGGAGGAGGAACTTACCCCTCCTCTGAATGCTGGGATCTGGGGAAGGGGCAAGCATGTGATTGGTTGTTAGGACATGGATGGTCCTAGCAACCAAATCCTAGCACTGAGAACAGCGGGCGGGTGGATGCTGTCAGCTGCTGTACATTCAGGGACAGCTCTGATTGCTGAGCGGCGCAGCTGTGACAGCAGATACGCTTACTGGGTATTTGGGCAGGATGCTCTGGGGGGGGGGTTAGGACCCAGTAACAACTGCTCGTGGCTGCGCCCTAGGCGGCAGTGTGCCGTATGCGACTGTCTAGTTTGCCTAGTGGTAGCACCAGCCCTGGCTCCACCTACACTTTGCTAGGTGAACGCCGTGTATCTCTTTAGATAATAAATCCCTATGCAATTTATATCTGTCTTAAAAATTGAAAGAAAAAAAAAAAACACACTGCATTCCTGCTTTACGGGTGGCAGTGTTTAATCTGGCACCTCTTTATGTTCAGTAAGCAATAATGTGGATTTAAACAATGTTATAGTGTATTCTGAACATCTTTCTTGGCTTGAGAGAATATATTTTTTGTGGTGAAAGCATGAAAAATACAATGCTATTGCTAGAGGCATGTAAACAAATATGTTCAAGAATTTCTACAACAGCAAATGTATTATTTTATGGTTTAATAAGTTTTTATTGAGTATTTCAACAATGAATAGAAACAAACAGAACTGCAAACAAAACCATATATAGTTTCATATCAATTAACTTCCTGGAAATATATATTATTTTTAAATTATTATTAAATAAAAATAAAAGAAAAACAAAAAAAACAAAAAGAGCAAAACAAAATCTGGCTGTTAGTTCCAATACAACTTTTACATTACACAACACAAAATTCCTTTTGCTCCATGCACATTGGACGTTAAATTACGTTGTAAAAATGCCAGTAGCTTTACAGTGAGTCTTACAACATTTTTTAAGGTTTTTTGCAATAGCGTTTTTTAGCATTTTTCCACGTTAGCGGTTTTTATCTTTTTTTTTTTTTTTATTATTTTAATTTTTTTTCATTGGATCAAAAACGTTAAAAAACGCTGGTGAGCCACGTTTTTGAGCATTTTTCGACATTTATCAATGTTTATGCGCGTTTAAGGTTTTTAAGTGTTGTCAATACAAAGGAATCAGAGATTCCGCAGCATTCAATAAATGTGGAGTAATTGAACTCCTGTATCTACCTATTGGTACTGCTGAACAGTGAAATAACATAGCCCAGGGTTCAAGTTTTATTTTATCTTTTTGTGTTATACAACTGTCTTCCAATAAATAGACAGGTCCACCAAATGTGTCTATGCGTCCCAGTACCGCCACAATCCCTCCAACACAGAAGTGATGTCGAAGTGGACATTGCGTGTAGTTTATTTGGGGTGTAATACCAGCGAATTAAAAGTTTATAATTGAATTCTTCCTTTTTTTAGATGAAATAGAGGACACATGAGCTAACTTGCATATTCTTGTCTTTTTGTTCATCAGAGATATTTAATTGTAAATCTTTTTCCCAACCACCTATATAACCAGGATAAAGGGGACTATTGAGGGATAATAAAGTTCTATAAAATAAAGATATGCATGCGGGAGGTGGATCTTAGACCACACAATCGCTTCAGCATGGTTTAATTCAGACAGTGATCGAAGCGGCTGTGGTAAATTATGCACAAAATGGGATAGTTGTGTATATCGCCATAGATCCATGGAATTAGGCTCCATGTTTCCACAAATAGACTGTAATGATTTTAGCTTATTATTCTCAAGAATTTGATGTAGCTGAGGCTGGTGTTCTCTGAACCAACCCTCTTTCCATCGAACCTGGCAAGAAATAAGTATGTCCAAAGAGAGGCATTATTGGGGAGTTATATTTCCAAGAATAACGAGAATTTAATAAGTCCCATATGGTCAAAGTAGATATGAGCATGGGAGCCACAGACAAATCTTTATCTGCTAAGGCGGATTCCACTTGCACCCAAAGTTTAGAGTCTCTAGATTGTTTCCATTCAGCAATATGCTTTAAAACTATTGCATATTAATATAATTTTAAATTGGGCAATGCCAACTCCCATTCGCTTAGTTCTATATAGGACATCTCGATAAATTCTCTCACATCTTCCCTTCCATATATAATGTGAGATAAGAGCCTGGAGGTTGGAGAAAAAACCTATAGAAACGCCCATAGGAATCATTACTTTATTATAAGGGGTACCTGATGCTACTGATTAATACTTTAATATAAATAAGCATAATTTTTTATGTATGTCATTTTGTTATCAATTTAGTTAATTAAAAAAACATGTTCATCCACAGCAATTGGCTGATTTGATAAAACCTGAGGAACTCTATATTGTGTTAAAGAACCAAAGAGATTTCAGTTGTAGTTCTTCTGTTGCATGATTTTTAAAATTAGGGCCACAATCTGACTGACAGACTGAGTGGCTGACCGGAACAACAAATTACCAAATTGAAAATGTCTACTGATTCCTGGCAGATCTGAGGGTAGCAGAGACTAAAGCTGACCGTCTAATTATTCTGAATCAAAATATGAGATCCTCAATCAATCTTCTTGTCACCAGACATGCATAGCTACTATGAAATTGGAACTAAATTGCAATCTGCAGAGGAAGTTCTTATATGTTATGACAAACTTACCTTCAAGTTTGCCCTCCTCCAATGCTTACAATTTAGTTCATCCGCTTCCACCGCCATATTCTCTGCCACTTATTCAGGGTCCAGCATCTTATCTTCTTAGCCAGTGTAATTTCCTACTATCTCATTGACAATTTGTTTGTTGCTTCACTTAAAACAAATGCAATTACTAAAGCAGTGAACTTATTTGGCTGTCCTCTAAACTAGACATTATATCTTTTAACATAATGGTACCTCTGGCCTTGTCTTAGTTTTAGCAAAGTGATACACCTGGCAGAAAAGATGTGCCTGACAGTCTCATGTAAACATTTATCTAATAAACTGTCAGTCTGCTAAACTGGGTATCTGCAATAAGTTTTTTTTTTTTATAGCATTCATTGTTAGGCTGTCCTCAATAGCCCAATATTGCTATCTAAGACCCGCCACAGACAGACAGTGTTTTCGGGGGAATCCCTCCTGTGAGTACATTCAGCCTGCTCATACATGGTTCCAATTTTGTCCGGGTTCCTGCTGGACCAGCCTAGATTCAAACCATCTATGGCCAGCTTAGTGAATTAACCTGAACACC
The DNA here is from genome assembly GCA_037952835.1 of Lithobates septentrionalis. Classification (NCBI taxonomy): domain Eukaryota; kingdom Metazoa; phylum Chordata; class Amphibia; order Anura; family Ranidae; genus Lithobates; species Lithobates septentrionalis. The sequence continues at coordinate 3,956,936 of JBBDGP010000969.1, read as the reverse complement.
ACTACCGATAGATTAATTTAAACAATAAATGATAAAGCAATTTAGGCACAACATTATTCTGAACCAGGAAGAGCTTGCTGAAAAATCCCAGATAATGATTAGGGATTTGTTAAGGGTAAACACCTGTCATTTTTTCTTTCATTTTATATTTTTTGCCCCTGTGACCCTTTGGGGAATTTTTCTAAATGTCCTGCCTTCTCAAAATGTGAGAGAGAGTTTTTCTGGTCTCTGGAGAACAAGTGCCATTAGCAGCAGAAGTAAGTATGGTGCAGGAACAGAGTAAGCAAGCTACAGAGCTCTCCTGACCTATGCAGCACCTCCAAATGTCCCTGCACACCCTTTCCAGCAGTAAGGTTGCTAGAGCGCGGCGAATAGGGCATGGGCCCTACAACTTTTGCCTAATGCCCTGGATGCAAAGAATGCCTGCCATCAAATGTCACTGTGACTAGCAGGGTTTGTGCTGGCCACACTGTAATGATGCATCTTCAGAAGTGCAGTTTCACTGCCCTCTCTTTCTCTGTACAGCTTGGTGAGCTTGGTGAGGCCCATGCCACTTCCATTATGAAGAGTCGTTGGGACTAGTGAGTGGGCACTTCTTCTATCACACAGACACAGGGCAGCCATCAGAAATTTTGGGGCCCCTTACACAACTTTCGGTCTGGGCCCCCCCCGTGCTTTACCGTCGTTTTAGCTGCACTTTTTGGCCGCTAGCGAGGCGCTTTTAACCCCCGCTAGTGGCCAAAAAAGAGTTAAAAGCACCCACAATGTGCAGCTGCTGAATGGCTTTGAAGGCGCTTCGGCAGTGCTGCATATTGTTTTCAATGGCAGGGGCGGTTTAGGAGCATTGTATTCACCTCTCCCGCACCACCCCAAAGATGCTGCTTGCAGGAATTTTTTTTTCCTGTCCTGCAAGCGCACCACTCCAGTGTGAAAGCATTCGGGCTTTCACACTGGCTTTCACTGTCTCTCCAATGTGAAAGCCCCGAGGGCTATTACACTGAGGCGGTGTGCTAGCAGGACGGAAAAAAACGTCCTGCAAGCAGCATCTTTGCAGCGCATTAGGAGCGGTGAATACACCTCCCCTAAAGTGCCCCTGCCCATTGAAATCAATGGGCAGCGCAGCTAAACCGCCGGCAAACCACTACTGCAGCGGCGCTTTGCGGGTGGTTTTAACCCTTTCTCTGCCGCTAGCAGGGGTTAAAACCACCCCGCTAGCGGCCGAATAGCGCCACAGAATTGATGGTAAATCGCCGCTAAAAATAGCATCGCTTTACCGCCGACGCATGCACCGCCCCAGTGTGAAAGGGGCCTAACATTAACATTCCACTTAGTACATGGATGTGTGTACAGACACAGCTACTCACCAGCATAGAGGGGAGGAGCCAGGACATCGATGCAGAAAGGGGTAGAATGGAGCCCTGTCATTTCGGGGAGCGGCAGGAGGAGAACATCAGATGAGACCAGCAGGAGCCCCCCCTTTCAGTCCTCTTCCTGTGAGATGGTGAGACCCTCCATACTTTCGGTCTCTCCGCCACACTTCCTGGTTCCCGGGGCAATGCCAAGCTCACTCCTCACAGGTGCCACAGATTAGAAGCCTCCGGATGCACTTTTCCTGCGATTGGTGGAGGGGGAGCTGGGCGGAAACTTTTCCGCCCACTTCCCCCTCCACCAATCCCAGCAGAAGTGCATCTCAAGGCGTCTAATCGGCGGCGCTGTGAGGAGTGAGCTTGGCGTTGCCCTGGCAACCAGGAAGTGTGTCGGAGAGACAGAAAGTGGCTGTCAGGCAGCGGGTGAAAATACCTTGGGGGCCCGAGTCGCTCGGGACATCCGGGCCCCTTGAAATGACCGGGCCCCTTTCATGAGTGTGGGCTGTACCCCCCTGATGGCGGCCCTGCACAGACACTGCACACTGCATGCAGACATCACTGTTTTTCCCTTTGCCTAAGCCAGTAGGATCTGGTAATACACTGACATTCTGCAGAGCAACAGCAGAACTCCTTTTCCACAAGACACCATAAGTACCCCTTTGCTACACATTGCCAGTTAACCACTTCAGCCCCGGAAGGATTTGCCCCCTTAATGCTTTAACTGACAATTGTGCGGTCGTGCGACGCTGTACCCAAACAAAATTTATGTCCTCTTTTTCCCACAAATAGAGCTTTCTTTTGGTGATACTTGATCACCTCTGCGGTTTTTATTGTTTGCAAAAAAAGGCCGACAATTTTGAAGAAAAAAAACATTTTTTACTCTTTCCTTAAATACATATCCAAATTTATTTTTCAAATCTAATTTTTTCATCAGTTTAGGCCAATATGTATTATTCTACATATTTTTGGTAAAATCGCAATAATTGTATATTGATTGGTTAGCGTCTACAAAATAGGGGATATATTTCTGACATTTTTATTATAATTTTTTTTTACTACTAATGGCGGCGATCTGGGATTTTTAGCAGGACTGCAACATTGCGGTGGATAGATTGGATACCTTTGAAACTTTTTTGGGACCATTGACATTTATACAGCGATTAGAGCTAAAAATAGCCACTGGTTACTGTATAAATGTCACTGGCAGGGAAGGGGTTGACACTAGATCAAGGGATGAAGTGTGTCCTAGGAAGGTGTTTCTAACTGTGGGAGCAGTGTACTGACGGGAGTAGAGAAACATCGCTTTTCCTAATCACTAGAAACAGTAGATCTCTCTCCTCTCCCTGACAGAACGGGGATCTGTCTGTTTACAGATCCCCCATTCTGTCTCACTCAGGAGCGATTGCGGGTCCCTGGCGGTCATCGCGGCCGCCGGCCACGCGCATCGCTCCTACGTCACATTGTGGGCATGCGCGCCTGCTAAGGCTATTTAAAGGGCCGCCATACAGCTACAGCGATTTGCGCATGTGAGTCAACCTGCTGCTAGTCAGCTAGTGGTTAAGGTGTCACCAGGCTACTTCACCTTCTCCCAATAACCAGGATATATCAAGTACTTCATTAAAAAGAGCTAGCTGAAGACCAAAGGCTTCTTTCTTCTCTGAGAGACTACAATATATCCTCCTCCCCACTAAGGAACTGTTCAGTTAGTAACATAAGTACAAGTGCCTACACTCATCTATTTGCTGACAGAGCGGGTTTAAGTATTTAAGAGTTAATAATTCTATTACTTTATTGACATTGTTATATCTTGCTGCTTTATTTGGCCTGTGGTGTCGAGGCACAGAACGAAGTGGTTTGACACAAGAGCAGTCAACCCTCAAGTTTATACCACTAGGGATTTATGCTCATAGCTTTTCAGTAAACATTATTCAACTTTTGCACCTAAAGTGTGTGTGTCTTTAACTTTTTGATTACCATTGAAAAATGTCTGAACCCAGAGGTGTTGGAGGACTTGCACAGTCTTGGCAACCAGTGGGGTACAGATTCAGCAAGTGGCCCTCATGGGGGTAGTGCTACATATCCTAAAGTGTATTAGTGGCATTAGCATAAATGGTGTGCTCATTTGAAAATAGTTTACTATTTTATGTCAGGTTATTGTATCTAGATCTTGCCAGTTCTTGTCTATCATAGCAGGATTCAAAACATGTTATTAGTGATTAAAGCTTTTCCCCAGTCCTGCATCACCCAGCTTGATGGACAAGAAACCTTGTCATCTACTAGAATTATTACAATATTTGCCCCAAAGTCCTATTAGCTCATCAGAGCTGCTGATAGGAAGCTACATTGTCTCGACAGCTGCTAGTTGCTATGTAGTCCCTATTTTTTTTAAGTTTTCATTTAAGGTAGGCTCCGACAAAGTGGTAATTCTTTATTATGTGCCCAGAAAAGCTTATGTAATAGATACATTTCAGTTTTTAAAAATTATTGTGCTGAGGTTTATATGTGTCTCTGAAACCATCGCTTGTTTAAAACATAATTTTTGGGTACAGGAATTGTGGCATATGTGTGCTCTGTATACAGTGAGCAGGTCCAGATTCTATTTAACTGTGCCCCTAAAGTCCTCCCAGGGTGAGTGCAGTGTGGCTACATTCATTGTTCACCATGCGCATTGCATCAGTGTTCCACCTGCAGTGCCCAGGGTGCCCTAGGTCTTTCACAATCTAACCAACACCCTGGCTTAAGGATTTTTAAATTTATAGCCAAAGAGCAGCACTGCCTGAGCACCAAACAGGTGCTGGCCTCCAGGGTTAAGCATCCCTGGGCATAGCAGCAACAATGAAGAAGAAACAGGCGCAAAAGCATTGAGTGCACATATAGAGGATGACCAGTAAAATCTGGGAGTGCAGACAATGGCCAAAGACCAGGAACAGGGGTCATCCTAACATCTAATTAGTGTCTTACCCTCCCACCACCAAACAGTGACCCTGCTGTCAAAAGTTTCTATTCATAAGTTTTTCCAAAAAAAATCAAACGTTTCTGACAGTTTGCATTTATGTCTGGTACTGCAACTGATAACATGCTTGTACTCCCACATTACAAGCCATATACCCTGAAAAAACACAACTTTATTGAGCATGTCTCCAGATGTGCTATGTTGCCGTGTTTTTCTTCTTGATACCTGCAGGATGTCCAACCTAACTATGCATGCATATCTTGGTGTCACTTATTTGAAATCTGCTTATTTTGTTTTATACTTTTAATGTCTCTCTTGTTCTAAAAGTCTTTGAACAAGTGTTTTGTATAACACATTTTAAAAAAGGAGGCATAATTTTGTGGGTGTGGCTATAGATGGAGGCATGATTTTGTGGAAGTGACTAAAAGTGAGTGTTATCAGTAATGTGCCTCTGGATTTCATTTTGAAAATCTGGTAGCCCTTTCTTACACAGTTATCAGTGGTACAGGTATTGGGGGAATTTCCCCCCTGTTTCTGTTCTGGTGGCAAATCAATATTTTGGATTTCCTTCACTTTGAGTCCCAGTGACAATAGTCACTAGGACAAAAAGAGAGGGTTTATTTTCCCAACAAGGACAACAATAAAACCTTGACAGGGGTTATAACACCTCATTGCATGTACTTTAAAAATAATTTAATTAGTCGTATTATTATTATTTTTTTAAGGATCCCAAGGGTTTATAAATGCAGTAATACATCATTTAAATAAATAAGAGCTGTGTCTAGGTATGGCCCTTCCACAAAATATGAGATACAGAGATGAAAAGAAAGGAATATATATATATATATATATATATATATATATATATATATATATATATATATATATATATATATATATATATATATATATATATATATATATATATATATATATATATATATATATATATATATATATTTTTTTTTAGTTTGGACAGTTGAGGTTTTTTACTTTGAAAATGGCATCATTAGTTGAATTATTACCCTTATCGCTTACAAACACCACCAAACAAGAGAAAAAACAATATATGCAGTTTTTTTCTGATCATGTTCTGCTATTTTCATTGAACCAAAACACAAACTGACCTTTAAATTTAAGCTGCCTTCTCCATGTTACAAAGCAGTGTTGGTCCAAGCTAGGATTAAAGAGAATTTCTGGGAAGTCAAGAATATGCAGGAACAAAAATGTACTTTTTAAATGACAGGCCAACAGAAAAGCATTTATTAACAGTTGGTTGAAAGCAAATGTATCCCACCCTCTTTTGTGGCCCAGCCAAGTGTGACCCTTTGCTTCATATGGTAGTCTGGGGAGATTCACAACTGAAACCTGTCTATAGGGTTTAACCTGTAGGCTGGGAACAAGAAAATCTCTGTTTTCTCAGTATTTAATTTCTGCCAAAGAGCCCTAACGTGAGACACTAAATTTCATAGCAAAGGCCAGATCAGAATGGGAGTATTTGTGCTATTTGTGTCCAGTGCTGGTTGGAAGGAAATCAAGATTCTTGTTTTGTTCCCACTGGTTTAACTCTCATCTTCTGCTTGTTCTTAAGGAAATAAATATGGTTTGGAGCACTCTCCAGGGCTAGGAAGCATGAAGGTCTCTGAGATGAGCTGGTGGGAAAGCGCTTCCAACTGTACAAATATAAATTATTGCTAGTATGTCTTTCATTGTGAACTTAAAGATAGCAACAAAAACCATACAAGTTTAAGTGACACAAGTATGTCCTATTACTAGATGGAATTTGGATAAACATTATTTTGCTGAATGAACATTACAGACCTTAGGGCCCTGTTTGTTGTTAACCAGCATATACACATTATAGGGTTTTATCTTTAAAGGAAACAGAAATATGAACATAAATGTAAATCACAATAACCATTGGAAATTGAAGAAGTAACTTCAACCTTTAACATATTTTTAAAATCAATGCTGCTTTTACCATCTGCCAGTATAAATGCCACTTTCTAAATCTGTACCTTAAACATGACTTGGCAAGACAAGCTATGGTACTTTGTGGCACTATACTGTAAATATGACAACATTACAAACAGTTGCAAAACAATATAAATTTGAGTATTGTATGCAGTATTGTATCTAGCTTATGGTTGCAAAGGCTCTTTGAGCCTTGTACTGGATAGAGGGGCCTCTCTTTGAGTCTTGAATTTAAAAATGAATGGTATTTTGCATACTTTAAATTTCACTGTTACCTATAAACACTACTAGTTATTTATTAACTTAGTGAAGCTTTACCTTTCAAATTTAGTAACACCTTTAGGAAATTTGTAGTGTTTTAATGTGCTTAAAATGATTCTACTGCAATTTTATCAATAATATAATTTTGATAAACATCTGTGCAACTATAAAGTCAGAAGTACCATCTCTGAATTCTACATATCCTGTGCTTTCAGAAAATATATGGAACAAACTTTCGTAAACTGGAACAAAAGTATTTAGCTAATATTTTCTTTTAGCTGATGTTTGCAAATACTATGTGGATCACAAGGCATCTATGTGCATAGATGGAGATATGAGACCTTGAGTATTATATATAAAATGCTACCCACCATGAGATACATGTTTCTAGAATTTAGGGTGTGTTGCAATTAAAAAACAAGAAAATGTTTACTCTACCTTTATACTTAAGCTTCTAGCCCTAGGGGTTGCTTGAATAAAGGTAAATTAGAGATTTACTTTTCAAGGGAATTTTCGACAGAGCTTAGTAAATGAGGTACACTGCTGACTTCAATCATTCAGTCATGTGCAAGCAAACATGGTGTTCTTATAATTTTTTTTGCAAAGTAAAATTTAACCACATAAATTAAGCACTGGGAAAAATTCCCCAAAAAAGTGCAACTTCCCTTGCAAAGTGAACAACCTAGCTGCCTTTTGTAAATCAACAACATAGTGCAAGATTTATAGTAAGTAATCACCTTAAATGTGTGAATTCTGACCTACTACCTGCTCTGATGGTGTTTTTAACCTGGGAAGAGGTAAACTAGATCATTATTACAGACATTGCCTAATACTTCACATTCCCATATGTTAATGTTTTGCATGCCTTTTGATGATAAAGGCTGATCGCAACTGATTTGTACACTATACAACATGGCCACATACATGGAAATTTCCTGTACCACCTCTTCACTCTGTTGGTGAAGAATGAGAATATAGCCTTAAAGAATCAGAAATTGCATGGAGCATTGATAGTTTAAAAAAACAATTAGATAAGCTCCTGAACGACCGCAACATACAGGAATATACAATGTAATACTGACATATAATCACACACATAGGCTGAACTTCCTGCAGATTCTTTTGGTTTTCTCCAAGGAAACATCCAAATCTATGCCCTTTGTGCATGTAAAGTTAACACAACTACAAAAAATGATGGGTAAAATCTATGTCATGTGCTAATGAGGCATGCATATAGGATCCCTACCTCTTTTTGGACATTGTCTAATATTGTTAGGTTGTACATATTTTACGCTCTAACGAGCAGGGCCCTCTGATTCCTCTTGTACCAAATTGTAATGTAACTGTAATGTCTGCCCTCATGTTGTAAAGCGCTGCGCAAACTGTTGGCGCTATATAAAACCTGTATAATTATAATAATAATTTACACGTTTTCAAAAATTACAAAAGTAATATAAAAAGGAAAAAAATCCACATTGAAATTGTGAATAAAACTTGGCATTGATCACACAAGAATGGTTGTCAGTCAATATCAAATTTGAAATATAGACGCATTAATCAATACTTATATTGGAATGGTGATGTCTTCGGATAGCCACCCAGGTCTAGGATCAAAAGTGTTGCCGACATCCATACCGACAGGACAGTTATGAAAATGAATAATCAATGCAATGTCAAGTAACATGATCTAAACAAAAAATAATAATACTCATGAGGGAAATAAAGAGAACAGAAGAAAAAAAAAAAGAGAAGAGAGGCAGAAGAGGGAGAGAATAATATATAGTGGATATGAGTTCTCCTATGTAATATCACAAAATGGCTGGGGCTAATTATTTGAGTTTATTCTGCAGTTTCTCGGAAGTGGAGTAGTGCATCCAGATTTACGAAAGGGTGGTACATTTTTCCCAGGTATCCCGTTCTTTAGCATTTTCTCCATTAGCATAGTGTCTTTGATTATGTCCACCCAGAGGGACAGAGAAGGCATGGTTGTGGATTTCCAAAATCTGGAAATAAGCTATCTAGCTGCTGAAAGAAAAAATCTTAAAAGACTTGATGTCTGAGATTTGATCGAGCCTGGTAAAATCTTAAAAGATGTCTAATATTTTTAGGTGGTTATGAAATTGTTCACAAAGGACTGTTCAGCATTTTAAAAGGTAAGATAAACTTCAATAAGGATTTTGTTTTTACTGTGTAAACATCTTTCTGGTTTAAATAAAGTGCAGCCAAAGTAACAATGTAAACTAGAAAAGGTACAATTTCTGGGGAAATTGTGAAAAGTGTTCTTGCCTCTACAACTGGAGTGGGCGGAGTAACTGGGTGGGGTGGAGTGGCTTGAGTAAGTGTGAAAAGTGTTAAAAAGCTTAATATTTTAAAAAGTATAAATAGTAGTAAAAAAGTTCCATCATTCGCTGAAAGAGCTGAACATTTTTTTCAAAAGTAATTTTTTTTTTCAAAAATGAATTTTTTTTCTTCAAAAATGATTTTTTTTTTCAAAAGTAATTTTTTTTTTTCAAAGGTAATTTTTTTTTTCAAAAATGAATTTTTTTATTTCAAAAATATTTTTTTTTTCGAAATTATTATTTTTTTTTAAAGTAATTTTTTTTTCAAAAATAATTTTTTTTTTTCAAAAATATTTTTTTTTTCAAATATATTTTTTTTTTAAAAATATTTTTTTTTTTAAAATAAATTTTTTTTTTTCAAAAATATTTTTTTTTTTCAAAAATAATTTTTTTTTTTTTCAAAAATATTTTTTTTTTCAAAAATATTTTTTTTTTTTTCAAAAATGATTTTTTTTTTTCAAAAATTATTTTTTTACTTTTTTCAAATTTTTTTTTTTTTTTTTTCAAAAATATTTTTTTTTTTACATGGGGCAGTCATAATGTTTTGGCTGATCATGGGGTGGTCATAATGTTTTGGCTGATCATGGGGTTGTCAGCTTTTGTCACTTCCCACTCTAGTTTTGAACATTTCGCCATTCATTCCTATGGGACCAATTTCGCCGCAAAAACGTCATTTCGTGGACCATTCGGCAAAACATTCCACAAAGTAATAACACACCAATCGGGAACAATCCGCTCGTTTCGGTATATTATTTGTCTCTGTAGTGTGAAAACTGTGGGAGGAGTCTACAAGCATTATCAAGTCTAGCAGATGAAGTCACATGCATTTGGAGTGTCTCAGCATCTTGTGTTTACAACCACTGTTTCCTAGCAACGCTCATGCCCTATTTATGCTTCCCAAATACTGCTTCATCAAAACTGCCCCATCAGAATTACCCCATCAAAACTGCCCCATCATATTCCTCTATTATAAATCAGTGCATGGTGTGTCTGTCCCCTCCCCCGGGCTCTGTAATCAGCTGAGATGCTCCAGCCACCTTCCCCCCTGTGTATAACAGAAGCTTTGGTAACCATGGCAACAAAACAAACACTAACAGTACACTCTGATTAATGGCTAAAATTTCCTGAAATGACCTCTAAACAAATGGCCGTATTTTAAAAACTATACATCCTACAGCGAAGATCTTTATATTGTGAGAATCACAAGACCCAGACCTAGATTTTGATGTATAGTATGTCTCTGAAATATTAAAAATGAAGGCACAGTCGCAGTTTAGAAATTGCCCTTCAAATTTGGAGGGGGCTAGAGTGTAGTTTCAATGAATGTCAATGGACGGCGTGAGTTGCAAACAAATGGTCATATTGTGAAAACTATCAGGACTATGGCTTAGCCGTGGACATGTTTAGTGGCAGCAGGGATAGCTGAACGTTTTGATATAAGATTTGTGTAGGTGGGCTTGAAAATGAGGGAGTGGCGGCAGTTTAGAAATCATGTTCTGATTTTCCAGCTTTTGTCATCTCCCACTCTAGTTTCCCCATTCATTCCTATGGGACCAATTTCGCAGCAAAAACGACGATATTTCGTGAACCATTCGGCGAAACGTTCCACAAAGTAATAGCACACCATTCGGGAACAATCCGCACGTTTCGGTATATTACTTGTCTATGTAGTGTAAAAACTGTGGGAGGAGTTAGGGTGGTAAATTTGGCTATAATAATAAGAACTAGAAAAGGTACAATTTCTGGGGAAATTGTGAAAAGTGTTCTTGCCTCTACAACTGGAGTGGGCGGAGTAACTGGGTGGGGTGGAGTGGCTTGAGTAACTGTGAAAAGTGTTAAAAAGCTTAATATTTTAAAAAGTATAAATAGTAGTAAAAAAGTTCCATCATTCGCTGAAAGAGCTGAACATTTTTTTCAAAAGTAATTTTTTTTTTCAAAAATGAATTTTTTTTAATCAAAAATGATTTTTTTTTCTTCAAAAATGATTTTTTTTTTCAAAAGTAATTTTTTTTTTTCAAAGGTAATTTTTTTTTTCAAAAATGAATTTTTTTATTTCAAAAATATTTTTTTTTTCGAAATTATTATTTTTTTTTAAAGTAATTTTTTTTTCAAAAATAATTTTTTTTTTTCAAAAATATTTTTTTTTCAAATATATTTTTTTTTAAAAAATATTTTTTTTTTTAAAATAAATTTTTTTTTTTCAAAAATATTTTTTTTTTTCAAAAATAATTTTTTTTTTTTCAAAAATATTTTTTTTTTCAAAAATATTTTTTTTTTTTTTCAAAAATGATTTTTTTTTTTCAAAAATTATTTTTTTACTTTTTTCAAATTTTTTTTTTTTTTTTTCAAAAATATTTTTTTTTTTACATGGGGCAGTCATAATGTTTTGGCTGATCATGGGGTGGTCATAATGTTTTGGCTGATCATGGGGTTGTCAGCTTTTGTCACTTCCCACTCTAGTTTTGAACATTTCGCCATTCATTCCTATGGGACCAATTTCGCCGCAAAAACGTCATTTCGTGGACCATTCGGCAAAACATTCCACAAAGTAATAACACACCAATCGGGAACAATCCGCTCGTTTCGGTATATTATTTGTCTCTGTAGTGTGAAAACTGTGGGAGGAGTCTACAAGCATTATCAAGTCTAGCAGATGAAGTCACATGCATTTGGAGTGTCTCAGCATCTTGTGTTTACAACCACTGTTTCCTAGCAACGCTCATGCCCTATTTATGCTTCCCAAATACTGCTTCATCAAAACTGCCCCATCAGAATTACCCCATCAAAACTGCCCCATCATATTCCTCTATTATAAATCAGTGCATGGTGTGTCTGTCCCCTCCCCCGGGCTCTGTAATCAGCTGAGATGCTCCAGCCACCTTCCCCCCTGTGTATAACAGAAGCTTTGGTAACCATGGCAACAAAACAAACACTAACAGTACACTCTGATTAATGGCTAAAATTTCCTGAAATGACCTCTAAACAAATGGCCGTATTTTAAAAACTATACATCCTACAGCGAAGATCTTTATATTGTGAGAATCACAAGACCCAGACCTAGATTTTTATGTATAGTATGTCTCTGAAATATTAAAAATGAAGGCACAGTCGCAGTTTAGAAATTGCCCTTCAAATTTGGAGGGGGCTAGAGTGTAGTTTCAATGAATGTCAATGGACGGCGTGAGTTGCAAACAAATGGTCATATTGTGAAAACGATCAGGACTATGGCTTAGCCGTGGACATGTTTAGTGGCAGCAGGGATAGCTGAACGTTTTGATATAAGATTTGTGTAGGTGGGCTTGAAAATGAGGGAGTGGCGGCAGTTTAGAAATCATGTTCTGATTTTCCAGCTTTTGTCATCTCCCACTCTAGTTTCCCCATTCATTCCTATGGGACCAATTTCGCAGCAAAAACGACGATATTTCGTGAACCATTCGGCGAAACGTTCCACAAAGTAATAGCACACCATTCGGGAACAATCCGCACGTTTCGGTATATTACTTGTCTATGTAGTGTAAAAACTGTGGGAGGAGTTAGGGTGGTAAATTTGGCTATAATAATAAGAACTAGAAAAGGTACAATTTCTGGGGAAATTGTGAAAAGTGTTCTTGCCTCTACAACTGGAGTGGGCGGAGTAACTGGGTGGGGTGGAGTGGCTTGAGTAACTGTGAAAAGTGTTAAAAAGCTTAATATTTTAAAAAGTATAAATAGTAGTAAAAAAGTTCCATCATTCGCTGAAAGAGCTGAACATTTTTTTCAAAAGTAATTTTTTTTTTCAAAAATGAATTTTTTTTAATCAAAAATGATTTTTTTTTCTTCAAAAATGATTTTTTTTTTCAAAAGTAATTTTTTTTTTCAAAGGTAATTTTTTTTTCAAAAATGAATTTTTTTATTTCAAAAATAATTTTTTTTTCGAAATTATTATTTTTTTTAAAGTAATTTTTTTTTCAAAAATAATTTTTTTTTTCAAAAATTTTTTTTTTCAAAAATAATTTTTTTTTTAAAAGTAATTTTTTTTTCAAAAATATTTTTTTTTTTACATGGGGCGGTCATAATGTTTTGGCTGATCATGGGGTGGTCATAATGTTTTGGCTGATCATGGGGTTGTCAGCTTTTGTCACTTCCCACTCTAGTTTTGAACATTTCGCCATTCATTCCTATGGGACCAATTTCGCCGCAAAAACGTCATTTCGTGGACCATTCGGCAAAACATTCCACAAAGTAATAACACACCAATCGGGAACAATCCGCTCGTTTCGGTATATTATTTGTCTCTGTAGTGTGAAAACTGTGGGAGGAGTCTACAAGCATTATCAAGTCTAGCAGATGAAGTCACATGCATTTGGGGTGTCAGCATCTTGTGTTTACAACCACTGTTTCCTAGCAACGCTCATGCCCTATTTATGCTTCCCAAATACTGCTTCATCAAAACTGCCCCATCAGAATTACCCCATCAAAACTGCCCCATCATATTCCTCTATTATAAATCAGTGCATGGTGTGTCTGTCCCCTCCCCCGGGCTCTGTAATCAGCTGAGATGCTCCAGCCACCTTCCCCCCTGTGTATAACAGAAGCTTTGGTAACCATGGCAACAAAACAAACACTAACAGTACACTCTGATTAATGGCTAAAATTTCCTGAAATGACCTCTAAACAAATGGCCGTATTTTAAAAACTATACATCCTACAGCGAAGATCTTTATATTGTGAGAATCACAAGACCCAGACCTAGATTTTTATGTATAGTATGTCTCTGAAATATTAAAAATGAAGGCACAGTCGCAGTTTAGAAATTGCCCTTCAAATTTGGAGGGGGCTAGAGTGTAGTTTCAATGAATGTCAATGGACGGCGTGAGTTGCAAACAAATGGTCTTATTGTGAAAACGATCAGGACTATGGCTTAGCCGTGGACATGTTTAGTGGCAGCAGGGATAGCTGAACGTTTTGATATAAGATTTGTGTAGGTGGGCTTGAAAATGAGGGAGTGGCGGCAGTTTAGAAATCATGTTCTGATTTTCCAGCTTTTGTCATCTCCCACTCTAGTTTCCCCATTCATTCCTATGGGACCAATTTCGCAGCAAAAACGACGATATTTCGTGAACCATTCGGCGAAACGTTCCACAAAGTAATAGCACACCATTCGGGAACAATCCGCACGTTTCGGTATATTACTTGTCTATGTAGTGTAAAAACTGTGGGAGGAGTTAGGGTGGTAAATTTGGCTATAATAATAAGAACTAGAAAAGGTACAATTTCTGGGGAAATTGTGAAAAGTGTTCTTGCCTCTACAACTGGAGTGGGCGGAGTAACTGGGTGGGGTGGAGTGGCTTGAGTAACTGTGAAAAGTGTTAAAAAGCTTAATATTTTAAAAAGTATAAATAGTAGTAAAAAAGTTCCATCATTCGCTGAAAGAGCTGAACATTTTTTTCAAAAGTAATTTTTTTTTTCAAAAATGAATTTTTTTTAATCAAAAATGATTTTTTTTTCTTCAAAAATGATTTTTTTTTTCAAAAGTAATTTTTTTTTTCAAAGGTAATTTTTTTTTCAAAAATGAATTTTTTTATTTCAAAAATAATTTTTTTTTCGAAATTATTATTTTTTTTAAAGTAATTTTTTTTTCAAAAATAATTTTTTTTTTCAAAAATTTTTTTTTTCAAAAATAATTTTTTTTTTAAAAGTAATTTTTTTTTCAAAAATATTTTTTTTTTTACATGGGGCGGTCATAATGTTTTGGCTGATCATGGGGTGGTCATAATGTTTTGGCTGATCATGGGGTTGTCAGCTTTTGTCACTTCCCACTCTAGTTTTGAACATTTCGCCATTCATTCCTATGGGACCAATTTCGCCGCAAAAACGTCATTTCGTGGACCATTCGGCAAAACATTCCACAAAGTAATAACACACCAATCGGGAACAATCCGCTCGTTTCGGTATATTATTTGTCTCTGTAGTGTGAAAACTGTGGGAGGAGTCTACAAGCATTATCAAGTCTAGCAGATGAAGTCACATGCATTTGGGGTGTCAGCATCTTGTGTTTACAACCACTGTTTCCTAGCAACGCTCATGCCCTGTTTATGCTTCCCAAATACTACTTCATCAAAACTGCCCCATCAGAATTACCCCATCAAAACTGCCCCATCATATTCCTCTATTATAAATCAGTACATGGTGTGTCTGTCCCCTCCCCCGGGCTCTGTAATCAGCTGAGATGCTCCAGCCACCTTCCCCCCTGTGTATAACAGAAGCTTTGGTAACCATGGCAACAAAACAAACACTAACAGTACACTCTGATTAATGGCTAAAATTTCCTGAAATGACCTCTAAACAAATGGCCGTATTTTAAAAACTATACATCCTACAGCGAAGATCTTTATATTGTGAGAATCACAAGACCCAGACCTAGATTTTGATGTATAGTATGTCTCTGAAATATTAAAAATGAAGGCACAGTCGCAGTTTAGAAATTGCCCTTCAAATTTGGAGGGGGCTAGAGTGTAGTTTCAATGAATGTCAATGGACGGCGTGAGTTGCAAACAAATGGTCATATTGTGAAAACTATCAGGACTATGGCTTAGCCGTGGACATGTTTAGTGGCAGCAGGGATAGCTGAACGTTTTGATATAAGATTTGTGTAGGTGGGCTTGAAAATGAGGGAGTGGCGGCAGTTTAGAAATCATGTTCTGATTTTCCAGCTTTTGTCATCTCCCACTCTACTTTCCCCATTCATTCCTATGGGACCAATTTCGCCGCAAAAACGACGATATTTCGTGAACCATTCGGCGAAACGTTCCACAAAGTAATAGCACACCATTCGGGAACAATCCGCACGTTTCGGTATATTACTTGTCTATGTAGTGTAAAAACTGTGGGAGGAGTTAGGGTGGTAAATTTGGCTATAATAATAAGAATAATATATATGTGAGATAACAGTAAGTGGTCTTGCTATGCAAGAACACTTAATAATATATATGTGAGATAACAGTAAGTGGTCTTGCTATGCAAGAACACTTAACTAAAAAAATAACATATTGCATTTTTGCTCACTGTATTAATGCAAACAGTGGTAAATTCCAGTGACACAAAAAAGTGACCATGTTATATGAAACATGAACATTAAAATACCTGGAAATTATGTATTTATTAAAGTATAACTAAAGGCAAAACGTTTTGTTTAGTTTGAGAGTGAAGAGTAGGGATGAGCTTCGAGTTCGAGTCGAACTCATGTTCTACTCGAACATTGGCTGTTCGCAAGTTCGCCGAGCAGCGAACAATTTGGGGTGTTCGCGGCAAATTCGAATGCCGCGGAACACCCTTTAAAAGTCTATGGGAGAAATCAAAAGTGCAAATTTTAAAGGCTTATATGCAAGTTATTGTCATAAAAAGTGTTTGGGGACCTGGGTCCTGCCCCAGGGGACATGGATCAATGCAAAAAAAAGTTTTAAAAACGGACGTTTTTTCAGGAGCAGTGATTTTAATAATGCTTAAAGTCAAACAATAAAAGTGTAATATCCCTTTAAATTTCGTACCTGGGGGGTGTCTATAGTATGCCTGTAAAGGGGCGCATGTTTCCTGTGTTTAGAACAGTCTGACAGCAAAATGACATTTTGAAGAAAAAAACACATTTAAAACTACCCGCGGCTATTGCATTGCCGACAATACACATAGAAGTTCATGGATAAAAACGGCATGGGAATTCCCCACAGGGAAACCCCGAACCAAAATAAAAAAAAAAAAAATGATGTGGGAGTCCCCCTAAATTCCATACAAGGCCCTTCAGGTCTGGTATGGATATTAAGGGGAACCCCAGCCAAAATTTAAAAAAAAAAAATGACGTGGGGTTCCCCCTAAATTCCATACCAGACCCTTCAGGTCTGGTATGGATTTTAAGGGGAACCCCGCGCCAAAAAAAAAAAAAAACGGCGTGGGGTCCCCCCAAAAATCCATACCAGACCCTTATCCAAGCACGCAACCTGGCAGGCCGCAGGAAAAGAGGGGGGGATGAGAGTGCGCCCCCCCCTCCTGAACCGTACCAGGCCACATGCCCTCAACATTGGGAGGGTGCTTTGGGGTAGCCCCCCAAAACACCTTGTCCCCATGTTGATGAAGACAAGGGCCTCATTCCCACAACCCTGGCCGGTGGTTGTGGGGGTCTGCGGGCGGGGGGCTTATCGTAATCTGGAAGCCCCCTTTAACAAGGGGACCCCCAGATCCCGCCCCCCCCTGTGTGAAATGGTAAGGGGGTACTTACCCCTACCATTTCACTAAAAAACTGTCAAAAATGTTAAAAATGACAAGAGACAGTTTTTGACAATTCCTTTATTTAAATGCTTCTTCTTTCTTCCTTCATCTTCTTCTGGTTCTTCTGGCTCTTCTGGTTCTTCCTCCGGCGTTCTCGTCCAGCATCTCCTCCGCGGCGTCTTCTATCTTCTTGTCCTCGGGCCGCTCCGCACCCATGGCATTGGGGGGGAGGCTCCCGCTCTTCTCTTCATCTTCTTCATCTTCTTCTTCTTCTTCATCTCTTCTTCCTTCTTCTCTTCTTCTCCGGGCCGCTCCGCAGCCATGCTGGCATGGAGGGAGGCTCCCGCTGTGTGACGGCGTCTCTTCGTCTGACGGTTTTTAAATAATGGGGGGCGGGGCCACCCGGTGACCCCGCCCCCCTCTGACGCACGGTGACTTGACGGGACTTCCCTGTGACGTCACGGGGAATGCCACAGGGAAGTCCCGTCATGTCCCGTGCGTCAGAGGGGGCGGGGTCACCGGGTGGCCCCGCCCCCCGTTATTTAAGAACCGTCAGACGAAGAGACGCCGTCACACAGCGGGAGCCTCCCTCCATGCATGGATGCGGAGCGGCCCGCAGAAGAAATGAAGAAGGAAGAAGAGATGAAGAAGAGAAGAAGAAGAAGAAGAAGAAGAAGATGAAGAAGAAGATGAAGATGAAGAAGAAGATGAAGAGAAGAGCGGGAGCCTCCCCCCTCATGCCATGGGTGCGGAGCGGCCCGAGGAGAAGAAGATAGAAGACGCCGCGGAGGAGATGCTGGACGAGAACGCCGGAGGAAGAACCAGAAGAGCCAGAAGAACCAGAAGAAGAAGAAGATGAAGGAAGAAAGAAGAAGCATTTAAATAAAGGAATTGTCAAAAACTGTCTCTTGTCATTTTTAACATTTTTGACAGTTTTTTAGTGAAATGGTAGGGGTAAGTACCCCCTTACCATTTCACACAGGGGGGGGGCTGGGATCTGGGGGTCCCCTTGTTAAAGGGGGCTTCCAGATTCCGATAAGCCCCCCGCCCGCAGACCCCCACAACCACCGGCCAGGGTTGTGGGGATGAGGCCCTTGTCTTCATCAACATGGGGACAAGGTGTTTTGGGGGGCTACCCCAAAGCACCCTCCCAATGTTGAGGGCATGTGGCCTGGTACGGTTCAGGAGGGGGGGGCGCACTCTCGTCCCCCCCTCTTTTCCTGCGGCCTGCCAGGTTGCGTGCTCGGATAAGGGTCTGGTATGGATTTTTGGGGGGACCCCACGCCATTTTTTTTTTTTGGCGCGGGGTTCCCCTTAAAATCCATACCAGAGCTGAAGGGTCTGGTATGGAATTTAGGGGGAACCCCACGTCATTTTTTTTTTAAATTTTGGCTGGGGTTCCCCTTAATATCCATACCAGACCTGAAGGGCCTTGTATGGAATTTAGGGGGACTCCCACATCATTTTTTTTTTTTAATTTTGGTTCGGGGTTGCCCTGTGGGGAATTCCCATGCTGTTTTTATCAATGAACTTCTATGTGTATTGTCGGCAATGCAATAGCCGCGGGTAGTTTTAAATGTGTTTTTTCCTTCAAAATGTCATTTTGCTGTCAGACTGTTCTAAACACGGGAAACATGCGCCCCTTTACAGGCATACTATAGACACCCCCCAGGTACGAAATTTAAAGGGATATTACACTTTTATTGTTTGACTTTAAGCATTATTAAAATCACTGCTCCTGAAAAAACGGCCATTTTTAAAACTTTTTTTTGCATTGATTCATGTCCCCTGGGGCAGGACCCGGGTCCCCAAACACTTTTAATGACAATAACTTACATATAAGCCTTTAAAATTAGCACTTTTGATTATTCATGTTCGTGTCCCATAGACTTTAACGGTGTTCGCGTGTTCAAACGAACTTTTTTCCTGTTCGCATGTTCTGGTGCGAACCGAACAGGGGGGTGTTCGGCTCATCCCTAGTGAAGAGGGATTATAACCCCTGTCAGTTTTTATTGCTGTCTGAGCCCCCATTAAGGATATTCACCTTTCTCTCTTTGTCCTGTTTACCATTATCATTAAAAGTGAAAGTAAACAAAAACCCACATTTTGGGTTGTCCCCAGAAAAGTAATAGAGGGGACATATTCCAATTGGGACACTAGTTCTGGTGACCTGGGGGTCCCCAAGGAATTTCCTTAATTTGCAGGGATTTCCTGTCACTTCTTCTTTGTCTATGGGACAGGAAGTGAAGGGAAATCCCCGAAAAGGGACACAGATGGCAAAAAAAAACCTCACAGGGGTTATAACACTCCCTTACTCTATCCAAAATGCAAAAAAAAATGTTTTGCCTATAGTTCTATTTTATAGATACCTTCTAAAGAAACACAAGCAAAATGAAACAAAATGTAAAATATTTTCATTGATGTATCTAAGCTACCAGTACATATCTGTGGTTTTTGATTTTCATTGCAATACTTGACTTTTTGTGCTTAGTTTACTAGCTCTTCTTCTTTTGCTGACCAGTCTTTGTCACCAATCATATTTTGCCTTTGCAGTAGTGATATGTGGACTGTTCTGTATAGACTGAAAGAATGAGAGCCATATAGATTAGTTTAGATATACATTTTTATCTGTTACAATAGAAGGGTTTAAAAAGAGTTAACAGCCAACACATTTCAAAGGCTATGCACAAATTTTCACCGGGGCTGAAATTTATTGTGCAGTCAGAATTTATAAGGTGGGTTAATGCAAAATTGTAATTCTTCATAAGCTATAGATAAAAGCTTGTTTGGTTAGTATGGGAACTGGTAGCAAAAAATCCTCATAGACACATAGGGGTTGATTTACTAAAACCCAAGAATGTAAAATCTGGTGCAGCTGTGCATGGTAGCCAATCAGCATATTCAATTAAACTTTGACAAAAAAAACAAAAAACTGGAAGCTGATTGGTTTCTATGCAGAGCTGCACCAGCTTTTGCACTCTACAGGTTTTAGTGAGGCTGGGTCTACACTAGCTGCGGCCGTGGCTCACAGCAGGGGTCCAGTGCATCCCCGTATACCGTTTCAGGTGTGAATCGGGACTGAATTGTTGTCTGAATTCACCCCTTAAAGACGCACAGGACCCTTTTCCAGTGCAGACCGCGACCACCCCAGGAGGTGTGTGAACCAGCTCCATTGAGAGCCGGTCACACACTCCTGTCATGCAAATTGAATGCGGAAACCCACATCCAATTCACATCAGTGTGAACCCAGGCTAAATCTACCAAATGATATTCAATAAAACAGACTTTCAATTTCTTTCCACATTGAAATTGTTTGAGTAACGTATTGCATATTTCTGTTGCTCCAGTAAAAATGAGTTACTTTTGTTATTTACATAATGTGTAAATACAGTAAATTGTCTAGTAAAATTGAAAACTCTAGAGTCAACAAATCATTTCAGAAAATGGAAGGCTGACTTATTCTTAATACAGATAAACATAGAAAGCATTTATACTGCAAGGTAATTGTAAGCAAAAATAGAAACATTTCAAACTAAAGGTCATTAAAGATATTTACCTACCTATTTAATTATGTGCAGTTCAAACATTCATTGTACTGTATAAGCAAATTAGGAAACTCAAGTACACATAGTACGGTTTATTATTTCCTGTAGTGTTGTAAACATCATTATAGATGACTTGAATAAAATTTGTATTTACGCAGAGCACAGTGTTTGTATTTAAATATGTCTGCCTGTATATGTTTCAAATCTATATAATGCTTAGTTCTGTAGTTTAAAGAGGCCCAGCTCATTAATTCAAACAGTATTCAAATGACAAAATATTAACAAAAATATATGCAATTTAGAATTCCATATAATTATATAATGTCTTAATTTAACTTAGATCTAAACACAGTTTTATTTTGGGTGTCAGTAATTATGGCAAAATGATTATAAAATTATACTGATCAAAAGAGATTTATTGAGGGATAGTCTCTTCTTTTGGTCGGTTCTCCAATTTACTGCTGACCAGTAATGGCCATAGACCTCAGATAGCTCCATGCAAAGAGATAATATAAGCTCAACATAGTAATTACAGTATACTGTATGTCCACTTATAGGAACAACTGAAATTGAGAATTTTTATTCTGCACAGAATTTCTGTGTGTTGCGTATGCTCCCTTGAATATGTCACCAATTCATTTTCTATCAGCACCCAGATATTGGTGCTGTAAGATCTCATCACAGGGACTGTTTGGATCCTTTCTGCACTGATAAGGAACATTTTAGAATGTTTTAGGGGTAGGTAAATGTTTAAAGTTACATTGAAGGCATTTTTTTCATGTTATATTTACCTGCTCTGTGTAATGGTTTTGCACAGAGCAGCCCAATCCTCCTTTTCTTGGGTCCCCCACCAGTACTCCTGGCCCACCCCTCTTCTCCTGAGTGCCTTCATGGCAAGTGGCTTGCTCCATTCACACACAGAGCTTGACTCGCCCCTGCCCTCGCTCTCTCCTCATTGGCTCACTGGCTGTGATTGACAGTTGTGGGAGTGAATGGCTCCCATGGCTGTGTCAGCCAATGGGGAGGGAGGGACCTGGGAGAGCTGAGGCTCCCGTGTACAGCACTAGAGGAAGATAGGGTTCAGGTAAGTGTTGGTGGGGGGGGGGGGTGGGGGGACTGCTGCACCCAGTGCATTATGGATCGGGGTAAAGGGCCAATGACAGCGGCCCTTTACCACGTGATCCCTCCGTCCAATGACAGAGTGATCACTTGTCAACAAACCAAAGCATGTCCAGTTCAGCTCCTCCCCTCTGCTTGCACCATTCAGTACAGTGTGTGAGGAGAGGAGGGAGCCAGTGCAACAGTGCCTGTGGCCTGGATTTGAAGTGCCCACAGCGCTGAATTGTGCCCATTCATGCCCATCCATGGCTCAATTTATGCTCAACCATGGCTCATCCATGTCCATCCAAGGCTCGTCCATGCCCATCCATGGCTCATTTATGCTCATCCATGGCTCATTCATGTCCTTCCATGGCTCATTCATGCCCACCCGTGGCTCACTCATGCTCATCCATGGCTCATCCATGCCCATCCATGGCTCATTCATGCTCATCCATGGCTCATTCATGCTCATCTATGGCTCATTCATGCCTCATCCATGGCTCATTCATGCTCATCCATGGCTTATTCATGGCTCATTCATGCTCATCCATGGCTCATTCATGTGTGGTGTAGTCCCTCGCGCTATATTGAGTAAATGGACTGAGTCAATATCAACGTAACTAACTAAAATAACGGATGATATAAAATAGTGAATGATCAAAAATAGTGAAAACGTGTGAATAGTGATGATGTCTCTATGGACTGCAGCAAAATCAAAAGTGTTCACTTACACTCAACAAGATAATGATAATAAAGTGATTTCGCGCTTCAAATCTATCACATCAAAACATGATTATATATACAATTGCATAAGTAAAGTGCGTTCTACAGGTGTAAATAAACAGTGCAACATAGTATAAAGTGCTCAATGTTAATGAGTGATCATCAAAAGTGCTAATGTGCATCAATAGACCAAAAGTTTATATTGTGCTTCATCCACTGGGACCATATAATGGAGGAAGAAGGTGATGGTGATATCTTTAAATTGAAGTGATCCGGTGAAACCGGGCTCTCTGGACTCTCACCTTAAATAAGATACATTTGGGCATCAAAACAGGTTCTTTATTGGATGTATTGTGGTGCCATTCAGGTAGGGCTTCTCTGGTGGTGTAATGGTTCTCCCGATATAAAGCACCTATCAGATAGAGGAAAGAAGGGGGTTGCCCACCTGCAACAGCAAGCGAGAACTGCCGACGAGGACGCCGCAACCCACTTGTAATCGAACGCACAGACTTACAAACACAAGGTAAGCTGGGAAGAGTCAGCCCAGTGACATGTACTATCGTGCACTGGAACTGACAAAGAGGAAGGGGAAGTGGTCAGCTTAAATACCTTCCGGGCCCCTCTCATAAACTCAGGCCAGCATACTAGTATACTAGTACAAGTGGGTTGCGGCGTCCTCGTCGGTGGTTCTCGCTTGCTGTTGCAGGTGGGCAACCCCCTTCTTTCCTCTATCTGATAGGTGCTTTATATCGGGAGAACCATTACACCACCAGAGAAGCCCTACCTGAATGGCACCACACTACATCCAATAAAGAACCTGTTTTGATGCCCAAATTTATCTTATTTAAGGTGAGAGTCCAGAGAGCCCGGTTTCACCGGATCACTTCAATTTAAAGATATCACCATCACCTTCTTCCTCCATTATATGGTCCCAGTGGATTAAGCACAATATATACTTTTGATCTATTGATGCACATTAGCACTTTTGATGATCACTCATTAACATTGAGCACTTTATACTATGTTGCACTGTTTATTTACACCTGTAGAACGCACTTTACTTATACAATTGTATATATAATCATGGCTCATTCATGCCTCATCCATGCCTCATCCATGCCCACCCATGCCTCATTCATGCTCATCCATGCCACATCAGTGCTCATCCATGCCTCATCCATGCCACATCAGTGCTCATCCATGCCACATCAGTGCTCATCAATGCCCATCCATGCCACATCAGTGCTCATACGTGCCACATCAGTGCTCATCCATGCCACATCTGTGCTCATCCATGTTCATCCAAGGCTCGTCCATGCCCATCCATGGCTCATTTATGCTCATCCATGGCTCATTCATGTCCTTCCATGGCTCATTCATGCCCACCCGTGGCTCACTCATGCTCATCCATGGCTCATCCATGCCCATCCATCGCTCATTCATGCTCATCCATGGCTCATTCATGCTCATCTATGGCTCATTCATGCCTCATCCATGGCTCATTCATGCTCATCCATGGCTTATTCATGGCTCATTCATGCTCATCCATGGCTCATTCATGTGTGGTGTAGTCCCTCGCGCTATATTGAGTAAATGGACTGAGTCAATATTAACGTAACTAACTAAAATAACGGATGATATAAAATAGTGAATGATCAAAAATAGTGAAAACGTGTGAATAGTGATGATGTCTCTATGGACTGCAGCAAAATCAAAAGTGTTCACTTACACTCAACAAGATAATGATAATAAAGTGATTTCGCGCTTCAAATCTATCACATCAAAACATGATTATATATACAATTGTATAATGCCGCGTACACACGGTCCTACTTTTCGTCTACAAAAGTCCAACAGACGCTGATGGACTAAAGCTGGCTGGTAATCCGATCGTGTGTGGGCTTCTCCGGACTTTCAACCGACTTTTTTAGCCTCAAATACGACGTACTTTAGATTTGAAACATGCTTCAAAACTTTTACTTCGTACCTACGACGGACCCCGAAATCCGCTCGTCTGTGTGCTAGTCCGACGGACAAAAAGCCACGCTAGGGCACCTATTGGCTACTGGCTATGAACTTCCTTATTTTAGTCCGGTGTACGTCATCACGTACGAATCCGACCGACTTTTGTGTGGTCGTGTGTAGGCAAGTCCGGTCGTTAGAAAGTAGGCCGCAAGTCCGCGGCAAGTCCACCGAAAGTCTGCCGGAAGTCTGTCCGACAGGCTGTCCGACTTTTGTAGACGAAAAGTACGACCGTGTGTACGCGGCATAAGTAAAGTGCGTTCTACAGGTGTAAATAAACAGTGCAACATAGTATAAAGTGCTCAATGTTAATGAGTGATCATCAAAAGTGCTCATCCATGCCACATCAGTGCTCATCCATGCCTCATCCATGCCACATCAGTGCTCATCAATGCCCATCCATGCCACATCAGTGCTCATACGTGCCACATCAGTGCTCATCCATGCCACATCTGTGCTCATCCATGTCCATCCAAGGCTCGTCCATGCCCATCCATGGCTCATTTATGCTCATCCATGGCTCATTCATGTCCTTCCATGGCTCATTCATGCCCACCCGTGGCTCACTCATGCTCATCCATGGCTCATCCATGCCCATCCATCGCTCATTCATGCTCATCCATGGCTCATTCATGCTCATCTATGGCTCATTCATGCCTCATCCATGGCTCATTCATGCTCATCCATGGCTTATTCATGGCTCATTCATGCTCATCCATGGCTCATTCATGTGTGGTGTAGTCCCTCGCGCTATATTGAGTAAATGGACTGAGTCAATATCAACGTAACTAACTAAAATAACGGATGATATAAAATAGTGAATGATCAAAAATAGTGAAAACGTGTGAATAGTGATGATGTCTCTATGGACTGCAGCAAAATCAAAAGTGTTCACTTACACTCAACAAGATAATGATAATAAAGTGATTTCGCGCTTCAAATCTATCACATCAAAACATGATTATATATACAATTGTATAAGTAAAGTGCGTTCTACAGGTGTAAATAAACAGTGCAACATAGTATAAAGTGCTCAATGTTAATGAGTGATCATCAAAAGTGCTAATGTGCATCAATAGATCAAAAGTTTATATTGTGCTTCATCCACTGGGACCATATAATGGAGGAAGAAGGTGATGGTGATATCTTGAAAATTGAAGTGATCCGGTGAAACCGGGCTCTCTGGACTCTCACCTTAAATAAGATACATTTGGGCATCAAAACAGGTTCTTTATTGGATGTATTGTGGTGCCATTCAGGTAGGGCTTCTCTGGTGGTGTAATGGTTCTCCCGATATAAAGCACCTATCAGATAGAGGAAAGAAGGGGGTTGCCCACCTGCAACAGCAAGCGAGAACTGCCGACGAGAACGCCGCAACCCACTTGTAATCGAACGCACAGACTTACAAACACAAGGTAAGCTGGGAAGAGTCAGCCCAATGACATGTACTATCGTGCACTGGAACTGACAAAGAGGAAGGGGAAGTGGTCAGCTTAAATACCTTCCGGGCCCCTCTCATAAACTCAGGCCAGCATACTAGTATACTAGTACAAGTGGGTTGCGGCGTCCTCGTCGGTGGTTCTCGCTTGCTGTTGCAGGTGGGCAACCCCCTTCTTTCCTCTATCTGATAGGTGCTTTATATCGGGAGAACCATTACACCACCAGAGAAGCCCTACCTGAATGGCACCACACTACATCCAATAAAGAACCTGTTTTGATGCCCAAATTTATCTTATTTAAGGTGAGAGTCCAGAGAGCCCGGTTTCACCGGATCACTTCAATTTAAAGATATCACCATCACCTTCTTCCTCCATTATATGGTCCCAGTGGATTAAGCACAATATATACTTTTGATCTATTGATGCACATTAGCACTTTTGATGATCACTCATTAACATTGAGCACTTTATACTATGTTGCACTGTTTATTTACACCTGTAGAACGCACTTTACTTATACAATTGTATATATAATCATGGCTCATTCATGCCTCATCCATGCCTCATCCATGCCCACCCATGCCTCATTCATGCTCATCCATGCCACATCAGTGCTCATCCATGCCTCATCCATGCCACATCAGTGCTCATCCATGCCACATCAGTGCTCATCAATGCCCATCCATGCCACATCAGTGCTCATACGTGCCACATCAGTGCTCATCCATGCCACATCTGTGCTCATCTGTGCCTCATCCATGCCACATCAGTGCTCATACATGCCACATCAGTGATTATCTGTGCCACATCAGTGATCATCCTTGCCACATCCATGCCGCATCCGTGCTCATCAATACCCCATCAGTGCTCATCCGTGCCACATCCATGCCACATCAGTACTCATTCGTGCCACATCCATGCCACATCAGTACTCATCCATGTCACATCCATGCCACATCAGTACTCACCCATGCCACACCTATGCCAAATCAGTGCTCATCCATGCCACATCAGTTCTTATCTGTGCCACATCAGTGCTCATCCGTGAAACATCAGTACTCATCCATGCCACATTCATGCCACATCAGTACTTATCCGTGCCACATCCATGCCACATCAGTGCTCATCCATGCCATTTCAGTGCTCATCTGTGCCACATACATGCCACTACAGTGCCCATCACTGCCTCAAAAGTGTGATAGGTAGTCAAATTAGATTCAAAATGTATGCCCTTAGAACATTTCACAGTGCTCCCTGCATGTTGGGCCTCTGCATTTGGCCAGGCCACTCTCACACATGTGGTATCCCCATACTTAGGAGGAGTATCAGAATATATTTTGGGGTGTAATTTTTGCTATGTACATGCTGTGTGTTAGAAAAATCTTATAGATGGACAACTTTGTGTAAAAAAAAGGGTTGTCATTTTCTTTCCACATTTTCCAAAAACGTGTGGAAAAAAATGACATATTTAATAGACTCATTATGCCTCATAGAATATACTCTGGGGTGTTTACTTTATAAATGTATTAATTTTTTTGGTGTTTACTGGTGCTCCAGGGCCTTCAAAAGTGTAATGCCCCGTACACACGGTCGGACTTTGTTCGGACATTCCGACAACAAAATCCATGGATTTTTTCCGACGGATGTTGGCTCAAACTTGTCTTGCATACACACGGCCACACAAAGTTGTTGGAAAATCCGATCGTTCTGAACGCGGTGACGTAAAACACGTACGTCGGGACTATAAACGGGGCAGTGGCCAATAGCTTTCATCTCTTTATTTATTCTGAGCATGCATGGCACTTTGTCTGTCGGATTTGTGTACACACGATCAGAATTTCCGACAACGGATTTTGTTGTCGGAAAATTTTATATCCTGCTCTCAAACTTTGTGTGTCGGAAAATCCGATGGAAAATGTGTGATGGAGCCCACACACGGTCGGAATTTCCGACAACAAGGTCCTATCACACATTTTCCATCGGAAAATCCGACCGTGTGTACGGGGCATTAGAGGTAGTCAAGAAATTAAATGTGTAATTTATGCTCCTAGAACACCTCATGGTGCTCCCTGCATATTCGGCCTCTGTATGTGTAAAAGTCTCACACATTTGGTATTGCCATACTCGGGAGGAGTAGTAGAATGTGTTTTGAGGTGTAGTTGCAAGTATGCATATGCTGTGAGTAAGAAATATGACAATTTTGTGGAAAAAAAGGAAAAGAAAAAAAATATTCATTTTGCAAAGAATTGTGGGAAAAATGACAAATTAAAAAAACTCACCATGCCTCTTACTAAATACCTTGGAATGTCTACTTTCAAAAAAGGGGTCATGGGGGGGGGGGGGGGGTATTTGTACTGTCCTGGCTTATTAGTGTCTCAAGAAATGAGATAGGCCGTCAGTACTTCAGGTGTGATCAGGTGTGATCGATTTTCAGTAAATGGCAGCATAGCTTGTAGGCTCTATAACTTTCACAAAGACCAAATAATATACACTAATTTTGGTTATTTTTACCAAAGATATGCAGCAGTATAAATTTTGGCCAAAATTTCTGAAGAAAAAATACCCATTTTCAAAAAATTTTAACAGGATTCAAGAAAAATGTTTTTGTTTTTTTTTTTTACAACATTTTCGGTGTTTGTTAATTTATAGCAAAAAAAAATCATAACCCAGTGGTGATTAAATACCACAAAAAGAAAGCTTTATTTGTGTGAAAAAAGGAGAACAATGTCATATGGGTACAGTGTTGCATGACTGAGTAATTGTCATTCAAATTGTGAAAGCACTGAAAGCTGAAAATTGGTCTGGTTAGGAAGGGGGCTTAAGTGCCCAGTGGGCAAGAGGTTAAAGTCCCACTCCAGAATACTTTTTATCAACCACTACTTTGTCCTACCACTCCTCTCCTCGCTGGTCACATCTTTATCTCTACTCAGCTCACAGTATACTACACATCTCATCATGCATTGAAATGTTAGTTCCTGGCTGGGCATTAGAGGAGAGCAGGGGCGTTGCTAGGTAGCAAAAAGACCAGGGGCTTCAGCCCGAAGTCAGAGCCCAGCACCGGGGGGGGTGATGGTGCGGCAGATGGTGGGGTTGTATGGAGGGGGGTGTTACCTACCTGACATACACTGACCTACCTGACACACACTGACCTACTTGGCTGACATACACTGACCTACCTGACATACACTGACCTACCTGGCATACACTGACCTACCTATCTGACATACACTGACCTACTTGACACACACTGACCTACCTATCTGACATACACTGACCTACCTGGCTGACACACACTGACCTACATGACATACACTGACCTACCTGACACACACTGACCTGCCTGGCTGACATACACTGACCTACATGACATACCTGACACGCACTAATCTACCTGACACACACTAATCTACCTGATACGCACTGACCTACCTGATACGCACTGACCTACCTGACACGCACTGACCTACCTGACACGCACTGACCTACCTGACACGCACTGACCTACCTGACACCCACTGACCTACCTGACACGCACTGACCTACCTATCTGACATACACTGACCTACCTATCTGACACACACTGACCTACTTGATACACTGACCTACCTGAGATACACTGACCTACCTACCTGACACACACTGACCTACCTGACACACACTGGCCTACCTATCTGACCTACCTGACACACACTGACCTACCTATCTGACATACACTGACACACACTGACCTACCTATCTGACATACACTGACCCACACTGACCTACCTGACATGCACTGACCTACCTGCCCTTGCCCCCTTAAAGCCTACGTTTATTTATTTAAAATTAGCCAATATTAGCACAACACATTTTGGAATGGATTTACTCCTCTATTCATACATTATTATATGTGTATGGCGACTGCACAGTATATGTTTAAATAAGATTGGAGTGTATTAATACTTTATCCTTTGCGGTTTCCACCATCATTCACAATTCTTTTTTCACATTTAAATTAATATACACTATAGGATTGTAAAGACCTGGGACACCTTTGGGTGCACTAAGGAGAGCAATAATGCAGGACGCTTTTTTGGTGAGTGTTACCCCCCATAATACAGGGGTCAGTGTTACCCCAATATAATTTAGGGGCCCCCCATAGAGGACCCCCATTAGATCAGAGTCCCCTTATATCAGTGCTCCTCTTAGAGACCCAAAAAAATTAAAATGGAAAAAATGCAGCACAACCTCCCCCTATAATTATATTCATATATGAAAAAATAGTTGTAAATGATGGTGGAAACCCCCAAGGATCCAAGTACTAATACACTCCAATCTTATTTAAACATATACCGTGCAATCTCCATACACATATAATAATGTATGAATAGAGGTGTAAACCTCCAATTCATTCCAAAATGTGCTAATATCCAATTTACTTTTTCGGATATTAGCAAAACACATTTTGGAATGGATTTACACCTCTATTCATACACTATTATTAGGGATGAGCCGAACACCCCCCTGTTCGGTTCGCACCAGAACATGCGAACAGGAAAAAAATTTGTTCGAACACGCGAACACCGTTAAAGTCTATGGGACACGAACATGAATAATCAAAAGTGCTAATTTTAAAGGCTAATATGCAAGTTATTGTCAATAAAAGTGTTTGGGGACCTGGGTCCTGCCCCAGGGGACATGGATCAATGCAAAAAAAAGTTTTAAAAACGGCCGTTTTTTCAGGAGCAGTGATTTTAATAATGCTTAAAGTCAAACAATAAAAGTGTAATATCCCTTTAAATTTCGTACCTGGGGGGTGTCTATAGTATGCCTGTAAAGGGGCGCATGTTTCCCGTGTTTAGAACAGTCTGACAGCAAAATGACATTTTGAAGGAAAAAACTCATTTAAAACTACCGCGGCTATTGCATTGCCGACAATACACATAGAAGTTCATTGATAAAAACGGCATGGGAATTCCCCACAGGGCAACCCCGAACCAAAATTAAAAAAAAAAAATGATGTGGGAGTCCCCCTAAATTCCATACAAGGCCCTTCAGGTCTGGTATGGATATTAAGGGGAACCCCAGCCAAAATTTAAAAAAAAAATTGACGTGGGGTTCCCCCTAAATTCCATACCAGACCCTTCAGGTCTGGTATGGATTTTAAGGGGAACCCCGCGCCCAAAAAAAAAAAAAAAAACGGCGTGGGGTCCCCCTAAAAATCCATACCAGACCCTTATCCGAGCACGCAACCTGGCAGGCCGCAGGAAAAGAGGGGGGGACGAGAGTGCGGCCCCCCCCTCCTGAACCATACCAGGCCACATGCCCTCAACATTGGGAGGGTGCTTTGGGGTAGCCCCCCAAAGCACCTTGTCCCCATGTTGATGAAGACAAGGGCCTCATCCCCACAACCGTGGCCGGTGGTTGTGGGGGTCTGCGGGCGGGGGGCTTATCGGAATCTGGAAGCCCCCTTTAACAAGGGGACCCCCAGATCCCGGCCCCCCCCCTGTGTGAAATGGTAAGGGGGTACTTACCCCTACCATTTCACTAAAAAACTGTCAAAAATGTTAAAAATGACAAGAGACAGTTTTTGACAATTTCTTTATTTAAATGCTTCTTCTTTCTTCCTTCATCTTCTTCTTCTTCTGGTTCTTCTGGCTCTTCTGGTTCTTCCTCCGGCGTTCTCGTCCAGCATCTCCTCCGCGGCGTCTTCTATCTTCTTCTCCTCGGGCCGCTCCGCACCCATGGCATGAGGGGGGAGGCTCCCGCTCTTCTCTTCATCTTCTTCTTCATCTTCATCTTCTTCTTCATCTTCTTCTTCTTCTTCTTCTTCTTCTTCTCTTCTTCATCTCTTCTTCCTTCTTCATTTCTTCTGCGGGCCGCTCCGCATCCATGCATGGAGGGAGGCTCCCGCTGTGTGACGGCGTCTCTTCGTCTGACGGTTCTTAAATAACGGGGGGCGGGGCCATCCGGTGACCCCGCCCCCCTCTGACGCACGGTGAATTGACGGGACTTCCCTGTGACGTCACGGGGAATGCCACAGGGAAGTCCCGTCATGTCCCGTGCGTCAGAGGGGGGCGGGGTCACCGGGTGGCCCCGCCCCCCGTTATTTAAGAACCGTCAGACGAAGAGACGCCGTCACACAGCGGGAGCCTCCCTCCATGCATGGATGCGGAGCGGCCCGCAGAAGAAATGAAGAAGGAAGAAGAGATGAAGAAGAGAAGAAGAAGAAGAAGAAGAAGAAGATGAAGAAGAAGATGAAGATGAAGAAGAAGATGAAGAGAAGAGCGGGAGCCTCCCCCCTCATGCCATGGGTGCGGAGCGGCCCGAGGAGAAGAAGATAGAAGACGCCGCGGAGGAGATGCTGGACGAGAACGCCGGAGGAAGAACCAGAAGAGCCAGAAGAACCAGAAGAAGAAGAAGATGAAGGAAGAAAGAAGAAGCATTTAAATAAAGGAATTGTCAAAAACTGTCTCTTGTCATTTTTAACATTTTTGACAGTTTTTTAGTGAAATGGTAGGGGTAAGTACCCCCTTACCATTTCACACAGGGGGGGGGCCGGGATCTGGGGGTCCCCTTGTTAAAGGGGGCTTCCAGATTCCGATAAGCCCCCCGCCCGCAGACCCCCACAACCACCGGCCACGGTTGTGGGGATGAGGCCCTTGTCTTCATCAACATGGGGACAAGGTGTTTTGGGGGGCTACCCCAAAGCACCCTCCCAATGTTGAGGGCATGTGGCCTGGTACGGTTCAGGAGGGGGGGGGGGCCGCACTCTCGTCCCCCCCTCTTTTCCTGCGGCCTGCCAGGTTGCGTGCTCGGATAAGGGTCTGGTATGGATTTTTAGGGGGACCCCACGCCGTTTTTTTTTTTTTTTGGCGCGGGGTTCCCCTTAAAATCCATACCAGACCTGAAGGGTCTGGTATGGAATTTAGGGGGAACCCCACGTCAATTTTTTTTTAAAATTTTGGCTGGGGTTCCCCTTAATATCCATACCAGACCTGAAGGGCCTTGTATGGAATTTAGGGGGACCCCCACATCATTTTTTTTTTATTATTTTGGTTCGGGGTTCCCCTGTGGGGAATTCCCATGCCGTTTTTATCAATGAACTTCTATGTGTATTGTCGGCAATGCAATAGCCGCGGGTAGTTTTAAATGAGTTTTTTCCTTCCAAATGTCATTTTGCTGTCAGACTGTTCTAAACACAGGAAACATGCGCCCCTTTACAGGCATACTATAGACACCCCCCAGGTACGAAATTTAAAGGGATATTACACTTTTATTGTTTGACTTTAAGCATTAATAAAATCACTGCTCCTGAAAAAACGTCCGTTTTTAAAACTTTTTTTTGCATTGATCCATGTCCCCTGGGGCAGGACCCGGGTCCCCAAACACTTTTTATGACAATAACTTGCATATAAGCCTTTAAAATTAGCACTTTTGATTTCTCCCATAGACTTTTAAAGGGTGTTCCGCGGCATTCGAATTTGCCGCGAACACCCCAAATTGTTCGCTGTTCGGCGAACTTGCGAACAGCCAATGTTCGAGTAGAACATGAGTTCGACTCGAACTCGAAGCTCATCCCTAACTATTATATGTGTTTGGCGATTGCACAGTATATGTTTAAATAAGATTGGAGTGTATTAATACTTGGATTACCCTTGGGGGTTTCCACCATCATTCACAATTATTTGTTCACATTTAAATTATTTATTTTAAATCAATTATAATTATAGGGGGAGGTTGCACTGCATTTTAATTTATTTTTGCATAGTTTTTTCGAGGAATTTTAGTTTTATTCTAGGTGTTTTTTATTTGTTTTTTTAGATCAGAGTCCCCTATATCTGATCCTCTTTAGAGACAAACCATCAGTCTCTAAGGGGGGTGCTGATATAAGGGGACTGTAATATAATGGGTTTCTCTGAGGAGAGGGTGGGGTAGGTAATATAAGGACAAACTGATCTAATCTGGGTGCTGATATAAGGAGAGTTTCCCTTATTTAGTAGAGGTCTCTAGGGAGGGGGGGGGGGGGGGTGGGGGTACTGATATAATGGCGGGTGCTGACTGCTGATCTAATGGGTCACCAGCAGTCAGCACCCCCCCTACATTAGCTCAGAGTCCCCTTATATCAGCACCCCCTTAGATATCTCTAATAGATCAGTGACCCCTCCCCCCCATCAGTGTCCCCTGCCCCTAAAGACCCCCATTAGACTGCCTTACCGAGAGCCGTTTAGAGTCAGGAAGTGTGGGTGCCGGAGTTTGGGGGCGGAGCGAAGCTGCTCTTCTGTAGTGCCATTTTCCTTCCTTCCATTGTGTGGGTGGGCTTGGGGAGAAGGCATAGTAGAGGCAGATGCTGCATCGCTGTGCCCACTGTGTAGGCAGGACACATTTGAACTGGTACACTCACTCACAGGGCTGCTGTTAGGAATCATGGGGCCTCCACCCCCTGAGGGGGAAAAAAGGTGGGGGGGAGGGAGGTGAGAGAGGAGGAGGCAGGAGAGAGAGGGGGTGCTGACACAGAGGAGGATGGTGCTGACAGAGAGGGGAGGGCTGACAGAGAGGGGGTGGGCTGACAGAGAGGGGGTGGGCTGACAGAGAGGGGGGCGCTGACAGAGAGGGGGGCGCTGACAGAGAGGGGGGCGCTGACAGAGAGGGGGGTGCTGACAGAGAGGGGGGTGCTGACAGAGAGGGGGCACTGACAGAAGAGGGGGGGTGCTGACAGAGAGGGGGGCGCTG
The DNA here is from genome assembly GCA_037952835.1 of Lithobates septentrionalis. Lineage (NCBI taxonomy): Eukaryota > Metazoa > Chordata > Amphibia > Anura > Ranidae > Lithobates > Lithobates septentrionalis. The sequence continues at coordinate 3,922,262 of JBBDGP010000969.1, read as the reverse complement.
ACAGAGGGGGGGGCACTGACAGAGAGGGTATGGGCTGACAGAGAGGGGGGGTGCTGACAGAGAGGGGGGTGCTGACGAGGGTGGGCTGACAGAGAGGGGGGTGCTGACAGAGGGGGGTGGGCTGACAGAGAGGGGGGTGCTGACAGAGAGGGGGGTGCTGACAGAGAGGGGGGGTGCTGACAGAGAGGGGGGTGCTGACAGAGAGGGGGGTGCTGACAGAGAGGGGGGCGCTGACAGAGAGGGGGGGTGCTGACAGAGAGGGGGGTGCTGACAGGGGGGTGGGCTGACAGAGAGGGGGGTGCTGACTGAGAGGGTATGAGCTGACCGAGAGGGGGGGTGCTGACAGAGAGGGGGTGGGCTGACAGAGAGGGGGGTGCTGACAGAGAGGGGGGTGCTGACAGGGGGGGTGGGCTGACAAAGAGGGGGGTGCTGACAGGGGGTGGGCTGACAGAGAGGGGGGTGCTGACAGGGGGTGGGCTGACAGAGAGGGGGTGCTGACAGAGGGGGGTGGGCTGACAGAGAGGAGGTGCTGACAGGGGGGTGGGCTGACAGAGGGGGGGGTGCTGATAGAGAGGGGTGCTGACAGGGGGGTGGTCTGACAGAGAGGGGGGCACTGACAGAGAGGGTATGGGCTGACAGAGAGGGGGGGTGCTGACAGAGAGGGGGTGCTGACGAGGGTGGGCTGACAGAGAGGGGGTGCTGACAGAGGGGGGTGGGCTGACAGAGAGGGGGGTGCTGACAGGGGGGTGGGCTGACAGAGGGGGGTGCTGACAGAGAGGGGGGTGCTGACTGAGAGGGTATGAGCTGACAGAGAGGGGGGTGCTGACAGAGAGGGGGGTGCTGACAGAGAGGGGGGTGCTGACAGGGGGGGTATGCTGACAAAGAGGGGGGTGCTGACAGGGGGTGGGCTGACAGAGAGGGGGGTGCTGACAGGGGGTGGGCTGACAGAGAGGGGGCTGCTGACTGGGGGGGTGGGCTGACAGAGAGGGTATGAGCTGACAGAGAGGGGGGTGGGCTGACAGAGAGGGGGGGTGCTGACAGAGAGGGGGGGTGCTGACAGAGAGGGGGGGTGCTGACAGGGGGGTGGGCTGACAGAGGGGGGTGCTGATAGAGAGGGGGGTGCTGACAGAGAGGGGGTGCTGACAGGGGGGGGGGTTCTGACTGAGAGGGTATGAGCTGACAGAGAGGGGGGGTGCTGACAGAGAGGGGGTGGGCTGACAGAGAGGGGGGTGCTAACAGGGGGGGTGCTGACAGGGGGTGTGCTGACAGGGGGTGGGCTGACAGAGAGGGGGGTGCTGACAGGGGGTGGGCTGACAGAGGGGGGCCGCTGACTGGGGGGGTGGGCTGACAGAGAGGGTATGAGCTGACAGAGAGGGGGGTGGGCTGACAGAGAGGGGGGGGTGGGCTGACAGAGAGGGGATGGGCTGACAGAGAGGGGGTGGGCTGACAGAGAGGGGAGTGCTGACAGAGAGGGGGGTGCTGACAGAGAGGGGGGGTGCGCTGACAGAGAGGGGGGGTGCTGACAGAGAGGGGTGTGGGCTGACAGAGAGGGGGTGGGCTGACAGAGAGGGGGGGTGCTGACAGAGAGGGGGGTGGGCTGACACAGAGGAGTGGGCTGACAGAGAGGGGGGTGCTGACAGAAAGGGCCGGGATGACAGACGGGGGTGGCTTACAGAGAGGCACGCTGACAGACTGGAGGAAGGGCAGATAACAGACCTCAGTAAAGAGGAGACACATCGCGCGCCAGGTAGGGAGGCCTCCACATGTAACCATTTACCACCTCCACCGGGCCAATCACAGACATGTCCGCCACCCGCACAGCCAATCACAGAGCTCCCGATGCCCAGCCCTTGTATGTGAGTGTAACACAGATGTCAGTGGGCACGGGAATCGGGATGCGCCGCTCTCGATCTTCCACTGGTCACAGGATAGCTGAGACATGTCTGTATGCAGCCGCTGCAAAACTAAGCAGGGAAAAGAGGTGAGGGAGGTGGCGGTCCGATGACTCAGTGCCTGCTCATCTCTCCTCCACCTCCAATGCCGCCTGCCGCAGCCGCGGCCCGCCCGCTAGTTTCTCCTCCACATCCGCCGCTGAGACTCGGGGCTATGGGCTCCACATTCGGGGCTCCAGCCCCGATAGCCACCCCCTGGCGACGCCTCTGGAGGAGAGGATTAGAGAATGGAATGTAGGCACATCAGACGAACAATGGGCAAAGCAAGGTGGGAAATAGAATAGACTGGGCTGGATGCTCCTGCTGAATTATATTAGTACTACAAACTGTTCTTTGGACGTTGCTGTGATGATGTCAGTCAAAAAAAAACACTAGAATTACATAAGGACAGTAGGGAGACTGCTATGACTGAAGATAATGGAGGAGCCACAAGTGTCATGTCCTCTAGACAAGAAATTAAAGCTAAAGAGCCTCTAAGCAGTACCTTTCATGAATGGTCAGATGAGAAGGATGCTGCTTTAAGTTAAATGGACCAAAGACTGTTACTATGTACACAAGTGCCTACCACATGTGTGAGGATGCATTGTGGCCGAGTGGGCCTTTAATTGTTCAGTACATGTGAAGGGATAGGTTAAGGTTTTAGATCTGGTCATTGAATTACATTACCTTTGCTGAAATTCCCATGTCAGAAAACCAACACACTGCCATTCACTACCCCGTGTTATTTAGCTTTAGAGTCAATTAAATAACCAATAATCTTGACAAATATACAGTTGTGCTCATAAGTTTACATACCCTGGCAAAATGTATGATTTCTTGGCCATTTTTCAGAGAATATGAATGATAATACAAAATATTTATTTCACTAATGTTAGAGTTTGGTGGAAGCCATTTATTATCAATCAACTGTGTTTACTCTTTTTAAATCATAATCACAACAGAAACTACCCAAATGACCCTGATCAAAACTTTACATACTGTATGCTGGATGATTTTGGCCTGATAACATGCACTCAAGTTGACACAAAGGCGTTTGAATGGCTATTAAATGTAACCCTCCTCACCTGTGATCTGTTTGCTTGTAATTAGTGTGTGTGTATAAAAGGTCAATGAGTTTCTGGACTCCTGACAGACCCTTGCATCCTTCATCCAGTGCTGCACTGACGTTTCTGGATTCTGAGTCATGGGGAAAGCAAAAGAATTATCAAAGGATCTGTGACAAAAGGTAGTTAAACTGTATAAAAGAGGAAAGGGATATAAAAAGATATCCACGGAATTGAGAATGCCAATCAGTAGTGTTCAAACTCTAATCAAGAAGTGGAAAATGAGGGGTTCTGTTAAAACCAAACCACAGTCAGGTAGACCAACTAAAATGTCAGCTACAACTGCCAGGAAAATTGTTTGGGATGCAAAGAAAAGCCCCCAAATAACTTCAGGTGAAATACAGGACTCTCTGAAAACACATGGTGTGGCTGTTTCAAGATGCACAATAAGGACGCACTTGAAGAAAGATGGATTGCATGGTAGAGTCTCCAGAAGAAATCCATTACTACGCAAGTACCACAAAGTATCCCACTTACAATACGCCACACGGCATAAGCCCCAAACCTTCTGGAACAAAGTCACTTGGTGTGATGGGGCCAAAATTTAGCTTTTTTGGCCACAACCATAAATGCTACATTTGAAGAGGAGTCAACAAGGCCTATGATGAAAGGTACGGAGGTGGATCGCTGATGTTTTGGGGATGTGTGAGCTACAAAAGCACAGGAAATTTAGTCAAAATTGTTGGCAAGATGAATGCAGTATGTTAGCAAAATATACTGGAGGAACATTTGCATTCATCAGCCAGGAAGTTGCGCATGGGACATACTTGGACATTCCAACATGACAATGATCCAAAACACAAGGTCAAGTCGACATGTCATTGGCTACAGCAGAATAAAGTGAAGGTTCTGGAGTGGCCATCTCAGTCTCCTGACCTCAATATCATTGAGCCACTCTGGGAAGATCTCAAACGTGCAGTTCATGCAAGACAGCCCAAGAATTTACAGGAACTGGAGGCTTTTTGCCAAGAGGAATGGGCAGCTTTACCATCTGAGAAGATAAAGAGCCTCATCCACAAATACCACAAAAGACTTTAAGCTGTCATTGATGTTAAAGGGTGCAATACACGGTATTAAGGTATGTAAACTTTTGATCAGGGTAATTTGGTTGTTTCTGTTGCCATTATGATCTAAAAAGAGTAAACATAGTTGATTGATAATAAATGGCTTCAGCCAAACACTAACCATGAGTGAAAGAAAGGTTATTATTATCATTCATATTCTCATATATCATTGTTATCATTCATATTCTCTGAAAAATGGCCAAGAAATCATAAATTCTGCCAGGGTATGTAAACTTATGAGCACAACTGTATATTATGTATTGAGGCGCCTGCCTTTAAATGCACATTAACTTTACTGGAATCCCAGTCTTAGTCCCTAGGGTTCAATATTAAGTTGGCCCACCCTCTGGGGGCACCCTGTGCCCCTATGTTATAAGGACATTTTTAGCCTGAATTTATTTCTTTAATATTTGACTAACAAATTGTACTCAGACACACTTGCTACCAATTCGTTATAAGTTACATCTATGCATAATTACCAGTAGTCTATAGCCTCTTGAAGGGAAATGTGATGAAATTTTGAATACAGAAGGAGAAGTGAAACTGACATTATGCAACTCTGCTTCCAAAAATAAATGTGGGTATTAAAGGTTACCTGAAGCTAACTAATGTTGTACACTCATTTATCAGGATTCATTACTATATTTACACAAATAAAGTAACTGACTATCAGAGAAATTGTCATGAGGAGCAAGACATTTACACAGTCCTAATTTCTCCTGTTGTTGCAATACCACTGCTACTGCAAATGTCATGTAGATGGCATATATTATCAGTTCCAACAAGAGATGTGTACAGGTGCATGTCAGAGTGCCTCAGTGTGCAGGTGCACATGTGATTGTAAGGGCTCTTGTGTGCATGCATACATATGCTTATGTGCGTGTGTGAGGTGGCTAGTGTTTGTGCAGGTGCATGCGTTTGTGTAAGCACAGGGGAGTATTAATGTGCAGATGAATGCTGGTTGATTAAAGAAGATCTGAAAATATGAGTTTTTAAAAAAAATCATAGGACTTTTTATTGCTTTGAGGTATATGCAATAATACATGTTAAGCAAGCATTTTTATCATAATTATTTTGTATACAAAATTAATAGTAATAGGTCATTTTGCATACATTTTCTTATAGCTGAATATTACTATTATAGTTTATATACTGTATATAGCACCACAGTTTACACAGCGTTTGCAATATATCAAGCTGTTACTATAATTGTTATTAGTTTTCATCTATATTTTCAGACCAATTCCTTCTGCTAGACCTGCTTACAAATCTTTGTCTGTCCCAAGCAAATTATCTTCAGAAGACAACTGTGGTGATCTTTAAACAGTGCAATACCTTTCCGTTTGACCCTTTAGTTTTTGTCAGCCTCCAATTAAATTCTCTATCAATTCTATTGACTCACTTTTTAAAGATTTAATCTGGAAACAGAGGCACCTGCGTGCCAATTTGAAAATCCCACAGTTTACCATAAATTCTTGTGGCCTGGCTGTGCAAAATGCCGAACTATACTATGTGGCACCTCCGTTACAGCATATGGCGGAGTGGGGATCTCTAATCCTTTCTGACCTATTGCAATGGATACTTGCCTCATTGTCCCCAAGGGATAAAATGGAGATAAATCTTGAGGCAGGATGGTGTAATTAACTGCCCTACCTTCTTAACAGATGAAGAAAAAAATCACGGGTAACAACAAAACAGATTATGCATTCTGATAGTTACACAAATACTCTTTAATATGAGATAATCACAATTATCTTGAACTACAGGAAACATAAGGTTTGAGTTGGTGTGTCTTTTATCTGCCAACTCTAAAAGGGGGCTCTAAAATCATATCAGTCTTTGCAAGTAAAAATTGGGAAAATGAGACAGAGAATCTACCAATATCATCAACTGTGCCACACTCTAATTGCATGGTCTAAACTATAGACATACAGCGGTAAGAAAAAATATGTGAACCCCCTGTGATCTGATCCTCATCTAAGTCACAACAATAGACAAACATAATGGGGGAGGGGGTATTTACTAAAACTGGAGCATGTCAAATCTGCAGCTCTGCACCAAACAGCTTCTAGGTGTAATGGGGCGTACACACGGTCAGACTTTTCAGCTACAAAAGTCCGACAGCCTGTCCGACAGACTTTTGACGGACTTTTGGCGGACTTTCGACGGACTTGCGGCAGACTTTCTAACGAACAGACTTGCCTACACACGATCACACAAAAGTCCGTCGAATTCTTACGTGATGACGTACACCGGATTAAAATAAGGAAGTTCATAGCCAGTAGCCAATAGCTGCCCTAGCGTTGGTTTTTGTCCGTCGGACTAGCATACAGACGAGCGGATTTTTCGACCGGACTCGAGTCCGTCGGAAAGATTTGAAGCATGTTTCAAATCTAAAGTACGTCGGATTTGAGGCTAAAAAAGTCCGTTGAAAGTCCGGAGAAGCCCAGACACGATCGGATTACCAGCCAGCTTTAGTCCGTCAGCGTCCGTTGGACTTTTGTAGACGAAAAGTCCGACCGTGTGTACGCGGCATTATTGTTAAAGCTTAATTGAACAAGCTAAAGTTAGAAGCTGATTGGCTACCGTTCACAGCTACACCAGATTCTGAGTACTCCAGTTTTAGTAAATCTCTCCCCAATTGTGCTTAAGCTGATAACACACAAACTATTCTAATTACTTGTGTCCTTAATCTGTACTGAGCATACAAATTAAACATTCACAGTTCTGGAGAAAAAAAATAAGTGAACCCTTGGAGTTAATAGCTGGCTGAACCACCTTTGGCAGCCATGTCTTTGAAAAAAGCGCTTTCAATAGCCCTCGATCAGACCTGCACAATGTTTGGGGGGGGGGATTTTTGACCATTCCAACATCAAAACTTGCTCTCTTGAGGTCATTCCACAGAATCTCTTTGGGCTTAAGGTCTGGGCTCTGACTGGGCCACTCCAAAAGGCACATTTTCTTATCTTGAAGCCAGTCTGTGGTGGATCTACTTTTTTCGTCTTGATGATGACAATTGGTCCAGGCCCTGATGTAGAAAGCAAGCCCAAATTACGATGTTCGCTCCACCATACTTCATTGTTGGGATGATGTTTAGATGTTGGTAAATTATCTCCTTTTTGCACCATACATAGTGCTGAGTATTCTTCCTGAACAGTTCAACTTTTGTTTTGCTCTTTGGCAAATCTCAGGCACGCAGAAATGGAGAACAGCCGCTTCTTCTGTGGTATTCTGCCATTGACATTCAAAGACCTAGAGTCATGGCCAAAAATATTGGCACCCCTGCATTTCTGTCAGGTAATGCACCACTTGGCCAAGAAAATTGTTGCCATTACAAATGTTTAGGCATTCTCATGTTTATTTCTTTTGTTTATATTGGTATGACACAAAAAAGTGGAGAAACAAAAAGCCAAACTCAAGCTTCTGCATTAGGTGATCCAGATGATACACCAAGCACATTTAGGTCAATGTTAGTTAACTAGAACCAACAGGCAGTGGGAGATGGTAAAGGTTGGAGTGACTATAAAACCATAATTTAAAAAAAAATTGATTTATTTAAAAAAAAAATATTTTGCAATTTGGTATTCTTCACCACTTGAATCTGTGCTTTCAAAGGCAGTTATTCATTTTACATTAAACACACCTGGTGGTCCTTCTCATACTGATCCATGTTGTCTTGAAAGTCCTGAAACTGAAACTGAAACTATCTAAAGCAGGGGTCTGAAAACATTCTAAACAAAGGGCCAGTTTACTGTACTTCAGACTTTAGGGGGCCATACTGTGGCCAGTGGGAGTAGAAAATACTCCAGTGTCAGTAGAAGTAAACAATGTCCAAGGTTTGGTTGTCAGTGGGAGTAAAAAATGTACATAGTGCCTGCAGTCAGTATGAGAAGGAATAGTGTCTAATTACTGGTAATAGTGGGACGAATAATGTATCATCATTGATATTTTTGGGAGGAATAGTGCCCTATTCTAGGTGTCAGTGGAAGAAAGAATGCCCCACCATTGGTGTAAGTGGGAGGGAAAGTGCTCCATTGGTAGTGTCAGTGAGAAGGATAGTGTCCTACCATTGGTGTCAGTGAGAAGAATTGCGCCCTCCCATTGTTGTCAGTGAGAGGAATAGTGCCCTATTGGTAGTGCCAGTGGGAGGGATTGTGTCCTACCATTGGTGTCAATGAGAGAGATAGTGCCCCATCAGTAGTGTCAGTGGGAGGAACAGTGCCTTACCATTGGTGTCAGTGAGATGAATAGTCCCCCCTCACTAGTGTCAGAGGGAGGGACAGTGTTCCATTGTTGGTGTCATTGGGGTGAAGAGTGCGCTATTGTTAGTGTCAGTTGGAAGAATAGTGTCTTGTATCAGTAGGAAAAATAGTGCCTCAGAAAAAAATCAAACAAAAGGCTGCATTTAGCCCACAGGCCACAGTGTGGAGAGCACTGATCTAAGTAATGGGAAAATAATGAGGTGACCAGTTTCAGAATAAAACAATAATAGTAGCTCACTTCTTCAAGAAATAAATTGAACAGAAAATTGTTGCACACAAAACCCCCTTAACCACTTCAATACTGGGCACTTATACACCTTTCTGTACAGACCAATTTTCAGCTTTCAGCACTGTCGCACTTTGAATGACAATTGCGCGGTCATGCTACACTGTACCCAAACTAACTTATCATTTTGTTCCCACAAATAGAGCTTTCTTTTGGTGGTATTTGATCGCCTCTAGGATTTTTATTTTCTGCTAAACAAATAAAAAAAAGGCCGAAAAATTTTGTAAAAACAAATTTTTTTTTTGTTTCTGTTACAAAACTTTGTAAATAAGTAAGTTTTCTCCTTCACTGATGGGTACTGATGGGGCTGCACTGACGGGCACTGATAAAGCAGCACTGATGGGCACCGATGAGGTGGCACCAATGAGGTGGCACTGATGGGGTGGCACTGATGGGCACTGATGATGGGCACTAATATGCGGCACTGATGGAGCACTGATAGGTGGCACTGATGGGCACTGATAGGTGGCACTGATATGCACCACTGATGGGTACACATAGGTGGCACTGATAGGCACTGAAAGGCGGCACGGATGGGCACTGATAGGTGGCACGGATGGGCTCTGATAAGTGGCACGTATGGGCATGGATGGGCACTGATAGGTGGCACTGATGTACACTAATGGATGGTACTGATGGATGCCAATCAGTGCCAAACAATAATGCCTGCCAATCAGTGAGGCCCATTGTGGGCACTGATTGGCATCCATTGTGGGCACTGATTGGCATCCATTGTGGGCACTGTTTGGCATCCCTGGTGGTCTAAGGTGGCATCCCTGGTGGTCTAGGGTGGCATACCTGGTGGGGACCAGTGGTGACATCCCTGGTTGTCCTGGTGGCATCCCTGGTGGTCCAGTGTGGGCATCCTCGGGGGGCTGTGCTGATAATCAATCAGCATAGACCCCCCCCTGTCAGAGGAGCAGCGTGGCCAGAGACTCTTTACCTAGGTCGGTGTTGCAGTGTGTCAGACTCACTGTTGCCAACCTACCAGATTGAACTTTACTGGCACGATACTCCAAATTTCATGACACAACCAAGTTTTTACTGGCATTTCCAAAAGTTACAAAATTACAGTTTTAAGTGCAAATTTTAGTATTTAGGCTACAAACAAGTACAATATGCAATTAGCAATGTGATTTAAGGTAGGTATTAGGGCAAAAAACATTTCTTATTTTATTTTCAGTATAGTAAGTTAATAGCTTAGGGACAGGGCACACATGAAGTTGACTCTCACAGTGACTGACAGAGGTGTGCAGCAGCACAGATGATGCTGACTTCTCACTGGCACGACATGTCCCCCTCCTGAGTCACAATTACAGTCTCTCTCCAAGCCAGGTGGTCCCTTGTTTTAGTCCGGTCGTACGTCTTCACGTACGAATCCGTCGGACTTTGGTTGATTGTGTGTAGGCAAGTCTGTGCATTCGGAAAGTCCATCGTAAAGTCCGTTGAAAAGTCCGCCTGGCAAAGTATGCCGTAAAGTCCGGTCGTGTGTACGTGGCATTAACAGCATTGACAGTCCTGCTCCCGACCTGCCCTGCTCTTGACCTGCAGACCCACACAGGAGGCTCTGGCCACTTTGCTGGGCTCCCTTGCACCATGACATCACACGCCACGCTTGGGCACCGCCTCTACCGGAGCTACCCGAACACACTGTAGCAGGCACTCGGATGGTCTCAGATGGTTCTGGACCGAGCCGAACATCACAGCCATTTTTTTACTGGCAACGTTTTCCTTTTACTGGCAAGAGAAAATTGCTTGCTATTTACTGGCTGCCAGTAAAAATACTAACGGTTGGCAACACTGGTCAGACTGACACACCGCAACAACGATCGCCGCGATGCGCGTCCCCGGGGGTGCGCAGCGGCTTGATATCCTGGCGACGTCATATGACGTCCGGGCAGGATATTGCAACTGCTTTGCCGATGTCATATTGCTATATATTGGGCGGCAAGTGGTTAAACATTTTGTTAGAACAGAAAAATGAACTTTATGAAACAATTTGTTTAAAACCATTGGCTCAAGATATTTTGCACAAAATAGTCTGAGAAAACCAGCCATTCAATCATTTTCCCTCTGAAATAGATTTGCAGGAGTTAAATTGGGTTAATATGGTCCATATACTTTATTCGACAATTGTCTGCATTAATATTGTGACTCACATCACTCATTAAATTGGAAAAAACTTGGTCAATGAAATCTTCATTTTAGTAAAGTAAAATTTCCCTGATAATGAATGTATCAACCACCTAAAGGCAGAAATCTTTACTAACTGTGCGTGTTCACACAGTGAAGTGAATTACCCTGTAAATGTATTCCTTGCCTTGGTTAGGCTTCACAGCAAAAACGAGCTACATATCTCCTAACTGCTTGTATTCTTATTGGATGTTGCAAAACTATAAACGCAGCATTTGATCGGTGTTACGTGTGATGGTGCAGCTGCGATGCTAGGAAAGAAATGGAGTTGGGAAATTACTGAAAGAGAAATTTCCTTCAACTAATGTGTGGTCCTGTGCTAATCATAAATTAGACAGTCAAATCTTATGCATAAACCCCTGTGCTTAGTGAAAAATATGCATGTAAACTAATAAATTGAAAATTAGATGACCAGAATAAATCATAAAGCCTCAATCCACAATGTGCCTGAATGCAAACACTAACGACAGATTAAAATTGTAGATGCACTACAATTGTAGAACATGCTAAACAATGTACAAATTTATATATACACATTTGTCAGTGAAGCAAATCTCCTCCAACCTATTCACAGATACTTCACTTAAAAAAAAAAAAAAAACTGTATATAATTGTGCAACAATACCAAACACAACTTGATCCCATATATTGTACAAATTGTATAACATAAAGTTAAAAATTATTACTAAAAGATTATAAATGCAAACGGTAGCGGATTTAATGCACCCCATTCACCGCTACTTCCACTGCAATCACCATAAAAGTGACTTGTGCAACTACCGAAGTTGTCAAATTCAAAAAGTTAATTCAAATATCAGTGCTGATCAACCACCACCTCTTTGCAGATACTTCGAAGGACCTCCACCGCACCAGTGAGAAAACAGGTCGCTTACCAGATGGTTTGGCCCCACCAGCAAGGTGCAAACATGCTTGTTTTATCACTTCGGCAACGCCAATCCCTTGACACTGGCCTCCGGAGAAGATAAACTATGTCATGGGTAGGGATGAGCTTCGAGTTCGAGTCGAACTCATGTTCTACTCGAACATTGGCTGTTCGCAAGTTCGCCGAACAGCGAACAATTTGGGGTGTTCGCAGCAAATTCGAATGCCGCGGAACACCCTTTAAAAGTCTATGGGAGAAATCAAAAGTGCTAATTTTAAAGGCTTATATGCAAGTTATTGTCATAAAAAGTGTTTGGGGACCCGGGTCCTGCCCCAGGGGACATGGATCAATGCAAAAAAAAGTTTTAAAAACGGACGTTTTTTCAGGAGCAGTGATTTTATTAATGCTTAAAGTCAAACAATAAAAGTGTAATATCCCTTTAAATTTCGTACCTGGGGGGTGTCTATAGTATGCCTGTAAAGGGGCGCATGTTTCCTGTGTTTAGAACAGTCTGACAGCAAAATGACATTTGGAAGGAAAAAACTCATTTAAAACTACCCGCGGCTATTGCATTGCCGACAATACACATAGAAGTTCATTGATAAAAACGGCATGGGAATTCCCCACAGGGCAACCCCGAACCAAAATAATAAAAAAAAAATGATGTGGGGGTCCCCCTAAATTCCATACAAGGCCCTTCAGGTCTGGTATGGATATTAAGGGGAACCCCAGCCAAAATTTAAAAAAAAAATTGACGTGGGGTTCCCCCTAAATTCCATACCAGACCCTTCAGGTCTGGTATGGATTTTAAGGGGAACCCCGCGCCAAAAAAAAAAAAAAAAACGGCGTGGGGTCCCCCTAAAAATCCATACCAGACCCTTATCCGAGCACGCAACCTGGCAGGCCGCAGGAAAAGAGGGGGGGACGAGAGTGCGGCCCCCCCCCCTCCTGAACCGTACCAGGCCACATGCCCTCAACATTGGGAGGGTGCTTTGGGGTAGCCCCCCAAAACACCTTGTCCCCATGTTGATGAAGACAAGGGCCTCATCCCCACAACCGTGGCCGGTGGTTGTGGGGGTCTGCGGGCGGGGGGCTTATCGGAATCTGGAAGCCCCCTTTAACAAGGGGACCCCCAGATCCCGCCCCCCCCCCCTGTGTGAAATGGTAAGGGGGTACTTACCCCTACCATTTCACTAAAAAACTGTCAAAAATGTTAAAAATGACAAGAGACAGTTTTTGACAATTCCTTTATTTAAATGCTTCTTCTTTCTTCCTTCATCTTCTTCTTCTTCTGGTTCTTCTGGCTCTTCTGGTTCTTCCTCCGGCGTTCTCGTCCAGCATCTCCTCCGCGGCGTCTTCTATCTTCTTCTCCTCGGGCCGCTCCGCACCCATGGCATGAGGGGGGAGGCTCCCGCTCTTCTCTTCATCTTCTTCTTCATCTTCATCTTCTTCTTCATCTTCTTCTTCTTCTTCTTCTTCTTCTTCTCTTCTTCATCTCTTCTTCCTTCTTCATTTCTTGTGCGGGCCGCTCCGCATCCATGCATGCATGGAGGGAGGCTCCCGCTGTGTGACGGCGTCTCTTCGTCTGACGGTTCTTAAATAACGGGGGGCGGGGCCATCCGGTGACCCCGCCCCCCTCTGACGCACGGTGAATTGACGGGACTTCCCTGTGACGTCACGGGGAATGCCACAGGGAAGTCCCGTCATGTCCCGTGCGTCAGAGGGGGGCGGGGTCACCGGGTGGCCCCGCCCCCCGTTATTTAAGAACCGTCAGACGAAGAGACGCCGTCACACAGCGGGAGCCTCCCTCCATGCATGCATGGATGCGGAGCGGCCCGCAGAAGAAATGAAGAAGGAAGAAGAGATGAAGAAGAGAAGAAGAAGAAGATGAAGATGAAGAAGAAGATGAAGAGAAGAGCGGGAGCCTCCCCCCTCATGCCATGGGTGCGGAGCGGCCCGAGGAGAAGAAGATAGAAGACGCCGCGGAGGAGATGCTGGACGAGAACGCCGGAGGAAGAACCAGAAGAGCCAGAAGAACCAGAAGAAGAAGAAGATGAAGGAAGAAAGAAGAAGCATTTAAATAAAGGAATTGTCAAAAACTGTCTCTTGTCATTTTTAACATTTTTGACAGTTTTTTAGTGAAATGGTAGGGGTAAGTACCCCCTTACCATTTCACACAGGGGGGGGGCCGGGATCTGGGGGTCCCCTTGTTAAAGCGGGCTTCCAGATTCCGATAAGCCCCCCGCCCGCAGACCCCCACAACCACCGGCCACGGTTGTGGGGATGAGGCCCTTGTCTTCATCAACATGGGGACAAGGTGCTTTGGGGGGCTACCCCAAAGCACCCTCCCAATGTTGAGGGCATGTGGCCTGGTATGGTTCAGGAGGGGGGGGGGGCCGCACTCTCATCCCCCCCTCTTTTCCTGCGGCCTGCCAGGTTGCGTGCTCGGATAAGGGTCTGGTATGGATTTTTAGGGGGACCCCACGCCGTTTTTTTTTTTTTTTTGGGCGCGGGGTTCCCCTTAAAATCCATACCAGACCTGAAGGGTCTGGTATGGAATTTAGGGGGAACCCCACGTCAATTTTTTTTTTAAATTTTGGCTGGGGTTCCCCTTAATATCCATACCAGACCTGAAGGGCCTTGTATGGAATTTAGGGGGACTCCCACATCATTTTTTTTTTTAATTTTGGTTCGGGGTTGCCCTGTGGGGAATTCCCATGCCGTTTTTATCAATGAACTTCTATGTGTATTGTCGGCAATGCAATAGCCGCGGTAGTTTTAAATGAGTTTTTTCCTTCAAAATGTCATTTTGCTGTCAGACTGTTCTAAACACGGGAAACATGCGCCCCTTTACAGGCATACTATAGACACCCCCCAGGTACGAAATTTAAAGGGATATTACACTTTTATTGTTTGACTTTAAGCATTATTAAAATCACTGCTCCTGAAAAAACGGCCGTTTTTAAAAATTTTTTTTGCATTGATCCATGTCCCCTGGGGCAGGACCCAGGTCCCCAAACACTTTTATTGACAATAACTTGCATATTAGCCTTTAAAATTAGCACTTTTGATTATTCATGTTCGTGTCCCATAGACTTTAACGGTTTTCGCGTGTTCGAACGAATTTTTTTCCTGTTCGCATGTTCTGGTGCGAACCGAACAGGGGGGTGTTCGGCTCATCCCTAGTCATGGGTAATCAGACCTCCGAAACAATCACTCCAGTATCAGCCGAGATGTCCATACAGAAAGCCACGATCACTTTAGCACATGATATAAAAGATCTCCATAGTGCATAAATCCTTAAAAAGTGTATAAAACCACAGATTGGGTTAACGCAAATAAATATACATAGAGCTCAAATGTAGCACGCCGCTCTGCGTCTGCGCACAATAATGTCACTGCCTGGACTCCACCCCGACATTTCGCACACGTGCGTCTTCAGGGGATTTTCCGCATTGAGTATTTTTTAAATACGTGTGCAAAAAGAATGCAAAAATGGCTCTGGTAGCGAAAGGGTTAAGTGACATCCAAATTACGCTTGGAGTTGCAAGAGGAAAGCATGACTATGTTCAGAGCAACTCAAAAAAAGAAAAACTGTTGCACAAATCTTTGAAAGCAAAAGAACAGTGTCAGGTTCTTATTATAAGAAGCGGCTGTAACCACTGAATATTTCTGTTTCCATCTCACTTTACAAAAAAAGCTAAGAATGACCTTTCTATAGATCCTGATGCTTTTTATAAAAATCAGATTCTGCAATAGAGAGTAGACTTCTTACTGGAAACGAGTCTTCTCTTGCCAAGTGGACCAGGTTACTTGACTCCAAACTTTGGCTTGACAGCCTTGGGCAAAAACGTACTTACAGAGAGGAGGAAATTCGAAATTTGTCCACTAGATTAAGGCTGCATAGAAGTAAAATGATCTGTGGTTCCTCTGAGTATTTGCTTGAGAAAACTTTGCCTGATGACTTATGTCCTTTTAAAAATACCATCAAAAGTTTCCAAATTTCATTTAGTGAGCATGAAGAGGATTCTCACAAATAAATGTAATAGTTACTCCCAACAGAGCTTCACTTCTAACAAAAACCATTTCTGGATGACTGATATCAAACTCATATTCCTCCTTTACATTGTTTTGACCCCTCTAAGACCCCTTTTACACTGAAGCGCTGCTAAAACAGCCACTAAAGCGCAGATCATTTTTGCGGTGCATTAGCAGCGTTTTAGCGGCACTTTTACTGCGGTTTTCGGGAGCTAGGGGTTGCTTTTTTTAAGGTCATGTGACCTTAAAAAACAAAACAAAAAAGACCCGCTTTGCAGCACTTTCAAATCGCTTTTAAGGCGCTTTGGATGTGCTGCCAATTCATTTCAATGGGCATGGGCATTTTTTGAGCGCTTTTTTTCAGCACTCTAAACACACCACAAAGATGCTGCTTGCAGGACTTTTTCTACCGCCCCGCAAGTGCTCCGCCCCAGTGTGAAAGCACCCATTCAAATAAATAAACATATAATAATAATAAAAATAATAAACATATCCAAAAAAAAATGTAAAAAAAAAAATGTATTCATCAGTTTTGACCGATATGTATTCTGCTACATATTTTTGGTTAAAAAAAATCCCAATAAGCGTATATTGATTGGTTTGCGCAAAAGCTATCGCTTCTACAAAATAGGAGATAGATTTATAGAATTTTTATTATTTTATTTTTTTTTTTACTAGTAATGATGGCGATCAATGATTTTTAGTGGGACAGCGACATTGCGGCGGACAGATCGGATACCTAACTGACATTTTTTACACTTTTTGGGAACCAGTGAAATTATTACAGTAATTTGTGCTAAAAATATGCGCTGTTATTGTACTAATGACACTGACAGGGAAGCAGGGAAGGGGTTAGTATCAGGGGTGATCAAGGGGTTAAATGTGTTCCCTGCAGGTGTGTTCTAACTGTATGGGGGCATGGACTGCCTGGGGAAACACACAGACCCGTTTCCCGCATAGCAGAAAGACAGGATCTGTGTGACTTTGCTTACACTGGTAGATCCCCATTCTGTCACTGCGGGGAATGATCGCAGGTGGCCTGTGGACATAAAGTCCGCTGGACCCGCTGATTGGCTCCCCCGCTGGCCAATGGGAGCCCACAAAAGCGAGTTCCCATTCCGACGTACACCTACGGCAATTTACCTTGCTGCAGTAAAATGACGGCGGCTGGTCAGGAAGTGGTTAAAGTCTATGGGATCCAAACTTGAAAAATAAAAAAAGTCCCCATGTTGAAGGCTTATATGCAAGTTATTGCCATAAAAAAGGTATGGGGGTCCGGGTACTGCCCCAGGGGACATATATCAATGCAAAAAAAAAAATTTTAAAGACTGTTTTTACAGGAGCAGTGATTTTAATGATTCTTAAAGCGGAGTTCCACGCAAAAATGGAACTTCCGCTTTAAGGGAGGTGACCCCCTGACGTGCCACATTTGGCATGTAATTTTTTTGGGGGGGGAGCTGGTACCCTCTTTTCAGAGGGTTCCAGCTCCCACTTCCTCCCGGCGCACCGCAGCACAGGAAGGGAGATCACCTCTCCCCCCTCCCTTTCGGCAATCATCTGGGACACATAACAGGTCCCAGATGATTGCCCGGCCAGTCACGGCGTGCGGCTTGCGCATGCACAGTGGGTGCCCGGCTGTGAATCCACAGCTGGGTGCCCACACTTACAATGCCGGCGCCGCAGAGAGGAGGAGGAGATGAGCAGGGCTTCGCTCCCCCGCATCACTGGACCCTGGGACAGGTAAGTGTCCGATTATTAAAAGTCAGCAGCTGCAGTATTTTTAGCTGCTGACTTTTAATTTTTTTTTAGCATAATTCCGCTTTAAAGTACAACAATAGAAATGAAAAGTTCACAGGAGGGCGATGCCACCAGGTGACATCGCCAGGTGGCTCCACCCCTTAGCTATATAAGAACTGTGAACCAGGCAGTCAGCGTTTTGCCTTAGTTGATGGCGGAACAATTTTTTTCTCTTTTTCGGGTCCGGCGGTGACAGTGATTGACGATGGATCTACATCGGAGACATTCAATATCCACCGGCGACCTGCGATCGCTGTGTACAGAAGCAGAACGGTGAACTGCCTATGTAAACAAGGTGATCCCCATTCTGCCTAGTGACATGGCAGAGATCTTCTGTTCCTAGTGATCGGGAACAGTGATCTCTGTCATGTCCCAGGCAGCCCCCCCCCCCCCACAGTTAGAACACGCTGAGGGAACACACTGAACCCCTTGATTGCCCCCTAGTGTTAACCCCTTTCCTTGTCAGTGTCATTTTTACTTGATCAGTTCATTTTTATAGCACTGATCAATGTAATACTGTCACTTGTCCCCAAAAGTGTCACTTGGGGTCAGATTTGTCCGCCGCAATGCCGCAGTCCCACTAAAAATCGCAGATCGCCGCCATTACCAGTAAAAACAATAAAAAAAAGAATAAAAGTACGTAACTCTATTCCATAGTTTGTAGACGCGATAACTTTTAGCAAACCAATAAATATACGCCTATTGTGATATTTTTTTACCAAAAATATGTTTTTTTTTTCCCTTTACAAATGCTTTAAGCTTTGACAAATAAAAAACTAAAAGCTAATTGGTTTCTGTGCAGAGCTGCACCAGATTTTGCACTCTTCAGTTTTAGTAAGGCAATCTCAAAGTGTTGACTGGTAGCTGTCAAAGGGATAAAGTTAATGAAAAATTTTAAGCATGGGGCATCGTGCTGAGGAACAATAATAGTGATTGTGGGTGAGAACATGTAATAGATATTTTGTTGACAGCCAATAAAAATGAAAATACAGCAGAATGTGAGTCATGTGACTGAACCTGAACTAGGTTAAACCCGTATTTACAGTTAAAATACATATTTATCAACTTATTCAACCCACCAAATCAATCAATAGCTGCTCAGCCTTTAATGTTATACAGATTGATTATTCCCTACCCACAGGCTGCTGATTAAACAATGAAAAAAAATAATTGACCAAGTTATCACTCTGCTCCATCTGCTATTTCCTTCTATCAGCTTTCCAAAGACTCATGGAAAGCACTGCATAAGGCCACAGAGCTTGATTTGTTCACACTACAACCCTTCCATCTCCAGGGTACTTCTCTGCAGGAGATAGCAGGATACCGACATAAAACCTCTGAGCACTTACTGTATATTAGCCATATTTGAATATACAGTTCTTTGCAAACATTTTAGGCAGGTGTGAAGGAATGCTGTAAAGTTGTCATGCTTATTCCAACACAGGTGTTCAGACACTATAGCTAGCTTCTGTGTTATTCACCTATAGCAGCCCCCTTTCGCATAAGGCAAGCAGTCCTACCAGTACTCGGTTGCCCCCACAATTATACACAATGCTTTAGAGCCTGACTACCATGCCAGGGCATGCACAAACTGAGCAAAGCAAGTAGCTGCGGTAACTGCAGTTCGCAGACAGGCAAGGTTCAAAATAGTGAGGGTCAAAATCTGAAGTCAAAAGACAGGTAGAGTTTAGAGAATAGTCAATATCCGATCCGAGGTTGTAAACGAGGTACTCCAATCTAGCAGAGCAGGGCAGACAAACATGTAGTATTTCACATGCTATAACAAGCATGAGACTGCAGGCTTGGCTGGCTTAAATCAGGTTTGGTCTCCACCCAGAAACTGGCCAGCTGCCACATTATTCACCTTACAGGTGGACTAACAGACAAGGAGAATGCCACAGAAAAAAAATGAATGCTGTAATGAGGAGCAGGAGCTCTAGACACTCCTGACAAAAGTATGAATGCTTTCAAAAATACACATTTTAATTGTTTATTTTTTTTATCAATTCACAAAATAAAAAGTGAGCGAACTGAAGAAAAATAAAAAACAATATTTGGTGTGACTACCCTTTGGCTTCAAACCAGCATCAATTCTTACACTTGCACAAAGTCAGGTGTAAGATTAGAGTCAGGTGTATGATTATTAATCAATTATACAAAGCAGGTGCTATTGATCATCAGTTTCATATGTATGTTGTATAGAAGGCTTAAAACTGAGTGAGGAATAGCCAATGTCTGCTACCAAAGGTGAGGTTACTGTAGACAGTTACATGAAGGAGCCTGAAACCCGCCCACCGCCCACTGCCCGCCCGCAACCTAGATGGGGTAAGTGCAGGGCTTGATGACTGTCCAACCGACCAGGGTGGTGGGGGTGCGGGTGACCCGACTGCCGACTGACCTACATACCTAGAGCAGGCAGGGGGTGCTGCCGGCAACCCAGGGGGAGGTGAATGTTTGCCATCCCCCCAAAAAAAACACACCAGCTGCCACTGGGTTTGATCCCCCACAGAGCCCTGATCTCAACTTCATCAAGTTTGCATGGAATTACATAAAACAACAGAAAGATTTGAGGTAGCCTACATTAGAGATGGGCGAACGGTTCGGCCCGAGCATAAGTTCGGGCCAAACTTTCGCTGTTTGGATGTTTGGCGAACAGCCGAACAAATGGGTCATTGACCGTTTGTTCGGCCCCCCAAACCAACCACAGTGCATTGTGGCGCTGAACAGTGCATTGCAAGCCCGGATTGGCTGAAGCAGTGAAAGCTTGAGCCAATCAGGGCACAGAGCACTGTCAGAGTTATGATTTGACACTGTCCTCATGACTTTATCCAATCATGGCTCATTTCCGCCCCACAGTATAAAAGTATCCTTTCAATCGCAGCCATTTTTCAGTGTGATTTTGGCGTGGAGAGAGATAGAACAGGGCTCTGTTCAGTGCTATTGGTTAGTTAGTGTGCTATACTGTGCTATTTTGCTTCAATTGTCAGTGTAGAAATCTAGTATGGAGGATTGGAGAGGAAATAGCCAGGACTGCTCCAAATCCTGCCTCACCAAAAGGAGATGGGGACTATTGCGGTACCATATAATAACATACAATAGGGGTAAAAATTACAGTTTATTCAATTACAAACATTAAAAAATCCATATATATAATATAGATTGATAACAGTACACTGAAAACTGTTACAAAACAATAATAATTTTAAAAAATCAATAAAGTAAAGCCCGCATAGATAAATGGAGGCAAGCTGATATACTCAAGGACGTGAACTGCAACAGTTTTGCGGTGTAGCCGCTTCCTCAGGAGGCGTCCACATACAGTATCTACAGAGTAAAACAGTCAGGGTTACAAAATAAATATTGGTAACAGGTAATGCAGAGCACATAACATGATTTTGGAGCAATTCATAAGGTTTTGTAAATACTCACCAACCACTGCCCTTTCGTGTTAGACGGCACTTGCGAGATGCCCACTAGGGGCGTTCCCCCTGGGGCGAGCACGGGGGATTTTGTGGCAAGATCAGCTAATGTGAAAAAATGTATATAATATATAATGAGTGTTGGCCTGAACTGTATATAAAAAAAAAAAAGAGAGTGACTATCACCACAGTGAATGGGCCGGACAATACCGTGGGGGAAATAGAGGAGGGAAGAAAAAAGGGGAGGGTAAGGGGGGGAGGGAGGGGAAGGGGGGTTTTGGAAAGGGGAGGGAGCAGGGAGGAGAAGGAACGGAAGGGGGTAGGAGGGGAGAGGGGGGAGGGGAGAGGGGAGAGGGGGGGGGAGGGGGGGAAAGCTGGGGGAGAGGGGAAGGGAAAAAGGGGGGGATTGGGAAAGGGGAGAGGGGGGGAGTGGGGGAAAAGGGAGGGATGGAAAGGGGGAGGGGGGAGAGGAAAGAAGTGAAGGAAAGAAGGAGAGAAAAAATGGGGGAGGGAAAAGAGAAAGAAAAGAGGGGGAGGGGTGTTGGGGAAAGGGGGGGAAAGAGGGGAAAGGGAGGAGGGGGGAAAGGAGTGATAGCATGGGAAATAAGAGGAGATTCCCTCCACAAAAGTGAAACACTCAAAGGGTAATGTAAGATTGGAGGAGCATAACCTACCCACATTGAGGTTAAAAAAGGGTTATGACAAACAGTCAAGATAGTTATTATTAAGCACCCGGGCAGGGATGTTAATGCACAGCGACCACTGAGTAAGCCAAGTTGTATAGATAGGCAATAGGAAGTCCACTCCTGAGAATAAAAAGCATAGAATTAATACAGGTCCCAATCAGGGGGATGATGCGACGGCAGAGTCCTCAGAGTGAGAACTCAGCTTTAGTTGTCGCAGCATCCGTCCGGGAGGATAAAGGTAAAGAGGCAAAAAGACCGCTAGAAAGGCTAGCTTTACATTAAGACTTACTGTGGATACGCTGGTGGTTTGAATAGCCCGGGTGTCAGCCGTCCATGGATCGGCAACCATATTGGTTGCCTTAAATATCCCCAACCCGGAAGACGTACAGCGTTGAATATGTCATTCGCTGTCGTCACCGGGTCCGACTCCCCACTAAGGCGCATGCACGGACTGTGTCAGCACATGCGCATAGTCCTAAACATTGGTGACGCAAGGCGCGTCACCATCGAGGAAGCGGCTACGCCGCAAAACTGTTGAGGTTCATGTCCTTGAGTATATCAGCTTGCCTCCATTTATCTATGCGGGCTTTACTTTATTGATTTTTTAAAATTATTATTGTTTTGTAACAGTTTTCAGTGTACTGTTATCAATCTATATTATATATATGGATTTTTTAATGTTTGTAATTGAATAAACTGTAATTTTTACCCCTATTGTATGTTATTATATGGTACCGCAATAGTCCCCATCTCCTTTTGGTGAGGCAGGACTTGATTTGGAGCAGTCCTGGCCATTTCCTCTCCAATCCTCCATACAAACTTTCTTTGGATGATGGTACCTTTGAACTGAATAACCTTGTGTCGTTAACTTGTGGCATTACTCTATAATTTAGTAGAATATTCGTTTAGTGTCAGTCTAGGGATAGTGTGAGTGTAGTGAGGAGGACCATCATTCAGCTTTGCATAGTGTGCAGCTAGACTAGTGACAGCCCAGATAGTTTCAGTGTAGTGTAGTGAGACCGTGTCAGTAATCTTGACAATAGTGTATAGCTAGAGTAGGGAAAGTTCAGATAGCATCAGTGTAGTGACGGTTGAACACTATTGGATTGCGTTACTGCCAGTTTAACGCCATATAGTTCTGTGTGCATTACTGCCAGTTTAACGCCATATAGTTCTGTGTGCGTTAGTGCCAGTTTAATGCCATATAGTTCTGTGTGCGTTACTGCCAGTTTAACGCCATGTAGTTCTGTATGCGTTACTGCCAGTTTAACAGCATATAGTTCTGTGTGTATTACTGCCAGTTTAACGCCATATAGCTTTGTACGTTACTGCCAGTTTAACGCCATATAGTTCTGTGTGCATTACTGCCAATTTAACGCCATATAGTTTTGTATTCGTTACTGCCAGTTTAACGCCATATCGTTTTGTGTGCGTTACTGACAGTCTAACGCCATATAGTTCTGTGTGCATTACCGCCAGTTTAACGCCATATAGTTCTGTGTGCTTTACTGCCAGTTTAACACCATATAGTTTTGTGCATTACTGCCAGTTTAACGTCATTTATTTCTGTGTGCGTTACTGCCAGTTTAACACAATATAGTTCTGTGTGCTTTACTGCCAGTTTAACGCCATATAGTTTTGTGTGCGTTACTGCCAGTTTAATGCCATATAGTTCTGTGCGTCATTGTACGCTTGGCGCATTATATTGCAGTATATTATAGTGTATCCGTGGAGTGTGTCTGTGTAGTGTGAGTACTCAAATTAAAGTGCATCAAACATCTATATGTTTACATTGATTAAAGTGCATAATACAGTACAGATTTCAACTTCTTCTTTACATTTGCTTATAAGCACCGCTCCCTCCCTCCAAATAATGTCTGGGAGGACAACAAGGAGAGGCAGATGCTCCCTTGGCATTGTAAGGGGGCCAGCAACAAATGTGTCCACAGGCAAAGGTGAACGTGGTGGTCAGTCAGGCAGGGCATCACTTCCTCTGTTTAGTGAGTTTGCCCATGCTATCCAGCCACAGCATGCAGAGGTGGTGGTGGACTGGCTTACAAAACCTTCCTCATCCTCCTCATCCTCCGTCACACAAGCAGAGACAAGTGTTCAGTCCTCTGCATTTGCCAGAGTGGATAAATCTGCCTCCTTGTCCACATCTATTCCTTCCATAGCCCTAACATTAGCCATTTAGGAGTCAGCTGAGTTATTTGACCACAGCGTCAGCCACTTGCTCCTTGATGATACCCAGCCATTACTGGATTCCGATGTTGGTTCTGGGGTTGAGGATGACAGGAACATGAGCCTAGAGAGAGGGAGGAACACTGGTAGGCAAATTAGCATTCATGTTTCCCAAGCCACAGCGTATTGCCAAGTTGTCTCCAGTGCTAATGATGGAGGAGTTGCTATCTGCAAACTGTGTCTCAGGCACATCAAACGTGGCAAAAACACCAACCATTTGGGTACCACATGCTTAACAAGGCATTTAATGTCCAACCACTCAGCCCATTGCAAGAGCACCTAAAAGCCACACAAAAGGGGCACAAATCTGTCCCTCCTCCTCCTCCTTCCCCACTTTAGCCTGCCCCTGCTATACCGAGTCATTACCTCTCAGCAGCCTCCACTGACAGGGATGATGGTATAGCACAGGGTGTCCCAGGTCCTAGCAGCACATCTGCCAGCAGCACACCACCAACTGTAGACTGTAGCCGGAAGAATAATACAGTCCCTGCCACCCACATGCCCAGCATCTAAATGCAAGCTTGTTAAAGCTGTTGGCTTTCCAACTTCTGCCTTTCAGACTGGTGGCTTCTGCCCCCTTCCGTGAATTCACACAATGTGCTGTACCACAATGGCAGGTTCCCAGTCGTTACTACTTTTTACGTAAGGCCATTCCATCTTTCTACCATCACGTGGAAGGGAATGTTCTAGCATTGTTGGACAAGGCAGTCAGCTGTAAAATCCAACTTACTGCTGACACATGGTCCATCAAGCATGGGCAGGGACGATATACTTCGTTCACAGCACACTGGGTAACGCTGCTTGCAGCTCAAAAGGATGTAGGACAAGGGTCGGTGCTGCAGCTTGTTGTGCCCCCACGTCTTCATACAGCTGGTGGTGATGATGCCAGACCTGCGAGCTCTACCCCCTCCTCCTCTGCCACCTCCATGCCCTCCTCTGCAGAATTGTCATATGAACATGAGGTACCCCCTAAGTGTTCAAAGAGCTTTTCCCAGAGACAGGCTAAAAGGTGCCATGCAGTGCTTCAGCTGGTGTGTTTTATGGGACAGGAACCACACCAGAGCAGAGATTCTTGCAGGGACAGGCCTAGAGGTGGTTCAGATCACACCAGCTGGAGCCAGGAATGGTGGTGTGCGATAATGGCTCAAACCTCCTGTCTGCCCTTAGACAGGAAAAGTTGACGCATTTGCCATGCTTAGCACATGTCCTCAATTTGGTGGTGTAGCATTTCCTAAATACGTACCCAGGGTTGCAAGATGTGCTAAAGCTTGCCAGAAGAGTCTGTAGCCATTTCAGGCGGTCATACCCAGCCAGTGCTCGGTTGGCTTAAATTCAGTGGGAAATCCACCTGCCCGTAAACCGTCTGATTTGTGACATGCCCACCAGGTGGAACTCGACTTCAATGCTGCAGCGCCTATACATGCAGCAGAGGGCCATCAATGAGCACCTGTGCGAATACGGCATGACGATAGACTCAGGCTGCCTTGGCTTTTTTTCCCCATGCCAATGGCTGATCATTAAGGATGCATGCACTGTATTGTCATAATTTGAGAAGGCCACAAGGATAGTGAGCCGTGACAGTGCATGCATCAGTGACACAATCCCTGTTGTGTTCCTGCTGGAGCAGGCTCTGCGTGGCATTATGGACAGGGCACTGGAGGCAGAGCAGCAGGAGGAAAAGGGAGGACTTCCTTTCCTCTCAAGGCCCACTTTATCCAGACATCATTATTCCTATGTCACAGAATACACAGGAGGATAGAGGGGAGGAGGATGAGGAGGAGGATTCTGGCACTTTCACAGGCTTTGAAGAAGACATGTTTGAATCTGTAAGCAATGACTTTCCAACCCCAGGACCCTTGGGAGTAGTACGTGGCTGAGAGGAGGAAGTTCCAGATGCTGTCATCCTGAGTGACCCTGAGGACTCTGCTTCTCAAGCCTTGGCAAATTTGCCCAGAGCTGTCAGCTTCCACATCCCATCGGCAGCCTCTGCATCTCATGGTGGACGATTACCTCAGGGCCAAAACAGAGATGGAGAGCTTTCCAGCTTACGATCCACTGACTTACAGGGTCATGAGAATAGACCACTGGCCAGAACTTGCCCAGTATGCTATTGAGTTGTTGGGCTGCCATGCATCCAGGGTGCTTTCAGAACGGGCATTCAGTGCTGCAGGAGGTTTCGTTACTGATCATAGAACGCATTTGTCCACAGACTCCGTGGACCATTTGACTTTTATAAAAATGAATCAGTCCTGGATTACCAGCTATAAAGCCCCTGATGCCGATGTCACTGAAGTCTTTTTGGGATGTGGAATCTCTGCAGGACTTCGATTCTGCCTAGCTTTGAGGGTGTTCAATCATTTCATCTGGAAAAATGTTTTTGGTATAGGTTTCATGGGCACAATTAATACCCAAAAAACAATTTTCAGCACCTGTTTGACAGGTGCATATCATTGCAATTTTTTTTGCCTTCATCAAGACCACCTCTCTAGGATTACGATGGGAAGGCGTCCCCGACACCCAAAGAGTAATTTTTCTGCACCTACTTGACAGGTGCATATCATTGCAATTTTTTACAGCAAGGCCAATTCTTGCTTTCATCAAGAGTACCTCTATATGGTTATGGTGGGAAGGCGCCGCCGATAACCAAAGACCAAATTTTCTCCACCTGTTTGACAGGTGCATATCATTGCAATTTTTTACAGCAAGGCCAATTTTTGCTTTCATCAAGATTACCTCTATAGCAGTGGTTCTCAACTCCGGTCCTCAGGACCCACCAACAGGCCAGGTTTGCAAGATAACTGAAATACATCACAGGTGATATCATTTGCTGCTCAGTGATTTCCGTATTCTAGTCTGCATCTCCCCCAAGGTAATACTTAAAATCTGGCCTGTTGGTGGGTCCTGAGGACTGGAGTTGAGAACCACTGCTCTATAGGGTTACGGTGTAAAGGTGCCACCGACACCCTAAGACCAATTTTTCTGCACCTGTTTGACAGGTGCATATCATTGCAATTTTTTACAGCAAGGCCAATTCTTGCTTTCATCAAGAGTACCTCTATAGGGTTACGGCGGGAAGTCGCCACCAACACCCAAAGACCATTATTTCTGCACCTGTTTGACAGGTGCATATCATTGCAATTTTTTACAGCAAGGCCAATTCTTGCTTTCATCAAGATTACCTCTATAGGCTTACGGTGGGAAGCCAACACCGACACCCAAAGACCACATTTTTACGCACCCGTTACATCTATACAAAACCAAAGTGACACCAGAATGTATCCAAAAAATCTCTAATCTGTTCTCAGTGCACTACATTGTGGCCTCGTCATACACACTGGCTCCCCAGCTGTTGCTGAGCAAAATAAAGGCAGCTTGCTATATTGGAAATCATTTTTCATTTTTAGGCTTTCACTTTAAACATCAAAAAATCACTGCTCATTTAAAAATTACGTTTTTCACAAACTTTTTTTTTTATTGACACATGTCCCCCAGGGCAGGACCCGGACCCCTATAACCATTGTATGCCCAATTACTTGCATATAGGCCTTCAAAATGGGCACTTTTGATTTTTGACGTTCGGGTTCAATTGACTTTAATGGGGTTTGTTATTCGGGTCTAAACTTTCGTGGTGTTCAGAAGTTATGGTGCGAACCGAACAAGGGTCTGTTCAGCCCATCCCTAGCTTACATTCACAGAATATCTGTGGTTAGTTTTGCAACATGTTTGGATCAACCTTCCTGCCAAGTTTCTTTAAAAAACTGTGTGCAAGTATAACTAAGAATTGATGCTGTTTTGAAGATAAAGGTGAGTCACATCAAATATTGATTTGTTTTGGATTTCTCTTCTGTTCCAATGACAATTGGATTTTGAAAATTTGGGGGTTTTTTTGGGGTTGTTGTGGAAACAAGCCATTGGTATAAAGCATTAGTGGAGGTACCTTTTTCCCATGATAACACTTACAGGAGTGAATTTCCCTTCCTAGGGGTAGATTTCCTCTCACTTCCTGTTGCCTCCCTTCGTTTGTAAGTAGGAGTCGTTTGTAAGTCGGATGTTTGTAACTAGGGGACCGCCTGTACTATATATTTATGTTTGGGTTTTTTTTCCAGTAAATACATAAATTAATAATTATATAGTATTGTATATATGTCTGGAGTTTAGATGTTTAATTAGTAATAATTCTGCAAGAAGTTGAAATGATTAACTTAGAATCCAAAGTCCTTTGTGCTCATGGGAAGCCAGACAGCAGGATTATAAATGAACATAAGTGGCTCTTAGCTTAGCAGGTGAGAATATTGTATCATTGCACAGTTACAACTGGTACAGTCAAGAGATAGACATCTGCTTCCTCTTCAATGCCAAAGTACTTATATTTCAATAGTTTGCTTCTTTCTTCTCTGCACACATAGCGTGTTTCCTTTTCAATTGAAATGTAATTTTGAAACTGAAATAGTAATGTGAGTAAACATATAAACAATAGCTGTCATGCAGCAGCTGTTAGAAACAAATGCAAGGTGCTGCTTATAAAACAAAGAGCTTAGTCAAACATGTGAGCTATCAGTAGTAACCCCTTTACTGCCGTCTGTTCAAAAATCCCAAGCAACCTTAACAAATAAGGTATGTAAAGCAGAAAATGTTATACTTACCTGACAGTAATTTTACTTTCCTGATGCAAAAGCATGACACCATACATAGGCGTGTGCACAGGGTGTGCCGGGTGTGCCTGGGCATACCCTAATCACCCCATGTGCATTAGTATTATCCAGGAGCAGCACCAGGTGGGTGGTTGGGGGTGCCAGTGACCAGTGTAAATGCCCCATTATAATAAAGTCTAGGTTCAAACCTAGGAACATGTTACACCCGTATTTAGGATGTACCGTAATATACTCTCAATCAACTGTCTCCCACCATCAGGGCCCCTTTCTGTGACAGCAGGTGGCGTTCATGTGTGTTTGAACTATGGGGTGCACACCCTAATGCAATAGGCTGCGCACACCTATGACACCATATATGTATGGGTAATATCCGCCCCCTGCCCTATTCCAGGACTAGTTATACTATATAAGTACAGTTGTGCACATAAGTTTACATACCCTGGCAGAATTTATGATTTCTTGCCCATTTTTCAGAGAATATGAATGATAACACAAAAACTTTTCTTTCACTCATGGTTAGTGTTTGGCTGATGCCATTTATTATCAATCAACTGTGTTTACTCTTTTTAAATTACAATGACAACAGAAACTAGCCAAATGACCCTGATCAACAGTTCACATACCGTGTATTGCCCGCTTTAACATCAATGACAGCTTGAAGTGTTTTGTTGTATTTGTGGATGAGGCTCTTTATCTTTTCAGATGGTAAAGCTGCCCATTCCTCTTGGCAAAAAGCCTCCAGTTCTGTAAATTCTTGGGCTGTCTTGCATGAACTGCACATTTGAGATCTCCCCAGAGTGGCTCAATGATATTGAGGTCAGGAGACTGAGATGGCCACTACAGAACCTTCACTTTATTCTGCTGTAGCCAATGACAGGTTGACTTGGCCTTGTGTTTTGGATCATTGTCATGTTGGAATGTCCAAGTACATCCCATGCACAGCTTCTTGGCTGATGAATGCAAATGTTCCTGCAGTATTTTTTGATAACATACTGCATTCATATTGCCATCAACTTTTACCAAATTTCCTGTGCCTTTGTAGCTCACACATCCCAAAACATCAGTGACCCACCTCTGTGTTTTCACAGTAGGAATGGTGTACCTTTCATCATGGGCCTTGTTGACTCCTCTCCAAAATGTAATGTTTATGGTTGTGCCCAAGAAGCTAAAATTTGGTTCCATCACTCCAAATGACCTTGTGCCAGAAGAATTGAGGTTTGTCTCTGTGCTGTTTGGCGTATTGTAAGCGGGATACTTTGTGGCATTTGCATAGTAATGGCTTTATTCTGGCGACTCGACCATGCAGACCATCTTTCTTCAAGTGCCTCCTTATTGTGCATCTTGAAACAGCCATAATACATGCTTTCAGAGAGTCCTGTATTTCACCCGAAGTTATTTCTGGGTTTTCCTTTGCATCCAGAACAATTTTCCTGGCAGTTGTGACTGAAGTTTTAGTTGGTCTACCTGACTGTGGTTTGGTTTCAACAGAACCCCTCATTTTTCACTTCTTGATTAGAGTTTGAACACTGCTGATTGGCATTCTAAATTCCTTGGATATCCCTTTCCTGTTTTATACAGTTCAACTACCTTTTCCCGCAGATCCTTTGACAATTCTTTTGCTTTCCCCATGACTCAGAATCCAGAAACGTCAGTGCAGCACTGGAAAAACTGAAAGATGCAAGGGTCAGTCAGGAGTCCAGAAATCATTGAACTTTTATACACACACACTAATTACAAGCAAACAGATCACAGGTGAGGTTGGTTACCTTTAATAGCTATTCAACCCCCTTTGAGTGCATGTTATCAGGCCAAAATGACCAGGGTATGTAAACTTTTGATCAGGGTCATTTGGCTAGTTTCTGTTGTGATTATGATTCAAACAGATTAAACACAGTTGAGTGATAATAAATGGCTTCAGCCAAACACAAACCATGAGTGAAAGAAAAGTTTGTGTGCTATCATTCATATTCTCTGAAAAATGGCCAAGAAATCATAAATTCTGCCAGGGTATGTAAACTTATCAGCACAACTGTAAGTCTCCTCCCTGTAGGCAGCATTCTTGTAAATTATTATCACTGTAAAGCCCTTTAGGGAGAGACCTATATGGTGTCATGCTTTTGCATCAGGAAAAGAAAATTACAGTCAGGTAAGTATACAATTTTCCACTTTCCTGACACAAGCATGACAACATATACATATGGGATGTAGCAATCACCAGACGAGACGTGTGGATAATGCTGTAGTATTTATTATATATTTATCTATATGTTTCTTTTCTTTCCCTTTTCTCTTTTTTTTTTGTTTTTGTTTAGGTAGTCCAGTCAATACCAAGCGGCCAAACTGCGCCCTCATTAAAGCCGTGGGGTCCACCTTATAGTGACTCAGGAATGTATTGAAGGTTGCTCAAGTTGCAGCTCTGCAGATCAACTCTGGGGTAACCCCTCTGAATTCAGCCCACGATGCCGTCATCCCTCTGGTGGAGTGAGCCCTTAGCTCTGCTGGGGGTTTCCAGACCCTTTGCGACATAAGGTCCGTATGACCTTGATCAGCCACAATGCTAATGTCCTTGTGTACGCTGCCAGCCCTTTTATGCTTCCTTCCAGAATGATGAACAGATTCTCTGTTATTCTAAAGAAGGCTGTCAATTCTGTGTAGGTTTTTAAGATGGACCCAACATCCAGATTGTGAGGTGTTGCTGATACTTCCGCCTAAAATGTTGGGAGGACAATTTTGTGATTCCGATAAAAGAATGTATTGAATTTAGGCTGATGGTGTGCAAGGGTCTGCAATAGGGATGAGTCGAACACCCCCCGGTTCGGTTCGCAGCAGAACATGCGAACAGGCAAACAATTTGCGGGAACACCGTTAAAGTCTATGGGACGCCAACGTGAAAAATCAAAAGTGCTCATTTTAAGGGCTTATATGCAAGTTATTGCCATAAAAAGTGTTTGGGGACCCGGGTCTTGTCCTAGGGGACATGTATCAATGCAAACAATTTTTTTAAAAACGTCAGTTTTTTCGGGAGCAGTGATTTTAATAATGCTTAAAGTGAAACAATATAAATGAAATATCCTTTATATATCGTGCCTGGGGGGTGTTAGTATGCCTGTAAAGTAGTGCATCTTTCCCATGTTTACAAAAGTACAACAGCAAAATTGCATTTATAAAGGAAAAAATGTTATTTAAAACTGTTCGCGGCTGTAATGTATTGTCGGAACCCAGCAATATAGATAAAAATCATTGAAAAAAATGGCGTTGGTCCCCCCCCCAGTCCATTACCCAGTCCTTTGGGTCTGGTATGTATATTAAGGCAACCCCGCGCCAAAAATACAAAAAAAAAAATGGCCCTTCATGTCTCGTATGGATTTTAAGGTGAACCCCGCACCAAACTTTAAAAAAATGGCGTAGGGGTCCCCCAGGCCCCCAGTCACTATATACTCTGAAAAGCATTATATATACTGTACGGCCTGCCCTATATACTCTGTAGAAAAACTGGGCCTTAGGTGTTGGTGGTACCAGAACACTGTAACCCCTCACAGTTACTCTTGTTGGGCGCAGGAACAGGCCCTGCTGTGAAATATTATATCAAAAATTGTAATTACATGGCCCTGTTAGACAGGGGCAGAAAAATTGGGCCTTTGGTTTTGGTGGTGCCAGCACACTGTAACCCTTCACAGTTACTCTTGTTGGACGCAGGAACGGGCCCCGCTTAACTATTATTTCAAAAATAGTAATTACATGCCCCTGTTTGACAGGGGCAGAAAAATTGGGCCTTTGGTTTTAGTGGCGTCAGAACACTGTAAGCCCTCACAGTTACTCTTGTTGGGTGCAGAAACGGGCCCTGCTGTGAAATATCATATCAAAAATTGTAATTACATGCTCCTGTTAAACAGGGGCATACAAATTGGGCCTTGGGTGGTGTGGGTGGTGCCACAACACTGTAACCCCTCACAGATACTCTTGTTGGGTGCAGGAACGGGCCCTGCTTTGAAATAGTATATCAAAAATTGTAATTACATGCCCCTGTTAAACAGGGGCAGAAAAATTGGGCCTTGGGGGGTGGTGGTGGTGCCCTAAACCAAAAATATTGTTGGAAGCTAGCATCATCAAGATTGAGGAGGATTAGGATAGTCAGCATAGGCGGTCTTCAAGGGATCCCACGTCCACAGCAAATTCAATCAGTTCATCGGCATCAGGTGCTTGATAGCTGCTGATCCAAGACTGATTCGTTTTTACGAATGTGAGCCTATCAACGGAGTCTGTGGACAGGCGCACTCTTTGATCCATTACAAACCCTCCAGCAGCACTGAATGTGCATTCAGAAAGCATGCTGGATGCAGGACAGGCCAGTAGCTCAAATGCATATTGAGCAAGTTCTGGCCAGTGGTCCATCCTCAAGACCCAGTAACCCAGTGGATGCTCTGTTGGAAAGGTCTCCAAGTCTGCTCTTGCCCCTAGATATTCCTGCACCATATAATGCAGATGCTGGCGATGGTTGCTTGAACCGATCAGACCTTGGCACTAAGGACTGAAAAATTGTTTAAAAGCATCGGTCAGCTGGCCACTTTCTCCACCGCTTTTCCTCTGACTGAACAAAGCCTCAGCAACACGTTGTCCAGCACCAGGAAATGGTAACCTCCCAGGGTCTGAAAATGCGTTACACAAACCTTTCTTCAAAGCCCCCTGTAGATGTTTTATCCTCTGCTCCCTCTACGAAGGCAGGATGAGTTCTGCAACTTTACCCTTGTAACGTGGATCAAGAAGGCTTGCCAGCCAGTAATGACCCCTCTCCTTGATACCACAAATCCTAGGGTCCTTTCACAGGCTTTGCAGAATCAGGGAGGCCATGCAGTGTAAGTTTGCAGATCCATTCGATTCTATGTCCTCTGGGTCACTAAGGGTTACATTATCAGTAACTACCTCCTCCCAGCCATGTACAACTCCTTGGGTTTCTGGGGACTGAAAACCATCCCTTGAAGACTGCTGCTAAGTGTTATCCTCTACATCCATGCTGACACAATCATCCTCCTCCTCCTCCTCTTCTTCCTGTGTGTTTGACGGGCCGGCAGGAATGCTATCTGGATAAAGGGGGCCTTGAGAGGAAAGGAAGTCTTTCTCTTCCTCCTGCTGTTCTGCCTCAAGTGCCCTGTCCATGATTCGACGAAGTGCGTGCTTCAGCAGGAAGACTAGAGGGACAGTGTCACTGATGCATGCTTTGTCGCTGCTCACCATCCTTGTGGCCTTCTCAAATGATGACAGGACAGTGCATGCATCCTTGATCAGTAGCCACTGGCGTGGTGAAATGAAACCAAGCTTCCCTGACCCTGTCCTGTGCCATACTCACACAGGTACTCATTGATGGCCCTCTGCTGTGTGTGCAGCTGCTGCAGCATTGCTAACATTGAGTTCCACCTGGTGGGCATGTCACAAGTGAGGCGGTTGGTGGGCAGGTTGCATTCCCTTTGAATGTCAGCCAGCCAAGCGCTGGCATTGTATGACCTGGGGAAATGACCACAGACTTTTCTGGCCTGCCTCAGGAGATATTGTAAGCCTGGGTACCTGCTCAAGAACCGCTGCACCTCCAAATTCAGGATGAGTGCCAAACATGGAACATGGGTCAAGTGTCTCTGTCGGAGGACGGAGAGAAGGTTGGTGCCATTGTCGCATACAACCATTCCTGGCTGAAGCTGACGTGAACCACCTCTGAGCCTGCCCCTGCAGAGCTGACAGAATCTCTGCCCCAGTGTGGCTGCTGTCCCCTAGGCAGACCAACTTAAGCACTGCATGGTATTTTTAGCCTGACTGCTTGCATAGCCCCTTGAATGCTTATGGAGCACCGCTGGTTTAGAGGACAAATCTGCAGAGGAAGAGGCCATAGAGGAAGAAGAAGAGGAGGAGGTGGAGGAGAGATGTATGGCAGAATCACCACTAGCATTTGGGAGGTGTGGTGGCAGAACAAGCTCCAACAACACTGAACCCTGTGCTGTATCCTTCCCAGCTGCCAGCAGAGTTACCCAGTGCGCGTGAAGGAAAGGTAACGTGCCTGGTCATCCCTTCTGGACCATATGAACCTTACTGCTGACCTCCCTGTCCAAAGAGGCCAAAACATTGCCTTCCACATGCAGGTAGAGAGCCGGAATGGCCTTCTGTGGAAAGAAATGGCGTTTTGGAACCTGAGGTACAGCA